>CM072155.1:2012988-2622898 GCA_036850595.1 Rhyacichthys aspro | reverse complement strand
AATTTGACTTGTTATGAAATAAAAGAATGCAAGAGGAATGGGTTATGGGAGCATAAGGAAGGGATTTCCAGTTATAGTAGCATTAAACAGCTATTGTGTTTTCATTATAGAGAGCCTAAGGGGCAATTTACACGAGAACGCTGGTCAGGAAAACGCCACAGTCATGCCACTGCCAATTAGCTTTGACAACGTGACAACATGACATACGCGTTCACACAGAGGCGCCCAAAACAGTGTAGTACACATGCCAGACCAGTAGGGGGTGGGTTTTCTTTTGCTACTTCTGCTACCCCTTCTTCTTCTGCGCACGTGTGTTGTGTCTATAACGTCATCATTTTCAAAGAAATAAAACATGAAAGAGCTAATTGGATCCCCAAGTCCGAAAGTTTAAATCCAAGTCAAAGTGGAGCATTTTTCTTAAAAAAAAAAGTTGATTCACTTTGGGTCCATGCTGCCATTTTAGATAACATTTGATACAAAGAAAGCTGTTTTTATAAAATGTCACAGTAACAAATTTGTGTAAGTGCGCTCTGTGAACTACAAAAATATTTTGCACTTCCACTACAGGAAGACACTAAAAATTATTTAAAAAAATTGTTTAAAATTATGACTATAAAACAATTGTGTGGAGCTTCTTCCACACTGAGCACAAGTCCATACACTGGGTATGGCTTGTCAACATCAATGTAGACCTACTGTATGGTTTAATAAGCCCCTCACCCTCAACACTTTGGTTTTAGATGGCCCATGATTTGGCAAACGATCCGCGTGAACTGAGGAAGAGCCAGTCAATCATCTGGAAGAAGTAGAAAATTATAAAGTAATTCTTACTTTACGTAAAGCTCGTGAGACTGTCTAAAGATAGGCTTGAAAGTATGGGTTGGAAGTTTTCATTTGCTTCACAAAATTAGACACTTTTTGAGTTTTTGAGCCGTGCTTTAACTGGAAACTGGCCTTTATAGACTACAGTGCACATTATTGATGATTACAGACACATTGCCTAATATTCATGCAGTCATTTATTGAGTTATATTTGCCTTATTTTACGTTGTGGAAAATATGTAAGCTAGCTATTGATTCTGGGAATAAAGGTTGGACAAAAAGCAAGCTAATATTTGACTTGAGCAGTTGACACTCCATCTCTTGGCAGTGATGAAGTCCCATTTACCCACACACTGCGTCTGTGCAGTGTCAACTCTCGGGCGCACACACCCTGTTTTAGTGTAATAGATGACGCTGTCACCCGCTCGACACTGTTTAACTTCAGCCGCTCTGAGCCACTGCAGTGTGCGCTGAGTGGACAGGACGCAGGTGTGTGGATCACATTCATGAAAAACGGTGCATCATATCCATCCATCAGCGCTGTCTGGGGTTGATTGCTGACAGGAAGTGCCAATGGGCCTCATACTTCCTGATTGGCCAGACCTAGGCACTGGGGTCAAATGGGAGGAATAAAAGATTACTTTGGAGGAAAATTCTTGTTTGAGACTGAGGATGAAATGCCTCATGAATTTGATTTTTCCTCTGAACTCGCAGCCACTTAGCGTGTTTGGAAGTTTGTTTGTTAGCATATTAGATGAGCTAATGAGGCAGCGCTGAGCCTGTAGAGGTTTACTGTAAGGGAAAGTCTCCACATCAGGTTTAACAAGGCAGCCTTCAAGCCAATAAACATTCCCTAACAACAATCTGCTTGTTTATTTGACTGTAAATGAATCTGTTCTATAAGGAATTTTAAAGTTGGTTTAAATTTCTTTTATAGTCACTACATTCTCTCGGGAGCATAAAAGCTGAATTTTTTTTTGCCCTATTTAACGATAATTCCATTTACCAACACCAGATGGCACACATATTCACGTAAATTCCTGCAGCACTCTGAATTACAAACTATCTTGGCTCCTCCTAAAAGGTGCAGAGCTGGAAAAAAAAGTGGTCTTGTCTTTTATACCACAAGTAGGTTGTAACGATGGTGTCACAGACAGGGTTTGAGACGGCTGGAGTAGGAAAGGGATTGCTCTGCGTTATGGGAAATGGATATAATAATTAGTGTGGAGTACCAGTAAATGCATAAAAACATAAATAGAGTGTGTATGAGACAGCATATTTGTCTTTATTTACACAAACTGTCCATGTGCTTTTTGATTTGAGGAAAATTAGTTAAAGTAAAACCTGTCAAAAGTAATGCCTTGGTGACAGAGACTGGGCATCACAACAGCTCACCACACCATCTGGTGGTACAAAGTGGTATAACAGGCTGCCTTTTGTTAATGCTAAAGTTATGAATACGTTTTAAGGGTCTAAGGACAGTGCGTTTGATATTATTAGTTTAAATCATAATAACCTTTTGATGCACACTATTGTGATGATATTGGGCTTTAAAATTAAAACTAAACTGAATTGGAAAACACATTGTACATCACACAGACAACATTGATGTCACTTTGTACCACTAGATGGAGTGGTGAGCTACAATGCTGCTCAGTGTCCCTCACTCCAACTCAAATGAGAGGGTTAACAATGTCTGGTAGGCTAATTTTCTGCATAGCTTTTAGCCAAATTTCTTCTTTCTTCTTTTTTGTTTAGTTTTTTCACGTCACGGTTATGTGTCTTTTCGATTTTTTTTTCCAAACTTTTTTTGTGTATCTCAATCAGATTCTTTGCCAGCCCAGGAATGTTTTTAAACAAACTTTTTTCTTCGACTCAGAACGTCTTTATAATTGAAATGTCACTTATAAACCCTGCACCTCAGTCTCTTTAACATGAGTTATGGATCCAAACTCATTTGAACTCATTAACTTTTTTTTCATAGAATGCAAACAAAAAACATTCATTTATTAAAGGTGAAGCTCTTTAGTAGGTGAACGTGTGTAATTAAAGAAAACCATAAGTGATAGACACCATGTGCAGCGCCGATAACACCCACCTCGTGCCTCTCCCTCAGCTGCCATTAATATGAAAGTGCGATAAAGAAATTATAATATATATGTTTGAAAATGTCTCCTTTGTGGCAGAGTTGGGGGCTGTGTAGGAGCGCTGTGTGTTAGTGCGGCGATGCGGGGAGTCGGCCAGCGTAGATAAAGCCCTGCTCATGTATCAGCCTGCTCACCTGTCGGCAGCCGGACCGCTGTAATGGATAGACACGGGCCGGGACCATCACTCATACTCAGCCGGCCCACTCCGGTGTGTGTGTGTGAGACAGGGCTGTGGGTTTGTGGGTGATTATATGTCTGCATGGAGCATGACAGAGAGCGACAAAGACAGAGTGTGGAGCTAAGTGTGGATCTAAGTCTGTGTGAACGCGGTTATTTGTTTAATTTCTGTCTGTTCTTTTTGTCATTTTGACTGATATTTCTCGTCTCACTCTAGTTCTATTCTGGCTTTTAAACAGGCAGGTGAGTTATTCAGAAATAATTAGTCACTTAAAGTAAAAAAAAAAAATCACTTTTTTTGGTTTAAATAAATGTATAGATTCATTTTATATTTGATATCATACAGAATCACATCTATGTTTGTACAAGTACAGTACATTCACTTATACTGCTCAGCTCATGACTCAATTAGGACTTATGAGTGGACTTCTATCTTTTTTTTATAAACATCCATGTGGTTTGGTATTTAATAGCATTTGGCCTTTGTTAAAAAGAAAAAAAACAGGCTAACGGTAATTCTGACTTAAGTGCTAACAGATCATTCCTTAACACTGGCAACTCATCAAGATGATACTCCATTACTTCAGTACAAAGTTATTTAACCTGATCAATACTAAAAACACAGCTATAACACTACAGCCTTATTTCATAATGGTGAAACTCCTACGCAAACATCTTTAAGACTTCCTGAAACCTTTGATAGAACATCAGTACCTCACACAAATGACGTATAAAAGTACGTTGTGTTGCATGTTCCCTTAAGGCCAGTCCATGTCTCTCACTCTGTCTGTGTCAGTGGGAGGACGGGGTTATGGGAAAGGGTCATCAGTGGGAGCTGATGTGATGGACAGCTGCAGGACACATGAGGAGCTGCAACAGTACGAGCTCAACAGTGCTGTCAGTCTGTTTCTCTACACACAGGAGTATTCCGGAGCAAAGGCAGACATTTTATTCAGTCATATGTAAATGAACGTGAGAGTGATGTTACACAAAACTCTGAGGCTCATACTCTACTGAAGGGGGCACTTCTCAGTCCTCTCTACAAACTGTGAGCACCTATGGTAGCCCTGCAGGGACATGCTGAGGTTTATGAACAAACCTAGAGCAAACAGATGATTAGTTTCACCCTATAAATGTAAACAAACAAAAGCTAGTTCTTAAATGTCACAGGTTTTAATGTAAAAAAAACAAGGATGTGCTTCTTCTCCAGCAGTGCTCAGTTTGTCCTTTCTGAGGAGTTGTAGAAACAGGAGGTGACAGAACAACTGGCCGCTACCCCTGGGCTCTTTATAGCCTCACACTGTGCTCTTAAAGACAGCAATCATGTATTTTTTATATTGTTTTTGAGGAATACTATTTAATCTACTAATAGCAAACTCTAATAGTTGAGTTCAGCACATTCCAGGAGCATTGGCCAAACACACGGTTGCCAATAATCAGTCCGTGATTTCTAAATTGGAACAAACAATGCTTTCTGAAACCGCGGTCAGTAAGGTCAAAAAAGTGACCAGAATACACAGAGAACACAATGCTTAGATGCACACAAATGCCCAAATACACAATACAATATACATATAACTTATAAATGAGTAATTAATTATCATTAACAGATATTCTCTCACTTATCTAGTGTTAAAGCACCTGTAACTCAATAAACCAATTATAGCCACATTTGTCGGGTAATGGCCCATGTTGAGCTAACAAGCACTCTTATACTTCTTTAAGTGACTTAAGAAAAACTGCCTAATGCTGTCCAGATAGTTCCTCCATCAGTTAAAATGACAGCCCGACCATCAAAAGTGTATAAACAAACTGAATTTAAGACAAACAGTTGAAATACGGTCCTGTTCCAGCAGAATCCGGCTCAAATGAAGTCCTGCCGAGAGAGAAAGCGTCTTGTCCAGCACTGGCTACTTCTGTTTACTTAAAGAAACAGCACAAAAAGTAAAAGATAGATAGGATAAAAGGGAAGTATAGCAAAACATTGATACATATTTGCATACATATATCCAGTTACAAAAGCTGAACTCAGAGCTACAAGTTAAGCTCTTACTTTCAGTGGGATGCAATGTATTGGTATTTGGTGGCTGCAAATGGTCCAGGTCTACTTTTTAAGAAAATAAGCTTTTATTTTCAGGTGCTATGTTGTTATGATGAGACTGGGAGAGTGTTTTTGGATTATGCAGCTTTAAAGGGGAATTACCCAAATATTTCTCTTGCATTTAAGGAAAACTGTCTAGGCACCTAATAGCATATTGTGATAGGAATGATATGTAAAAAACAAGACTTTAAGACACCATCTTGGCTTTATTATTAATATTTTTAATAGATGAGAATAAGACCACTTACATGCTCGCTTTTGGAAAAAGGAGTGCTCCCATTGGTCAACACTGATGTCCACAAGGAAGTAATGGCCACTGCTGAAACTGACAAACTGGTTATTCCTATGCTAAATATGTCTTTTTCACAGCGACGCAGCACAAAAAAGAAAGAAGATAAGCAGAGAAAAGGGAAGAAAAGTGAAATGAAGATATCATATTTGCAATGCTTTGAGACAATGTTAAGGCTTAAAGGCTTAAGACTTAAAGCTAAAAGATTAAGGTCAGTATTAAACTTTGGTTTGATGTATTAGTATTGTTTTTCTTTTCTTCTCGTGTCTCTTGCTCATTTAAAACTTGAATGTCCATAGAATGTCTATTTTCACAAGATATGCAAAAGCAAAGAGTATTATTTAGAGGTGATTATACGCGGTTAATAACTGGCGTGTTCCATTTTCATCTAAATCCCACACTATTCACCTTGAGCACAGGCCGACAGTGCTGCAGACAGAAAGTCCTTGTTGTGCAGCAGATGCCCACAGCCTTTCCTTTTACAAACAGCAGGGATGGCTGCAGCGTTGACCCCTGGGAGCTGACCTCGGCCGGGGTCACAGGTCAGCCTCCCGGCCTGCTTCTGTTGCCAGGGTGATGAACGGCATCCTGAGAGCAGCATGAATCCATGTGTGTGTGGGAGAGGGCCAGAAAGAAAGACTGCATTTATACACATCTCTGTTAATACATTTAGAGCCAAGATGATGAGCGCAAAGAGACTCCACTGTGTTGCGTAAGCCTGTGTTTGTGTGTATTCCTTTTCCATAATTCATAATCGGTAATAAAATTGTGATAATGTAATTACTGATAGGACAATCTGATTATGAGAAGCAGCAGGTCTTTATGGAAGTGGGCCAAATACAGGGCCACACACTGAGATAAACAAGAGTTAATGTAGTCTGTGCTCATGTCGTACAGTGTTACACCAATAGACCGCTCCTGTGTCACTGTCTCCAGGGAATGCACCAGCCTCAGGCCACAGCACTGACATCAGCCCTGAGAGTCAAAGGTCATGACCCCCGGGTTACTATGGCTTTGTGTGGAGTAGGGTCTATAGATTTATCCAGTGTTGGAGGCGTATTTTTATGCTGAAGTCACATGTTTATTACAAGCTGAATAACTATGTATGCGATATTATCCTCTAGAAGTCATTTAAACTCATTTTTTTCCCCATTAATACACATTTCAAGCCCGGATAAATGGAACTTGGAACTTGATTTTGTTCTTGTATTTCAGATAAACAGTTTGATCATCTAATAGGATATTGTAATAGGAATCGTCTGTGGAAAATTGCACCTTGAGACATCATCTAGGATTTGCAAGCAAGGATTTTAATAGAGGCGAACTTTCAGCACATTCCCAAAGAGAGAGATCTCAAACTGGGAGCTCTTCCATTGGTCTACAAGGCTTGTAAACACACACTAAAACACACAATAAACATTTGGGCAGGCTGTCTTCTTCTTAAGAGCATCTCAGCAATGGGAATCAATACGAGAGTGTCTATCATTCTATTCATTTAGGTCAAATGCTAAAAAATGGCTTGTTAAAACACAGATGTTGGCACTGATGCTCTACTTACTAACTTACTTGATCAATTATTGTATATAAACTATATATTTGTTGTTTATTGTGTACTTACTGTAATTTTATGCTGCTTGTGTCTTTTTATTTATTTAGTATTATTGCAGATGAAGATTAGAAGAGCACCAAGATTGAATTTCCCCTAGGGGATTAATAAAGTGTTTTTGATTTTTATGACTAGCAAAGGGACTACAGATGAAAATTAGCATAGTTGAGCTAACTCGGCTACATTTAGTGTGTTGTTTAATGCTGATTAATGTATGCTATCCCTTTTCAAAAGAAATAAATAAAATAAAAAAGTAATGGCAAGCGACAATACAGAGAAAGTATATCTGTTCAAGGGAAGCTCTAAACTTTAATTTGATGTTTTAGTAATTTGTTGAAGAAAATTTGTTCAATTTCTTTTGGGTAATGCAGCTTTAAACTCTTTACATTCTTAAACATTCTTTATTACATTCTCTTTAGATGCGATTCATAGTCTCTATAATACATGTTCTTCAGAGAATATTAGGAGAGTTCCGGATGTTTGTGTTCATACATGCATTCATTTTCCTAGATTGGTTGTTTATTCATCTTCTTTTGTCTTTTCTGCTCAAATCCACAAAGACCAGACTTATATTCCGTGAAAAAAATAACCACAGTGAGGTTCCTTTAAAAACAACTCGATCCAAATCAATATACATACGCTTCCTTATATATGAATAATTGCATCTTTACTCTTTAATGTACGATGCCTACCAGGTTGATTGGGCCCCACAGGCGCTCTTGGGATATGTGTTTGACATATGACACACCCCCTTCTCTGACATGTAGCATATTCCAACCACCACCTCCACCACAGGGTGAAGGCTATAGGCTCAGGGGCTGAAGAAGGCTTTATGTAAATAGGAGTCCTCACAAAGTGGCCCTGGTAGTCAGCGTGAGAGAGGTGTAACCCAGCGGTAGCCCCTCGCACAGCGGTTGGGCTCGTTCTCGGAGAAATATCATTAAGCGCACACACAGAGCAAACAGATATCATTAGGCGTCTGTTTAGTATGCATCTCCATCCGCTGTAGGTCCCCAGCACTCACTCGTGGAGCAGGAATTAGCCAGCAGCACCTGACACTCCATCATGGTGTCACAGCAGGCTCTGGGCTGTGGAGGTGTCCATCTGCATGTGTGTGTGTGAGGAATACAGCGCCTGCAGGCATTCACACTGGAAACAGACTGAGAATCCTGCAGCAGAGACACAAAGAGACAGAGAGGGCAGAATTATAAGACATCATGTGAAGGGAGAACATTCAGCCAAGTCACATCCCAAATATTTGATCAAATATTGTTAAAACGTCTACAGACCTTTCTTTTTTTTTTTGGCTGCTTGAAAAATGTGGAAAATACAAGGTTTCGCTTTATGTTGTTGCCGTTTTGTGGTGTCTTCCCTCATCAACTTGAGATAAGCTTAATTATTAAAAGTTAAAATAGAAATGAAAAGTGAAAAGCATGTGTCCCCTGCTTTGAATTTTGTGAAAACACAGGCTGAAATGATCTGATTGTAGTGGGTCGAACTATGAAGTAAATATGTCCTATCGTTTATTTCAAAGAAGTGAAGCCAAACTGTAAAAAAACAAAAAACAAACAACAACAACCAAAAAAACAACCACTCAACAAAAAAACAAAAAAACAAAAAAACACAAACAACAACAACAACAACAACAAAACCAGAGGCTGTAGATTCAGATAAAGGTTAGGTAGAATTTTACCATTATTCTTTACACCATTACTTCCCTTAGTTTGAGTTTTTGCTATTTGCTAGGCACAGCATTTTAATTGGGTTGAGGTCTTGTAGTATTTGCCTCATAATTCTTAGACCTGCCACAATCAGTTTTTATTATATTTTCATGCTAAAAAACCATTAATTCATTCATCTTCTTCTGCTTAGTCCTGTTAGGGGTCGCAGGTGACTGGAGCCTATCCCAGCAGCTTTGGACCTGAGGCGGAGTACACCCTGGACGATGGGCAGTTAGTCGCAGGGTTAACACTTTGAGACAGACACTGACAGACAACAGAATCGAACGGAAACTGTCCAGTTGACTTTCACATGCTAGCAACATTAGCAATGTCAGTTCACTGGAAATAGGTTTTGCCTTCCCAGACTTGGTCTTTCCCTGACTGTTTCCTCATGTAAAGAGTCCAGTTAGCACTTAGCAACAGGGATTATTCAGTTGGAATAGCCATGATTACTGCCACTGAACAATTTCATTCCAAGGGTGCGAAACTTTTCCACATCTCTTGGTGTCTCTTACTTTTCTCCTCAATTCCTGTTTCCTCCACCTTAGCTCTATGGTTAAATGCTAGCAGCTGTCCATAGTAAGCCATGGTCCAGACTGGTGGAGTTGATTTGGTATTTAAGTGAGCCAAAAAGCTGGATTTAAAAAAAACAACAATGTTTTTGGCCTCACAGTTTAAAAGTAAAAAAAAAACCAGGAAAAAAAAAAAAAAAAACACAAGGTTTATTTAAAATCTTCTATGAATCACATTTTAATTTCATTGCATTGTTGTTTCTTGCTTGGTGTAACAGTTCAAAGGACGTGTTTATCCTGACAATTTGTGTTGCTGTCAGAAACTATGAAAAAACCAAAACAAAGCTAAATTTGGTAAAAGGCACAAACCAAAAAGCCACTTATAACTCTCTGAAATGTAGCTTTTATTGGTAATATTCTATTTTACATCACACACTCTCCCTTTCCTGTTTGCTCTAATGGATCCAACCTGACTCAGTGGCTCATCTTTTTGCCAGAACCCCTCTTCGCTGTAATCTCTAATATTATTACTCATACATTAATGCCATTTATTGTGGGAGACGCTGATGGTCTGTGGCCTGCCGTCAATGTCTCTCCCATCTCTCTTTGCCGCTCTCTGATTTCCTCCGTCTTTACTAATACGATTATGTCACCCATTCTCCACCTGCGTGTCCATTCAGCTCCCACTCTGAGGGCTTGGGAAGAGAAGTTCATTGATTCGGAGCAGATGTCGATACAGGAAGAGAGGATCAATTGCCCGTGTATGGACAGGTTGGGATGAGGCAGTGGGATGAACGGGAAGCTTTTAAAATCTAAAATATATCAGTGTTATATACTGTTACCGCTGCTTTAAGTAATATTTCATAGAATGTATTGTTTCTTAGCATATCCAAAGAATGATATCAGTCAGAAAGTCATAAGTGATGGTATGAATGAGTGACGTTAGCACAGGAAGCACACTTTCTTATGTTGAGCCTGTTCTAATAAGCATCATCAGTCAATTAATTGTGTAAAATAGTGATATTATTATGTTGTATATGGCTGTATTTGAATGTATTGGATGCAAGTGGAAAAGAAGGCTCAGTTTGGACCGACTCCAATGGACTCCCAAACATGATAGAACATTTGGTATGCCGTTTTTGACACTTACATAGAAAAACATGCCTTGTTTCCTCGCCACGAACAATGTCTGTATATATATTAAAGGCAAAAACAGCCCAAAAATAATCTCCTGAAATTACAGTGTTCAAAAGTCTTGCTACACTTGCTTTCCAAACTGCCATGAGATACTTTCTGGCCATGTTTGGATTAGTAAATGTCAAAGTTTGTGTGGAATTGGCTGTGTCTGTGCTGATTTTGGGGGTAAAACAGCTTTTAATAACAACTCTGAACACACCCGGTTAAGTCAATGCCAAGGATGCATATTTTGAGCTTTCCTGAACCTGACCATGAAATGTCTTCTACCACAGTAAGGCTTTTTTTTTTTTTTTTAAGTGAAATTGCTGCATTGTGCATCACTTTCACATAGTCCCAGTTGTGCCTGGTGGATGTAGTTTGTTCAGTTCAGCACAGTTTAGAACAGTGTTGATCGGACCAGTGTTTCCATCACATCCAGAAACATCTGACTTGAGAGCTGTAACAATTATTACTATACTTTAGGAGCTCGCTGTTTCATCTCAAAAATTCTGCTTGTGTTTAATACAATGTAGTATATGTTTTCCCCCTGTGGAGTTTCCCCAGCCCTATGTTCACACACTGGTCTTTTTTTTTCCCAAAATTAGGCCCTATGTTCCCATGGCCCTATATTTCCACATTTTAAAGATTTTTTTTGTCTGTGTGTACATCTGAAAGCAGGAATACCAGAAAATGTCTGCTTCAATTTGTGGGTTTGGTTAGGGAACATATAGCTTGGGTTAGGGTATGGTTAGGCTGTGGGAACATAGAGCTGTGGGAACATAAACATGCTCCTATTTCCCATCGACTAAATCTTTTTAAGGCCTCTATATAAAACAGTAGCTGAAGAACAGTTTTGGTGAAAAGTACAGTATATTGAACTTCATATTTGGAGCTCTTGGCCTTTGAACAAGACAAGCTTATTTTGACCATTTTGTGATTTCCATTTTGATGATCATTTTCAGCTACCGACACTGAACAGTTGTTTAACTACATGTCTTAACCAGTCACCAATGAGCTACAGCCAACAACACAATGGCATTGTATGTGACTTTTTATTACAAGAACAAGACAATTCCATCTGAGAAAAGGTTGAAACTTTTTCTCTTTGATTCTTTTTTTCACTTGTCCATTTAAAAGACAGAACAGTGTCAGAACCCCAACAGAGACATGTCCAAAATGCCAAGATACACTTCATTTGGGACCCTTCTGACAATGAGAACACTGTGCTGTACAAAACTGAACATAACATACTAGAATCAGTTGTTTGACATGAAACTCATATCTCAAAGCCATTCCCCAAACCCCATTTTTACTCATCTGAAAAACACAAATAAATGTGTCGAGTGCAGAAGCAGCATTTGTTTTCCTGCAGCTCTGTGGATCCATTCATCCGTTTCCGTCGGCGGCTGTTTGTAACAGAGGCAGATAAAAGCGACGTGATGGGGATGAAAAGGAGGCGATAAAAAAGATGAAAACATGATAGAAAAAGAGGAGGAGGGGGGAGCGCCGCAGGGGCCACGCAGGGCCCTTTGTTTTCTCTGCCTGCTGTGCTTACGACCGCACACACATACATGCGCTCATCTGCATACATATACATGGGAATAGAGATATACAACCGCAGCGCATTTGCATAGAACTCACCACAACAACACACAGGGGCTGCTTTAGAGGGGAAATATATAGCAGCAGATTCTGGTCTGTTTGTTCTAATGTCGTTCACCAAAGATCAATTTCTGTATGCAATATAGTGTAGTTATCCAATGGATGCTTATAGAGAGTGGACAAGCATCACGGACAAAATCTAGGCTCCTAATGCACTATATTATTTACTCGACGCAACAAAAATTTGCTCCTTGTGTTGCAGTGGGTCTCCTCTGGAAAATCAGTCAATTAAATTGCTCATTAGTTTTCTACATTGCATTAAAGACAACTTGTGACAATAAATAGTGAGTCCCTAGCGAAGTCCCAAAATCATGAAGTCACTGTTTATGTAGTAGGCGTCTCTCTGGGGGACGGTGCAGTGGAAACCCAAGACCCTTTAGAGCTTACCTGAACTAAACAGTGCCATTTTGACCCGACCCGAAAGGGATTAACTGGTGATTGTGAAGGCTGGACCCACCATTTGCCCAAGAATTGCAGCTGGGTTTAGATCCACCCCACCACGACCCATAAAGGATAATTAGTGGACTTGGAAAGAACGCTAAATAAGACCACATATAGGACTAGAGTTATATACTATACTAACTACTATGAAAATGCGATGAAAATCAAGCCACATGCCTCAGAATGTACAATCCCAGCATGTGCTCATTTGGAGGATGTATATATGCTTCCCAGCTGCAGATCCCGGTGGTGGAGGTGGGGTCTGATGGCGGGGGCCACACTGTACTGCCTCCGGCTACAGTCTCTGCGGTGTGTGTATGTATGGAGGTCTTGACCCCCATCAGTCTCACTCAGGACTCACTTAACAGCACCAGAGGGGTCCCACAAACCCTCACTGAAGTCTGTGTGTGTGGTGATGAGAGGATGCAAATGCAACCATTTTGTGTCCTTTTGATCAGATATCTGCATGTCATATGGTGAAGACACAATACCACTTAGGGGCTATAGAGGGGGGTGAGATAGACCAGCCTGAGCCTAGGGTAGATTAGTCCTGGTTTTAAAAGTGAAACAATAATCAGACCCACCGCAATATTGCCAAAAGATTACAATTACTTTTTTATCCCCTTTTCATTTCATGCTTGGCCCTTTCCGCAAATGACAAACGTGCAATGATTTTCTGTAAAGGGACCAGCAACTTTGATTGTCAGACTCAAACTTAGGATTCTCACAGAAAACTTGGCTTGTATGTCCCAACCACCTCCTTTTCCATCATAAAAAACTTGTACCACTTGTTCTCTATGGATCATGGGGGGCAAACCCTGGGTGATCATGAGCAGAGTGTAGTGGTTACACAGAAGGTCCTAGGTTCAATTCCTATAGACATGAATGTTTTACTGGTGCCAGTTTAGTTTTTGGAGATTTTTTACTGACTCTAGCATTTAGTAAATATTTATTTTCTGTTAGATTAGGCAAACAACCAGTGTTTATAACATCCACATTATCATGGGTTCAAATCCCAATTTAACTTGACAATATTCGCCTGGTTAGATTAGCTGCTGTGAAATATACTATAGAGTTTTCTTTAAGTTGGGGTTCAAGCCAGTCGAACAGTTTGTACCTGATGCTTTCTGTTACTGCTGTCTGTTGTTTATTTATTCCGCAGATTAAAGGTTTGATATATTGTTATATTTAGATGAAATAGTTGCGTTAAAATATTTTTGATCAACCAAATTTATAATAAAACCTGTGCTAGGATGATGAAACAGATTAAACACACTTTTGTGAGGTGCAGGGGGAGAAATAGAGGAGAAATTGTGTGTGCAAACCTACTAGCTGCCCTCCGTTACATGGGCGGCTGTTTTCGTTTCCATGGTAACAGATTGGCAGGATCTCCAGGATTGTTGCTAAATAATAACTGAAAAAATATGTAATTGCATTGTGTGTAATGCATACAGTGATGTAAAATATGTATTCAAACTGTTCTAAAAACAAAAACCCACCGAAGCAATGGTCAACCTTAAGGTAAGATAATTTTATTTATGAAAATTACAAATATACAGAGATTAAAAAAAAAAAAACTGTTTATAAAATATATATTTGTTTTTATATTTATTACATATGGTATTGGCATTTTGAGTTTTGGTATTATTGAGATCGTTTGATTGGTTTTGGGCTAGTTTGATTGGCCATTGGGTTAGTTTTGTTGCAAAAACCTGGCAACCCTGACAGATAGAAATTTTAAAATCACCAGAGTGAACCCATCATAGTACAGATAGAACATGGAGACAACACAGAGAATAAAACAAGGTCGTGTTGGAGCAACCAACTATGAACTTGTAATGTGCCATGGAATAAGTGAACAAAAAATAATAGTGAACAAAGCAAGAACAAGGTAGTTGGACTGATTCCATTACACTCTTGTTGTGAGACAAGTAACCACTCTTGTGATGCATGGTTTGACTAAAATGGTTGGGTACTAGACCAGAAGACTAGACTTTAAAGTGATTTTAAATACACATAGTGCTTGAAATGTTACTGGGCCCTTATGTTCCTTTTGCTATTTAGCAGGTAGACTTCTTAATACTACTCTACAAGTCCAATAAGTAAGTGCAGACCACATATGTGATCAGTAAATTCATCTTAGCTTTTTTAACATCATCTAAGTTGAAGAACCAAGCTGATTTATGAAGGGTTCCTGTTCAGATTCCTTTGTGGATGTACTGTAATGATTTTAAACTTGTACGGTGACTGTTCTCTTGGACTGCCGCTCTGTCTGGTTTACATCCACATCCAGTGGCGGCATAATGTGCAGAAATGTAATATTGCTCATTAAACAGGAGCATATAAGTCAAACTGTGTGTTTGTGAGGTGTGTTTGCTCTGCGCTGGATTAGGGGGTGTGTTCCACAGACAGCAGATCCATCCATTTGGACATAACTGATGATCAGCCAGTGCTTGTTATTAGCAGCTTTGTGTGTGCGTTCATAAGCTGATACGGAAAAAGTGTGCCCCAGTCTTAGAGGAGATTCGGATCTATTTTACATTCTAAGTCTTTTGGGTGTACAATAACCATGTGACATCAAGTTTAGGATTCTTTCACACTTTACTGTTTGGTTCGAACCATATCTTCAGATGTGAAAACTCCAGTGGAGCGTGGTTCAGACCAAACAGCTTCTCTTTGGTCTGGCAAAAAGACAGTGGCCTCGGTCCAGACCAAGGACAAGGCCCGATTCGTTTGTAGTGTGGAAGCGTGTTTGCCAATAGTTCTGACTTTTGGACCGGAAGTCATGGCCAGTTAAACACACAAAGAAGAGTGAACGGAGGAGAAGGGGGAAAACGGATATCAGTCGGGTTTAAAAACACATAAAAGGCATAAATTACATTGTTTTATGTTTTGTATCCCTCTTTTTTCTTGCTAGTTTGAAGCCGACCATTTCCTAATGAGCGTTATAGTGATTGAAATCATGTCTTAAACAGTACAGTTGAAGTTTCTGCTGTTTGTATTAATTCTATTTTAATAATAACATTCATATAGGCCCTACTGCAGTTTGATTTTTGTATTTCTCCAGTTCAACTGTAAAATGAGCCTTTGAAGAGACACATTCACCACAGTAAAACCCGTCTACAGGAGCCACGCCCCCGGTCGTCATGACAACAGTAATCAAAGCATCAGGGAAAGTCTGATTTTTTCTGGTTTTCAAAACTGTAGTGTGAAACCAAAAGTTACAGAACCTAATGAATACTACGTAACAGTTTGAGTTCTCAGTGTGGACCATGGTGCAGTCTTTCAGGAGAGAAAATTTTTCTAAAGAGACATAAAAACTACAGCTTTCCCACAGGAGACAATGTTTATGTCCCGAGACAACAGTGTAAATCAAGTACTGGGATACTACCTATAATTTACAGACTTTTATATTACTCCATGCAGTGCAGTGGTGCCTTGCCTTTACTCCATTATTGGTAATTGCAAAAATAACCTTAATAGTCATTGTTGACACCACCTAGGTTTTTCTAATAACGTCCTCACACAAGTTTCTTATAGAAAAAGTGGAATGAAAATGTGATGCACTTTTTCTCTGGTTAATTCAAATTGCACTTTAATGTGAAACATGAAAGAAGAACCAGTCCTTCTACCACTTTTTTGTTGCTACTGTCTCGTCTGACAATAAGCAGTACAAAATTAATGAAACGGAAAATGACAGGGTTTTTTTTTAAGCACTAACATGTTTCTAGTTAAACATCAGTTGAGTAAAATTGGTCCAAGCTGGGAAAGGAAACCCAGGTCTCTCTCTGTTATGAGTTCTGGAGTTTTTCCTTTCCTTAAAATAAGTGGGATTGGATTAGATTCTGGTTGAAGTTAGACATTCAGTGTAGATAAAGTATATTTTTGTAAGATATTAGATTACTTACTTATTCATATTGTTGGTTGTATTCATCCTTTATCCTTTATTTGCTGTTTTTACTCTTCAGAATTCTCCAAAAAGATCATATGAAACGTGAAGTCAAACCAGTCTTTCTGTATTCTGTTGGCGAGGGTTAAAAGTTTTAAGTGATGACCACAACTTGAGTAAAAAGGTGAGTGGTATAAATGGTTTTGTAACACTCCTCTCAGCCAATCAGAAGAGAGTATTTTGCCAGAGCATGGTATGATATGAAAGAAAACAAATCCTTATTTTCTAGGGTAAACAGATCATTTATGTAAAGAGAATGTAAATATCACATTTGTCTTTGACCTCTGACCTTTTAGTGCGTTGTTGCAGTCGACCTTTGTCCCAGCAGCTTTCTCTGTGAACATCCATCCTGCAGAGAGTGAGGAATAAGATCTACACACACGCAGTGAGAAATAACAGGTACGAATCAGTTTTAGTGCTTTATTTTGACGATGGATGATGTTTTCAACAGTCCCAATATCAACACCAGTAAAAGGTCCAAAATAACAGACAGCAAGTGAACTCACCACTTCTCTTACTTGATATGTTTTCAGAGAAAGCATCAGCCTTAGGGCCTGACACATATTTTATGGAAAACCTTTTATGGAAGCATTTAAGTAAAAAATAAACAAATCGTTCCTGGACCGATGTGTTTGAAGTTCTCAGTGGGAACAAATTCCTCTGCTGAAATGAAATATTGTGTGTTCTCACCACTCATTTCAGCATCTGTCATATACATTTTAACCATGTGACTGTAAAAAATGAAGAGGCTCAGGCTGTCAGTCCAGTCTTCAGAGACTCCAGAGTACTGAGCATTTAACAATACTTAACAAAGCACATACAATAAAAAAAATAGAAATAGAAAATTTGAACTTCTTTTATAGACGTCTGTGTCAAAAAAAAAAAGTATAAAAAAGAAGGCTGTTTGAAAAGTGGAGAAATGTCTTATGAAACATATTCTACTTTCAATACTGCCTTCCTTTTTAGCATTAACAAAAGCCATTTCCAGTTTTTCACTCACTGATGTACAGCTCTTGTTTCATGAATTTAAACATTGTATTTATCGTCTACATTGCATTAAACACAAACAGAACCTGTGCTTAAAATATTGAATTGGTTAATTATTGGAAATGAGTGCAGTTCTATGAATTTAAAGTAAAATCTCATGCTCTTTCATGGCACTGATGTCAACAAACAAGCAAAGAAATTGGTTATTGCACTGCTATATATGTCTTTTAACACAGAAAAACAGCACAAAAAAGAAAAAACACATGCCAATCTCATGCCAATTTTTAACAAAGTGGAGATTATTGTGGAACATTGGTCTGACATTGAACTCAGAGCTAAAAATCAATTGAGGTCAGCTGTAAAGTTGAGTTTGGTCTGGTTTTTACCTCTTTTAATAAAAAATGCAAGAAAGGTCCGTTGGGGGTGGGTGGTGACTTTGAAAACGAAAAAGAAAACTGGGTAATGGCACTTTGAATCAACACTATGTAACTTCTCAGGATGTATAACCACAAAAAGGGTACTTCAAACTCACACTGGACTATTACCTGTTACCATAGGCATCTTATATATGCATGTGATGTATTCTTCTGTTGTGTTATTCACATAAGACCCTCCCAGAGCAGACTATCCACTAAAAAAGTCAGTTATATTCTTCCCAGTTGCATTAGTGAGTATAAGAAGATAGATAAAAAACTCTGAATTATGGTTGAAGAGATGTACCATATATTTGAAATGATAAGATGAAGACACCAGTCACAGCTGCTGCACTTGTAGATGCACCCTCAGTCATTTTGTGTGAAAGGCCACTCTATAGTCCACTAGATGGTGCAAGTCGATATTGAAGGACTGATGGGTCTGGGATTGGTTTCGGACGACAAACCCACTCAATTCCACCAGAGAGGTTTACTGCTACTGGATTGACACGTGTCTGAAAACCCCGATGACATCACTAACTACAACTCCTCCCCTTCCTCTCTTTCTCCCCTGTTCTCTTTAGGACGACCAAGCTCCGCCCAGTCTCTCTCTCGACCATCTCCGCTTCACCGCCATTGGCTAACGACCCCCTTTCCCGCCGCTCCATTGGTTTCCTGCCCCGTTCTCTCTCCACTGCCTCTCCCAGCGCTGGCGTCCAATCAGAGAGCTGCCTATCAATCAGCCCTGACACTTGGGGCCCACATGGAGGGGCCACAAAGAGAGAAAGACAAGCTGTTTACCTCCAGCTCTCCCTGGTGTTGTTGTTTTTCTGTTTAAAGCGGGGTGGGGCCAGAACAAGTTGGCATTAATCAAACAGACCCCTGGTACGGCCCCTCACACACACACACAAGCACGCACACTTTCACAATCACAGTCTCACCTCAACGAAACGAGAAGTCGATTCCTCGTTATTTTTATCCCAAACTTAACAAAAAAGATAAAATCACAAAAAGAAACAATAGATAGCGACCTAGCGTTACATTAAAGCTGGTGGAAGTGCATCTGGAGCTATGTTACTTTTGTCACAGTGGCGGAGAAGTGCTGGAGTATTATTTATTTTGTATTATTATGTATTTCAAAATGCACTTGTTAAAAGCTAAATAAGAAAACTAATAGGTTTTAGGTTAAAAATCACACAATCATAGTGTTTAGCCAATAAGAATTTGGGATACTATTTTTAGTGAGCTCAAAACAGTGTCACCAGGTGTATTTATTGAAGACACATCTTAAAACACATGAAAGTGCCTCATTTACTTTTACTTTGTCTTAAGTTTCATTTACAATATCAATTAAGTGTTTTATAGCAATCCATTGAAGTCTGAAACATCAAAATACCTCTTTAAAATTTTTACACCTGCCTGTCTGTTTATTTTTTTGTTATTATCACTGTTACAAAGTAGGTAAATGTATACAAATGAATGTATAATTCAACAAGTATTTAAGTCCATATAGTCCACAAGAGCAGCTAGTATGAGAATAACATTATGATATTTCTTGGGGCAAAAACTTTACAATGTGCATAATCAAGATAATTGCCCAATCATATCCTTAGACAAATTAAAGCTGATGAGACCAAAAGTAAAAGTTAGTGGTATCAATAAACTGAAATTGGGTTCAGGAGCTTGTCTCTGTTAGTATTTTAGAATATAAAGGGAATAAGCTTTTGCCATGCAACATAATAAGAAGAAAATCTTAATTGCATGTGTCAACTATTTAAAAAACAGACGTAATTTCTAAACACAAATGTTAGCCAAGATTGTTTTTATCCTTAAACCCATCCGTGGCAGTAGTAGATGTAAAGCCTGAGCTCCTGAGCCCAGCAGTGAGTGAGGGGGCTGTGAACAGATGCTCACTGTGTCGGAGCTCAGCTGCTGGGAGAAGTGCACTATTCCCTGGTGAGGACGGGGCAGCTGGCAGAGCCCTCTCTCCAGTGTCAGGGGTCTTGGAGCGGACTGGGGTCTGGACCGGCTACATACCACCTGACACACACTCACGCTGAAGCTCTCTATGGGGCAGTAAAAGGACATGTGGAGCCCTGAAAGTGGTGTTGTACGGGTGTTATAATTTGCATTGAGGTTTATGGCATGAAGGAGTAATGAGATAGAGAAGCCAAATAATATGCAGCTGATTATGACTGGGCTGGTCCTGTTCCAGTATTTGAACACCATTCTGAAGCTTTTATTTGCCTTAGATGGCTTTTGAGTATTTTATTGTGTTACACCAAAACAATTTAATAGATTTTTACCATAAACATAGGACCAAAACATTATCACTTTCATTCATAGTAAAAAAAAAAAAAAAAAAAGTGTAATTTTTTTTTTTAATTTAGAGCATCTAATCAGCTATGGTGGCCCTGCAGGGACATGCTGTTGTCTATAAACAAAGTGAGTGAAAATAGTTCAGATGGTGAAATTTAACAAAACCCACCTCCTCAGTGTCTAAACCTAAAATGTCTCTATCCATGGACTTTAAATGTCTATTTTCCCATGCTACTGATTGTTATTTTCAAGTGATTATAGGCTATTAAAAGCAAAGTTATGATTAACGTGTTCCATTGATTTTAGCCGTAGACTAGCGCACTTTAAAGACAGAAGGATGAATTTTCATAAAAGTCTATGTCAATATGTACAAATAGGAGATCATACTTTTCTTTCTCCCAAAATATCTTGCTTGAAACTCCTATATTTCTTTTACAATATATATGGATCCTATATAATGACTCATAATTCATTCCCACATTTGAGTTAATTATACAGATATTGATTATGCACAACTGCTCTGTGTCTGTGGTATCCTGACCCACATCATCTTCGCTAACACTTTATGAAGTCCAAAAGTTAGCATCACTAGCTCCATTGCGGCTATGGCTAATTTCATAATCATGAATTAGCTGTGCCAAACTATGATTTTTTCCCAAATGTGCTCAGAACCTTTTGCTACATGGTGCTGGTCTGTATTTTTTGGCTTCAGACGTCTTCATTGGTTCATTCATAGATGATGGACACTCAAGACTCTATTTTTCCAAATGGACATATATCTTTTTCTTGAATAAACTTATTGGTCTTTGCTCAGATAAATCACCTGCTGTATCCTTCCAGCTCAGTCTTCAGTAATTGTGTGGACAGGTCATGGCAGGGACAGACCCACTGCTCTGATTTAATATTAGAGCGTCGGAGCAGACTGGTCGGCGGCTCTCTGGACTCTGTGTCTCTGCTCCTCTTCATCACAACAGCAGCTGCTCTCAGATCAGTCTGGCTCTGGGACGGAGACAGTGTGGAGCAGCAGATGGTCAGCTGTGGAGCGCCGGTGTTTTTTGCGAGTGGTGTTTCAGGTGGTTTGGCAGCATCAGTTTTTAACATGTTTAAATGAAACAGTTTGATGGATTCTGCTGGTATTATGCCTCGATAAGAGATGATTTTTATCCAATCTGGAGGTCACACACACACTTATCAGCCGTGACAGTGACATGTGAATGGATCGGTCTGATGTAAAGCTGACGGTGATAGTGTGAGTTTGACACGCTGACCGGGGTGTGTGGGCGTGAGATAAGCAGACTGAAGGCATACATTGATCTTGTGCTTTTGTCAATACAGCCATTTATTGAGCCGTGAGTGTGTCTGACGGCAGGAAGAAAATGGCTGACGACGAGTGCGCTGTCAGTGAGTGGGTAGAGAATATTGAGGAGAAACTCAATATTTAGGTGCTCTATTAAAACAAGCATTTAGGCTACACCAGCTAAAGGCTACAAGCTACAAGCTGTCACTGGAGGCTTAGGACTATGTTTTGTTGGACTTGTGCAGAACGACAATTAGCATCACGTGGACAAACTAGAGTTTTTTTTTAAAGATGGTTTTAGATAGCAAAATAAGCAAAGGCACCACTCCAAAACTGCATTAAGATTGATGGCTTGTAAAACCACTTTGTACCAGTAGATGGAGTCATGAGCTGAATTGCCTGTTACATCATTTGAGTTCATTGTCTCTTTATTTCAATCACACTCTAAACAAATAAATATATCCTATAAGAACATTCTTTCTTTGAAAATAAAGAGCAAAAACAAAATTTTTAATAATTATTAATTTTTAGAGCTATAGCCACATACATGTTGAAGATTGTAAACTAACTGTTAACTAAAGCGGGACATACACTGTGAGACTTTAGAGTTTTTTGAAAAGAACTCCAACTCACACTGTACGAGCAAATCTCACATGAGAAAAGCCGAAGCTCACAATTTATATGATCACGTGAAATTCAAGCCGAAAAATGGCAGTGTATGCTCGGGTTAAAGGCACAGCATGTTACTGGAATAACAGCGCAGTAGGCTTGAGTTTACTGTAATCAAGGAGGTTTACGTAAGTTAAAAACAAAAAAACAGATAGACTGAGTTTGTTTGTAGATGATACTTTGAGGTCACTACAAAATTCCTAAACTAACTAAAACTAGTAAAACTACTTTTGTGGCGCTTCTGTTCACCAAAAACATAAACACCTTTTGACTCAGTTCACCAGCATCTAACCCTGACCCCCTAACCCTAACCCTATCTTTTAGCAACACACCTGATCTTTCCACAGGCACTACTAGGATGACTAGGCTAGTGAGTATTTACATCTGCTGTGGGGACATGGACAAAGCAGAAAAGACAGGTAATAAGTGCAAAAGTAAAGTCAGAGTAGACTAAACCAAACGTTACTGAAGTCTTCTTGTTGCTTGAATCTTGATATGTTCTCATCTTGGTCCTTATTCTTGGGAGGTCTGTGGTGTAGACAAATACTCACAAACACAAACAATTGTAAACAATCCAACATGATGGGCTTGCGACAGTCATTTCTGTACACACACACACACCAAATGACCAAATGACTATATACACACACTGTACACACAGACTGCCGGTCGCCAAACAAATTAGACCTGAATTCTCTAAGAAAAAATGCAAGAACTCATGGGCTGGGTTTTAAACTCACTTAGCATACATAAGTTAATTATTTGGTAAATCAAATCAAAAGAGTGTTCCTCCTCTGGTGCTCAAAGTGATTAGTCTCTGGTGTCTCTTAGATCTGGGCCTTTATGTATTAAATTTCATTTTACTTCCTGGATAATGAAGACAAGGTAATATGAACTGTATGTGTCTAAGAAAATCTGCCACTTAATTACATTTTTATAGCCATTTTATTATTGCACATTTCTTAAAATTTCATTTAATATCTTTTAACAGTCTTAGTGTTATTGTAATACAGTATTATAAATTGTTATCGCACATTGCATTTCTCATAGAAGCCCTAGTATTTATGTATGCATGTATAGTATGTATGGAAGTGAGTATGCTGACGCAGAATGTCATAAACACATGATATCAAAGGCATTAAGATGTGCATTCCCCTCATCACCAACCTAATCTCCATGACAGAACATAACATACAGCTTGTTGCAGTTTATTTTTTCATTATGCAAACCATTTGACATAAACGAGCTTTAACAGCCATACATTTTGAGGACTACACACGTTGAAAAACTCGAGACCTAATTACAACAAGATGGAAAAGAAATCAACAAATGCTTTGCTACAATTCATTTGACTAATTGCTAATCAAATTGGTGGCATCATTTTAAACAATGTGGTCTTTATGCTGTATTTACTTAATATTGCTCATTTAACTTCAGCAAATTGTTTGGTCCAAAGATCAGATGAAGTTTCAGCTCCCAAGAAGTTTTATTGTGACGGACAAACCACAAGATCGGTTCAAACTGTAATCAACAGGACTTGGATTCAAAAGGAGGAGTGAGGACTAAGACCAGTTTTCAGATTAATGCTGATGACTAAAGGAGTGAAGAATGGGCACATGGTGGTGATTGCACACACACACATACTGCCTTTAAATAATGGTGTCAATAGAAGCTGCACCGACAGTGATGGATGGGGGTGGGACCCACTGAGGCCAAAAGAATGACCTCTCCTCCAATCACAAACCAGCAGTGTGACCTTTGGACCAATCACAGCACTTCCAGGTCAAATGTGACCTGAGGGCGAGCACCGGGACAATCTGTCCATCTGGAAACAACTGGACGCACTGCACAATCCAGTCAGAGGAGAAACAGAAGGGGTGTCACTGGTGTAAAATGAGTTTGAGTGGGTCACTGCTTTCGGTTTTAAGTATTCACTCTCACTACCTTTAACTACGCCAACAGATTGAGGAAGTTTCCACTGGTGCAACTGCGCACATTTTTTAGGAAGGAGAATCCCAGGCACACCAGCTGAAATACCTGCACAATAACAAATACATATTTTCACCTGATTGCATGAGGCGACTGATGCATGCATCACTAAATAAATCATAAATGAAATGTGTTTTAGATGATCATACTGACACTAGGTGACAATTCTGAGTTCAATTTGAAAGAAAAAATACAGAAAGCTGATTAAAATAAAAACAAGCTTCAAATTACCGTAAAAAAGTCACACAACAGAAAGATCGATCAATAGTTCACAATATAGGAACATATGCTTCATGAAGACATCAAGCTAGAGTAACGCTGTGTGAGCTTAGAATGAAAATTGAAAATTGAAAATTGAAAATGTAAGAGGCGGGCATTAAAACATGTCAATCACCTGGTTAGGAAGATGATTGGTGTCGTTGTGTGATACTTGGGCAGTTTTTTTTACAGCGTGTGAACGCACATTGTGTTCTGCATCCTGATTGGCTAAGGGAGAACTCGCACATTGTGTTCTGCGTCCTGATTGGCTAAGGGAGAACTCGCACATTGTGTTCTGCGTCCTGATTGGCTAAGGGAGAACTCGCACATTGTGTTCTGCGTCCTGATTGGCTAAGGGAGAACTTGCACATTTTGTTCTGCGTCCTGATTGGCTAAGGGAGAACTTGCACATTATGTTCTGCGTCCTGATTGGCTAAGGGAGAACTCGCACATTGTGTTCTGCGTCCTGATTGGCTAAGGGAGAACTTGCACATTGTGTTCTGCGTCCTGATTGGCTAAGGGAGAACTCGCACATTGTGTTCTGCGTCCTGATTGGCTAAGGGACTGTAGACCATTGTCAATCAGTCTCCTTCGTGCCGTGTCTCCTGTACAGTACAGAATGCGTTCAGTTTGCCAAATGTACATAAATGTTTGATCACTAGCAGTGTGACTCTGAAGTGCTGTATGTTTGCAAGTTTTCTCCCCGACAAAACCCACAATGTCCACGAAACATTCTGCACCGACAAACGCACCTGCGGTCGCACCCAAAAGGCAGAGGAAGATGCTAAGGTTTGAACTTTGAGAGAAATGTGAGAACATGTTAATGCCTGTCTGAGAAAAGTGTATAAAGTGTGTGGTGAGGGGTTTTACAGCCTTTAAACATATATAATAATTGTAAAAAAATAAAGCTGACTACTTCGCGGATTTTGCCTATTGCGGGTTATTTTTAGAACGTAACCCCCGCGATAAACGAGGGACCACTGCACACCGCAAACATGCCAAAGTATCACGATTTCTTTTCTCCAGGTACACCGTTCTGAAATCAGGTTATGGTGTTTACATGAAAAAAAAAAAAGAAATTATTGTGGCATAAAACTTCTGCATAAGGTCAGGAAGGTCAAATCCTGACTAAAGCTGCACGTGTTGTGCAAGAAAGTGATCCTCTGCTACAGCCATGTGTTAGACATTAGCACCAATCAGCGCTCGCACACAGCAGCACTAATTGAGCGGGCAAATCACGGCGCGTGGAATGCTTCGTCGCGGTGATGGATAGGTGTCGGGGCCACTTTCCTGCCTCTCATTCCTGCAGCCACACGGAGCCACACACTCTGTTTATTTACAGCCGGTGTCAGGCCCGAGATGGATTCTAAATGAACACTGGCTCATGATTAGCCTCAACATGTTGTGCGTGTGATGTATGCGTCTCATGGAGGTGTAGGTTAATGCCGGGCTCTGCGTTTATGGGAGTCATGAGTTACCGTGGTGTGTGTGTTTTATTTGACGTGAAGAGATGCAGACCACAGCCTTTAACAAGTGATCGCAATCAACTGTATTTGACTCATAAATTTCACACACAGCGCTAGTAGGTGTATAGATGCCGGTTGGGTAGGGTCGCCATGACACTGTGGACGACAATACCTTTGGATAATTGAATTGAAAGAAGAAAAAAAAAAGGGCATGAACAGTAACAACATCACACATCCAATATTTTAAGTGAAACAGTCTTTAGCATCTGTGGTTAGCGATGTTACCCCTGTCTGGACACTGGACACCACACTGACTGTCAACTTGCCCCAAGACTGAGGACTCTCATTTATGCATCACATGTTCAGACCCTGAATTACAAAGCACAACAACAAATTTGAAAACACAATAACGAATTTGCAAAACACATGCAAAAATGTGAAAACACCAAAACAAGTGAGATTACGATGCTTGACTGTGATTGGACAGAAGAGTGGGATAATATATCCTACTTCTATGATGCAATGTATTTTTTAAAAGAGATTTGAGCTCATACGAGAATATTCACTTGAATATCTTGTCTCTGTCTCTGGAAAAGGCTGGTCTACAGAAGGCTGACGTTTGATACGTGGTGTCCACAGTGAGGCCATGGTCCAGACCGGTGGCTGTTTCCAAGACAGTGCATTTTTCACTCCACCAAACTGCAAACTCTTAAATCTGATTGAGGAGGTGTTTTCGTTTTGTTGCGGCTGGTGCTCCGCTCTTGAGTAAACTCTGACAGCGGTGTCCTCTCTGAAAACGATGAAGCAAAACACAAGTGCAAGCAACGTCTCTACAGAAGATAAGGTAACATCTACATAAGACCGTAGAAGAACCTTGACCAAAACAACACCAATGGACCTCTGTATACTGCAGATACATCAGTTTACTTGCGCTCATTCAGTTTTAATTTCCTTTATAAATGAGTGCAATAATCAGTTTATATAATTTTTGTGCCGTCAAAAAGAAAACCCACCCCCTACTCTTCGTTTTGAGTGGCCCCATGTGGATGCAAATGTGTCGATAATACTGTTGCATGACTGTTGTGTTTTCCTGACCAGCGTTTTCATGTAAACTACACCTTAAACTACCTGAAACTAACACCAGGGCTGGGTCTCAAAGTTTAGACATGCATCCACGTGTCCTCCACTTCCCTTCTCAGAGAAGAGGCACAGAAAGGAGAGGAGGAGAAGGGGAGATGAGTTAAGCGTGATGGGACATCTTCTCCTCTATGCCACTCACAGATGAACCACTGCATCAAAGAGCACTTTCTCAAGTCTATGTTGAAGCTGTTCATAAATGAAACATGAGCGATGCTTGTTGTGCGTCCAATGGTGCGTCGTGTGGGCAGGGTTTTCTCCTCCGCCTTGAGTTTGACTTCTGCATAGGAAGCCCCTGCTTATGTCTCCTACAGAAGCCTCCTCACTCCTTGGAGCACTGTTTGGAGCTTTGCCCTAAAGATGGTGCAAGTGAGGAGTCGAGTACTTTACCAGACATAATACAAGCTCTGAGACATACCCTAGGTGTTATTGGAACAGCTGTATATGTGCAACAGTTAGGGCTACACTTGTTCACTTCTTTTACAGCTACTCTAACTCCAGTGCAGTAGCTGCTATAGTGTGCTCTCATCTTTTGTCCTCTTGCTCTCTTAAATCCTTGCTAAAGCAGCTTCATTTTGATTCCTATTACTAAGACTGAGTTCAATCCTTTCTTTTTTGTATTATTTTTCATTTTTGTGATAGCATTAGAGCCAGTAAAACAGTACAACATACTTTGGAACAATAAACCCAAACCCTGTTTTTCCACTGTGGTGGGGTGTAATAGCTTAAAATACTAAAAATACTAAAAAAAAACCTAAAAAAGCGAAACAGCTGTTGATACAAAGTGTGGGGAAATTAGACTTTCTTTGCAACAAAAAAAAAATAAAAGAAAAGAAAGAAAATGTGGCATATTGTATTTCCTTTTGAATGTTTCACCAATTAACATACATTAAATATTGTTGTATGCTAAAGCGATATATTATTATTCATCTCCAATAATCTGAAACCTAGATGTCTGGATTTCTGAATGTTACTTTGATCCCAATGGATTCTCCTGTAGGTCTGCCGTCTCAAAGAGCCGTTTGAAAAGCTGACAATGTGTCTTTGTTCATCTGTCTGGTCCCGGTCCACAGTGAGTCCACACAGCTGCCAGCGGCCGTCACTCAAAGTCTGCCACGGGCCAATCAGAGCACGCTGTCACTCCCCTTTGTCCCGCGCTGCCTTTGGACACTTCAGACAGGCTCGACTGACAGCCTTTCACACGCCTCCTCCTCCTCCCTCATGACTCTGTGTGTAGACGAGCGCCTGGAACAGATCTGAGCCCCGGCCACTGTTCACATGGAGAAAAATGGCAGCCTGACAGTCGCAGTGAAGGACATTCATGATGTGATCAAAGCTGAGGACAGGCCCAAACACTGTCATGGTAACCAGGACGCCATCATTTAATTTTACTGACTACGCAGAGACCTCGTTTTCACATAAGTTTTCACATAACTCGAATTAAAGTTAGTGCTAAAGACACTGCCATGATTCATTAGATCCTTGTCTTAAATATTCTATATTAATCACTGTGAAATACTACAGACACAATACACAATACATGTCCTCTGGCTGCTCTCTGTTGTTCAAAAGCCCAGTGCAGGGGATGGTCCATGTTGTTTAGTATCACATTTGACACATTTATTGATTCTAAACTACTGTGTGGTTGTTTGTAGTTATTATAAAGTGTTATCATTTTTTCAGCTGTAATATGTAGAAGACGTGATTAAAATCGAACATTTTGCTTTAATATCATATAACATAATTCGGAATACTATTATTACAGAATGAGCTGTTTTAAGCATTCAGTAAAAACATACATCAATTATACATTAAACTGTATATTTAGTTTTTCCCAGTACTTCCTGATTGAGCAACTCAAAATTTGATGCTTTTTCTAATAATCACCTTTCTGCATAGGGCATGTTAAGTGAAATATCATAACATCAGTTTCTGCATGTTCTTTTCTTCATATTTTCCATTGGAACTATAAACTAAAGGCACTAAAGCCCACTGACAACACACACTTGTTTTGGCGTAAACACTGTGAACTGTCCTTTTGCACCCCCTTGTGGTCAGAAACAGAAGTACAGTTAAAAATCCAACATTTATCCTTGTTATCTAGAATGAAAAGAATAAAATCTTCCAACTCTATTGTAAAACTTTTGCTTTATCCACTGACCTGTCCCCTAGTGGTCAAACCGTCTGCTGTTACATTTGTACAAATCCATAATTTGTTTATTCCTGTGTCCTACAATTAATCATTTGACAGACACTACATGTTTGATTGCTGACTGGGTTGCCTGGCCCTAGAAAACAAAAAAAAAACTTTACTACTTACTTAGTTATTGCATTACCTAATTTAATTCCTAGTCATTCCTAGCCAGGCCTTCAGGCATCAGTGGGCCCCTACACATTTAAAATGGGGGCACATGAGGCATACATTATTACAAAATCACACTGATACTTGTTCCTGCCCGATTTTCCACTAATCAGTAACTAGTACAATCAAAACCTGACAATGCACTAGACATGTTACTAGAAAAACAGTACAGCTCCACTCTAAAAAGCCAACAGAACACCACAATATAAGTATGTTTTTTTAGATGCGCCACAATCAGATCAAATAAAACAGTTCCAAGACAACAGAGATAAATACTTGGCAAATATTTATGGGTTTATACAATCTGGAAAAAAATGGAATCTGCCAATCTTCAGGGAGGAGCTTGCAGAACTGACAGAGTCCAACTACAGTCTTTAACAACTTACATTCAGTCTGTGAAGTTGACAGAGAAAACTTAGTTAGTTTTTCAATTTTTTTTTCATTTACTATCACAATTTAAACAGAAACCTTTAGTATTAATATTTGCATCGATGGAAAGTCCATTTAGTTTTGACCAGAGTTCTTCCAGACCCCTGCTCTTTCCCCTCTCTTCTCTCTTTTCACTCACTTGTCTGCAGATGTTTACCCTCTCCGTGCGATAAATGGTTTGCGCGTCGCTAATTGCAGCAGTGTGTTCTGGTGTTGGCTGCTGCGGCCTTCTCCAATCAGAGCGCGGAGATCCTGCCGGGACGGCGTTTGTTTTCTCAGGCAGAGGAACCATTTATAACCTCTGCGAGCGTGAGTCCGATGCACGGGCTGCATTTTTGCCGTCTCATGGGTCTCTAATGTCCCCCTGACCGCGGCCCATTGTGAAGAGTTATGACCGCGCTCCAGAAAGGGCCCACAGTTTCACTCTGACACTCAAACATGTTAGAACCAACCAGAAAATAAACGATTATTGGTAAAACATCTATAAATCTATGGCTGAGTGATTGGGGAGTAAGTAAAAGTTGCATTCGGTTGCTTCGTTAATGCAAAGTCCGGTGCATCTGCTCCGTTCTGCTTACATACATACTTTACTGATTGTTTATTCTGTTTTATTAAACGTCAAATAATACAAAGTTGAGAGATATGACATATTAATTCGTCATGGACGCAGAGACTTATCTTTTTGCTTTCGATGGTGGAGCATAAATGTGACAGCGAGGGAAGATCGGTGAAATAAAATTCAGTTTAATTGGCTTTTTTAAGTGGCTAGAGGTCACAAAAGTGAGATGAAATGGGACAGCTCAATGTTGTGAGAAATGAATAGAGTTGTTTCCACTGGAGCGGTACAATACTGGTGTAGTTCTCTAGAGTAATCTGTGGTCCAGTCAGCAGTCTGTAGAGTTTAGCACCACCTTTATCAAACCGGACCACACCAAGCCAAAGCGTCCCCAAAGTAGAATCTATGTTTTTTGAGGGACTCTTTGGACCCTTTTTGGTAATGGAAACTGTACTTTCCAACCGGCACCATCTTTCTTGTGTTGAAATGAGGTTTATGAGGTATTAGGTGTGGGTACAGACTACAGTAGAATAGAGTATGTTTCAAAATGATGTCAGTTTGCTTTATTAATTTCAAATATACATCGTTTTTCCCACTTCATTTTCATACTTATACATACACATTGTTTAAATAACTAAAGGTTGCTATCATTTTTTGCTGGTTGGTGGTAAATGGGGCACAAGACTTGCGGATGCCTGTATGCTGTATATTCTAGCAACAAGAATGAGTAAGAAGGCAGGATGGAAAGAAGTCAGAAGTCAGGAGTAGACCCTCAGATGATGGCAGGACCTTGACCTGGGTAATGTTTGTTACAGTTAAATGTGTTTAAAAGGCGGCCCACGGCTTAAGGCCATGTGTGGTGTTTCTGTCTGCACTGCTCAATGACAGATGATGAGGTTTGGCCCCTTTTGACCACTGGGTACACCAACGAGACTGGACACTTTAACTCTTGCAGTGTCTTAGAACTTCTACTTGAATATTTCAATGTAAGATTCAGGATTCCAGTAGGTCAAATAAGCTTCAAGATGAAAGATTTGATCATTATATGGCTTTTTACACACTGAGTCCGTCGTTTAGATGTGAAAAGAGATGTCTTGAAAATGGAAGGTTACTTGGATGATGTGGTGGAACAATAGTATGGTTGTATGGTTGTATGTGGTACTTCTGTACAGTTACTGAACTATCTGTTGGAAATGACTGTCTGTGTGAGAGACTCAGAGAAGCAATGTAGTGGTCTTCGGTGTGGGAAAAAAGTGCATATATGTACACTATGTATACCAAGGTACAATTGTGAGTTCTAGAGTAGTGCTTGTAGCCCTTAATCAGACCACAAATCAGCTAAATGAGCCCCTTGGATGCTCCTGCTGTCGTAAAACACACTAAAGTATTTTCTACACTGGATGTAACTGCACTGATGAAAACTCTCATAGGGCATCTTAATATGTAGCTTGTATGTATCAATAAATTGTATGGATCTGGCAAGATATGTTGCTCTCATGAGATAGTAGCATGACCTGGATGTCTGGTAAGCTAGTTACACTGTTAGGGGTTATTCTAACGTCTTCCCCTCAGGAAAAAAATGACACATTTTAAGCATGAAGTCACATGAGTTAAGTCGCTTTAATAAAGGCAAAGGAGCCAAATTCAATCTGATTTGGGAGTCTAGAACTTGTTGGTGAGCTTTGTGGAGACTAATGACATGAAGTCTTGTTTATAAGGACTGCAAGGTTGGACAGTTTGAAACATTTGTAAAATGACTGGAGTTTGCTTGGTGGATTTTAAACATTATCTGCCGCTTCATCAAAAGAAGACTTAAGGAGTGCCCCCTGTGTCTGTTCTGGGGCCATCTCAGGAGCATCTTGAAGCTTTGTGAAGGCTGCCCCTGCTGCTGGCCCCTGCTTCTGGCCCCTGCTGCTGCTGTTGTCACATGACTCCGGCGGCTGTCACACGCTCTGGGTTTTAAAGGTGCTAATTAATTTTTACATGCAGGCCTCCAGCTGGAGCCACAGAACAAGAAGAGCATAATTACATTTGCACGTCACATTAAGGCTGATGGTTCGCAGGCACAACATTTGGCTGCACAGCCACTAAACTAATAGAGAGCTCAAACGTCACTTAGACCCCTGTGCTACAGTACAGCTTTAGTCAAAAACAAGAGATGGAAATTAGGGGTTTAATTGGGTTAATTTCTACAAGCTGCAGCTAAAAATATCACTAATATTGTTATACTACTATTAGGGTGTCCCCCAAACCTTTAGCTGAAATGTGAGACTAAGACTAAATTCCTTTTACATTTGCATACTTTGTATATTACACTGTTAAAAAAATAAAATGCAGTGTTTGCGGTATAATAATAATATATGAAATTGACTGATGACAGAATCAAAGTGTCAAACCACATTGTTTAGGTAAAATACATTTTTCACTGTCAATTTGACATAGTATTTTTATAATGTAGCTTCAGGTGAAATATTTTTTTTAATTTTATATTTAATTTAAAAAAATATATATATTTCTTATTTTGTGGTGTAAAAGCATAACCCAAACTGTCAACTTTTATGGAGGTATGTACACTTACTGATGATCAACTTATCATTCTGGTGATTAGCAGCACCTAAATCCTACTTAATTAAGGATAGTCAGGTCTGCCCATGTTTTGCAGCTGAATGTCTAAACCAAGCATTTAAAACTGTGTCCTTGTTATGTTCAACTGCCAACTGACAGAGTTTTTAAAAGCAGCCAAAAGAGAAACAACTGGGTACACCAATGGGACTGGTGTATATAATATCTGTGAAAAACATTAGTTACATTGAATAAAATCCCTCTTTTTATTTAAAAGTCTGTTCAGTGTCTTTCTGTGTGTCTCTGAGACAATCTTTTGGATTGGGTTTCAATTGTTCTAAAATGTTTTGTCAGTACTTTGTTTCAGGTTTTTTTTTCCTTTTTATAGAAGAGAAAAATGATGTAGGCTACAGGAACCATCTCCCCATTCCAAGTCAATGGGGAGCAGTGGTTTGTTTCGCTCTAAGGAATCGTCTCAGCCTAAATGTGTCTCTATTGATGGAGCACTGAACGTCACTAGACTTAAACATAGACTGGAAAATGTAATCTCTGCAAAAACAAATGTAATGACACAAAACTACATTCACATCTGCATTAACATTAATGGTAAGTATAATATACTGTATTCCTCTGTACCAAAAACATTCAAACCACATAAAATGAAGCATTGCACTGATCGATATAGTCTTTTTTTTTTTTTTTATTACATTAGAACTACCTCTCTGTTGTTTTTGAAGTACACGTTTCAAAAGAATGTTGCATATTCAAATCTTTGCAGTAATAGAGCCTTATCTATAGAATGTCTTACCAATGTAGTTTAAAATAGAGGTCAGAGGTTACTTGTGTGGAATATTACATTTTACTGCTTAGTTATATGTGATGTTAATAAGGAGTCAGAATGGAATCATGCAATAAACCAATGTTGCAGTGTTTGTGAGTTTTCAGAGACAGATCCATCACTGTTTTGCTAAATGTCTGATGGTATGCAGACTGCAGCCCCGAGCCAGTTTCCACTGCTTTTTTCTTTCAACATTTTCCACCATTTTTCACCGAAACTCAAGCAAACACCAGTCGTCTGCTCAGACTCACGGTAATTCGATCACTTTATTTACACTCGGCTCACTGCAGCCTCTTTGTATCAGACTCACTCTCTCTCTGCGTGTTAGCCAAACCTCTCTCCATCAATGAAACCCCGCCCACTTTCTCTCTCCTACTCCCTCGCTCGCCCTCCAACATCGCACATGAGTCGGCCAGTCAGCTGCAGGCCAATCCGTCACTGTCACGGCCCGGTCCAATCGGTGACAGTATGGTAATTCTCTTTGGCCAATGGTGACACAGGTTTTCACAGAGCGGTGTATAAATGTGTGTGAGGTGCACTTTGGAGCAGGCATCAACAGAATACACTCTAGAGCAGTGGTGTCAAACTCAATATGGTGAGGGGCCACAATAGTAAATAAGGATCCTTTCAGGGGCCGGAGATGGTGACATTTGGAAGCTTTTATTAAATTTTCAATGGAAGGTTTCATATTCATTTGAGTTTTACAAATGTTTTATCATTAACATTAATTTCCTCCATTTAAGGAAACTGGTTTAATTTGGATTTGAACTCATTTTAAATTGATTTAAACTGGTTAAAGTTAGCTTTGAACAGGTTTGATGAAGCTTGATTAAGCAGGTTTTAGATGGTTTTTAACAGGTTTTATTTGATATAAACAGGTTTAAAATGGATTTGAACAGATTTTATTTGTCTTTGAGCATATTATATGTATCTTAGTCCCAAAAATCAGCTTAAGACTTCATGAACAAATCAAATTAATCTGATTTAAATCCAAAAATATGACTTACTAAATGCATTGGAGGGCCACATGAAACATTGCAAAGGGCCGCATTTGGCCCCCGGGCCTTGAGTTTGACATGTGTGCTCTAGAGGGTATTACCCACAAAGTGACATGGGTCCACTCAGTATGGATTGGGTCAGTATGGCTCAGTTTGGTGTTTCCACTGTGCTGGGTCCAGAACAGTAATCTCTGCTATGAAAAAAGTGACATCAAGCTGTGGTAATTTTCTATATTTTAGGGACTCACTCTTTAATGTCTCAAAATCTGCTCTTGTTTGTATGAATGTAGACAGAGAATAGTGTTTTGAGTTCACAAACTAAGAGCACAATGCCAGCTCGACCTCAAACCACACACATTTGTTGCTAATAAACAACTTGTACATTTTTTGAAGAACAAGACATGCTCTGTTAAAAAAAAAAAAAAAAAGACTGAAAGACTTGACTCTTCTGGTTTATGTTTTTTTTTTTTTTCTGAAGGTATGTAAAAGTACAGGTGCCTTTTGGAAATGGAAACTGACCATAACACCAAGGCTCATCCTACCAAGCATTAGGGTTGTTTGAAGTTCAACACCTATTATGACAGGAAGCCATTCTAAAAGTAAATTGAATTAAATTATAAAAGTAAGTTTTATTGCAGTTTTATTATAATAATATTATTGTTATTATTGGGGTCAAAACAACCCCACCTAGTTTCACCAGAAAAATGTGACCCAGTGAGTGTTTAATAGAAATGACCAAAAACTAAATCATCACCAAATCAGCGGTGATAATAAAGCTTTATTTGTGCTAATGCACCTGACAAAAAATGCAAATGGTGTAAAGTGAAAATAAATAGTTTAGTCTATTTGTCTATGTCAAATGAACTGTACACTTCCAAAATAAAAACAATATTTTTTTTTGACCCCTTTTAATAAAAAAAAAAAAAATAAATGAAATAACTCAATATTTTGCTGTGGTTATGCTGTGCAGCTTTATATCCTGGGGGTGTACAGTGACCCCACGCAGTAGTCGGCATATGTAAAACATGAGGGTTAAATGCTCCAAAAATATGTAAGCCTCCTTTAGCCCCTGAGTGGTACAGTGCTACACAAGTAGTTTTCTATATGAGACAGCAGTCATATTTGAAGAAAACTAAAAATTTAGGTTTTGCTCAAAGGCTTTGGCCTATTTTTTCCACTAAATTTCTCAAAACTAAAGGTGCATTTGTCGCAACAATTCAGTGGTTCACCAAAACTTTTCAAAAGGTAATTATTCAGCCAAAAGTTGTTTTTTAACCGTGTGAAATAATATGTTTATCTTTATCACCAAATCACTTCCATGTACACAGAATAATAGCTGTTTTAATAGTGTAGTGTAGCTCAACATGAGGCACATGAAACACTGAGCTCACTCACACAGACATTTATGATGTTTTCTGTAAAATGTGTCTGATGTTTCCACACTTTCCACCTCCAGGATAAGTGAACTGAAACAAAAAACTATATATTTTTGAAAAGTTTTGAAACTAAATAAACTTCAGCTCTATATTTTGTGAGAAGCTGTCCTCTTTGTAGAATTGTGCCATTATGCCAAGGCAAATGAGACAAAATTGTTCAAAGCATTCTCTGTGCTCTCAAGTTGTCTTTGCTGCACTAAAGATAACCAGCAGATGGCGGTAAATGCACTTCCTTAAAGTGGTTCAGAGCAAAGTCCACCAAGTCAAATCAGAACAGAGTTGTGATCTATGAACAACAAATCTGGATAGTAACATTTCACAGGCTAAGACTTCTGTGATGAGAGCCCTAGCTGCTCTACAGATCTTTACGTTCCATTGCACTATTAACATTTGTAGCTTAGACTTTTATTTTTTTATCCTGTACTGTAAGAAACAGCTGCAGCTCTGTTGTTTTTTCTGTCAGGAGCCATTTCCGTATAACACAGCCTCACATTTGACAGTGTTTTATCATCAAATATGTCTATTCCAGGGTGCCTCATTGGCTCACTTGGTAGAGTGCACATACTTGGGTGATCCTCAGGTCATTTGCCCATTGTCATTCCTCTCATTCTCTCCATGTTTCTTGTCAACCTACACTGACTATCAAATAAATAATTGAAAAGAATAAAAGTTGAAAAATGACCCATAAAGCAACAAGATAAAGTACAGAGTCTAAAATTGACTCACCCTCAGTTGAGTGGAGCTGTACTTGAGGAATGATGGAGGAGATGAATGGATAAGAGACTAAAAAAAAAAAAAAATTAAGAATATCACTATGCATTTTAAAGTTTTGTGTTCTTGGTTTCTCTCATTATCAAGCCATTATCAAAATCTAATCGAAACACAAAAACAGAAGTAAGTAAGTGATTGATTATCCCTCCAGAGTGAGACTGCACTCAGCTCAAGATAACCTCACTATACTGAAAACAACCAGTAGATGGCAGTATAGTTACACCTCTTCAAATCTTGTACAGAGTGAAGACCTACACTGTGAACTGCTTTTGATGACATATGTATTAAAGACCTGGATGTTCATTGTGGATCTGAGAGTAAAATGATAAAGATGACTATGAGATGCTTCTATTTGCTCAGCATCAAGACCAAAAGTTCCCCAGATGTTTTCTCCACATGTTACTGTAAAATCTAACCTGGTATTATTATGATTATTGCTCGGATGTTATACTGAACATCCTGCAATGGGCTTTTGAACACCAGAGAGCCTCCAGTGGACGTCTGGGATTGAATAAGTAAAACTGAATTGAAAATGAGGGCTAAATGGACACTATGTTTACATGGTGTGTTTGAACAATATTGTACCATGGCGACGGACCACAGTTTACAGTTTTTCACAGTTGATAAAACACTAAATGCCATTCTCTACATAAACACGTTTATCAAACTTTTTGCTCTTCTGTCCAAACACTGAGCATATTCTCACTCTATAAAGTACATTTGACATTCTTAGGCTTCTTTGAGTCAAAAAGATAACAGCAAAAGGTGTTTTTTCTTGACTTGCTTGAGCTTGACTCAGTTTTGTCATTGTGCTTCGGATGATATTCTGACAACTGTGTTTAGTTTATTTTTGCTCTGTGTGTGTTCATTTTGATGACAGATACATACAAAATATGTCAACAGTGTTAGGTTTTGACCGAGAAGTCAGAGGTTTTGTTAATTTAGGTTTAATTTTAGAAATTGTGTTAGGTGTAGAGAATTGTGTTTTAAGGTCCAGGCATTGTTTTTTGTATCTATATATCTTTTCTTGGTCATTTGTGTGATTTCCAGGCCCTGCTCTTGATGTGTTATTGTCTTTATATGTGATTATGGGGGAATTGACTCAAGAGTTTTGACTTTGTCCAGAGATCTGTATTATTTGAACTTTTTCACACTGGAAACATGCCTCAAAGCGGTAACAAGTGGTTAATGAATACATTCTGTGTGAAGATCAGCCATACTCTACACTATATACTGTCATCATACAAACAGAGAGCACATTTTACAGACAATTTTCCAAACAAATGTTTTATTTTAACAATAAAGACAAATATCTGTGGTCATATAAAATCATAATATAAAAATGTAATACAGAAGAATTATAAAACTGGCCTTCTGCCTGTTCTGATGTAGTGGCTCTTGAGCTGTTCGACCTCAACATAACAGTCATATCAAACTTGTTTATTAGAAGAATTCAACTGAAACAATCCCTCAGAGTTATAGCAATACAGCTTATACAGTCTGCCATGAATGTGAAATGTTTTAGAGCTGAAGAGTAGGGCCATGATATTCTTATAGAGAGACAGATAAATGTCCATTTCCTAATTTAGAGCATATCATTGGTCCATTTTGATCATTTCATCACTTCATACAGAACATAAAAGAATCTTTTTGTACATATACAGCATACTTTTACTTTGGTATGCAAAAATAACAAACAATAAAATGAAAGTATATGTATATGGTGCAAATGAACATTAGAACAATAGAACCTTAGAGCTGAATGATGAATGCACATGTGAATGAGAAGCTTGTGTGTAGTTGTTGTGACAGTCTTTAACCAGCAGAGGGCCACCAAAGGCAACTGTGCAAGAATCAACTCCCATGCTAAGAAGAGTCATAAAATAAAAATACAAATAATGCATTGTCTTTTTAATAACCTGTAGATCAACTAAACTCCAAAAGGTGAAACTTTATTTTAATGAACAACACGACTTATAGATTTGAAATAAATAACTTTTGGGACTAAGTGTAAACCCTATTTTTCATTATGATAATAACAAATTAAATATTCACTTTATTATTCCTCATGCCCCTCTGACAGGGTTTTAACAGCTAAAACAAAGCCTACTGTAGTGCTTACATGATACCGCCAGGGGGCAGACGTGCTCTTTGGAGACACTTTGAGGGAGCCGCTTAAACAAATATATAGTGAATGAATATATATTTATTTATTTATTTAAATTGTATTGATTTTGGAAGTCTACAGAAGAACTATATTTCTTACCATCACAAATCATTATTTACACACTGAAGTTGTAGTAAAGTAAAAAAATATATCAACAGAAATTGTAGTAAGGGTTAAGAAAAAGGCAACTGGACATGGTTTAGAAACAGATGACATTTCATCCTTCATCCAAGGGACTTTGTGAATTCTAAAATAGACTGGTCTGTGAGATGAGTTTATGTCCCTCAGAGGGAGAGGTTTAACCAGAGTTTGGCCCAATGAGAAGCTGGAAAGTACTATCAGTCTCATTAAGCAGGTGAATGGTCTGTGTTGGTGTCAATCCACATCTATAAAGCTCTGAGATCCTTTGGACACCCGAACTGGGCATTTAACAAATCCAAAACAGAGAGGAACCAAATCCTAGAAGAAGTAACATTGTTATTCCGTACGTAACTGGGCTATCTGAAAAGCTTAAAAGGATTTTTAACAAACACAACATCTCAGTACACAGCCTGGTCCACCCCAAGGTCAAGATCCCTACCCACAAACAGAGCAATGTGGTCTATGCTGTTCAATGCAGTGAGGAGTGCAGTGATTTGTATGTGGTTGAGACAGGTCCTTCACAAGAGGATGTGTCAGCACAGAAGAGACAATCCTGGTGGACCTGAGTCTGCTGTACACCTCCATTTGAAAGAGATTGGTCACTCTTATGAGGATGGTAATGTCAGGGTATTGGCCTAGTAGTCTAAATGGATTGAACGTGGTGTAAAAGAAGCAATTTTTGTTCAATTAGAACAGCCCTCATTAAACAGAGGGAGAGGCTTAAGGCACAATTTGTCACCTATTTATAAAAGTGGGTTAAAGCCCAGACAGAGCCGGTCTCACAACAACAGGTCATCAACTTCAGAGAAGGTAAGTTATGCTAAGGGCTCTCAGGTGGGAAACAACTCCCCCACAACAAAATTCACCTGCTTAATGAGACTGATACTACTTTCCAGCTTCTCATTGGGTCAAACTCTGATTAAACCACTCCCTCTGAGGGACATAAACTCATCTCACAGACCAGTCTACTTTAGAATTGACAAAGTCCCTTGGATGAGGGACGAAATGTCTTCTGTTTCTAAACTACCTCCAGTTGCCTTCTTCTCAACCCTTTCTACATTATGACTACCTGGAACTGGAAATGACTGAGAACCTACACAGAAATCAACAGAAATTGTTATTTAGATTTTTTTTTAAATACATGACAAAATCAACCTTAAAAGGAAAACTCTTAATATATATGCTGTGTGAACTAGATAAAATAAGACATTAAAATGACTTTGTGGACCCATTTAATATGTGTATGTACACAAAATATGTAACGATAATAATAATCCTAATATAATAATATAGCAACATAATTATAAAGTAAGTTAATATTATAAATTGCCTTGTTATTCTTATATGTTTATATTTATTTTTTTAATTTATATATTTATATTTTAACAGGCGATACTTAACTTTTACGTGTTCTCACTCCATTTATAAATAAAGTGTATTTTCTATATTTGTAAATAAAATATTGGGTTTTATATGGCCTTCTCTTGTTTACAGCAATTAAATAAACCAAATTAACATAAAGAGAGAGAAAATTAGAAATTGAAACCATAATGATCAAAATTTACGCCATATTACTTGCGGTTTAGAGCTGTTTCAGATATACAGCAGTGCGCGTGAAGCTCGTGGGCCTTTTGCGCGAGGTGTGAAGCCAACCAATCACGTTAATGGAAATCAATCCTAACGAATAATTGGCTGAGGGGGAAGTGACGTAACTGTCGACGTAGCCTGTTTCCTACCAATTGCCCTCGCGCTTCTCCACGGGCCTTCACATGACTCATTAATATTCATGAGGTAGCTGATGCTGAATTGTGATTGGACAAGAACAAACAGCCAATGAGAGGGTGAGTTTAAGAAAATCCACACAACGACACGGACACGAGCTCAAAGATCACTTTATTGTGAGTCATTATTGACAAAATAGCCGTAACATTTGAAGATTTGAGTTTAATCAAATTGTAAACAAAATATTTTAGTCTTTGGCGTTTTATTTTTTTTAGGTAAGAAAATATCTATGAACATGTTTAAACTGGCTTTTCTTTCTATAGGTCCCTTTGCTAATTATACAGATAGCTAACAGATAGCTTTAAGCTAACCTTAATGGCAGACAGTGCAACAGGAATATATTGCCTCTTCTCATTTTCACTACACCTCTAATAACCATTTAAAAAAAACCTATGCTACATTCATAACTCTATTTCAATAACCTTAACACATTAATAAGGTGGTTTTGGCTAAGAATTTCAGTGCACACTTCAGGTTTTGGGGGTAAAACACGTGAAGAATGAGTAGTTATAGAAAATGTGAAGCAAAACATGATGTAGTAGGCTATTCCTCAAATGGAATCCCTTTCTTTCCAAATAAATACAAATAGATACATCCAAACAAAACCTATTAGTAAAGGTTTTATAATGTAACAATCTTTCTTTAGCCTGTCACTATAAAAAACAACACATCTATAAACATTTTAAATAAATCCATTCAAGGTCATTTCAATATGGACCATTTGATCTGCTCCTTGGCTGACTGCAGGACCTAAAAAACATGAAGACAAAACGACATATGGGTAATGTAACAAAAAAAAAAATAGCACACAACAGCCACATAATACTAATGTTTAATATAATGACACTACGTCCACCTAATTTATATAATTATATTGTTCTGATGAAAAATATAGGTTGAATATGTTGAATAAAAATGTGTTAACAAATGACAGTACTAATATTTAACCAGCAGGGGGCATAAGTGTCCCGTGTTTAGAGAGAAAGACTGCAGTTCAAATTAGATCATTAGTGAAAAGGGTTATTAGGCTATGTCTATGTATTGTAATCACACGAACCCGTTAAATTCTATGGATTACAATAACTTTTTCTGTTAGTCGAATTAGCATGTTGACATTGAGATGTTTTTTATTGCCATTGCATTGCATTGTTGATTTTTTTGAACACTTGGAGCTAGTAATAATACAGATGCTGTTTGCACTGTTGGTCGCACACACTGATAAAACAACGATTGCTGTATACCTACTTTACTGTATTTTAGTATATTTTACATATTTCATAAAATAATCTTAACTAAAATGACAAAAATGTCTCAAAGCATTAAAATCTTTTTCGTATATTGTATTTAATATTAGCACTTTCTGTAAAGTTTTGTGATTAAATAATTAATTATTAAAGTAAGTTAACTGATTTGAATATTTTCACAATTGGGAACAATGTAGTATTAAATTGGTTAATGCAAATTTACAGTGACATGTGTTTATTAGTCTGAAGACTGCCACATGGAGAAGAAGAATGTTTAAGGATATAAGTGGATCAAAATGACCTATAGTTGAACACAATCTTGAGTCAAAAGTTTCAGGTCACTTGGTTAATCATAAGGCCATGTGCTGCTAGTCCCCAAAACTGTCAGCAGGGGGTAGAGTAGAGACTTACGTTAGTGGTCAGTGCCAGTTTCTCTGTTATGTGCTGTGAGGGTTAAAGATGAAGCTGAGAGTTAGTACAGTGTTTACAGGTATCAGAGCACTCAAAGCACCTTCAGCATCAAACAAGTCCAGGCACATTAGCAGAGAACAGAAGAGAAGACATGCAACAACAGAGAGTATATCAGGCTTTTCAGTCATCCAGGAAGGGGTTAGCAATATATTGAATATAATCATGTTTATTTAGAAAATGATATTGTGAAGACTGAGCACAAACTCACGTTCTGTCTTCATATTGCCCAGCCCAAGATCTAAGTCAATCTGAATTCATTTAAGACATTGATATGTTGACGGATGCCTACTTTAAAGCTGAAACTGTACTACTCTTCTTGTTCAAACGTTAAAGCTCTATAGAAACCAATGGAAAGGTGCCATTACTTCCTGTTCAAGACAAACTGAGCACTGCTGGAGGAGAAGCACGCTCATGTTTCTTTTAGTGCATTCAATCTTTCGTGAAGGTTTGGGACATTTATGATCTTAAAGGATTTTTATTCTAAAATGTATGGGATTCCTGTCATAAGCAGCAACATGTCCATGCCAGGGTGACTGTAACTGCTCACAGACTGTAGAAAGGAGGAGTGAGGGTGGATTGGTTTGAAATCTGCAATATTATCACAGAATACTACACAGTGCAAACTTCTTATGCAAAAGTAAAGATTATTTACTAAATTAAGCTAAGTTAAGGCATCATAATGATGAATGTGTTATAAGTTCACTGACCAATTAAATACATTTACATTCACTGCTTAAAGCAAAAACATTTCTTTATTGTGACTACTTTGCAATATTTTAATATATTTCAAATGATGTTGGGTAGTCTTGCCTATGTTTTAGTTTCTGAAGTTAAACCTCCTAAAGATCTCTGTTATGGAATGATTCTCCAATAAACACACACTGTCGCTCTCTTTTATAAATACATACTATTCACTTGACTTTTTAAAAACTGACTGATCTGTCGTCTCCTAACTCCATCTAGTGGTGCAAAGTGAGATAACAACCCACAGCGGACTGCTCTTTTTGATTCCAAATATGTTTAACGATTTGAGTCATTTATAAAATAGTTAAGAGGAGAGTTAAGTGGAAATTTGTCTCTAAAATTGGTTCTGCCCAGCCTTAAAATATCATGCACATAGAGATATTATAAATCTCATGCAGTGTTAACTATCCTTACATCAACCAGTTCCCTTGTTAACTGTTGGCGTTAGCTCTGCATTAGCACTGCATTAGCAAAGCTTGTCTCTTGTTTTCTGTAGCTGGACTAGTTTGTATTGTCATGTTTATCCTATCCCGTGTTATTTTGGCATCTGTGTGTTACCGTACCTGGGCCACACTCTGTTCAGATAATGGGTTCTCGTCCGCCTGCAAAAGAAAACATCATCATCATTATTGTGTACAACAACAAAAATGCCAAAGACTTATGCAAAACACACCACAGACATAATGGCGTACTCAAGCAAGGCACTGCAAAGATCAGACCACACTGTTAAAACAATGTTAATGTGAGAAAACGCTACACACTCTGACTTTAAACGAATAAGCTAACTCCCAACGCATAACAAAATAAACAGTGAAATTTTACTACCTGAACATTAGATTTTCAAAATGATTAAATATACATAGGGATATATGTGGAGTTGACAATAAAAAAAATTAACTATCAACCATCAACAGCAGGGGGAGTAGAGAGTCCCGTAAAAGAAACAGTAGACGTAACAATAGAAGATGGACTCCTTACAAAAGATACAAACTTTTATTAAGTAAATCACTGTTTTGGAACAATTTTCTTTCAAACAGAAACTCAGTCACTCCATTTTTTGGTTTCTGTTTGCAAATATTAATTGCAATATTCTGGCAAGTATAAATTTAGTTTAAAAGTAGCCGAAGAATATCGATGTAACTGTCATTTCGAGTTAGAGCTTTATGCAAAAGCACTATTAACGCATATTTTTCCATTCTTCCCATGTTAGTATGTCTTGTGCAAAGATGACACACACAAGAAGAAGTATGTGATTTGATTCAGATTTGTGAGATGGTAAAAAAAAAAAAAAAAAAAAAATGGATGTCCAGAATGTCAGTGCACACACAGGTCCTGACCATGTGTTAGTCCGCATGCTCTCCCCGTGCATTACCTCTGCTGTCACCGTCCCCTCACTGTCACTGTCCTGTCCACTCCCTCTACTTCACCTCTGTCCCATTAACACCCCTCACCCTCTGTTTGTCTGTCTGCCTGCGCTCTCTACAGCAGCTGGCTCCTGTCTGCCTGCGCCTCGAGGTTACCGGTGATGTAATCGAACAGGACGAAGCCATAGGCCGCCTCTGACACTTGCTGAGAGCGATCGGACCAGACGGACGAGGAGAAGGAGAGAGACATGTGAAGCAGGTGAGAGGAGGCCGGGAAGGAATGGAAAAGCCCCTTTATGATCTGAGGCAGGTACCACTTTACAATAAGACTCCCTCAGAACCGGATTGTAACTAGTTTATGAAGTTGTAAACCAAGTCAAGTCATAATAAATGGCTTCTTGGCTTCCGTTACCATGTTCCTTAGTCCTGCAATGGTTAAAATGTTTAAATTTGTTGGTTTAATTTTTACTTTTTCCACTACAGTTCACTTCACTCAAAGCTGACAAAAGTATTTAGGGTGTGTTCACACTTAAAACAAACTCTGCTACAGTGGCTTTTAAGTGCGATTCACTTGGATAAAAGTAAGTGCACCAAATGTGTCATGACTGCACAAAATGGTGGGTCTTCCGACAGAACTCTCTTGAAGTTCAATTGAAATGTGAACACCAAACGGGCTTAACAGATCAAAAATGTAAAGTAGAGTGACAAGAGGCAATGTTAAAATCACTTGACTCAATTGTTTTCCAAGAGCAGAAAGAGCAAAGTATGTTGGAATAAAACAAATCCTGCCAAGGCCAAATATAAGGAGTTAAAATGTCTTATAAGGCTTTGGTGCAGGCACTGCCAGGGAAAAAGTGACGGCCAGGAAATAATTACAACATTTAGCATGTTTTCCCTTGGAATATGACTGTTTATCACAAGGCATATTTTGTATTAAAAAAAAATCAATAATCTTAATCTGTTGACAGCAGTGTTTAGCTCCACCTTTTCAAAAGTGGACCACACACCCGGGACCTCTTGTCCAATCACACTGAGCCTTTATCCACACACTTTCCTAAGATGGCGCCATCTAGTGTACCTCTGTTGAATAGCTCAGTGTGTTGTGTCATTCTGTTAAGAGCTGAAAATGTCACTATGAACGATAAGAACCAGAAGCAAACTAAACTAGATAAATTGTTTTCTATTTTGGTCTGAAAGAAGCAAAGTGCAAGTGTAAACACACCCAAAAAGAATTAAAAAGAAAAGCACAAAACACCACATGAAACTGTCTGGTCTTGTAATGATCATAATCCAACAAGAAAGTATGCTAAATGTTGTACTCTTTTCAAAAACAAAGCTAGAGTAAATTAGCAACAACACATTCAGGGGCAGTTAGTAATTATTTGTTTCGCAGTTAAAAATGAAATTGCACTAGACCTTGTAATTGCTTATCGCACTAAATGGATGGTTCAGAACAAAAAGATATGGACTACAAGAGTGAGCACACCCTTACTTCTCAACAATGCTTAACTGTTTCCATTTGTTAAGTGATATTACAGACTGAGTGGAAATGTACGGTACAGCTATAATTTTACTGGTTAAACGGGGGCTCAATTTAAAAGTAAACTTTTCAACGTATTTTACAAGGTACTGACATTTATAATTCATATAATTCACAAAGTAAAGCCTTGTTGAAAAGAGGATTATTACTGAAGACTGCTCAATATTTGACAAGGGATGGGTCATTGGCCTTGTTCACTAATGTGTTCTCTCAACCCTCTAAACAAACTATTTACCACGTTTTTATAAAAGAGCCTTACTGTGAAGTGGTACTCCAAGGTCTACTATGGATCATTACATATAATATTTGAACTGAAGCTTTTCTTACTCTGTAGTTGACCTTCTGTAAAACCTGCTGGGGGTCACTCTCCAAAATCACCCTGCAACAACAAATCCTCCAGTTAGTAACCATTTCAAACACAGAGAAGTAAAAATGATGTATAAACTCTAGTCCTTTTGAGTGTAGTCACATTGAGTGTAACTGGATTTAGTTTGTTGTGTTGTGTTGTGGTGCATTAGACCAGTGTTGGTCTTAAGAGCATTTTGACGTAATCCTTCTTGATTGAAGAGCTCTAGTACTCGTTTTATCACCATTCTTTGTCCTCCTTTAAACCCTCCATGAGTCAATAATGTAAGATTGAACTGTTTGAATTTAGCAGCTGTCTGATTTTCCTTTCTATATGCCTTGAGCCTAACTCAATTTCAGTCACTACTAGTCTTTTACTAGACAATTTACTAAGCTGTGCACATTATGCATAAGATAGTATTTTGTGATAACAAGGCAACAACAAATCATTTAAGAATGAGTAGTTATTTTGACTCAGCCAACAGCCAGTTCATTTTATTAACTTCCACTCAGTCAAACAGTGCAAAACACCACTGTCACTGAGGCATGTTACTGAGTGTGTGTGCAACCAGCAGGGCATTAGATTCTGGCATAAAAAAGGAAATGGATATTTGCCCACATTGTAAATGTGTCTACATGCATTTTAGGTCAAATTGTGTTTTTGTTTCACCTCTTTTGTAAGTTACCTTAGTAAATCAGGCTCCAATATCCTCCAATATTAGGACACCTCAAGACAAGGTAATAAAGGCAATTGCAAAATCACATGCCTGTGCCTTTTCTGCACTTAACAGTAAGCGCCAAAGATGAATTCTGTAATTGCTTAAAACTTTGTGAATCTGGCGCTTGGTCTTAGTACACACTGGTCTCAGTCTTAACTTAGTGTTGGTTCAAATCTTGACTAATACCCGTTAGGTAATTCTGGTGAAGTAATGTAAGCAATAAAAGTGATTGATGCAAATTGTCTCACCCTCCATCTATAATTTCATCCACCACCAAGAAGACTCCTTCCATGTTGTCCAGCAGACACCTGCGCTCAACGTTTTTCCTGAAAGACCAATAACAATTGTCAGCATCACGTAAACTGTCAATACATCATTTTTACAATATCAGTTCCATGCACATTGACAATTCAGTGAGAAATCAATGGGCATAACTATCAGCACAAAAACGTCACAGCAAACTGTATGAAGAAGATGAAGATTAACATTATCATATATCCTATTATATAAGATGTACTGGGTACTTTCTAGGCCATTGTTGCCCTGACATTTAATAATTGTGGTTATAATAGGTCTCCTGTTAGCTACTTTCAGTTTTCAGTTTCAGTTAAAAGTTTCAACAGCTGCTTATTACTGCTATGGTTACAATAAAGCTTAGTAGAGTGCATGTAAACAGTATATTGGAATTTCTGTAGAAAAACAAGATAATGTTTTGTAAAATCTTTACATTTTCTAAGGACTTTAGGGGCTCTGTAGTTTTGTTATACTGTACTGTCTTCAACTTAAATTAAATTTTGGGGGGTTTTGGATTCTCTTGATAAAGTAGTTAGCTTTGTTTACAGAGAGAGCACAAACTAGGCATTGCATGGGTACAAGCTAGGATGTTTCATTTTGAGCACATTTTTGTAAAAACCTTAAGGAAATATAATAAATTTTGTAAAATGAAATCACAGTCTGACTTGTTTCCACTGGATTTTATTATAGACAACAATGTGTCCCTGCAGGGCTACCATAGCTGTCCACATGGTCTAAAAAAGTCCAATAGCAGATATTAGTAGTTTTACCATCATTTTAACATGTTTTTTGTGAGTCAAGTGGCCTTTAGGTTTCATATCCTCAATAACTATTGTAATTTCCCATTATAAATTATGTCCAGTGAGACTCTGCCGATATTACAGTTAATAAACCAGTCCATAAGAGAACTCCACAGACTTCATATTAAAACGTCACATGAGGACATTTACATATCGCACAATGAAACTTTAAATAGCCTGGGAGCTTTCATACTGTATAATAATATAATCTCTCCCCGTCTCCGTCACTCAAGCCGCATTACTACCGCATCCGTTACCACGGCGACGGCATCAGCTGCTGTTTGCCTGATAATGTTGCAGTCAACAGTGAGGGATCCTGTGTGGAACATGTACACACACAGCACACACACACACACACTAATCCGCTAATGCTGTGACTACACATCTGAAATGAGCACTAGGTGTCATTTTCACCAATTTGACTTGAATGTGGAGACTCTTTATTGCATTAAGAGGCTTTGTGTGAAGAAGGGTTTTATTCACAGTGGAGCAGAAGATACATACGAGTGACGTCAAGAGACTGGAAGTGACTCATCAAGCACTTGGATTTTCACTCAGTTCAATAGCATTTTATTGTTATTATGACCAATTACTAATGAATTATACTGGAAAAAAGCCCCCTAATTTGAGTGGCTCTAAACAGGTTATAGTTGGATGCAGACTTTAAACAGTTCTAAAGGCATTCAACCAGGTTAGAATCAGATTTGGATGAGCTTAGTTTAAAAGAGACTTTAACCAGTTTAAAATGGGTTTAACTTGGTTAGAACTGGTCTTGGACAAGTTTAAAGTAGACCTTATTTGGTTTTGAAGGGATTAAAACTGGTTATAGCCAGATGTGGAGGGGTTTTAAGTGGTTATACTCAGACCTTAACATGTCTAATGCCTAAAACTGGATTTGGACAGGTTTAAAGTGGTTTAACCTGGACCTTAACTGGATTTAACTGGATTTGGACAGGTTTAAAGTGGTTTAACCTGGACCTTAACTGGATTTAAGTAGATTGAAACAGGTTATAGATGGATTTGGACAGGTTTGAAGTGGTTTAACTTGAACTGTAATAGTTTTGAGTTGCTCTAAACAGGTTATAGATGGATGCAGGCTTCACAATAAAGCAGTAACAATTCAGCTAAATTTCATAAAAAAGAAGATTCAGGTTTTTATATTAATGATTGAAATGTTAACCTTGCGCTGCAGCTGGATTCCCGCGAGGTGGGGGGTTACAAAAATTTTTTAAAAATCTTTTTCGGCAAGCGCCCGCTCACGGAAGTCAGGTGATTGAAATGCTGCTTACAAATTGACTTTTGTTTCAAGAGTGAAATACAATTTAGGGATCATGATTCAAACATGATTCAAAAGTACCTGTCCGATCAGATAGAGCCTTACATTTACAATAAATAAGCGTCGCTAATGTGACTAAAATAGTAGGTACTTCAATTAGGGGCCTGTGCTTTTAAACTAAATGAAAACAGTTATTCAGCGGTAAATTTCAAAATGATGATATTCATATGACACGTTTTCCTAGGATCATGCCTTGGCAGGATACAGCCACAGATGCTTATAATCTTCCCTCCTGAGTTACATAAGGAGTCTCAATGTGGTCTCATACCTGAGGATGTGAGTTAGGGATTCAAACAGACAGTTGAGCACCGACATCAGCATCAGCTGCAGGGAAGACACAAAGGGAGAGTAAGAGGAGGAGAATATGATCATCAGGTATCAGATAATGTAGCCACAGGGCAACACCAAACAGGTAAGTTAAGGGCCATGGAGTATAATCACGTCAGAATACTCTGCATTTGTCTGTCTTGGAAAAATAGACATTTAAAGCTCTATAGAACCCAGTGGAAGAGACCATTGCAGTTTGATTACTTCCTGTCTTTGTTCCTACAGATGCCCAGAGAGGACAAAGTGAGCCCAGAGAGGACAAATTCTTGCATAACGGCTTAGGTCAATATGAACTAAATTGAACTGTTTAAAATTTTTGAGGTAGAAAAGAATGATGTGCTGCTCTAATTTGAAACTTCATTACCACATGCTGCAAAAGTACACACTGACTTTTTGATTACCCGATTACAAATAGATTCTTTTAGGTAAAGCTGTTCCTTATTTAAAAAAAACTACTTAAACCCAACTTTTTACTCAACATTTGTGTTACAAAAGTTTACTCTTACTATGTATTTGTGATAAATGCTATTAATGTTCACCTTAAACTGACATTACCTCATTCTCCTGAGCACTTCCCACCACATAGAAGAAGAGGTCTATACTGCTCTTGTACACAATGGTCATCCCCTCCAGGAAGGCGATCTCATCTGGAGAAATAACAGGACACCAGTTAAGGGTTAGAAAGACTTAAACAGGATTTATGTGAATGAACAAAAATGGGCTGGAGTCGATCCCAGCTGCTAAAACAATCTTCTGTATTGTAGTATGTCAGGTGTCAAATTCATTTTAGGTCAGGGGTCATATACAGCCCATTTGATCTGAAGTGGACAGGTAAAATATTAATATAATAACCTATAAATAACACCAACTCAATTTTCCCTTTGTTTCAGTGCGAAGAAGTATTATTACATTTTAATGTCAGTGCTCCTATCAATTGCAACCATAAAAGGCAAATTTTGGCAAAAGCCTTTAGAATGTGTGTTTTCATGGACTCACAATATGTCTTTGATGCTAATGCTAAATGTGGTTGCAATTACGTATCTTACTCTCACTCACAGGTAAAAAAATTCAACGTTTATTATCTTTTATCTTCTCAATTGTCCTTGCAAGCTGTTCTGTTTTTCTCCATGATGAGTGTCATAGTGGCGCTGAATATTGTATTACTTGAGCACTGAAACAATATTGCCATTTAGGGAACCAGATACCACATCTGTTGTTCAGTTCTGGGTCTTAGTGTTCTATTACATCTGTTACTCTTACTAAAACAGTGCAGCCCCAGTGGACAAATTAGGAAGAGCAGTTACTTTTAGTTAAAAATTGCAGTTTATGTCTTAGCAATATTTGCACTTTCTAAATTCATTTCAGGGGCCACGTTTTACCCGCTGGTGGGCCAGTTTTGACCCACAGGCCACATGTTTGACACCCCAATCTAGTTTGCTTTAAATACAATTTTATATCTCAAATAGAAAAACAAGTTAAGTGGCACTAACATCACTTTTTTACGAGACGCCACTCACCTCTGTTTTTTGGTGAGTAGAAAACATGGGGCTGTTTTGTTCATCAATAGTCACTTATAGTTACTTACTATATTAAGTCACTCACTAACATTTGTTTTACTGTTCAATCTGTAGGTCTTTTATGATGGCACCTTTTGGTCCCAATGATACTATAAGCATTTTGGCATGCTTTCACAACTAATTTCAAAATGTTCCAATAATATTTTTTAGGTTATTTTTTTCTCATACAGCCCCTTTAACCGCTGCTGCTGCTGCTGCTGGTTGAACACACAGCTGAAAAATGGGTGGAGCACATGCGATAAGATGCAGGCTTAGGAATAAGGGATAAACTGGGACAAAAGAATGATAGGCTGGGACGACAGGAGATGGCAGATAGAGTGACGGAGAAAAGAAAGAAGAAGATGAGGAGGAATGAAAGAGTGGTTCAGCACAAAAGAAGGGATACTGACAAGGAGGCCAGAAGACGAGACTCAGGTGTCAGCCGTGTTAAAGTGTCACTATTAAAAACTACTGCACCGGCAAATAACATCATTAATAAGTAACGTAAAGTGCCTTTTAGAATACCTTTAACTCAAAATATGGGGATTTGACAACAGTTGAGCATTCTCCATGTAAAACTGGTAAAAGTGTGGAGTGAAAGTGCTCTAGGCGAAATGCTGAGTGGTTTGACATTGGAGAAGTGTGTGAATGAAACGGGCAAGACCTACTGTCGGCTTTGTGAGTCTTGTTGAAAACGTTCTTCTCAAAGTTCTTCTGTTCCTTCATGGACGGGTACAGCTCAGGGTCATAGTACTAAAACATAAAAAAAAACCCACATATATCCAATCAAAAGGAACTAAAAAGCAGGATGGATGCTACACTAAGCAACATGAGCCATCACCTGCACACTGCAACAGAGCAGCAGTTCATGGTGATAATGACTTGAGGTCATTTTACTCAGACAATAGCTATGTTTCAACCTGGTCATCATCATCATCATTGACTCAGCCATATCTATATTCGCTGCTTGCCTCTTATCAAATGATTAATAAATAATAACTGGAATTGTATTAAAGGATATGACATATTAGCCCTCTTTTGCAGCCAACTAGAGTCATTTGGTTTGGATATTTATGTCTTATTACACAGTCTTATATATATTATATAGTTATATGATGTCTCTAATGGACACTGTGAATATTTGTACCTAGTGTTTTACTGTGTTACTGATGTATATATCACATATCCTAGATTTAGTGGTCTATATATCCCTCTGAACAGTTTTGTCTCTCTAAGTACCATCATTATAGCAATTTGATACAAAAGTCTAGGTATATTATGAATTTAATATATTGTAGTGTGCTACCATTAAGGGACCCTATTTTCTAAATAAATACTTGTCTTTTGAAGAAAGCTTAGCTTTTTAAGGGTCCACACAGTCATTTTAATACTAATGTATAGTATACAACATATAAATAGGCATTTTTGTGTTTAATGGTGATTTAATCTTAGACCTATACATACTATATATACTATGCACTATTGCAATTAGGTTAAATCTGATCAAAGGCCTGCATCAACAAGGCAGGGCTGAACAGAGTTGAGTAAAACTTCTTAAAGTGGAGTTGTGTTGCACTAAGAAGAGTTAAGTAAAATGAGTTTAATCAGTCAGATATAAGACAGACATTTGGAGCGACCAGAGCTGTATTTGTCCAGTCTATAGCGGATCTACAGCTTTCTGTCAATGAGCAGATCCCTTACAGTCACAGTAGCAGCGCAGACCTAGCTGTGTTTCTCCTGCTTGACCCTGATAAAGTTCTTCTGTTAAAGGTGTCAAAACACACACAGCAACAATATAACAACACAATAATAACATATTTGCAGAAGTCCTTTAAAAGCCATTTAAAAGTTTTTAATGTGGTTTCCACATTTTGGTGTAACACTATAAAATTTGTTCTTTGTTTAAAAAGACATGTTTAATTTAAACCAGGTTGAAATTTTGGCACAGTAAATTTGGAGTTTAAAGCATACTTTAAACCAGTCGAATATTCAAACCTTGTTGGCGAAACCAGGCCTAAATGTCAAAGGTGTGTCACAGGAGGACCTGGTAACTCCCTTAACAGATATTATGGCTTCATATTTCAGTTGTTGGTATTATGCATTTATACAAGAAGAGTGAGAGCTGCGTGAGGAAAGTGAAATTCTCCCGCAGCTTTATATAAGGGAACTTGTGCACAATGTTGTGGTCACAAACATACCTTTGACAGGAGCCTGTTGCCGTCGTTGTCGAGAATAAAAACAGCCTTCACCGTGTACAGAGAGGGTTCCTGCAACAAGAAAAAGCACAGTTCAGCTTTGCCCCTGGCCTTTGCAGTTTGAGAGGGGACTTCACAACAGGATCCTGAGGTGTATTCAGAAAGAGCACACACAGTCCCCGACAAGTCTGACCAGTTTCTGAAGTTGACCCAAGGCTTTTTTTTTTCTTTTTTTGCTGAAATCTAACACAGGTTTTCACGGTGCTGCACAAAAGTGACTCAGCGTTCCACCTTTGAGTCCTGAAGAGGTTTAGACCCGGGACAAAGTTCTGTTATGCACTGACTCGCTTAGATTCACAGTCAGAGTGTATCACAGAACTTAGACCTGAGACTTACAACAATAGTTAAAGGTGCACTATACACACTGCACAATGACATTAAACTAATCCTTTCAGCAAATGCCACTGACACACCAAATGTATCACAAACATATTGAAATATTATTAACACAGCTGCGCATAATGAAAGACTGTGGGTTGGTTCTTCAGAAGTAGGTCACAGACTTGATACTAATTTACATGTCAGACATCTGGAATCTTAATTAACCCCTCAACACGAAGAGCTATGCTTCAGTTTAACCACATTATGACTTATGGCACCAATTTTTAATTTCACATGGTCCTTCTGCTGATATTGATGTTCCAAGACAACCAGACTTTAAGGCAGCTCAAAACATTGTTAATAGTTTTGAAACATCCCACATTATACGTAGTTAATCATACTCAGATCATGATGTGTGTCATGTGACATTTAATGAGAGCAAATAAACATGCCGGTACATGCCATCATTAACTTGGCTGAGGTGTAACACACAATTGAAATCATGTTTGAAGTATGGAATATGCATAAGATGGGCCTAGTTGCATTTGGGAACGTTGCAGATCCATATTCTGAAAGCCTGGCTTCTGATTGGCTGACATTGAGAACCAGTATTAACAGTGAGTGTAGTCTAGGTAAATTATAAATATTCATGCTTCCACAGCCAGGTGTTGCTGAAAGCTAGTTCTAAACTAGTATTACCACTAAACCACCAACATTATAATACCACCAGGGGTCATTTTTAGCCCCTACCAAAACAGTACCCTTATTTTAAACATAATGTTGCTAATGCAATGCACTAATTTGCCTAAGAATACTGTAGGACTGTGCTGTTCAAATGTTATGTCAAACTTTAAAAGGTAAGACAAAGTCAAGTATGACAAAATAACTCATTGTCTTAAAATATTAGAAAAAACTGATATTACTTGACAGCTTTAAAGACACTGTACAAAGAACAGCTGCCTTAAATGAGATATTTCTATGTTACTATGCTTATTATGTATTAAGTGGTATCATGCTGGGTATATTGTAGTATATAGTCTGACTGGCTGACATAAGTAATATTATGCTTTAGCCTATTGTTAGTTTTATTGCCCTACTATTGAACCTTCATACTTTTAAATCTATGTAACAATTCTTGCCTTAGTTAACTAAAGCTTTGTAAAACGCTACATATAAGCTACAACTAAAGGTTGAGTGGGCAATTTTGTTACAGTGGGGGAAAAAAAGTCAGAATATTGATATTTTAATGTGCTTTCGGAAATGTCAGACATGTCAAAAAACTAGCCAAATCTTAAAATTTGACACCTACTGGGTACAAAGTTATGATGCTGCCATAACTAAAGGGCTGGCTGGACCCCAAGGAGCAGGTAAAAAGGGGGGCCCAATAAGGATTTTAAAAGGTACAAAGATCTGAATACATATGGGATTTTATAAAAGACATAACCACTCTTAATCCTAGGAATTGACTGTAAAAAGACAAGAAAAGAAAAATTGGTGGCCATCTTTTGGGCCCCCTCGCAAAAGAGGGGGGCTGGGTATTTGCCCTGTTTGCCCACCCCACTGCAACACCTCTGTCCATCACTGAAAAAGAATATTTGAGTGGTGTATTGTGCATTAAAAAGCACCCCACTGAGTATTTTATTTTTAAATTTGAACAACTTTTCCCCTCCACTTTTAAAGCCATAAATCACAGCTGTCAGAATTCTGAGTTTTATCTAAAAGTACAGCAATGTATATAAAGAGAAGGTTAAAGAGATAAAAATGTAGTGAAGGGCAAAGAAAGCTGAGACAGAGTGGCTGAAAAGAGACAGCCGGAATAAATGGTGCGCAATGCAAACGAGCAGAGAGGGAGAGAACGGTGGACGTGGCACCTACTCCGCTCTACACGTCAACCTTTTCTGCTCCCATATGCTGCAAACTCCCGAGAGCACCGAGCTGTCCTAACTGTCCCACACCACTCACCTGCCTCTAATCCTGACGTGGACTAAAGACCTGACCATGTCTTTAGTCAAATGATGTGTTCAAGTCACCAGCTTTGGCTTTTTCCAATAGCCTACTGCTGTCCTGTTGCGCTCTGCTGTGCTCTGCTGTGCGTGGGTAACAGCTGTGGCTCAACCAGTGCATTGTAAAGGAGTTAACTTCACAGCTCGGATTGTTACACTGCAAACACGACCATCTATTTTTACTTCGAATGTGAAAAAGAAAAGTACGATTAGTTCTTTTCAAACAAGCTGCACGACACTGTGATCAGGCCTGTGCGTAAAGGAGACACTGGCAGGACTCTGTCAAATGCGTTTAACTACAAATAACAGAAGGTTTTGTAGCACAACAAGCTGCAATTGTTTTCCTGCGCTGTCTTTTCACACCAACTGCCCCCCGAATCTACCCCAGTACAACAAATGTCCAGTAAGCCGATTAAAAAAAAAAAAAAAAAAAAATCTGAACTCTGGACTAAACTGACGAGGTGTGAAAGAGCTGAGCGGATGTAAGGAAGACTAACTGGTCACTAACGCTGTCCCAGGCTGCTAAACGGAAGAGAGGCTCACCGGAGACGTGGAGTCCATGGCTGCAGCCGCGGTGCCGTGCTCGCTCGGTGTGTTGACGTGGACAGATCTGAGCTGTCACACCAGGCTCAATGCTTTTTTTCTTCCACGGAGCCGCTTGGGGCGCGCTTACGTTTACGTATCTGTGAAGAGACTGTAAATGAGCACGACGTTGACATCCTCTGAAGCCCTTTCAGAATAAGTCACACAATTGTACCTCAACTAGGCTGGAGGATATCAATCAATTCCTCTACTCAAGTAAAAGTAAAGGTAAAAATGTGCACGAGTAAAAGTAAAAATATCATTACGTTTCTTACTTAAGTGAAAGGATTAAAGTACTCGCTTTTAATTGTACTTGAAAGTATAAAAGTAAAAGTATTTGACTCAGCTTTAACAACTAATAAATATACAATTGATTTAATTTATTTATAAAAAAGTATAGTTTAGCTTAGGTTAGGATGACGTACACATTTATGTACCACTTTAACATTTAACATTAGGTGTTGCACATTTACAAACAATTTTAAAAAGGTTTTACCTGTACTTGTAAGACAATATAAAAATGTTGTGAAGTTGTGTAGTGGAGTAAAAGTCAAAGTACCCCTCTTTAAATCTACTTAAGTAAAGTACAGATACTTTTAATTGTACTTAGGTACAGTAATTGAATATTTTGCTTTTTTATTTCTGTATACTCCACCACTGCCATTTATGATCCATGTGAATTAAGTATATTAACAGACAATAGGCTATGAACTGAGGATTAATGTGGAAAAAAAGGAAGACAAAAAGAGATTCAAAGTGTCTTTGCAGGAAAACCCACACTTTTGAAGGAAGCCTACAGAGCGTGTTTTTCTTGAATGCCACCAACAGCATATCTGCATAAACTGCAAAATTGCAAGAAATAAAGAAAAAAACTGCAGGTGTTCCAATAACAATAGAGACATTTATGTTTGTTGGAGCTGCTCCGGAAATTGGTGGATTTCAAACTTGTGTTTTAGAGCGCACTTTTACATTTTAAATTGGTGGTAGCCACAGTATATTTGTAAAGAAGGCATGCACAGGATTTAAGCATTTAACCTTTTTTAATGGGCATTGGTTGTAGTTTCTAAACAGCTTCTAACAATTACTGATACAATATAGGCTATCTGGATTTGCAGAAGTCTTTTTTTTTTAAGTTTAGTTTATTCTTTATTTATCAGGGACCATGTATAAACATATTAATCTCACAAGAAAAGAGATTTAACCACAAGCTACTTTCCATCAGCAGTCACCGAGCTGGTGAGCACAACAATAAACCATGAAGTGCCGTAAAATCATGCAGCCACCAGACATTTTCAAAGTTCCTTGACACAGTGGACCCTGTTTAGAATATGCAGATACCTTAATTCTTAAATATACAGGCAAATAAATGTAAAAAATAAAAAACTACAAATTCCATAAAATTACTTTATAAAATACATACAAAAAAAGAGGAATTAGCTTTCTATTAGTTTGTAACTTTACACTATCTTGAGCTGTCCTTTGATGTTGCTAATAAGCGCTTACTTTACTTCCGGTCGCGCGCCTCCTAGCAGCCAGAGCGACACGCCCCCTGCCAACGTCCCTTTCCTCTGTGTAGCCGCGGTGCATTGTAGGAAAACGAGTTTATTATCGTGTGGAAAGATGGCAGGCGTACAGCCGCCTCCCCTGCGGACTCTGGACGACTTTCTGCTCAGCTCGGCTCGGTTCGCGGTGCCGGACGTACGGGACCTGGACCGCTGGAACAACCGCATCATCAACAACCTGCTGTACTTCCAGAGCAACTATTTCCTGAGCGCGGTGGGCTTCGTGCTCTTAGTAGGGTCAGTCTCATTATTCTGACGTGGTCACATCCCTCTGCCTCTGCCCTTACACAGCGAACCTACTGGAAGTCTCTGACAAAACAGTGAATTCAGGAGCTTTTCTGATTCTTTTGAGATTTATTGTTGGCATTTCACCCTTTAGTTGACATTTATGTGTAGATTTTTAGAGCAGCTGCAGATGCCTTGTCATTAAGACCGTAACGCCCCACAACATTCATGTTCTTGTGGTATTTAAATAGTTTTTATTGTATTCTATAGATACAGTTGTAACAAAACATTATTCTAGAAGTATTTCATTTAGTAGGCCCATTGAGGACTACATATCAAAACTAGATAAGCACATTATAATGAGTACTGTCATGTTTTTTAATTGGTTTAGTCCTGGTTTTGTTCTGGAAATAGTGTTATGCTCTTGTTCAGTCCTGGTTTAGCCCAAGGTTCAACCATGGCTTAGAACTGATTTATGTTTTTTTAGTCTTGGCTTAGCTCCTTTAGTCTTTATTGAAAAAGTTATTATATCACGGCTTGTATTGTATTATAAGTAGTTCTTGTGTAAAATGGCACTGACATCCAAATAAATGCTTCTAGGGGTCCGGACTTGTATATTTGGAGACCCTTCTTCATTGTACATATTTATTCAACATCTAATCCTATATAGATGCAAAAGAACAGTGCTAATCAAGCAACCTTTCTTATTTTAACCATGGAAGTTTCTGTTAATAGATCCTGTGCATGCATACTTACTTGTGTTATAAAGTGTGGCCTTCTCATTCTGATAGAGCTGGCAGGAACTGGAATGAATAGATCACATGATACAAGTGTTGTGCACATTGCAGGGAAATCAATTTTAGGTCACTTAGGTCGCATTGATTTTGCACATTTGTAGCGTGTTTTTTACGTTTACACCTTCGTAGGCACTCAAAGTTCTTTACATAAAGCATCCATTCACCAGTTCCACCCAATGAGGGGCATGGGCATTGAACTGCAAACCGTCCAGTTATTGGAAGACCTTTTCTGTCTGACCGTGGTAAATTAAGTAATTACGTCCAAGAGCTACAATTTAAAACGCTTCATTAACAGTATTACAATTTAATAAATACACTATAAATTTCAATCCTTTATTGGTTTTATCTTTTTGTGTAATAAAACAAAAAAATTCAGGACCAAGATCAGCTTACACAGGAACGCGAACAGTCAGACAGAACCATCAGATCTCAAAAATCTAATCTAGGTCACTTTTTTTTCTCACATTGTCAATGTAAGTCACACATATCCAGATTTTTAAAATGACACCAATAATTATCTTGTATAACACACTATAAGAACGTTACATACAATGTTACGAAGCCTTTCTGTCAAAGTGCGTTTTAAAGAAGTGTTTCTAACGCTGATTGTTCCAAAGTCAAGGAGAGAAACAAAAGCCTTGGCACCTTTAGCTAACAGGGACCTGTCTGGGGAGCTAATGCTGTGTGGTGGCTCGTAGGGAACTAATAAATCTGTTATGTAGTTTGGGGCAAGGCTTAAACGAGCTTATAAAGTGATTTGTAAAATCTTAAAATGTACAGCGAGACAGTGTCGGGATGCTAGAAATGGTGTGATATATTGCCATTGTTAAAACCAGTGAGAAGCTGCGTAGTTGGAGGTGGGAGAGTGATTTACTGTCTAGACTAGAGAGAAGGGAGTAAAAGAGCACTGGCTTTTTTTCTAGATTGGGGGAAAATGGAATTGAAAATTGAGATTGCAATGTCAGATTAGTTTCTAGCATTAGGGGTGATGTTGGAAGAAAGTGTACCAAGGTTTTTCTCAATATGAGATGGATTAAGGGTGGTGGAAGAGGATCATTTTGGATTTTGATCTGTTTAGTTGTAAAAAGTTTTAGGCCATCAAACTTTAAAAGACTTTATGCTGCACCTAGGCTTCTGGAGTTTTTTGTTCATCGACGAAAGTGAGCTGTAACATGTCCTAGAGGCCTGTATAATTAAATGGAAAGGGCCTAAGATGGAACCTTGTGGTACACCAAAGGTAATGCTGTCTCAGGATGACCTTACACTTACCTGTCTATTGTTATGCGCCTAAGGTATTTCCGGCCGTTCCAGTTGTGTGTCGGGGCAGTGGTGGTCACCCTGTTGTTTCTTGGCTTCGTCTGGGCCGCTGAGAACCAAGCCCCCATTCGCCGTTTCCGTAGAAACCACCCATTCGTCTCCGTGTTAGCCATACTCCTGGTTAGCTACCTCTTCCTGACGGTGCTGGGAGGAGTGGCGGTGTTCCTGTTCGGGATCGCCTTCCCTGTTCTCAGTAAGACCAGATACATGCACATACTTTCTTACACACATAAAATGGATAGTTACTGGAGTGATATGATTTATCACTCCAGAAAAGCCTGAATGACTGCAAGTTAAACAGCCGGTAAAAGGTGGGAGTGGAGTTAAGCCTGTTTCATCTGGGCCCTGTACTACGAAACTAGTTGAACCTACCCTGGAAAGAGATAAAGTGGGTTAACAACACACCAATCTGACACACCAAATAGCTAAAGGCTAACAACGAACAGAAGTGTGGAGTCTGTGTTTTAAGAGTTTTATTAAAGTCATTCTCACTGTCTATTAATCAGTGAATTTCGCTATAATAAAAATAAAAACCATTCTGAGCATAATGTCATTCAACATGTGTATAAACCTATAAGTTATGACGTCATATGATGCAATTTTGCAATGTTGTGAGCAAAGGGTAATGCTTTTTGTACATTCATGCTCCAGTTAGCTTAGCCGTCCAGTGTTGTGAGAAATAAAAATAGTCAGATGCCCAAAATTTTGAAACACAAATTCTGTAATTTTATTAAATAAACTCAAGCAAAGCAAACTCTATCTGTTTTAGATAGAGTTTGCATCTTACAGCACTTGCTTCATGAAAAAATGCTGCATTTATTGCTTTAAATTATGTAAAACATCAATAATTTGACATAAAAGAGTAAATCCCTAAAATGTAAGCAACTTTTTTAGGAATTCTTCTATAATAGCTTATTGCAGCAGTATATGACTGCACCACAATAGCACCTAGATTTAAAAAGTTTACTTTAATTATGGTTTATATTTCTTACTGAGACGCTACTGTTTACAGCATGAATTGTGTACCTGCTGAATATTCAATTTAAAATGATCAACCTCAGACTGTGCAGTACCAAAACATACTGTACTGCTCCGTGGAAACAGTATGTCGTCTATGTAATGATCATATTACAAGCACAATTAATATATTTAGGCACATCACAGCACTTAAAGAGAAGCTATAACCTTACAAGCTGCAAGCGCCACTGTAAACAACACAGCATAGGTTTCATTTCACAGCAGAGCGGAATAGCAGAGGCAGTGAGTGTTTTTTTTTTTTTTACCACCTTAATACTCAGAAAACATGTTATGAAAATAATTATATTGTTCATATATAAAAATGTGATATTAAAATAAAGAATATTCCTGATTATATGAACGAAACCACAACCAGTGCAATAGAAAACAATAGAAACAATACCTTTCTTTCCTTTGTTTTCTTTTCACACTGAGCAGTATTTACAGTAAAACAGGAGCCAAAAACAGGCAAACATCTGATTTCAAACTAAAACGTCATGCAACCCAAGTAAAAATGGAGTACAAAGTCCAGATATTTCCCGTTAAATTCAACATTTTATCAGTTTGTTGAATGTATGTCAGATTCAAAGCTAAAGACTATCCATTCAGTATTAGATTTCAGGATATTTTGTACAAACAGAGTATATTATCCTCATGAATGTGATGATTAAATCTCCTCCGTATCCTCCTCAGTGATCCTCGTCCACGCCTCAGTGCGACTGCGCAGTCTCAAGAACAAGCTGGAGAACAAACTGGAGAGCATCGGCCTGAAGAGGACACCCATGGGACTGCTGCTAGAGGCCCTGGGACAGGAGCAAGAGGCCGGCTCCTAAAAGAAATCAGCTGGAGGTTTGAGGGAATTTGATTAAGTAAAAAAGAGGGCGTGTTGCAGGTTTATGGGAAGGTTCAAGTGACTTCTATTTATGATAAAAGACTGATTTGAAGTTTGTAATTAGTGCACTTTGAAGGAGCATTTGTGAGAAATCCAAAAAGAAAGGTTGATTTCATGCTTTTTCATTTATTTTGACTTGACTGTGCTTATGTTATGAAGATGCAATAACATAGACATAAAACAGATACACTCTGCTCTAACTGTTTCTATGTAGACTGTTGTAAAGTCTAAAAGAAAGAAAAGGTTTTGAAACCTTGAAAAATGCAATGTAGAGTAATGGGAACTAAAAAAGAAATTAACTCAGAAGGTGTAGTGAACTTATATAGAAGTCATCCCACTACAAACATCACTCCACTAAAAACAATGCGACTAAAAAAGAACATAATTTGAACATAAAAATCCTTTCTAGATATTGTATTTTTATGATCAAGTTGAAAGAGCAGATGCTGACAAAGTTAGGATATGTTCACTGTAATTGGTTGGTTATTTTAGTTTGTGCCAAAACAAAAAACAAACTAATTTGAGTTCACTTAAGTTCTATAAATTGTGTTTTTTCTGTTTTTGATCCTTGTGGCTATTCATACATAGTCTGAAATGAACTGATAAGACATACAAAAGAGAATTTCCACTGATTTGTTTTCTATATTTCACAAAAGCCTACATAGTATTGTTATATACAATACATAAACTGTGTCTGTATGTAACTGTTATGTTTCGATTCTGCTTACTGAAAGTGAAGGAAAGTTGATATTCTGATAGGAACAAATTGCCTATACATATTGTATGGCTATTTACATTCCACTTATTTGACCACTTAGATGCTGCCTATTCAGTTTAGTATTAGCTGTACATAAGCTTTTGCCTCCTAAACAGCTTTATAAATTCATTCCAGACTAGCCATTTTAGCTTGTGGACTTTCATTGAATTATATCTTGCAAAATTTGATACATACACACCCTTAATACAACGGATATTAAGGTTTAATGACCAAGTACAAAGTTAAAGTCATTACAATGTGTGGTAAAGGTGTTAAAGGGATAGTGCAGTGTGTATTATTATTATTAGGGAGTACACTTAACGTTCCAGGTCTGTCTCAGGTCAGGTCTGTCACAAACAAAGCAAATTTTTGAGATGCAGACAGGGACACCATGAACTGCTGTTAATGGGACCAGTGAATATTGTGATGTACATACCCTATACCAAAAATGTTTGGACACTGTGATGATTTTCAAATCTCATAAAATCATATTTTTTTCCACAATATTTTAGAGACAGATATTTTACTGTTTCATGAAAAATAATAGCTCTTTTTAAATTTGATGGCAGCAACACATTTCAAAAAAGTTGGGAGAGGGACAACAAAAGGCTGGAAAAGGAAGCAGCACTAAAAAAAACAGCTGGCTCAGCTATTGGAAACTCATTAGGTTCATTAGCAACAGCTCAGTAACATGACTGTGTATAAAAGGAGCATTTTAGAAAGAGTCTCTCAGAAGATGGGCAGAGGTCCATACATTTGCAAAAACAGACATTGAATGTCCAGCTTCTACAGAACATAGTGTCAGATTCAGAGAATCTGGAGAAATCTTTGTGAAAGGGACAACGTCAAAGGTCATTGTTGGATGCTTGTGTGAGGCTTAAGCAGCACTGCATTAAAAACAGACATGACTCTGTTCTGAAATCACTGCATAGGTCAGGCACACTTTCAGAAGTCACAATCTGTGGCACAGTTCAGTATTGTCCACAAATGAGAGTTAAAGCAGTATCAAGCAAAGAAGCCATATGTGAATAAACCTTACAAAATACTGCACTATCCCTTATAAAAACCTGCTTAACATTACCTGTTATCACAGATTAAACACAAATATAATGTATGTGTTCTATCAATGTTATTTACTTAAAACATGTTACATACATGTTCAGAAACATGAGTCGGACCACTTCAAACACAAGTGTATACATTAGAGATAAAGAGTACGTGTAGGTCTCTGCTTTGATGACACTACTGTTGTGTAATGGAGCTTAACACTAAACAGAAAGTGGACTTTGATTTGAATTTTTATGAAGGTATTTGTCTTTTGAATACTTGTGGACCCAATTTAAAGCACAGTTTTTGAAGGAAGCCTTATTAATTTCTTGACATATTATGTTCTTGACACCTTCTTGACATAATATTTGTATTATGAGTGTGCCAATATAGTTTTGCCTGTATTTGTTTAAAATGTCATATTACATTTCAACAGGACAGAGCCATACAACTGTGCTTTTAATGCCAACAGAGGAAAACTTTTCTTATTTATTCGTTATTGCTGATAATCAAACATGTGTATCTATCACCAAGTCATATAAGATTTTACCAAATGCTGCCAAGACATGCAATGAAATGTTAAATGTTTCCTAATAAAAAAAAGTAATGCATTCTGTTTGAGTTTCTGGAGAACTTATGGTCATGTGATATGAATGTGCAGAACATTGTGTGCTCTCGCTCTTCTTCTGCAGGCTCATATGTATGACTGGGTGGACAAAAGGAAATGTTATGCTGTATGATTTCAGCAACAGCTTCACATTGAGGTTATGGCTATATTAGATTTCACTGAGTGAAGCTGAAATGGTTGGAACAGTGAGTATCTGAACAGTAGGTGGTGCTCTCAGGGTTGTTTACATATTCACATGTACATGAATTTACTTTAGGGTTTAAAAGAATGGAAATTAATATTCATATATTTGGTGAATAATCACATTCAATGTATCAACTGTGTGTGAATGAACATATTAGAACAATTTAGAGGTATGGTAAGTCTGTCAGCTTATATGACTTATATAAGTGCCAGTTTCAGGCTCTGTAAGAGAACAATAACACTGGAGATAGATAATAGTTGGGGTTTATAAAAGCTGCCATATTGGTAGAGGCCACCACAGTTTAGCCTTAGAATTAACTGATAATCCCTGTATTGAGAGGGACATGTGAAACAACTTTACTTTCACTTTATTTTCCTTATGCCTGTATTTTATGGGATTTCCCACCAGCAGCCAGGCCAAACATTTAGAAGCTTTTGCAAATTTATTTTAGTTTTTCAGTATAGGAAAAAATGAACATATTCAAAAGGATGAATAAAAATTACCAAACCAACCTCAGACATTAGAGAGTAATTACAAGGACTAAATGTAGGCTTCATATCTTATAGCTAGAGAACAATGCTTAGACTCTCTGTCTTTGCTCACCATTGATTACTTTGTTGCTGAAAAACTAGTTACTGAAAATCAGGTATATGCTCATTAAATTGTAATTTTTTGAAGTAAACATTTTAGACTTTTGTTACACTGGCAGTAACTGGCATTGTGGGAAATATTAAAATACATTTATTTACAGTGACAACATGTGACTGTGGACTTTAAAACTTAAACAACACATCTCAACAATTGGAGCTAACAGTTTCTTTGTAAAAGACTAAAAAGTTCAACCCTTTTACAAACAACTTAGACACTGATGAATAAGATGAACTTGAGTATGATCCTTAACTTTCAATATTACTTTTGTTTTTAAACCACACTTTCACTCTCACTGTTGACAAAGGGGACTTCATCTAACATCTGATCCTTTTTAACCCGCCCACAACACACTTTCTTTAACTCATTTATCACAAATACAGTCAAGATGCAGAATTTTCATCTTGATCCAGATACGTACCACTTTCCCCTTAAATGTGATCCTAACCTGGAGTCTGTACGCTGACTTGCTGTTGCGTAACTCTACTACTCTGCCCCACTGACTCTGACACACATACTGTAAGTCTTTTTTGGAGGAGGAGCTGCTGACATCACGAGGAAGTCCCACTTTAAAAAGACCAGCCCTGAACTTGATCCCAGAACAGAAACAGCCGGCAGACACACAACAGCCACAGATTACAGGAAACTGGTAAGAACTCTGTTTACGAACTTTATAATCACGTCATAATGTAAGTCTAATTAAATGTTATGGGATAAATGAATCTAATCTAGACGAGAGACCTGTTAGCATCATTTTAACATCATTAGCAGCCATTTTGTCTATTGCTAAATGTGATTTTCTATTGTGGGCTTGTTTTGTAAGCGTGATTTATTCATTTGTTGTTTCCTAACCCTAAATTAACCGGGAGGAAGCAGGAATAAACCAAGACTGAGCAGGATTGGGTCAGGACCAAGCTAGAACTATCAAGGACAATGCGAAATGGAAAGAGTAAACCTATAAAAAGAGATTAAATTGAGATTAATCCCAGGAAATAACTAGGACGAAATTATTACATGAAACCAGTTGTAAACCGGGACTAAACAAGATTTATTTCCGGACTAAGCTAGAACTTAACCAGGACTTGAACCAGGAATCAAGATACAGGACTAAATAGGAAACTTGAAAAACTACAACTACTTTAAAATGATCATTAATAAGCGCCAAACTACTACAAAACCTTGACTAAATATAGGACTAACCAAGTCCTAAATCAGGACTAATCTGTAAATTTCAGTGTCTATATAGGTCTATGTTGCTAAACTGTCTTTTATAGAGTCATATTGGAAGAATATGTACAATATGTTGACTGTCTTTATGCTAATTAGTAAAATGCTAACTAACTAAACTATGCGTATTAGCATCATTTTCAACAACAGGGCATTCTCTTTTTCTTCTGTAGTCTTTTTGTCTCCTGTCAAACGTGTTTTTAATAATAGGCTTGTTTTGTAACCTATTTCGATGTCATTTCCTCGCTGTTTGGAGTTTTTCTAGTCTTTTCCTGACGACAGTATTGTTGAACCTGTTGCGCCGGCTGCTGATCTAGTTTTCTATATCCTCACACTGATTAAAGAGGAGACATGTTTGCACGATGGCAGCCCAAAATAGATCTATAGCAGGGGGCTAGTGGGGTATATACAGTTGCCTATGAGCCACACAGGGGTTGGAGACTACGACAGCAGCTGAATAATGTAAGTTAAATGGAAAATGACAGCTGGCCAAATCCAGATTCCAGTAGCTGTTGGCATTAACTATACAGTAGCAAAATGAAACAGTCATTGAGTTTAATATTATAGCAATTATAAATGTTGTATTGATGCATGAGTTTAAATAGGTTCAACCGGACTAAAGCAAGAGTAAACAGGAACTAAACTGGGACTAAGCCAAAACAATAAACTTAAAGACCCAACCAGGACATTGCTAAGACTTAGCCAGGAAGAAAGTACTGCTAAAACCAGGACTGAGCCAGAACAAAAGCTAAACTAGGACTCAATACAGGACTAAACTTACATTAAACCAGTACCCCAAGAATAAATTGTGACTAAACCAAGGTCTCAAGTAGGTCTAAACCAGAACTATACTGGAACAAAGCCAGAACTAAACCATGAGCAAAGTGGGATTTACCTCGCACTAAAGCAGGACTGAACACAAGACTGAGCTGAGACTAAATCTTGATGAAATTAACATTAAACAGGAACTAAACTGGGACTAACCTAGTACTAAAACCTGGACGTAACACTGAACTAAACCAAGAATTAATCCACGTACAAGACTAAACTGGAAACCGGGAATAAAATCTGGACTAAATACAGGACTGAGCCACAACTAAACAGGAAATAAACTAGGACTAATGAGAGACTTAACTGGGATTTAACCAGGACTCAGTCAGTACTAACTTGAGCCCACAACTGAAATAACTAGAACTAAACTAATCCTAAACCAGATGTAAACTAGGTAGAAACACACCCAAACTGAAAAAAGACAAAATGACTGATCCAGTAGTAAACAAGTACTAAAAAGAGACTCAACTGGGACTAAAGTATGAATTGTTCTTTCCATTTCTGTGTATTCTGCCACACACTGTTCATATTTCATTGCCGGTGGGTGAGCCCAGTGGCAGGGCGGGGCTCGGGAGGGGGAGGAGGTGAGGGGTTTCCCAGTTCCACAGTGGGTTTACATCATGTGGCAGCAGTGAGTCAGAGCCTGCAGTTCAACATACAACAGGCAGGTGCTACACAGATTCTAGAAGGATCTCTGTGAAACTCGCTCCACCTTATCTGTCCACAGAGACCAACTGTCAGAGCTCCGAGCTGCAGGAGGAGATTACTGCTGATAAATGTCCCGCTGTTCAGTTTATCAAAAGGGTCATGGTGTGGCGGACTCCAGCACTTATCAAAAGATAGATTAACATGTAACAGAGGACAATTGCCCCTGAGAAAGTAGAGAGCTTAGTTACTTAAAGTGAGAGTAGGAAATGTTTTCTTTTGTTTGTTTTTGTATTTGAGGAGAACTGTTGAGAATGTTCATTGGCCAATCACATGCTCACATAGGAGTTCTCAAGTTAGGGATGCTCCCATTGGCTGTTGGCTTGTCAGCATTGAATTAGTAGCTGCCAGTAATGCAGAGAAAGTTTCTATTTCAGCATTGACTAAATAGACAATTGGGAAACAAAGTGAATGAATAATCAATAATTTGTTTAACGAGGCTGTGATTATTTTGGGATCAAATTGGTCTAACACTGAACTCAGAGATAAAAGTTCATTATAAGAATTTTTTTAAATATAAAATAAAAGAAAGAAAGTTGTTAAAAGCTATGTTATGGTTAAGGGGTGGGTTTGTGACCGGAACAGAATAAAGTACCTGCAGCCAACCACTTTGAATGCCTTCTGTGTGAGCTCATGGCTTAAGGATATATTTTAGAATATATAATCAATATCTTGTGACCTTTGTCAACATTTGCATCCCATAAATCAATCAACTGTGCTTTACTGTAATATACTTTATGAATACCACAAAACATTTCGTCCTTATCCTTTTTTTGTTTTTGCAGCCTCAGATAAATACATTTATTTAAATCAAATCAAACTGGTTTTTATTTACATATTTACCAGATAGAACCATCTGGGATTATTTCTTATGCAGTGAATTAATATGTCCAAAAAGTGCTGGAAGTATTACCAATGCCCACCAGATCCATTGTGTAAAACGAACATCACCAAAACACAGTACATTAATAATGACACTAATATCAATACTTCCTCATTTATTTTTGTTTGCAGGAGAAAAGAATAGTCTAGAGCTAAAACGGAGAGAAGTGATAGTTTGGAAGGACTCAGCTGAATCCTTTATGCACTGGGTTCCGCTGAAGACTCGGTGACGATCCAGAGACTATGCAGTACCTGAAGAAGTACCTGACGGAGGGCCTGATCCAGGTGGCCATCCTGCTGAGTCTGTGTGGGGTCAGAGTGGACGTGGGTCTGGAACCGTACCTGACCAACTCCTGGCCTGAAAGGATCCTGGGGCCCACCTCGGCTCTGACCCAGACTCAGTTCCACAACCTGCGCAACCGTCTGGAGGGAGGCACTGGGCTGCACCCCAAGAGTGTGGACCTGGAGGGGTTCTTCACCACCAGAAGACTCCTGGGCTGGGTCCGCTCTCTGGACAGGCTGCAGGTCAGTGGGTGTGACACACGAGTTGAGCTGCATAACAGATTATAATAGATTATGCAAGGCACTCACACTAATAGTTAAAAATCAAAACTAGAGCCAAAACTTTTCCTCTTTGCAATGGCAGAGACATGTTTCAAGTCACGTCATCATCAACATTTGTCCTGTTTGGGCACACGTAAGAACCAAAACAGAAAGTAATGGAACTCAATGGCCGCTCCGCTGGGTTCTTTGAAGCTTTTAATGTCTCTTTTTCCAAAATAGACAAATACAAAGAGTTTTAGATGATAAAAATTGACTTATAAAGAAGGGTGCACAAAAGTATGCATACATGCAACACAAAAATCAGACATCATGCATAGCACCAGTTATACCACTAAGTGCATTTGCATACACCCCCCTCCCTCTCAGTTTATGCTGTCAGTTTGTCATGAATCAAAACATAGCACCTCCACAACAAGTCTTGCAAAATAATCATAGCATAATCTGATTTGCCTATTAACACCCGTGATTTAGATTTTTTTGTGTAAGTTTGTTTGTTTTGATTTTGTGTGTGTTGTACTTTGTTCACTAGATACTGCAGAGTTTTACACCATATGGCTCTTTAATCCACAAACAACAAACCTGTGACTTTGGATCAGGTGGTGATTCCTTTGTGCTTCTGTCCCAGGTTCCTCAGGCTGAGCTGGAGACGTGGCTGGTCCAGCAGGATCCCAGTCCTCTCCCTGTGAGACTCCTCCAGCAGCCGTCCCCAGTGGAGAGGGCCCCCGACATACTCATCCTGCCTGTGGAGCCCAGAGCGGAACGGGACGACCCACGGGAGGAACAGGAGGACCATGACAGACAGGTACAGCTACCTATGTACGAGCTGTGATTAGGGCTTGTTGGAAAGCATTTCTCTTGGTTATGACAGTGGCTCAGTTAATGAAGTGGGTTTTCCAGAAGGTTCAGTATTCAATACCCACTCCTCCTATTGATACTGTTGTTTTTTTGATTGATGTCGATGTTGATGATGACACTGTGTGAAATTTTGATGACCTTTGAATGACCTTGAAATGCAGTAGCACATTTATTTATTAGCATTTTACAAATCAGATTAAACAAGACCATTCTTTTTTATTAAAAGCTAAATGCTATTAAATATTCAAATGTAGTGATAGCTTTATAGAACCAAGGAATAAATACTTTAATGGCAATCAGTGGCTTCCTTATGTACGGCTTTTCACAAGGTCAAACAGTGTGGCCCTTTAAAAACATAATAATCAGCTATGCTTAAAAATGAGTCATAATATGTAAGGCTTCTTACATGATACTCAATAAGGCACTCAGTGAGTATGATTATGACACCACTGTCTATAGACCAACACCCTGAATTATCTACTGGTTTCATAGACTCCAGTAGCACATGTGTTACAAGTTAGTCAAGTTTTCCTGATGTAATCACAAAAACAAACATGAAACTTTCTGCTCAATAGCTTCAGTAACAAGAGTCCTCTTTATGAATGACCACAAACATAGGTTTGAACATTGCCCTCTTTGTTTATTGTCGCTGAACTCATTTTACACAGCTCACTAGAGATGATCTCACCAGGAAAAAGATTAATGGAACTGGTTCCATAAGACTGCCAAACCCTGCCAAATCCTGTCCGCCTTTTAAACAAACATAGACCAGCCTAATCTCCGGTGGTAACTCGGTTACTGCAATAAACAGAGTGGAACTGGCAGGAGATTCATGTCTAAGACCAGACTTCAACTGAACATATATATTATTAATTGAGTGATTTTTGCATAAAAATGTTTTGACAAAAAATATTTGACAGCAGTATTTCAAGGTATTGTAAATATTTTGCCTCAAGTCATTTTCCAAGAGAAACCATGGCCAAAACAAAAACATCAAAAGCACAGAGAGCCTTGGATACAGTGAAACCTATGTTGATTATTTTGAAGATGGCCACTCTAATGTGGGTTCCTGTCATGCTTTATAATATTCACTGCTGTTTCAGTGACCTTTAGTGTCACTGGCTACTACATACTAAGTGAGCTAAAACAGTAGTTTAGTAGTATTAGTATTAGCTCATACCGTTTGTTTTTCAAAGACATTGCTCATTGGTGCATATGTCAAAAATGTTTTTGTATTCTATCTGGTTTCAGCTGACAGGTTTTTTTTAACAGACAAAAGGTAAACATGACAATAGGCAATAAACTACACTTGTGCTAGTGTGAGCTGTAGGAGTCCTGTCAACCATGCACCAGGCAACTTGTCTTATACTAAAGTCTATGAAGAAAATCCAATTTGAGCAGCAAGTTTTTCCCTAGTAGTAGCATTGGCAACAGAACAAAGAGAACATTCTTTTATCTTGTTCCTATTATCCACCCATACCAATATAATAGACTGTAGCTATGTTGTTCACATTTAGTAAGAGTGTTGGCTACAGAAATTAGTCCAGGCTCAGGTCCAAGAACAACAGGACAAGTAATGGCTAATTTTAGAATTAGAATCAGATTCTGTTTTATTGCAAGGTAAGGTGAAAACATTTTCATGGTACTAGAAATTTACTTTGGCGTACTGGTGCAACACAAGACTACAAATAACAAAGTTACACTCCACACTGAAAACAGCTAAGATAAATACAATAAACTAATAAAAATACAAAAAAATAAAAATGGAAAAAAGCTCAAAGAAATCTCAAAGACAATTTACCTTATTTTTTTTTAACCAGTTAGATACTATGCCACATCACACTCCTTGGACTATTTCTAGTGTAACTACTTTTATACAAAAGAAAAAAACCCAAAACATTAAAGTTATATTACCATGATTTTACCATAAACACACCCTGCATACATTTATGGGTTTTTAACTGATGAATATAAACAGTGTTCGTGTTAGGCCTGTGAATAAGTGACCATTGTGCAGAATACCGGATATCCTTACCATTATTCCCCTAATCTGCTTTAAGCCACCAATTCAAAGACAAAAATACAACAAAAAAACACAGAACCACAACAATAATGCAAAATGATTAAAAATGTAACATTTAGGAGGTGGTGGCTGATGGCATTTAAAGGACTTTTTATGCAACTGGGTTGAGTGTATCTACACCTGATGGCAGTAAAAGCTCAGACCATAATGAGTGACAAAGTTCAGCAGGAATACATCTGGCCTCTTTAAGTGACCTGACTGTATAACATTCACTAAGGTCACTTAGGGGTGTACCAGCAGTTTTGCTGCACAACTTGACAATGTCATGGAGGTTATTTTTCACTTTTATAGTGTGCTATAAGATAAAAGAAGAGGAATATACGTTTAGCATGCCTCATTAACCATGCAGCCTGCAACAGACAAAGCACTAGAAAAAGAAAGAAATCACCTCTGTTATTGTTTTTAATGGGACTGAAGTTCAGATTGTGTAACCTAGCAACAGCAACCAACAAGGGCGTGGCTTGGCAACATAATGATGTCATATATTTAAAATGTAGTATTGTGATCTGTAAAGTCCAGAGCTACTGCAAAGGAAAATGATACTATGTCACATATATTTAATGATTCAGAATGCGGCATATTCAAAAACCTAAATGTTGTGTCTCTCAGAGTAGCTAGAGTGTCTCATGAGAGTGGCTATTCTGTAAAGTGCACACATTTGCGCTATGATTTGGACTCTGGATATTTATAACATAAGGAAGTATCTCTGCTGAAGATCATGTGACCGGGGCGGTACTTAATATTTGTGTCTGCTGTAATAATGCCAACAGTCAGACATGTCTGCTCAGGCTCGGGCTCAGAACACTCAGTACTGTACAGTTCTGACTGGCAGACAGAGGTACAAATGTACAGAAGCTGTGGAAAAGGCCATGTGAGGCCTCAAGGTATAGAATGGCATTTAATGGGATCAAATGAAGGTGTATATGACAGTGTTGTAATGTTCAATAAATGTGCAAGACATTAGAGGTGTTAGACATTACTGAACTTCCTGGGGTTGGTGTGAAGAGTTAATATTAATGGGTAACGGATTAATTGATTCGTTGTTTACTGATTATTGATACAAAATTTAACGTGTGTATGTGTCTGTTTGCCAACCTATTTTATTTTTTTCTGCAACTTGCATATTGCAGTATCAATACACAATACTGTACTACATTAACCAGCTTGGTAGTCCATCCCAGTCCACTTAAGCAGACTCCTCAGCCAGCTCCATCCATTTTCCTCACACAGTAAGAACAGAAGTGAGGTACAAGGTGTATGTTTTAACTTGTGCCTGAACTCCAAACGGAAAATGAACAGATCAGATTTTGGAACACGTCTCAGAAGGCAGCGCACACACAAATACATATCCACACACACACACACACACACAACACTTGATGACCAGTGCTGGTCTTGTGACTGAGTGTGTTTTGAAACCTGACCACAGCCGACCGGTCCTGGCACACATTCTTATCTCGGGGTTGTGCAATCCTGCTGTTTACCACATCAGCACTGAGACACATGTAAACAAACACTGCACACGAGTTTATTTACAAGATTTAAAGAGGAACACTGCTTAATAAGGCCTCAAATTATGCCGATTCTCATTGCATCCCTCTTTAATTTATTATTCATTATAACGTTTAGGCATGGCTTTCACACACACTTCAAATATTTCAAACTGACTTCTGGAATAACATTGAGAAACCTTTAACTGACAAAACAACATAATCGCATGACAGCCTCACTTGATCCATGGATGAGGCATGAACAGACATAGCTTGCCTCATAAATCACTGTAATTGCACTAACCCAACTGTCTACTGCTGACAATTTTATTTTCGGTCCATTCATACATCTGTTTTCATCTTTATTTTGAATCTTTGAAGGTATACACAGGAATTCAATTATTAGCATGCCAAATAAGAGAAGAGCTAAGCATATATGATGAGTTTTACAACATTTAGCAAAAAGAGTGTTTATATAATAATAATTTAATTAAAAGGGCATTTGTTTTTTCACCACTGGTCAGTCTTTGCTGTAACTGAATGTTTTGCCAATGGTGAATGAATTGACACAAGAACTTTTTTTGAACTGGACAGTGCCACAATGGCCAATGGCATGATTTGTTTGATTTTGACTGATTTAGAAATTTTAATTCCCAATACAAAATTCTAAATAGTTGTGGTACGTCTTCAGATTACATCGAAATCTACTCCGCCCAATCCCATTTCTACCCATCAGCCCTACCCCTCAGCCCTACTCCTCGGCGTTCACGTGAGCCGAGGAGGTTTGCCAAATCTCTTTTGGACTGAGGGCAAGGGCTACATACCCCTTCAATCGGACATTTGAAACGAAGGGGTAGAAGAAATTTCCCAGCGTACAGCACGTTCATTGAATTAAGTTATTATCTATACAATCCTTGATGTCGTCCAAACAACTGTGTTTAAACCATAATACTACATTATAGAAAAAAATTAAAGCAGCCACAGTGTCACCGTCATTGTTTGTAAAAGTGTAAAAGATTTGCTCATCCAAAGTACAATGCAGCACCAGACTTTTCCAACTAAATCTGGATCAGCATTTTTTTCAAAGGGCTCTGTTTTAGTGTAGACGCTACTTAAACACCTCAAAACGACGTGTTCTGTCGACATTTTCAAAAGGATGTCAGTACATTCTAATGGGCCTGAGGGTTAGTGTTAAGCGTAAAACTTTTCCATTTAAAAATACTGTAGTTTTATGTTTGTGTTGTGAAAAAGTGAAAATATGTTAGTGTGGATGAACAACTGCTTCTCTTCTCTGATTGGCTGCTGAAGAAAAACAATGTTGTATCGGTGACAGCCATCTTTTCTAAATTATACAGTCTTGTTTTTTTAAATATGGATGCCAATTGTACAGACCTTTAATAATTTTCATTCTACAACAGTTTTTGAGAAGTTGCTGCCAGTTAATAAGGAACTAACTGCAGTTGAAGAAATATTATTGTCAATTGTCAAGTTCTTTTTATGTTTGTTCTATTCATTGTTCAAAATAATAAGCTGTCTAAGGTATTGTTGAGCTCCATTGTGTGGAACGTAGTAAAGGTGTGAAGGTGTGAAGTCTGGGTCTGCTTGCCCTACATATTGTACAGTTAAAGCCACATACATGTCCAGCTCGGGCAGCTGCTGGGTCCGGGGTTTGTCTCTAAGCCCCAGTCAGGTCAGCAGTAGGTCAAAGTTATTTTGAGCCTGGATGTCTGTCTCTGGGGTAAACAGGGCTCCACATGAAGGGTGCTGACAGGTCTGCTCTACCTGTGTCATGTCAGGACAACAAAGTATAGTGAAAAAAGCCAGTGGGAAGTACCTATGGGGACTGACAGTGCCATGAAAAAGTGTTTGCACCCTTCCTGATTTCTTTTTTTTTTTTGTCACACTTAAATGTTTCAGATCATCAAACAAATTTAAATATTAGACAAAGATAACTCAAGTATGCCTATCCTGTTTATATCAATTTCCTGCCACGAGGCAATCCTTCCTCTGCTGATTATTAGTGTCTTTAGCCATTATTTGAGCTGCAACGTTTCAAAAATTTTAGCCTTTCCATTATTTTCCAGAATTTAAAGCCGTATGATCTGATCTACCTATGCCGTTTGTAAATAACATTATCATTACAATGCATTTCATGATATTATTGCATCATAAAATGGACACATTGATAGGTGCTGATTAGAGATTTCCAAATAGCACTTTTTTCTTACAAGTAATTCAAATTGAGCATTGACTGACTTTACAGATATAAGTTATGTCTTCATGAATCACTTTCAGTTTCAGAGCCGTGATTTTAGGAGCTACTTTTTTGTGCCTCTCAACTTTAACAGATCATCATTTCCTGTTTGCTTTGCTCTTACAATCTTCATGTACACTCAGATATTCCAATAAGGAAGACTAAAGTGTAGGGTTTACCATAAGTTAAATATTAAGCACATTTCCTGCCTCATTATTGTGAAAAACTTAAATTACATAAACTTGCATTTTGCTAGTTTCAAAGCCAAGGCAAAAGTTTTATTTTATTTAATACAGCACACAGCCTGTAAAAAAAAAAAAAAAAAAGTGGCTACTAAAGCTCTCTCAAAGTAGTATAATACGTCATGCATACTACAGTGACACATTACATGAAGCATTTAGCACTAAGCACCTCTAACTACCATTATATTGTATTGCAAGTGTGCATTATATAGACTTGGAGTGTTCTCCTCACATTATCACTTTAAACCTGTTTGCACAGACCCGTCTCTACCTGTGGAAAGCCTTAGTCATCACAAAGCCTCTGTGTCCTGTTTCATTGCCAGCTCACTACTCTTTTGATGCCCCATATATTTTATACAATGAACAGAACACTCAAAATAGAACTTGTACGCCCTATAATTGGATTTTTTTTCTTATTATAGGTGGGAACACACCACAGTGGTCGTCTGGATGAGGAAGGTGAGGACGACGGGGACGATGAAGATCAGTTCATGTTGCAGAGGCATCACGTGAGGAGACAAGGAAGAGGCGGCCATGAGGTTTACTATGAAACTGATAACAGAGAGATGAACCAGAATGAAGCAGACCAGGTGAGAGCAATTAGAGAGTATAATAGTTGTTTGTAATAGAGCCTTTTATTGAACTTACACAACAAGCTGTGGATGTGTATTTGGCAACAGAAGTAAAGCAGACAGTACACCCTTTGATTACATTAAAGGGCAGAAATGCAAGTTCTGTATTTAAAAAAACCCCAAATGGTTTGGCAAATAGCAACCAACGGATCAACTACATGTGTGCTGTCAGTGAGTGGGTAGAGAACAACAGGCTACATCTGCTAATGGCTGTCTCTAATTCAGTGATTCCAACTTGTGAACTCATTAAATGGGAAATGGTATCTGTTTGGTCGATGGTGCATGTTTAAAACTGTAGTATTGCATTTTAAAGCACCATCACCATGAGTAAGCTAACATGCCAACACAGCCCTTTTAAAATTATCTTAAAAAAAATGCACAATATGCATATAGAATATATTATATATGACATCTGTGTAACAAATAAAAAAACACCTAAAATAGATGCAGTTATTTCATTTGTATTATTTTAACAGAATTTCAATGAAATACAACAATATCTTAAAAAAAAAAGAAAAAGTGTCATGGAGCTGAGTGCCACTTTCACAATGGAAGATGGCTGTTTAATTAAAGTCTCAGTATCTGTAGAGCGAATATTAAGATGCATTTTGATGAATTGGCTTATTTTATGTAAGGTTGTCTTGGCACAGAATATATGAAATTGAGACATGAATTTGAAGAACAATGCCAACGCAGCAGGATAATATTTGTGATGCATTCATTGCTCATTGTACACTCTTTACTTTGATCAAATGTACAATGTAAAAAGTGTATTTGCACAGTATTGAAAAAAGTGAAATAATAAACTACATTTCCCACCTTGTTGTAAAGGCCAGAGGTCAGGGTTCAGAGGTCAGAGGTGGTGAAGAAACACTAGACAGACATTTCTCAGAATGAAACTGAAGGGAGTCTGTGAATGAAGAAGCAACTCTAAGACCTTTGACAAAACAAGTGACAAAAGTAGGCCACACTCAATTTATTCATGGTCTTGTATTTGGCAATAGTGCACACATTCTCAGCTCACTATCACTAATACTTGATGAGTTTTCTCAAATGTTTTGCTTTGTAACTGTGCCACATTAGCCTAAATATGACGTTATTTATCATGTTCCATTGATAATGTTTGTTTACAAGAGTTGTATTGTAAATATGCTCTATAGACTATACAGTGTAGTAGTTTTTATAATGAATGTCTCTGAAAAATGAAGAAAACACAAATGAACTACAACCTAATTCCATTATCCAAGATATATTTAATAACAATTGACCGTTTTTTTTTACACTTACTAAAAAGTATTGTAAAAAAAAAAAAAAAAAAAAAAAAAAAGGAACATCCCCTACACACCCAGAATTGTGTAGAATAATGTGTTTTTTGGCAAAGGAACATTTCATTTGACTGCAGTAGCTCACCACTCCATCTAGTGGCACAGTGCGATATACAGGCTGCCCATATTTTGAGATGTATGTTGATTATGTTAAACTGCTGTAATGTGTGGACATATTTTTGCATTTTAACATTAAAATGAAAAGTCTCGGTTTGTAAAATCTCTTTCCTCTCATTCTCCAGAGCTCCTTGTCGCTGCAGGAGTGTTTGACGTTGTTAGAGGAGACCTTTCCCTTCTCAGAGGAACAGCAGGTACCTCTTCTAACTTTCATTTGCTTGCTCAATGATCTTTTTGTACATGTAAGCATAAATGTGAAATTATGCATTTCTCTGCAGGTTCAGGCCCGTAATGCTGGTGGCAGAACAGGAGACATGCAACGTCCCCCAGCAGACGGGGAGCCCCTGTTGTCCCCTGTACCGACTGACGGCTCCCCCCTGGACATGGAGCTTGAGTGGCAGGACCTGTTGGCCATTATGGAGCCCCAGGTGACACTGACAGAAAACTTCATTGCAATGCAAGGTTTTGAAGGGTTGCAGAAAGTGATTATAATCTGTCCTATGGCTAATATTTCAACATTCAAACTGTAGAAGTCAGATGCATATTTGAAGAAATGGAACACATTCAGAAGTTTTTAACAGTGTATAATCAGTTTAAAATAACACTTGTTGCATTTGTCTATTTTAAAAAAAAAACTGTGAAACTCTATAAAACCCAGAGGAAGGAAGCATTTTAATTCATTACTTTATGTTCCTGTTCTTACAACTGCCCCTAAGAATTGTTTTCCCCCCTTTTTTCTCTAGAGCTCTGATGTTGACATGATGACATTACTAGACCAGAATTCTGATCTAAACCCATCAGGAACCATCCTCCAACCTAACACTCTGCATCAGAACTACCATTCACCTGAGACTGAACAAGAGGTCCCCCTGTTGGACGGTTACCTGCACCACAGTAAGTCCTGATAGATTGCCCATAATTTAAACATGACACATTTGTTTTTCTTTTAACTTTAAATCAAGTATTCTTCGATACATTCAAATCAACATCTGACAAATGCACGTTCTGTTCCAAAGGTCTTTTGGAGCCTTCAGGTCATTCTGAGAATCAAGAGTCAGCTTTTCTTCCTCTCGTGCCCAGTGACCAACTTGCCGACCACAGTCTGAACAGAGAGGACACTCTGAAACCCTTCCACGTGAGTGACTCCCATAATCCTCCCTGCACCATGAATCTGTTTGAAGAAGACGCTCCAGGGAATCTCTGCATGGGCCCCACTGCTGACCCCAACCGTTTCAACCTCCTCCCAGAAGATCTTGTGGACAACGCCCAGAGCTATGATCCCTCCTTCCTGCTGGACGAGGAGGATATCGAGGATATAAACGGCCCACTCAGTGACATTTTGGAGGATGCGGCCATGTTGGAGGAGATGGATTTGTTGGACTTGGCGCTGGAGGAGGGCTTCAGTCCAGAGATGACAGCCAGACTGGAGGAGGAGGGCTACCTGGACCCTGAACTCACCCACAGGACCAGCCAACTCAGTCTGAACATGGAGGAGAGGGATTCAGGTCACTCTGAGTCTAACACGAGGCTGGGAGAAGACACCACACAGACGGTTAGCCAAGGTAAGACACCAGAACATAATCTATTACAGATGCATTGATAACTGTATAGGATCATCTCTGTCTGCTACATAGAAGTGGGAATTCTTGTCCATACTTCTAAAAGTACATCTAGCATTGGACAGAAACACAAAGTTTTCTTAAAACTGCTCTTCTTCTTTTTCTGATGTCTTGTAGATGGTGAAGATGAGGCAGAGTCGGATTCCGGTCTTTCCCTGGACTCCAGCCACAGTCCCACGTCTCCCTGTGCGTCCGAGGCCTCCTCTTACTCCTCCTCCTCTTCAACGGCTTCCAGTGTGTTCTCTGAGGACGATGCTAACGAAGGACCCTGTATGGAGCTGGAGGTCACTATCAAACAAGAACCAGAAGAGGAGGAGCTGGGCGCGGTCGGAGGAGAGTACTGCGTTGATGACGTAAAGAAACTCTACCCTCCTGTTTATGAAGATCACAAGCCTTTTAATGGCTTCCCTTGGCTGGAGCAGATTAGCCACGACCACACATACAACCAGCAGCGGTCCTCTGCTTCTAGTCTCTCTCCAAAGATCCCTACTAAGCACTCCAAATCCTCCCACCGACACAACAAACCCTACCGATTCTCTTCATCCAAACACTTCTGGGGCCGTGACGAACGGCGAGCCCGAGCGCTCAAGATCCCCTTTTCCAATGACCTGATTGTCAATCTTCCCGTCGAAGAGTTCAACGATCTTTTGGCCAATTATAACCTCGACGAGGAGCAGCTGAGTCTCGTCCGAGATATAAGACGACGTGGAAAGAACAAAATTGCCGCCCAGAACTGCCGCAAGCGCAAAATGGACGTGCTTGTCGGTCTGGAGAGGGATGTGTCAGTGCTAAAACGCCACCGATCGCGACTTTTCAGGGAAAAACAAGAGGCTTTGAGGACTTTGCAAGACTTGAGGCAAAGACTGAGCAATCTGTACCAGGATGTGTTCTCTAGACTGAGAGACGAAGAGGGGAGGGCACTGGACGTCAACGAGTACCTGCTTAGTTTCGGCCCCAATGGGAGCGTCAGTGTGACGTCACGGACTCCAAAGAAAGGAGTAAAGAGCGGGAAAAAACAGAAGGACAAGAAGAAGTGAGGGACGGCAGAAGAGGTTGTGTTGAGGAAATGTGCGGAGAGGACAGGACTTCTCAAAACACATGGGATGTAATGGCCAATGAAAGAATGGTGCACCTAAATGTACGGAAGTAAAACTGTAACGGAGTTCCAGCTTCCAGTGGTTTACTGAAGACGACCAAGACGCAATTGAAGGTTCTAATATGGAGCTGGAGGTCGATATCAAGCCAGAACCAGAAGAGGAGCTAAGAGGAGCAGTTGGAGGCGAATCTGTAGATCTCCGCTCCTCAAAAAGGAAGCATGCCTGAAGCTTAATCAAATTGGGGCTTCTAAAAGTTGGAGAGATATTAAGCTAATTCAAAGTATGGGGCCAAGACTGTGCTTCAAGTGTCAGAATTTGTTAACGTTAATTTCTTATAGAGTAATAGCAAACTCTGGCATGGAAAAAATAACTTTGGGGTTGTAGGAAAGATCAATTGACACCAAAAACAAGAGGTTGTAATAGATGCTGTGATGAAGAAAGCTCCCAGGCCTTCTGCACCAGTCAGGCTCTGGGGCTTGGGCTTTGGCACCTTCAATGACTCCACAAGTCCAAGTTCAAATTACATTTAACGTTAAACCCAAACACATTTATAAAACCCACTGATATATAGTGTTTATTTAAGTCTTCAAGAGAAAAAGCAAAGAGGCAGTTCCAGACCTGACAATGTTAAAAAAGGGATGAAGTGCAGAAATAAAAACTCGTGTTGGTTTTGCTGCCGTCGGTTTTGCTACAGTCTTGGCACCATGCAAAGTGGAAGTGCAATCCACGTAAACTACCTCAGAGACTTCAAAGATTCACGTGGTGAAGCTAACATGCTAGGCGGGACCTAGCTATCAGCTAACAGTTTCAACGTTTTAGTGACTTTTAATAAGCTTGGCATGAGGACATCAACACACAGTCTGCAACGACTGATTTCAATGATACTTGTGTGTAGCTTATACGCAATTTACATCTTATTGTTCTTAATCATTTGCCAAAAAGGTTGAAAATGTTGCTTTTGTGTCTTTTTATGAGTATTTTTGAGTCTATTCTACAACTGTCCCAGGTCGAAATGAGATGTGTGGTGGAACTACTTTTTTGGAGCACAAAACCGATGAATTGGAAAGTGGTTAGCAATGCTTAATCGCTGAAACCAATCTGAACTTGTTCCTAACAATAATTGCAGAAAACAATCACAGTAAATATAATAAATGAGCTACATTTTAAAGTTTCCATGTTGTTTGGCTCTGGACTCCATCTAGTGGTACAAAGAAAGACTTACAATCTCCATTTAAACTGGTTTCAGATTAAATGTACTGATCTGAACTGGAATCTTAACGCACAGATAAATGTTTGGTCTTTGGACAGCATTTGTGATCCATTCTGAATTCTAGTTTGCAGTGGTTAGTTTGTTATTGCTGTAAATGTTTTTGCTGCATTGTTTAAACAGTTTTATCATTTTTTGTCCGAATTGGTTTTATGTATTTTTTCTTGCACTGTATTTTGAATGTCAACCCCAGGATGGGTTTAGCAGCGTAAGTGTGAGCTGATCAAACAATAAACTAAACCTTTTATATGTTCAATGTGAGTTATGTGAATATATTTTACTTACTGATAACTTTTGCAATTACTTGTGCACAAATGTAGGCCAGATAATTTATCATTAAAAAAATAATATATATTATTATATATGTATAACATATTTATTGAGCAAATGTATCAACAAATGAGCACAGAATATAGATAAAACTCTAAACAATCTGTAAGACTTAAATAAGCAATGATAATTAAGACCACACCTTTCCCTATTTACAAGATAATACACATGAAGCATTTTTGTACAAATGAGTTCTAAATATCGTTGGCCTCGTCTGAGTTTTTTCTTAACCCTGGAGCTGAGGAAGAAGGAGTTGGTTCTTCTTCACAAAGCTGCTCTTTGTTTTCTTTTCCTTTCGTCTTCTCAGTAGAAGTACTAGAGTTGGACAGCGGCTTCTGCAAAGTCCAGTGTTTGCTAAACTTTAACCTCATCTCTTAAATGCTGGTGTGAAACTGAAATGTTTAAGTGCTTAGTTTTTACCTTGCTGCTGTCTTCCAGCGCCTGCATTATGGAGGCCACCACCAGGTTCACCAACACAAACTGCACCATTATGACAAAGGTGATCAAGACGAGCGGCGCCACCCAGAACAGGTAATCTACACAGTTGTTATCATTAGGACGGCAGTCCCTCAGCGTGTCCTTAACAAGATCAAAGTATATCCCAATCATCAGGAGAGGACAGAAAAGATTTGAATACTATCCATATATACATATACATGTAAATAAAATGTAAATGATTACATGTTTTCAGACGATGAGACATCCAACGTGTAAATTCTATTAGACCTGGTCTATGGAGATAGAGAGGGCTATAATTAAAAGGCATTCAATTTACTCTGCTTTCTTTTCACACACTCTGCTGCGTTGCTATTGTTGAAATAAAACAAAAAACATTTGAATAACACTTTAAATCAGTAGCAAAAGAAAGTCATATCATAAATAGTGAATTTTTGAATGAAACATTTCATTACTTTGTATAATGACAGAAATATGTACATTGACTGCAGAGAATACATTTGTCAGTGTAGTGAGCTTTCTAAACAAAAATATATAAAGAGCTGCATAAGTGTTGGCTAGAAACTTTTATGAGTTTAACATTCCTCTTACTTGCAGAAGCACTTGGTAAATTTTGGATAATCTCTAATGTGATAGTTCAAAATATGACTAAAATATGCTTATAATGTGAACATGCACCATGCTTTAATGATACATCATACATCAGAGATAAGTAAGACTGACTGACCCTCAGAATGCCGTTCCAGTTGTCACCTGTGCACACCCTGTAGAGCAGACCTGGGCATTTTAAGGCCCGGGGGCCACATCAGGCCCTCGACCCTCCCCTGTCCGGCCCTCAGGAGGGTTGTGTCAGAAAAGGAATTAATGCAGGAGTGTAGACCATGTACAGAACATAATACAAACATAATACTCTTATGGTGAGGGGAAGCTGGAATAGACTGTTATCGTTAAAAGTGCCTGGTAAATGTTGAGGATAAATTCAGATTTCTTGGTTCAGGCCTTGTTTGGAAGGAGCTGTTATCATTAGTGTTTCTGCAGGAGACTAGACTTAACTTCAGTGTTTTTTGAGTCATTTTCTCAGGTGTCAATAACATGTTGAGCCAGGCCTGGTTTTAGAACAAAATGGAAAGAGTAGATCTTAAACAGAGGATGATATAACTGTTACGGAGGCATATATTTGACATACTTTTGCTTGTAGTTTAAACTTTAAAGAATATGTCTTTTTATTAAGTGTGAGTTGACTGTGTTGGCCCGGCCCACCACAAGAGTCCCGGGTTCTAATGTGGCCCTCGGAGAAAAATAATTGCCCGCCCCTGCTGTAGAGGGTCAACAGGGCTCTGCCGAAGTTCCTAAAGTTAGTGTGTCGATGCAGGCCCACACACAGGTAGTCTTCAGTGCACTCTGGTGAAACACAACACAAGCCCAGTCAGTAGAAACGCTCAGTTTATAGATATTTTAGATACACTATCTGATATCTGAACATTGAACATTTCACCGACCAAGACTCCCAAACAGCTCCACTCCCAACACAGCGTAGATGAAGAAGAAGAAGGTGAAAAGCAGGCACAGATTTCCCACCTGGAAGAAAAAATGAATGTTACATCATGTGCACAATGCAACTGTTTTATACAGTGGCATCTATCCATCTTCTTCTGCTTCTCCAAGGTCAGATCATGTTTAATCAGGGACAGGCTCGACATGTTCATCACTGGAATACCAAGTTGTTCCAAGGCCAGCATGTGGGACATCTTTGGAACACCCCCTGAGACGGTGTCCAGGAGGCAAGTGGAATAGATGCCCAAGCAACCTTAGCTGACTTCTCTAGATGTGGAGGAGGTGCGGCCCTACTCTGAACTCCTCACCCTACCGGAGTCCAACATGCACCGGGAACAGGTCTGACTTACTGTTGGAAGTCAACCAAGCTCCTGCTCCAGTCGTACAGGGACTGGACAGTTCATGATCCGCCCCCCACACGAGGCATGAAGGATAGTCAAATGTCAAATGTGTCTCAAATGTCTCCAGATCCACAAAGTACATGTGGACTGTCTGGGGAAACTTACATGAACCCTCCAGCCCTGAGAGAGGATATAGAGCTGGTCCAGTGCTCCATGATGAAAACTGATTTTTTCCTTCTGGGTTGAAGTTCCATTATCGGCTATTCTCCTCTCCAGCACCCTGGCATAGACTTTCCCGGCGAGGCTGAGGAATGTGACCACCAAATGTTCCCAACACAGCCACAATATTTAAATTCACTATTAAGAGACACTTATTTTTTCAATTTATATGGAAATAGTCTTCTTCCTTCTTCTTGGAATATTACTGTTAACCACACGAAGAAAAGACAAGCTTTTATTTTTTGGTTTCCCTTTTTATTCTCATTTTGGCCCAATCAACAGACTGCAGTGTTGAGCTAACTACTCACTTTCGGAGCACTTTCCCTGTTCCCATTCTGATGATGAAAACACCTCTAAAAACAGACCAACCCCACACAGAAGTGCTTCAGCGTAAAATTGTCTATTAAGAACTTTACCTGTAACAGTGTCTTGACAACAGTTTGGACCAGGACTCGTATCTTTTGGGCCTTGAAAACTGGAACATAAAACAAAGCACTTTGAGAAACATATTTGCCTTAAATAAAGAATCCGTTGACTCTGAGCCTGTATACCCTGCGCTAGCCTGAGCACTCGACACACTCTGAGAATGCTGGGGTTAATGGGAATGGACTCGGTCACGTTCAGCTCAGTGAATATGATGCTGATGGTGGAAACCAAGACTACAACTATGTCCAGTCGATTCCAGCTACGCACAAACAGCATGCAACACATTAGAAAACACACTTTGCATGCGTATCTAAATGACAAAATATCACTATGACTCATTACCTGCTTTTTATGAACCTCTTGACCCCAAACGCCACGAGCTTGAGCCCCACTTCCCCGATGAGGATGGCCGTGAAGATCAAGAAGGAGTACTCACTTATCATTTTCATATTGTTGGTTTGGAGGCAAAAAGTGTTTGCGGCGGACCATGGGCTGATTGTGATGTTCCACCGTCATCACCAACACACTCAGGACGATGATGACGGTCATGAACAGGTCCAGTTTTCGGCTGGTGCACAAGGAGTGGATTCTGCGCCGCGGTGGAGAGTAGCTGGCGTAATATGGGACCTCCTCAGTCTCTGGAAAAAAGAAAACAAGAAAAATACTATTGTTTTTCAATACGCAAAAACATGCACTCATCAGGAAAGTCCGACATTCAGCCGTTCAAAAAAAAAAAAGTATAATAACACAGTGATTTTAATGACCGCAGGGATTATTGTTATACTTCGGCACATATATTATTTAGGGGTGCGCGGTAGCGGAGTGGTTAGCGCTCCCGCTTCACAGCAAGAAGGTTGTGAGTACCAAAAAAACATCGTTGGCCGATTGTAGCCAACTCAAAAAACATCATTGGCTAACTCTGGTCTTTCTGTGAGGAGTCTGCATGTCCTCCCCGTGTCACCGTGGGTTCTCTCCGGGATCTCCGGCTTCCTCCCACCGTCCAAAGACATGCATGTATAGGTGAATTGGTGACTCTAAAGTGCCCCTAGTGGATGAATGTGAGAGTGAATGGTTGTCTGTCAATGTACGCCCAAAGCAGCTGGGATAGGCTCCAGCCACCCGCGACCCCACAAAGTGGGATAAGCGGTAGAAGATGAAATGAAATGAAATATATTATTTATTTCTGTTCAATTTCCTATTTTATTCTTCACTGATATTGTGGAAATATTGCAGACAATCGTCATTATTTGGTTAGAAATTCAAATAAAATGAAGAGATGGACTTCCAAATTGTAACCAGGCCCAATTTGATGGGATCCAGCACCTCCTTTATTTTTTCTTAACGTATGGCAAGGCAAGGCAAGTTTATTTATAGAGCACAATTCGTACACTAGGCAATTCAAAGTGCTTTACAGTAACAGTACATAAAATTAACAGAAAACAAATAAAATCATTACATAAAACATAAATATAATCATTAATGAATTAAAACAGAATTAAACAGCGAAGAGTGCAGATAAAATACTTTCAGATGTCATATGCACAGCTAAATAGAACTGTTTTCAGCCTGGATTTGAACGTTGTCAGAGTTGAGGCCTGTCTCACATCCTCAGGAAGACTGTTCCAGATTTTAGCTGCATAAAAGTGGAATGCAGCCTCACCATGTTTCGTCCTGACTCTGGGAACCAGCAGGAGGCTACTCCCTGATTTTGGTCCGAGACCATGAAGAGACTTATACACGAGCAGAGCTGTTTTAAAGTCAATTCTCTGAACGACAGGTATGAGGCCTAAAAAGATCTGATCCTTTTGTTGTTAAATGAATCTAGCTCTGATTTATAACTCTGCAGAAATTACCAATTGGTCTGTCACAAGGGCATTGTTTAGTTATAAAATATAGCTGTCATGCAGACATCATAGAAATAAACGCTCTGTAGTTTTTTCTTCTTCATCTTGCTCCATCATGCTGCAGGAGCATGCCCCAAAGTACCCTCTCCATGCTGCACAACCTCCAGCTTCACAAATGAAGCCCTCTGATCATCCCTTATTAGAATGGGAGCTGACCCTCTTCTATGTGAGCATGTAATTGGACAAAACCCAAAAAAAGCCTTGATCATAAAGGCATCTAAAGGTCTTTCCTAATAATTCTTTTTGTCATATTCATTTAGCTCAGTGGTGTCAAACTCAAAGTGGTGAGGGGCCATGGTAGTTAATAAGGATCCTTTCAGGGGCCAAAGATGGTGACACTTGGGAAGCTTTTATTAAATTTTGAATGTGAGGTTTTATCTTCATTTGAGTTTTACAAAAGTTATCTTTAACATTAATATATTCCTTTTTTAACAGGTTTTAGTAGGGTTTTAACAGGTTTTAGATGGATATGAACAGGTTTTAGATGGATTTGAACAGGTTTTAGATGGATATGAACAGGTTTTAGATGGATTTGAACAGGTTTTAGATGGGTTTGAACAGGTTTTAGATATCTTTGTAGAAAAACTGGCTTACGATTTCCTGAACAAATCAAATAAATCTGATTCAAATCCTTCTAAAACCTGTTCAAACCTGTTGTGCCAAAATATCACCAACTAAACGGCCACGTAAAACATTGCAAAGGGCCGCATTTGGGCCCCAGGCCATGAGTTTGATGTGTGATTTAGCTGATTGAACCATTTTCTTAAAGAGGCACTGTGTTTACAAGAGGAGACTATCAAACTCATTTTGTACAAATACAACTCTGGTAGAGTCCAGTGTTTTGGCCTTTTTCTGCAGCTTCTATTTGAACCATTTGAGTAAACCATGTCACTAATGTAATCTCTACCTATCTCTCCCCCTTGTGACAAGAAGGTTTTGGAGGTTTCTGTCCAGCTGACACTGTGTCACTGATATAGGCATGATTTGACTGAAGAAGAAGCATCATCTAAATGAGAGTGAGAATAGATCATTTTGGGCTAAAAGTTATGCAGGGCTGCTTTAAGTAAAAAAAAGTGAGCAGGTTTAATGTGACAAGCTCCTGATGTGTTCTCACGGGTGGTTTGTTTTGTGTTCCTTCACTTAAATGTGTGTGTATGTGCAGTTCTCCAGCCTCTCAGAAAACCAGGATATGATGTATAAATGCCTCAGTATTCAGATTTCTTTCAGAGCACTCAAAGAGCAAACTGGGATGCTGCTTATCCCAGTTTCTGGAATCAGGATCTGACAACAATGGGGAACCCGGTTGAGTATTACTGTTTATCACTGGGTGTATTTCAGAACAGTCTGGTAAAAGCCCAGGTTGGAGCTCAGCAAACTTAGCTCATAGTTTGTCCCTATTATACTGCAGCGTTTTGCACGTTATATAGAGCTAGTGTAGTGAAAATGTCATGCCCTGGAGGGTCAGGTGTGGTCTTACCCTGGTGTTTGATTTCCTTTGGGTTTATCTCTACGTGCTTTTGGGTTCTCTGGACCTTGGCGTAGGTCTCCACCATGATACTGATAAATATGTCGAGTAGAAAGAAGCTCATGATCATGAATGAGATGAAGTAGATCATCACCCACAGGTTGTAGTTATTCACAGGCTGAGAACAGATATACAAGACCATCCATCAGCACAGTAAGTCTCTATATCCACGTTCAGTCACATGAGTGGTACCTGTACGTCCACTTCTACAGCATCCAGACCGTCATACATGATGTTCACCCAGCCGTTCTGAGAGTACATCACAAACAGCGCCATAAGAGCTTGCCTTATGAAGCAGCTAGACATATGATACCACACAGCTTATGGTTCACACCTGAGAAAGGCTGTCGAAGTTGAGTCTCCTGCCAGGCACTCCGTTTTATTGGTGACACTCCTGAAGTCGCGCAGATATTTGTCCACACAGTTGTAGAACTTCCCTTTGAAGAGCTACAGTTAAAGCAGAGGGTTAAGTACAGCTGTAAACATATCATTTCCCCACAACAGCAAAAACTATTAACTATAATATTTGAAAAATTACAGTATTATGTTTTTTTCCATAAATAACACTAAAACAACAAATAGTGAAAATAGTGAACACTGATATTTTTGTGAGATTACTTTGGGAGTAATCTATTTTATTCATTTATTTGTTTATTTAATTAGGACAGTGCATATCGATCAACATATGAGCAAAAAGCGTCACAGTAAATATGCCGGAATTAGCTACAGTAGCTAAATCTGTTCATCTGTTGTCCTGAGGCAGGCACAATAAAACAGACATACATGTTACTATTACAAGACCAGTTACAATAAACATTAGACACAGTGAGTTGACAATTGTCAAACGGGTCAACATAAACAGTCATGAACAAAAAGCGCAAACTACACATGAGTACAGGACTGGTGTGTTTTTAACCACTATTTTAGTGTTTTCTCGAAGGTCAGGTAGTTGTCACAGTCTCTAACATACGCTTGTAGTGCGCTCCATGACTGTGTCCCTCTGATAGACGCCACCATTTGGCTAAATTTAGTCCTACGTCGCCGTATGTTACAGTCTCTTCTGGTTATTGACTCTATTGTTAGTTTTCTTCTGTATAAAAACCTGTAATGGTGGAGCAAAAACAAAACACACATCCAAAAACGTCTGATTTGGTTCATGTGGAGTTTAAGCTGGACCTATTCAGTTGAAACACATACATAAACTTTACTTATACTCATATCTGCACTCCCTGCACCACATTTTGTTTGGATGAAGTTGTTTAAACTTTGCTTAAGCAATGAAGCAGAGAGCATAATACAAGCTTATGTGCTTGTGTTGATGTTGTGTTACCTGCACACTGAGGATACCGTAGAAAGTGAAAAAGACGCAGCTAAGGAGAAAAACGTTGCCGAGTGGTTTCATTGATGCCAACACAGCCTCAACTGCCAGCAACGGCCCGTTTTAATACCCTATAACACACAACATAAGGAAAGAACAGAGGAGAGGATTAAAAACACAGCTGCATTAAGAAAGTGGACTGTGTATAAGATGGAGGAGAACTAGAGGTGTCACTAGAGATCATTTCCTGTGATATATTATAATTCAGCTCCAGATAAACAGCAGTCATATGTGTTAAAGAGAGACTAATTTAGAGATCATTCGTTATTATGGGAGTGGGTTATAAAGCACATCTCATCCTGAGGTTCTATGTGAGTCTCATTCCTAGTCAAAACACATTTCTTCATTAAAAGGAGTTACAGAATTTTAGTTTGTAAGAAACAAAGCCTTTTAGACTAAATATCATCACTGACATTCGAGGTCAAATGGAGGGCAAAATCATTCTGACAGTGACTGAGGAAAGGCATCAACAGCGGGATCATTTTCCTAGTTTCAAATCATGAATATTTCTCTCACCTGTTTTGCTCTGTAATGCAACTTTATTCAGGCTTTATTATGATAAGGTAAACATGGTGTGGTGCTCTATTACCCTAGTTGTAAAGGTCTCGGTCTCATCCCCTCCATCAGGACAGAGACAGGGGTAGTTCAATGACAAAAATCCACTCTTTCTTTTTCTCTCTGCACAGTCCAGGGTTGTCTACTGGTCATTTAATCCATTATGTTGCAGTACAACAATTATCCGCTCAAAGAATAATAATCCGCTCTCTACACTGACAGGCTGGGGGCGCAGTAGTGTTTGCCCTACAGGGGTTACACTGAGATCACGTGAAAAACTATGGATAAACCCTTCACCTCAGAGGGCGAAGGGTGCGCAGCAGGCGTAATCCTTTGAGCACACCCAGCATGTTAGTCTTCCCAGTACTGGTCAAAGCCACCAAAATGTGGACAGAGGTGAGTATGACCAGCGTTCCGTCCATAATGTTCCACGGAGACCGGCAGTAGGTGTCCTTCCCGTACAGTAACCCAAGAGCTACGACCTGAGGGAATGGAGAGTACAAATATTCAGTTGTGTCATGTTTGAGGTGAAGTTGTGTGCCTCATTAGTTGATTACCTTGAGAATCATCTCAAGGAGGAAGATGACAGCAAACACATAAGCAGAAATATCCATGATGCGACGCTCCTAAAGATACAGAAGATTGAACAAACTGGAGCCAAACTATTTCCTTCTTGAAAAACACAAGATTTGGGTCTTACAATGCTCGCAGGTTTGATGTCAGGATTTTCCATAGCGATGGTAACACAGCTCAGGACGATTAAGATTAGGATGCTACGATCAAAAAAGACGTGGGTGGTCATCTTGTGGATATAGGCACGGAATCTAAACACAGACGATCAATATTAGTAGGAAAAACAGAAGTACATGTAGGAACAGACCTGTAGAAACAAAAGAACCTGGTGTTAATTGATGATACATAAATGAATATAGCACTGAAATCTGTATTCATAACAGGACAGTTCCTCTATTGAACAAAATGGACCATCCCCTGCATTGGCCAGTGGACATATGAGTTTTGTAGTATGAATCTATTTCTTTATTTTACTTTATTTCCCCAAAAGATCATATAATTTAAGTCAAGGAAATGGGTATGCAAACATTTGTGGCTAATTAATGAGTATTTATCAAAACACATGAATGAAAAAGACTAGATTTCATGTGTATAATAAAAATTGATGTATTTGTCTCTGTTCTGTACTCACCTGTTATTTGGGGAAAACAGGAACAGAGACCAGTCTTCACGCTCTTTACACCAAGACGGCATATATTTCTGGAGCAGAGATGTCAGATGACGTGACACAGTGGCACTGAAGCTGGGATGAGCCTGGGACATGTCCTGAGTCACAACAAATACACAAAGTTACAAATGTGGACTCTCCAACTTGCGCTTTAATGATACTGAGAACTTACCTTGTTCTCCTGAGCAGCTTTAGAGGCTACTCTGTTGTCTTTAGGATCAGATTGAATGGCATTTAGACTGGGCTGGAGTCTGGAGGGGTCCTGGATCACAGAAAAACTCACATAAGACCATGGTTAAAACTGAAATGGCGTGGACAAAAGGGGACAACTTTAAAAACTTAGAGTGTCGACTTGAGGGATGTTTACCGTAATGTCTTCAGGGTCCAACACAGAGACATTTCTGGTGGGGTTCTCATCTGAGGGACCCTAGAACAGGACATTTACTTGAAACATTCAGAAATAACACCACATCCAGAGGAATCATCAGCCCTCCGAGTTGATTTGCTGAAACTTTTATGTCAAGGGCCACTGTTACTTCGATGGAGTTTTGATTTTTTTTGTTCCCGATTACAGACCTGAATGCACTAGTCTGGATGTAGCTTGGGATTTTTGTCAGTAAAGGGTTTGGTGTAAATTTGCATCACTCACAAAGTCCTAGGATAAAGTCCTAGGATAAAATAAACTAGCAGACTCACGTCATTCTTAGGTGGAGGATTTGTTTTGGCAGATCTCTAAAAGATAAAAGCAGAAAAAGAAAGCAGAAAATGAAATGCATTGTTATAAAGATGAATGACAACATGTGGCAAAACACAGTCTTTACCGCCGCCTGGAAAGTGGAAACTACAATGCTCACAAGAACATTCAGGAGCAAACGTTTCCCCACAACAATGAAGGTGACAAAGTAGAGAGAGGCCCATGGGCCCGTGGCGTACATCCCGGTGTACATGGCAAGGTTCCAGTCGCTCTGAGTCTGGATCTGCATGAATGCACAACACGGTGTAAACAGAAAACATAAAGAGAGAAAATAATTGAGTAATTAAATGCTGTGCACCTGGAAGACAGTGACCATGGCCCACAGAAGAGAGTCGAAGTTCCTCCGTGAATCAGCGAGGTCCCTGAAGTTGGACACCCAGAGGAATTTACATCCAAACAGATGCATTCCCACGACACTGCGACAGGTCAGAAAAGACAGAGTGAACTCACACTGACGATAACAACCATGGCACCATTGACCTCCCATCGTGTTGGAAGAGGTTACCCAGGTTTGATGCGTGCAAACATGCACATGAGGCTGTTTATGAGTTCACAATGGGTCAGATGCAGCAAAAAAGCTGATTACACGAGCTCTGCCTACTTCCTCTTGACCATAACCACAATATAAAGTTTACATTTTGACTCTGTAAGCTGGACAGACTGCAAAAATAGGACTCTAGTCAACTAAACTGAGCTAAAACTAAATTCAAATATGATTTAACACAAGCCCTCATTAAAACAAAACAAAGAAACAGCCCTATATGAACAAGGCCTCTGTCCAATATTATGTAATCATGAGCCTGACTACAGTGAACACACACAGCTGTGAACTGGCTTTACTGCCATCACTACTGAGCAAAATTACAAAAAATACATAGAGTTTTCTCTAATTGCACATACAACACTAATGCTTATATGTTTACATCTAGCTGAAATGCATCTGTTCTGAGTATGAAATATTACTTAATTAAAAAAATTAAAGGATCTTCAAAATGTGCTCCTTGTGAGTTACAGTTCGCCTTAAAGTTTCACTTCTAGTTTGAGGTTAATAGATCCTAACGTTGGTGTGGAAAGCCCATGTTTTGTGTGTATGCAAGCGTTATAAATAGTTTATTTGCGGATCAGCTGGCTCTAGTGAACACACAGTATGTACCTGAGCAGATGTTTGCAAACCTGAGGGTGTAGGTGAACAGCAGCAGGAGAGCACATAGTGTGGCTGCCTTCTGGATGGTCCTCTTCAGCACCAGCAGCTGCCTCTTCAGAAGGGGCACGAACAAAATGAAGCGTGCGAGCTTCAGCAGGACAGAGTACCTGCTGTAGGACCAGAGCTCCCACACACTGCAGACACAGACACGGGTTTAGTTTTAGTCAAGTGAAAAAAATGTGCCAAACTTCTGGAGTATGGAAAATGCTTAGAAACGCTTAGAAAAACAACAAACATGATCGCTCGCTTGAAAAGTCTTCTGTCCACGAGCCTCTTGAGGTTAGGGAAACGGCTTTCTTCTGACTGTCTCCTTGACGTCCTTCTGCACCAGGGAGCAGCCAGGAATCTACACAGAAATAAAGGCCTCATTTCCACCTTCTTTAAAATAAAATACAGCGGGGATTTCATTGCGATGCTACAGCTGATTCTCACCATTTACATACTTTATTATATACTTTATTCTTCCCAATTGTTTATAAAAACCAACAAAAAAAATCCTATTCCCCACTCCTACACTTCATCTGATGTGATAATGGCTGGATCCCATCGGTTAGACGCTGAACTCAGAGACAGAAGTTTAAGGTTAGCTCTAAACTTCAGTTTGATGTAATGCATTACCAAATCTAAACAGTTTACTTTATTTTTTTAATAAAATAAAAGCAGGAAAGGTGTCAATACTGTTGATGGAGGTGAGTGGAGGGGTGAGATTTTGCCACAACTAATTACATGTTTGCTGGCAGTGGCCTGGTAAGAACTGTTACAGTAACATTACCCAAAGTTCAATTCTGAGCTTGGTCTATATTGCATTAACTGTTCTACACTAATCTAAAACACATTGTTCCAAAGAATGTGATTAAAATGTATGGGATAGACTTTACTGCTGACCTGCTCACACACTTGCAGATGATGGGGCGCTTGTTATTACAATCGTCTGTCAGAGGCACATGAACAGAGTGATCTTTCTTCTTCTCCTTGGCCATGGTATCAGAGAACTGGGATGTGATGACCACAGCGCACACGTTCATCACCACAAAAGCACCAATCTGGGGAAAGAAAAAAAAACCCATATAACCAAACCGAATAAAGTCATCATCATCATTCAGATCTACAAACATTTAGATCCACTGACCAAATTATCATAAAATGTACTTACTATAGTGATAAGTACAAAATATATAAAACACCAGAAGGAGTATGCGTCCATAAGTAGACAGTACATGATTTCTGTCCATCCTTCCAGAGTCCCAACCTGAGAGAAACAAAAATAAATCAGGAAAACAATGTTATTCTGCTCTGTGGAAATGACTGGCACTTCTTTTGGCACCTGATGCTTTTGGTCTGATCAAAACGAGCTTCCGTGAACTGCAGTAATCGTGGTGGAAAGTTTCAACTGAGGGCCCCACCAAACTAGGTCTCCGCCAAAAGGGGTTCCGTGGTCTTGGTTGGGTCTTTTTTGGGGGTCCCTTATTTTTCCACTTTTTTTTCTCTAATAACAGCAGCTTTGTGGATCAAACAGGCTGCAGAGTGTTCGATTCTGTAGAAATATGATGAACTGAGAGCAGACAACTCACAGATGTTGTGTGCCTCACGCATATGCTTTTGGCAATATGTTTTTATACTTACGTTGCTTTGAATATCTCATGTGGACATTTCCTTCTTATGAGGTGCATATGATGAATTAAAAAAAAGCGTTTAATTGTTAAAGTTGAAGGAAATTGTTAAAAAAAAAAACAAAAAAAACAAGACCCTTAAATCCGATCTGATCCGATGGCAGGATACGATTCAAGGCAAGGGAAAAGTCCTTTGATTCAGTGAAAAAACAAACCAAACTGACCCAAACAAATACAAATGATCATCCATAGACTCTCCTTTATGTCTGAACCAAATTGCTGTGTGCAACTGTTCATTTCATAGCTCTTCCTACCTGTAATATACAGATCCAGGCAGAGCCAATGTTGTCAAAACTGATGGCTCCCAGGTAAGGGTTTTCATGACTTTCACGGCACACGTTGTAGAAGTTATTCCAGTCCACACAGTCAGCTGGTCCATACATGTGTGCTGAGTGACTACTGGGGGACATGTCATCAGGATGAGGAATGGTGCAGATGGTTCCATTCTGGATGTACGGTGGTACGCTACTGCAGTGGAGCATTCCGTTTTTTGTTTGCAGGTGAACAGAGAAACGGCGCCATACGGTCAGCCCCATAGTACGGTTCCATCGACATGTTGTATTTTCTGCACACAAAAACAAGACAAAGACATCTTAAGATCACTTATACTTAAAAGCATAGCATAGACCAATAACAAATGAAGTATAAACTCGTCTGATTCGTCTGATAGCTTTACAGTAAAATGTTCAACCACTGGTAATAACCACAGGTCTCCACTTACATCTGATGCAGAACTTTTAAAGCAGATTGGACTAATCCAAACCAAAAACAATAGATACACTAGAGTGAAGCTTTAACATCGGAAAAGTTGTCTTACGTCATGTCCTCTCCCAGGAGGCAGCGGTGGTACAACTCTCCTTCCCACAGCTGGACTCCCACGATGCCGAAGACGAGGATGACAAAGTTGCAAAGAAGAAGGATGTTGCCGAACATGGGCAGGGTCTTGAAGAGTATCATCACAAACAGCAGCATACCTGCGAGACAATGACAAGGACACTTTTCCTACTGTAAATACAATGAATATTTATCCTAACATTAAGTGTCAATACTATAACAATTACATTTTATTGCATAATAGTCTGCATGGCTACATGGCTATGCGTAAAACATAGGGCACTTCGAGAAAGTGCTCAGGGCACAGTGCGAGTGTTGGGACAGGGCCTGTCTCCAAAGCAGTTCTATCAATAAATATTTCAGCAGATTTGGAATAGAAAAATGTGAAACACTTGGTACCCTTCTGATGAGTCTCAGCGGCCTCAGAAAATCCTGCATCACTGAGATATCAACAGCAACGAAGTTGAGAATGAGACACAGCAGCCTGAAGAGACAGGTACAAACACCACAATAACAATCTTTATCTTTTTGGTCTAGGTATGATTCATCTTTAAGAAACTGATGTGCTCTGCCACTCACTCCACAATCGAAATGAACAAATCAAATCTGTTCCAGTTATTTCTTAAGTAACTCGTGTTGTATCCAAACAGTCCCAGAGCCACCACCCTGATGAAAATTTCCACAAGGAAAAATACAAAGACTATGTCGTCGATGAGCTGCAGGAAGACATTCAAAATATTACAAGGGGGACTCATAAGAATGGTGCATTTATGGTAGGGACAGATGTAAAGTGTGCCTAAACCAAGACTAAAGAAAGGCATACACTGTGCGATTTTCGGCCTGAATTTGACCTGATTTGTGGTTGAATGACAGACCAAATGTCAGGTTCCTTGTGAGTCCTTGTCGTGCTGTGTACAGGAAGTTACAAGAGGCGACCGGCAATCAGATGGTCGGATGAATTTCTGACATGTCAGAGATTTGTTGCAGCAAAGCATTGGGTTATACAGTGTGAACACATAAATCCTGAGCTTCTGCTCTCCTCGTATGAGATTTACTCACATGAGTGAGATGGTGTTCTATTTTAAACACTCTGAAGTTGCACAGTGTATGTCCACCTTAAAGGGGGTTTTACATCATTACAGATAACATTTATTTGTACACCACTATAGAGCGTATACATGACAAAGTTTACCTCCAGAGTGTGACTCCTTCCATTGCATGGATCAAACAAAATCATAGAGCAACAGCTAAGCAGGACCACAGCTGCTGAGATGTAATTCCACCAGGTACAGGGGTGGGTTAGGGCTGTTTACAAAAATATTATGCACATTCACAATTTGAACATGAAACACAGACACTTTCTGAAAGCCTTCCAGAAGGATATGAGTTAACGGTCAAGTGCAGGCACCAGGAGCGGGGCCAGCGGCTCTGTCTGAGGAGGTAGGCTACAGGGGCCACTCCAGGGTACAGCAGGGGCTCCTCTGTGGCAGAGTGGTCGGAGGAGTTATCAGATCCCCCTGGGTCTAGACCATTTGTGTTTTCAGACATGCTAGCCAAGCACAAACCTGAACTAATTAGAAAGTATCATCCATTAATCAGAGAGCAAAACCTAATCAAAGGGCCAAAGTGAATTATATGCACATTACTATTTACACTGTTAGCCCCAGTCAGGCACAAAATACCATTCTGCATCGAGACGTTTTATTGTTTTGTTGCTGCAGAGGAGTGTCCCCTCAGATTTCATCTACCTGCTCTGGTCCCCTCCTTAGTCTCTGTTGGTTCCCAAATGCCTCCAGAGACAAATCATGGCCAGTGAACCAGCCTGCTGCCTCCAACAAGGAAGCTACTCATCGTTAGGATATTTCAGTGATGCCACAAATGGCTTCATGTGTTGGCTTGTGGGAAAAAAAGATTTTTGTTTGAGTTAGTGTTTTTAAATGCAATATTACATTTTTGTTTCATTGATGTTTGATAATACTGTACGCTAGTTATAATTTTGTAGTCAGTTGAAAATGACACTTGTTCTACCTTTTTTACATCAGGTTAACTATCGCCTGAATCATTAGCATTAGCATTGTGTATTACTCTAGCTAACTGGCCATACTAACAAAACACACGCAAAGTTACTTACGTGAAAAGTATTCAGTGAACAGGGCCCACTCTTTTAGGACAAAAGCTTAGAAATGTTGATCAAAAATAGTTTTAATCTTTGTGTTTTGTCTTTTAAATTGTGCACATGGACATTTGACTGTTAACAGCGGATAGGCGGAGACCGTTGCCATGGCCACGGTTAGACTCCATCACTTTACTGAAGTTAAACCGGTCCAAGTCAACACACCGCCACACAGTAGCAGGAGCTGAAACACGAAGAATTACAAGAGAAAACCTCATCCAACAATCTCTCTCTAATAGAAGCAACTATAGCAGTGTCATTGTATGATTTTTTTATTATTCTTTTACGCCGTTAAATTAGTTGTCCATAACAAGGGTGGTCGGTTTGGTACATTTTCCTTTTTTGTATTTCTTTCTATAGCAATCTAGTGTACAACTTCATTATTACCAAAATGTATAAATGACTTAAATGACTTTGTGGTAGGTGGTTAATGACAAGGGGTTCACCCAATCAGCTCCAGGTTTTCCTCTGAAAATACCTGAATTTTGCAAAGGCTTTCTCTGGAAGCAAAGAAATGACAAAACAGTACAAATGCTTATGAAAACAAAAATACTTTATTGAATCAACTTTAAATGACATTGCTAGATTAACCAATAAACATGCAACAAGACAACACGGGCTAATCCACTACATACAGATTCAGACAAGATAGAAAAGCTAACTAAACCAGACCTGGGTAAAGCTCTTTCAACCCAGTTACTGAAGGGCCACTCAGGGCCACTCAGGGAACAGGACAAAGGTAAGAAGGGATTACAGGTCAAATACAACTGACATAAAGACTGTTTTGATTCTAAAATACAAAATAAAATCAATTTCTTAATCACAAAACAGTTCACAGTTGTTCTGTATAACAGATCCATCTGAGAAAATTGCCAAGAAACTACAGATTTGAATGTATAGGACCTGTGATACAGCCATAGTGAACGAAGGTGCGTTTAAATTTAGGTTTGAGATGGCTATCCCAGGTCTGGCAAAAAGAAGGAAAACTACTCTGCAGACTTTGATACAGTTACAAGCAGAGCCGAGCAACATTCAACACAGATAATAGAACACAGAAATACAATTCTTTTTAATGAACACATGCTAAGTTTGTGCCTATTAGGTAGAACTGCAAAATATGAAAACGTGGACGGCCTCCAGGCAAACCATGTAACACTCAAAAGAACACGTCCGTCCTGAATGTTGCCCGGGCAAGCTATTTAAAATATACAGCATAAAAACCACACACGATTAGGTGTGTATAAGGTAAAACAAAGGAGTGTAAATGAAGACTGAAAATACTTCTTCTTCTTTAGTGATAAAACTTTGTTATGGAGCACATGATCCCACGTCAACCTACTAGTTCAACACTGGTCTTGTCTTATTTTGTACTGACATATTGAGAGCGTTTACATGGCCCGCAATATCCTGGTTATGAATATACTGAGATATTGTGTTTAATTTCTGTATTTATAACAACAGGTAAAAAGAGGGGCAGGAAAATAATTAAACATGTCCTGAATGTTAACTGAAATAGTTTTTATTACACTAGACAGCACTTGTATTTTAGCTTTGTGTGATATTTGTGGTAATACTACAGAAACTGCTTGATGCTCCTTGGTTGTTGACCAGATTGAACAGGTTTTAGATGGATTTAAATCAGATTAATTTTATTTGTTTATGAAATCTTGAGCCAGTTTTTGGAACTAAGATATATATAATCTGCTCAAATAATTTAAAAAAATGGTTCATATCCAACTTTAACCAGTTCAAATCCATCTAAAATCAGTTCATATCCAAACAAAACCAGTTTTCTTAAATGGAGGAAATGAATGTTAAAGATCACATTTGTAAGACTCAAATTAAGATGAAACCTTCCATTCAAAATTGAATAAAAGTTCCAAATGTTACCTTCTTCGGCCCCTGAAAGGATTCTTATTTACCATAGTGGCCCCTCACCAATATAAGACTGACACTACTGCAGACAAATTAGGGATCATTGAAAAAATCATATAAAACCAGGGTACTCAATACCATGTAAACGCACTCATTGTTACAAGACATTTGTACAAATCCTTTACTGATTTCGAGCACAGATTTGCAAGTAGAACACTTAAAGTGGCAAATCCAAATGAACAGTTTTACATTCAAAGAGTAGATACAAGCTGAATTGTGATTAGCTGAACACATGAACACTGCTCAGGATAAAACGCTTATCATTAAATATGACAAAGGAGTCATTCTTGTCAAAGTTGTCGAATGCTTAGCTGGTGGCAATATCACCCTTTGGTGTCTGCCCAAGGGAAAACTCAGAGGATGGATACAAAGTAATGTCTGTTTTTGTCCGTTCCTATGCTGCTTTATATCCCAACCAACACTCACAAAAGAAAGTCCCTCCAGTGTATCCAAAACAAATGCGAACATTCAACTTTCTGTCTATAGACAAATTGTTACTAAAATTCAACCTTCAAGTGTTTTCTTCTTTGTCAAATACCTACCTTTGTCCGTGCTTATCTGCCCCCAGGCACTTGTCACTTTGTCAGAATGCAGGAGAAATCACAGGGTATATTTCACTTGCTGCTAGAGATGGATATTGAGCAGTAGCAGAACAAAAGGCACCAACTTCTACCACAACAGACAAAAAAAAAACCGAGATGTGTGTGAAGAATAGCTCGGAACATACCTCTGGTTAAAAAGGTGACACTGAATTTAGTTGAGATAGAGGTGGGAGCATCATTGGATTAAAGTCTGAACTAGGTCAACCAGAGAAGGAAACCAAACATTTGTCCTCTGTCAGCTACACTGGTAGAAACAAACAGCATCTCTGCCAAAGTAGCTGCCAGAGTCACCCATCTTCAACACTTTAAGGAGTTGGTTTCCCGCCCTGGATGTCCAGAAACCGTTAGAGTCCCAGGTCTGTTTTTTTTTTAGTCTTTTTTAGTCTTTTTTCTCCTCCTCCTTCTTCTCCTCCTCCTCTGTGGGGTAAGAGTGCCAGGTGAGGCGCTCCTCATAGAAAGAGATCACCACCTGGGGGCATTTGACGTTGGCCTCTTTGGCAGGGACGAGGTCGGCTTCATCCGAGTTTTTCCTGTGAAGTCAAAGATGTGCATTTATGAGCCTTTACAGATAATAATTTGTCAGAAGTCTTAAATAATAATGATCATAATTATCAATTAATTTATTAGTAATTAGTTTTCATTATCAGGCACAACAATAAGTAAATGTTAGTTGTCCACTTTAAATCATATTTCATTTAGAGAGTTAAAGTGTTTTATTTATACACCTTATGGGATGTACACACAAGCAGGCTATTTTCAAAAGAGTTTTCACTCATGGTTACATTATATATTCAACCAAGAGCTGTACCGATCACTGCCTGTGACATCATCAGCAGAATTATTTCCAGGTCACAGACCCAACATCCTAAAATATATACTGAACAACATGGACCATCCCCTGCACTGGGCTTTTGAACAACAGAGGGCAGCCAGTGGACATCTGAGATCAGTGAGGTGCAGGACGTAACGCCACAAGAACTACAAATTACTGCTCAAATTCCTTGTTCTCTGTTGGTTAACAGGACAATCGTGGTTACTTTATGTCCATTTTAGGGAGAGTAAAGCTGCAGAGACATTGTTTTCTATGTGCAGCACTTAGTGATAGCGCACCCACACTCAACAAGTAAACAACTTTTGTAACTTTTTTGTTTAAGCACTACTTTCATTAAGTTTAATATTGTGCTGATATTTTGCCCCTCCACCAGTCTTCAACTGACATAGGAGTACGGGATTAGAGGGGATGGTGTGTGTTTTGTCTCAAGGTCGTCCTGGGACAACCACAGACCATTCGAAATATAATTTGTCATGTCCCTAGAACAACAGGGCAGTGATGTACTGCATTATCTATGTCCCTTCAGACAACTGTGGAGGTCAATGCATTTGAAAACATTTGACTCTAAATGGACTTCACTTTATTCTGAGGTGAGGTTTCTGGGTGTTTAGGCCACAGCCATTCAGTAACAATTTTAGTAACAAATTTTACAAGTACCCAAGTTTCAATTAAAGCCAGCACAAACTTGAATTCAGTTTTTACCTCGTGACAAGCATGCTAAAGGAGAGGATTGTCAATGGGACGAGATGTGTTCACAGAAATAATTTAAGAAATTCTGTATCCCTTAAAACACAGAATAGGGCCAGTGAGACAAATTAACCAACTTTATTCTGATTTTTTGTTAGTCCTATCTACATCCAGAAGTGTCTGTAGGGTTTACATGAATATTGGTCATAACACAGCATACGTACAGAATATGTCTAGAATTTTACCTTTTTTACTTTCTGGAATAACCCTAAGGGGCCATTGTACATGTGCTTGTACACATTTTAGCATTAGGTAAAAATTCCCCAGGGCAAGTGAACACCTACCACTTCATCAGGAACATGAGCTCTCCACTGGAGTCTGTTGCACCAATGATTCTCTCTGGCTGGAGACCTCTGCCAAATCCTCTAGCCTTTTCTCCCTAGAGACACACATATGATCACATCAAACACACAATACACACAAGAGGAGGAGCTAGTACAATTCACAAGCAACCCATGCAACACTACTTCAGAATTCTGGAATCATTGTATTTCTATGGATAAAGTGAATGGGGTTAATGGCCCTGGTCATCGCACACAGAAATGGAAGCCTCATTTCCAGTGGGACAGTACGGGTTGGTTCTGATGTGTTTCCATTACGAAAAGGGGTCAAAAGTGTCCCCAAAAAGCGTGCCGTGCTGTACCACCTTGGGGGACGCTTCAACCTGGGGTCCAAAAATTGAAGCAAAATGAAAATTTATTAAAGGGACGATTAATAAAGTTCGGCTCTATTCCATTCTTTAAAAAAAAAACCCAAACAAAAAGAGCTTCAAAGCACATGGCTCATTTGCCATTATTATGCTCCTGTTTATATTTATTTCCTCCCACAACTATGCTTCACCAAGGCATTGCAGAAATAATATGACTTTCTCTGGTGATTACTAAATTACTACCTGCAGGCGATGGTGTGAGCTGCTCTAGGTGCTAGCTGCAACCACAACACAATGTATGGCGCAGGAATAGAAGAAGCCCATTCTTTCTGTTAAGATCGATTTTTTTATATTCAATCAAAAACTCAAATTAATTTGATTTATCGCCCAACCCGCGTCTATACTCAGCAACTTCTGGCCTTACCTCCTCCTTCTTCTTCTTGCTGCTCTTCTCTTCAGAGTCACCGGACGCCTCGCTCGGAGCTTTTCTCTTGCCCTCCTTCTTCTTCTCCTCCTTCTCTTTATGTTTCTGCATGTACTCTGCTATAAGGTCAGGGCAGTCCAGGTTGTCCTCAGGCTCCCACGTGTTGTCCTCACTGGAAATGTCCGGCAGAAACAAGGGACATTTTATCGTTAAAGTCAAAGGACATCCAACTATTAGTGGACTGACTCGAAATGCAATCCTTACTCTGAGAAGCCTTTCCACTTGAGCAGAAACTCCACTCTTCCCTTCACCACTCTCCTGTCAAGCACCTTCTCCACCACGTACTCCTCCTCCTCTTCCTCCTCGGCCGCCGGTGCTGCAGCAGGCTCCGCTGCTGCAGGCTGCTCCTCCTCTTCAGCTTTCTTGGTCTTCTTTCCAGCAACAGCTGCCATGTTAAAGTCTACTGGTGCTTTTGCATTCCACCAGTTACCAAAGAGAAAAAGAGAGAGACAATAGAGATAATTTAATGACAGTAAAACATTCTGATAGAAGAAATACCAGACACCAAAACTATTTGTCCTGCCCTACCAATTCAACATCAGTTGAAATAAATTCAACTGATGCTGTATATAACTGAATGCTAACCGTAAAATAAACATACTACTTATCTTACTCCTGTATCTTACTGACATATCCTGAAAACCTATTAATGACCCACGATACTCCATCAGTTTGCTGATGATTATTCAGGTCATGCTCAAGGTGTCAAAACATCTATTCTTACCACACCAGCTCAATGGGCACTACTGAGGGAGTCCAAGTTAATGAACTGCTTCAATGAGCATTGATAAAAAATGACTGCCCTCCTTGATGTTACATAACCAGATTGTTAAAAACACTCTGAACCAGGGCTGGGCAATATATCGATTATACTCAGTGTATCGTAATTATTTTTATATCATAACCATTAAGTTACCAAATATCACATTAAATGGCTTAAGCTTAAAAATAAGTTAGTACCGCTCTAAATACAGTTCTTCATGTTTGTTCTCATCTGTTTACATGTACAACTGTTCCGCTGTCCAACTCTGGAGCATGCTCAGAGCACTAAGTAAGCCGTAAACATGCAGCAATAGCCCCACATTATCCAGGTGTTTTACTACAATTTAGAGAAATTCCAATGACTGCTCCCCTAAATGGACTAAAGTGTTGCTAGTTCCTCATCAGAACAATGGAGTATTTAGTCCAAGTGGTAATGTTGTCTTCACTCAAGCCTGATGTTCTTGACAGACTTGTCTTTTTGGCACAAAACCTGTAAACGTCAGCACAGACCTATAGTTTATATTCTCTGGAAGGCAGCCGTTACTCTAGTGTTTTATTTTACCAAAAAAGTTTGGTGCACTCTTTCGATTTTAGTTTTATGTCTAGGCCATAAGAGAAAGTACGGCCATACCAAAATTTGTTTCGTTAAGTTGCCTGATTTAAAATATAAAAATATATTACAAAATAAAAAATAAAATAAAATATGAATATAAAACTAAAAAAAATATGACTCAAACTAATTTGTTTCTAGGATATTTTTGAAAAAGTTCAGAACTTTACAAACGATTGACAGTGCTTTGTGACATTAATGTGATTTCAATAAAAAGGAGTAGTTTAATCAGTCAAATTTCCAACCCCAAATGTTTGTCAATATTTAATTTACATATTGGCTACTACGAATAATATTGGCTAATACTGGCAAACTAAATAATACTGGTGTTAGCACTAAAGAAAAACACAACTAAACCCAGCCAATCATGCACCACTCACGTGAACCACGACTAATCAGAGAGAGATATTGATGGCAGCGGCGAAATCACATGGTTATTTGCAGCTTTTAGCATCTGTCAGAGCACAGTGCTGTGAGAGGGGAAAAGTGGAGGGCTCATTGTTCTCGAGTCTCAAACTGCGAGTCCAAGTCAGGTTGCGAGTCTTTGAAGTTTATGTGCAACTTTTAGCCAGTAGCACAGCGTAACCTTTAGTGCAAAAATATATATTCTCATAATCAATTAATGGTTTTTTGACATGAGATCAGGTAGAATCATGTCTCACCGACACAGTAACCTCAGCTGAACAGAAACCTTCAATTTAAATGTTATATAATCCCTATTACCGGGACGCTACATTTCGGTCAAATTGGCCGATACACTGGATCCTAGCAGAGTCACATCACTGGTCAACATGGCCATTATTGGAATTGTGTTGCTCCAGCCACAATGTGGAGCTGTATTTACACTGTACCTGCATCTATATAAGGCGTGGTTGGATGGCAACAGGTGCTGCCAAGTGGAGAGTATTGTTGTTGACAGTGTCTGCTTGAGTTGATGGACATTAGCTTAATGAAGGCTGATACAGATTAGGGAGTGCAATATTTTTCTTTTTGCAGGTTTACTGTTTGTGAATAGAAATGTCATCTTAACGCTTTTTTTTTTTTTTTTTTTTTGCAAATTCGTCAGTTGAGGTCAGAATTGGGTCTGTGGCTGATTCTTGGATGGATAAATATTTAAAGAACACATGTATCCACAAATAGTGCTAACAATCACAGAAACCAAAACAATCCCATGGTGTTTTATGACAAAAATATGGAACAAGCTAAAGTTTGGAACAAAGGTAAACATCAAGCCAAGCAAGGAACTCAACACTTATTAAAGCTGTCCTGTGGCTGCCATTTACTACAGTAGAGTTGTGTTTAAATACTCTATAAAGCCATCCAAACATAAGCAAAAAGTAGAACCCTCAATGAGTTACAAACTTTAGCACAGTTCTATTCAGAAGCCATGTTAGACCCAGTTGCAGGGGGATAAAGGCAGTAACCTGAGAACACCCACAGGCACCATTCATCAGGGACCTCCACCAGGACAAGAGAGCGCCTACTTCAAGTGGAGCACAGTGAGATGTTCCAGGACTGAGCGTGGGGGTGGGTCCATGTAAAGACAGGGGCTACTCCTTGAGTTAAGAATTAAACTGAACAAATACTTTGAATAACTCGATAAGACAAGTGACTGTTACATCATATAAATTGTATATAGTTTCATACATAGTTACAATTCCGGAAAACGATATTAAAGTCTGAAGATTTTTAGCTGGTTAAACCGCGTGCAACTTTGTAGTTCTGTACTGTATTAGCCCCATTCATCACCATTACAGAAGCTGCTCATTGACGTAAGCAAAGCCCACACTGTCTACAAGAGCCTAGTCAAAATAGTTCGGTCTTAATTGTAAAATCGCATTAGCATGTAGCTTTCATGAATGGAAACAGACTGTTTTTCAATAGGACCAGGGCTGAATGAGCTGCCATGCCCCTGCACCATGAGGGCAACATGGCTGGTGTTTTCCCCTCAGTTAGCTACAGCGAGCCTTACCTTTTCAGGAATGTTAGGCCCGGAGGAAAAAGCCTTCCCCTACAGCGTGTGCAGAAGACCGGTTAGAGAGTGAAGACCTCCGCCTGGAGCACAAGGTCAGCCCGGGGCACAGCGGAGCGTTAGCGCCGACTTTCGTTTAAACGTGCTTTGAAGATGAATTACACAATGGCTAGGGCGTCGCTAACAACAACCAGCGCCGAGGCTGTTCTGCCCGCCAACACCAGCACCGGACGTGACGCCACCGAGGAGCGGGCTGCGCAAGGCATTGTGGGAGGTGAAGTCCTAATGTCTATGTTAGCAGGATGACAGTAGAATTCGACAGTCAGAGTTGGATTAATTTGGACTGTGGATATATCACGATATAAAAAAACATAATAAAGAACAGTATCAGACAAAAACAAATTTAAATTGAATTGAGGTCTACTTATTAAATAAAAAAAGTGCCAGGATCCAAGAAGCCCATCCCATTGGGCCTCAACGACCAGTTGCACTGACGTCGCACGTCATGAAGGTTCTGGAGAGATTCACCTCAGACCTCTGGATGCCCCCGTCCTGGACCTTGTACAGTTTGTGTATCAGGCTCATGTTTGCGTGGACAATGCTGTCATCTACCTGCTGCAACGTGCTCACACACACCTGGATGCAGCTGGGGGCACAGTGAGGATCATATTCTTTGATTTCTCCAGTGCCTGTTGAGTGGGAAGCTGCTCAGGATGGGTGCCAGCTCCTCCACTGTCTCCTGGATTGCTGACTATTTGTCTGACAGGCCCCAGGTTGTGCGGCTGGGGGTTCCCTGTCTGATACCGTAGTCAATGATGTGAGGGCACCACAGGGCACTGTCCTGTCTCCATTTCTGTTCACTCTGTACACCTCTGACTTCCAGTACAGCTCCGGATCCGGCGGTGGGGTGTATCAGAGGCAGACAGGAGTCGCACTCGCACAGCAGCAGCACTAATAAGAAGGACATTAACTGGCTCAACAAACTGAGCCAGAGGCTGTACATGTCATAGACTGCAGTATGGAGGCGTTTGAGTCAGTGGACCATCCCACCCACTTCACCAGACTACAAAGGGGCAGCAGAGCTTGTTTTCTAACACACCCATCTAACTCCACTGCCACAATGAACGGTATAATTCTTCATTCATAACGTTCACAATTCACCTGTACAATAACTCACCTTTATGAAATAGATAGCTCCCCAATTCACACTTGTTTCTTGTTTCATGCACCTTATTACTTATTAACTCTATGTATATAATTTATTGGCTATCCCATATTATTCTATATTATATTTGTACATATGTAAGTCTCATATTCACTCTTATTGTATATTATTGTATATATTTATTTTACTTTTATTTTCTTACTTCTTTATTTTTATTATGTGTGTTCATGAGAGTTGGTTTGTAACTGGGCTAATGTGACAAAGCCATTTTCCTTGTGGATTAATAAAGTCCGGTCTAAGTTTGAGTCTAAATAATTGCACTTAATGAGCTCCCAAGCAAAAAACTAAAGCAAAATGCTGCACATTGCTGCCACCAGAAAAATGGGAGAAATAGAAGTATTTGTGTGGATTCTTTTTCTGTATTTGGACGAGCACGTATGCTGTTATATAGGTTGGCAGTGGTACCTGCAGGTGTCCCTCAAAAGATGTCTTTTTTTAAATTTAATATTAAGAAAGCAAGAGAAAAATAAAAATAGGGGAAAAAAGTACATTGTGTGTTGTAAAAGTTAAACTGGTCTCTTGTGGGGGTGGGTGTGTCCATGTTAAAAGAAATGTAATGTGCTAGTTTGTTTGGTTGGCACTTTTTCTACAAATGAAAAACAACGTAACAGATATGGCCAATTTGAAAATGAGTAAATGGCCTTTAAAACAATTAACCTCAGTTGAAACATTTACATAAAGGGACAAAAAATGAGGCAAAGATGAGGCCTATGAAACTCCTGCCTTCCTCATCGGATCGTTTGGAAAAACCCAGCTGCTCAGCCTCCTCCTTGCGGAGCTACCCTCCCACAGCAGCCCTCGCCTTTCCTGCCCACAGCCACATGTACCTGTTAGCTACCCAGTTACAATAATGGACGTATCAGACTTTGGCAAGTCAGATGACCTTAAATCAACAATGGCTTCAGTTAAACTCAGTGCAATGTAGATTTATTTCACCTAGAAATCGGATTTCAGATTTTCAGATTTTCAGATTATCTGAAAGCAATAATTGATCTTACTGCAATTTATGGAAAGCAAAATGTGCCTCTTAGAAGTCAGACAGATTCATGCAGTAATTTCTATGCATTTCCTAACTTTCATGCACATGGTAATTCAATAAAGCATTATTTGCAGCTTACACTTTAAAACACAAATTAGTGTGGACATTTAACACTAAACAAAATCATAGATGTGCAGGAAACAGATTCGGGACACTATTCTTGAAAAATGCAAACAAGCTAAATGGTTCTCTGTGTTAGCGGCTGAAACAGGTGACATCAGCAATTCAGAACAGATCTCTGTGTGGATAGTGACTCTGGAGGCTTTTCTGTTCACAAAGACCTTTTGTGCTTCATTTCCACTAATATCGTGGGACAGGGAGATGATGGGGCTGGGAATATAAGTGATAAGGTACGAAGTGTTCAAGCCTGCACTGAACAGCTGTATCTGGCTGCCACCTATGTGCACTGCAGAAACCATGCACTTCATTTGGCAATAGTGCACTCAACGCATATCCCGTTGTTTTGAAATGCACTGAATACTGTTAAAGACATCTTGTCATTCATAACAGCTTTACCAAAACGATTGCATAGTAACAGCAACATGAATCAGTGTTTGCTTAAGTTTTCAGATACACACTGATCTCACGATGTGTGCATTTCCACTGTCATTAAAAACTATGAGAACATCATGTGACTATGGATCAACTTACGTTAACAGTGGCATCTTTAAGCAGACCAATGGAGTCTTTTGATTTCATTATCAGTGATATTGTTTGCAACAGTTTGTAAAATCCAACCTGCGATTTATCAAGTATTGCAAGTAATGCCAGTGTGTTAGTGACGCTAGCTTGCTTGAGCAAAGTGTTTCTAACTATGCCAGTGGCTCAGCAGAGTGGACTTTGAGCCCGTTGAGGCACCTGAAGACATATTTACACAACACAATGAGAAACAACTGCCCTTATAAACATTCATCATGAAGTAAAAATCAGTGGTTAGTAAGGAAGTTTAATTGATTATTTAGTGTCATGGCTATGTGTTGAGCAAAGTATTTTTTTGCCAATTCTATGCTTTGCCACAGGTGTCATAAAAATTATATCTATTATAAATATGTGGCAAGCTAAAGTTACAAAGTGAATGTTCCAGGCAATGAAGAGGCATTTTTCTTGGTGTGACAAGAAAACAAGTAGTATATGCATACAAAACAAATACAACATAACAATTTCTGAGTTTCTTTCTTTACTTTACTTTAGGGAGGGAACTACTGCTGATTTTGGTAATGTAAAAACTGTATATGATTTTGATGACATTGAATGTGGAAGGGTTTTAAGGAGCATCTACCACTGACTTTACCTGAGTTCACATTAAACACTGTTAGAGGATCTTCACATTGCCTCACTGCTGAAAGACTCCTTGCAGTCATCTCCAAGGGACCGAAACCGTTCTTGCTGGTACTCCCTCTGTAGGGCTTGGAACTAGCTGCTTCTGAGTAAACAGGTTCAAAGAAATCAGCAGAAGTTGCCTCTGTGCTGGCAGGAAACATCCCTGCAGCCCTAAAACCAAACTGGGCATTTTTGACCGTTGCACTTTTCTTCCAAGCTTCAAGAAATAATGAGTAAAACGTGACCCTTGACATTTTCATTCCACAAGATTCCCTCTTCCACTTTTGACCGACCTCAGACCAGTTGTCCTTAAGGGTTTTGAACAAAGCCTGGTGGGCCGGTCGAAGAGCAAGGGTTGTTTGCAGAGGGTAACACATCACGTGAACACTGTTATCCTTCAGGTAAGTGAGGAACTCCAAGTTAAACACGTGACTGCTGTGACCATTGAGGAGGAGAAGATGGGGCATGTTATCATCTTTCGGCAGCCTTGACACAAACACTTGCCCCCATTCTTTGAGTATCTCTCCATTGATAGTTCCATCGTCTGACACCCTTGTAAGGATGTTTCTCGGACACTCCTCCCGCCAAGGATCTCTGACTGTCTTTCCTTTTAAAATGACCATTGTAAATGCATATAATCCCACCGCATTAAAAGCTGAAAGAATGGTAGCTGTCTCTGTTATCTCTTTGCAAGGTTTACCACAAGCTTCTCCAACTTGCCCAACGACATAACCCGAAGAAAAGTTGTCCGTCAAACCCATTTCGTCACAACTCCAGATGTGCGATGGAAGACCCTTTATGCCCAACTCCTCAAGCAGTAAATTGTAACTTTGGAACCACTTCCTGACAACTTCTGCAAGAGACTCTGACTTTTTGATGCACAGGTTGGGGTTCCGTTTCATAAAACCCTGAAACCAGTAGAAGCCTGCTTTCTTCTTCGCCTCAGAGAATCCCTGGAAGCCTTTTGCCTTGGCGTACTGGAAGGCCAACGTTCGGACATTGATGGGTCTAAGAGGGAAACCTTGCCGGGACAATGATACGAGGATCTTTGCAAGGTCTTTTTCCGCTTCAGGAGGTAGAAACGCTCTTCCTCCAGAGGCATGACGGAACCCGCTGACCAGTCCTTTGACCCGTCTTTGCAGAGTCGACTTGGGGACGTTCCAAGTTCTCGCCAAAAAGCGAAGTTTGGGTTCCCTTCCAGACTCAAGATCTTGCCGGTACTGATTTATAGCAGCTTCCATTCTTTCTTCACTCCACATGTTAAAACGTACCCTTTTTCTTCCTGCTGTTTGTTCTTTCTGAGTCATTCTGTCCTCTCCTTTTCCCTCTTCTCCTTTGTCCCTCGGTCTTTGCTCTGACATTTCTGCCGTTATCTGTAAAAGGCAGTTTAGGGATGACTGACTGTGTTGAAAATGAGCTTAAAATAGTGTCCCACTTTAACTGAAAGTAGGTGCCCCACATTGGCCAACTCAATGGGGAAAGTGGGACACTGATTGAAACCTAAAAAACAAATCTATTATATATCAATTTTGTGTTCTAGCTTTATTTTCCTTGTAAATAAATTGTGACCCCATTGAAAATCTATTACCAGGTCTTGAAATTTAAACAAACTCAAACTCACCTTGTAGCTGCAATGTAGAGACGTGTGTAGAGGACTATGCTCACTTTAATAACGTCAGACCAATCAAAACCATTATGGAAAGGCACGTTGCAGCTACAATTTTAGAACAGCTTTGATGAATGGCTGTTGTTAAAGGTGTTTTTCTGTAATAGTGACATACACAATTAAATAAACGGGGATATTCAACAACACAGTGAATAGACAGCCTGGCAATGAATCATTCTACCTGAAACACAAACTCTGACATTCACCAATAGGCACAGCTTTTAGTCACTTTTTGGCTTTTGGGTATTTTTCATTCATTATAATTGACAATAATAAGACAGTAAGTACACAGGAAACATTGAAATAGAGAGAAAGGAATGACTTAGAACAAACTGTCCAAGGGAAGACCAGGTGAGCTGCCAAGTGTAGTATTGTAGTATTGATGCATCCTGTACTAACATGGGTGTATTATAAGACCTGCAAAGCTTCATTACCACTGGAGTACCGTGCAGGTCGGTGAAGGTGGAGTTGCTGTTCCTAATAAATGCTTTAGCTTTGTCGTCTGGAAAAAGCACAATATTTAGCATGTTTTCTTTTCCTCTTGCTTCGCTTTTTTTTTTTTTTTTTTTTCAAGATTCAAAATTCAAGAGTTTATTTGTCACATTGCAGTTAAATATCATACAACGAGCAGTAAAATGTACATCTGATACAGTCCGTTCAACTGTGCAAAATTGTAATAAACTGTAAAATATAAGAAATTTTAAATTACACATAAAAAATTAAGAAAGTATGGCAACCAGCAGAGAATAAATTCTAAAATACAAGAAATTAAAAAGATACTTAAAATACAAAAATACATGTACAGTGTGGATAGACAAATGAGTTATGATAAGTGCAGTGTGGAAGTAATTACCCCTCTTTTGTACCACACTTAAGTGCAATGTGTATACTTGTCCATGTTTAAATATCTGATAACCTGAGGAAAGAAGCTCCTCCTAAGTCTGTTTTTGTCTTTGAAGGGCTTTACGATCTTTGACTGAGCTGTTTCCGAACCATGACAAGATACACTGAATCAATATACTCTCTACATCCCTGGTGTAGAACATTTTCCTGATCCTAGGAGAAACCCCAAATTTCCACAGTAGTCTCAATTGGTGCTTTTTTTTGATTACCGTTTGAATACGGTCTGGCCATGTTAAATCAGAGATGTTCACACCAAGGTACTTCTAACTGCTCACTCTCTCCACAGGGGAGCCATTTATAATGATCAGAGAGTAAAAATACTCCTTACCCCTCCTTTAATCCACCACCAGTTCTTGATTTGCTCGAGTGAGGATTATCTATCGTCCAATCAGCTGACTGCAGCGTATAACTGTGTCCCTCCCAAAGCGTATCTCAAAGCCAAGACCTCCCTGAAGTGGTATAGTATGGTAAGGTACATTTTTTGGTAATAGAAATGAGCCAGAACCGACCCAACATATCTTCCCAGTGGAAACAAGGCTATAGATACTCCTCACCTGAGCAAAAACAAGAAGCTGGGAATAAACCGGAAACAGTCTGTTTATTTGTGCAGGGTTGTTTATTTTCATTATTAACAATGGTTAATCATCCAGGGTTCTAAAAGTCTGCTTCATATATGTTTTGTATAGACTTTTGTGGCACTGTGAGGATGTCATTGTTTATGTAGCAGACGTTCTTCACCCAACAGAGTGGAAATACAAGCCTCTGAAGGTTGAAATCTCTACCAAACCGTCCTTTTCCACCCTGGCTGACCCGTACCATGCCACCAGTGGAAACAAGGCTTAGGGCCACCCCCTCTGCCTGACACCAATTCCACTTGTGACCACTCATGGTACTGCGGCAAAAAGTCTCATACTTCTTTTCTTCTCAGCTAAGAAAATGTATTTTATTTTTAAGACATGACCTCTTGACCTTCGATCTTCAAGCCCATAGGTTAAAACCAATTGTGCTCAAGGTCAGTAGTGTGCCTTTCTATGGGCCACAAGACACAACACTGTTGTGGTGAATGTGGTAATGAGCAACTGACTCGAGATCCAGGTCTAATAAGGCTTTTTTGGTCAAATATAGCAACATTGGTGAATCACTGTTGAGTTCTATAACTATTTTTTTAAAGAGAATAATAAGTGTTTTTAGTGCATGGAAATTTGATGAAATCCTAAAGAGAAATCCATAAATCCTTCAAAAAACGGTTGGAAAGAAAAGTCATATAGAAGTGACGGAGAACTATATATGAAACATTGTATGAAACTGCTCCAGCATGAACATTAAGCTGCAATAATAGAATTCTAAAATGTTGTGTAAATACTCAGCTTGACCAGCCTGACCCACCAACGTTTTAGGGAAGTTAAGTCTGGAACCCCACCCATTGAGACTGACTCCAGCAACACTATCCCATCAACCAATTATAATTGTTTATCTAAAATGGAGCAGAATGGAGCACTTTATGCAATGACTCATAAAGAAGTGAAAGAGTCACGTTGATTAACTCAGGTTTTCAGTTCCCTGATTGGTTCAATGTGCAACCATTTGTCCCGCCCCCTGCACATCAAACTCACATCAAGAGGGACCAGATTAATGCTTTGTATGCTATAGTATAGAAAAAGAATTAGGATGGCTGGCCAGGCTGGTAAATACTGACTGTAAAACCTAAACAGATCTCTACCCCTTTAAAAATGTCTCATGTGACTTTTTTTTCTTTCAGGTTGTTCTGGCTCTGGCTGAGAAAATTATATTTACAGTTTTTCTCGATTGCTTTGGCTCATTTCTTGAAACAGAAATTACATTCTCAAAGCTCTAGGTGCATTTGTCAAAATAGCATGTACGGTTCAGCACAACACCATGGCTTACCAGCAAAAGGTCATATCTCTCCCAAAACACTTTGCTCATGTGCCAAAAGTAAGTTATTTTCTCATGTAAGTAGTCAGTGCCACCAAAATGCAAAGTCCTTTTGGCATTGTGTAAGTCCTGCTGGTCAAAATGCTTAGATGTTTTGTCATTATGGAAGCGGTCCATGGAAATATTCCTCATCCTCATTGTCACTGCATGATTCATGATGTTTTTTGTCTACATAACAGAATACAATTGTGTATCAAACTAAAAAAGAAGGATGATTTCAACAGTAGCCTACAAGGTCTGACATCACACACTGCACTCACACTGCCATGGAAATTGTCACTGTATTGTATTTTCATTCACTCACATAAAGTAACTGCTATACATCATAGTGAAAAGAAAATGTATACAGCACAATATACTGTAAATAAACTCATCAAACACAAAACAAAGGAAAATTATATGTTGCTAGTTTCACCTGACGGACAATCACAGTTATCAATTTAGCAAATGTTCCAAGAGATTCATGTTATATAATGGGATGTTACTCATGGTATTATGTCCCTGACTTATTTTGACAATTGAATGGACCATTTTGCATGTGATGATTTACACATTGAAACGATGCTGCCATGTTTTGCAGAGAACAACCATTTTACTTGTGCAAACTGTAGGCAATTGTACTTAATCATTTGCAGAAATGTACAGAGACATTTGCAATTCGCTGAAAGGAATGAGAAATTCAAATCTGTTGTGAACAAGTGCCCAGAGGTTTGGAGGTTTGTCCGTGTTGTTTTTGAGAATGTCATTTCTGTTTCAAGAAATGAGCCAAAGCAATCGAGAAAAACTGTAATACAAGGTCGCCATCTAATGGTTACTCTGTAGAGGTGCAGGGTTTATTGTTTCTAAACCAGAGCCACTTTTGGCCGTGTGCAGGAGAGAATCAAAAACCGTCATTAAATATAATTAGTACGGGGTGAATTATTTTTTGGTGAATGATAATGAACGTTTTCTCCTTTTAAATTTTTTTATTTATTTATTTTATCTATTTGACTTTTATAAAAACAGAATAATGTTTGCATTGGTCCAAAGGAGAGAACAGTGGTCTGTCACAAACTGTCAAAATATTAAATAAGTATGAATTATAAAAAAAACCCCCAAAAGAAAACAAAAAATCAACACACAAAATGTTTTACACAATTGTTGATGTTATTATTAATATTATATTAAGTCAAATGGCTATTGTGAGCAGCTTTAGAGTGTATTTTTTTCTTCAGGTATTTTAAAGTAAGTATAGTAAGTCTGCAGTACAAAAAGTTTTACCAATAAAGATTATAGATATTTCTAAATAGTAAGGTATTTTTAAAATTATGATTGCAGTTGGAATTATTTTTAAAATAGAGTATTAAGAATAGCTGCATTTTCTGTTTTGCTGTGAAACTTTTACATTAGGGAACATTACATTACTCAAATAAACAATTAACGTATTTCCATAGCAGACTAGGTTTTATTTTTTACTCTTGGTGTCTTTAGCATTAGTTTATGTAGGAGCAACAAAAAATATTTCACATTTAAGACTAGAGATTAGAGACTAGAGTATTAACCACTGTTTTAGGCCTCTTCACACAAACCAGCAGATGGTGCTTTGGAGCAGGCCTCAGAGTCAGTTTTCTCATGTCTTTATATCAAAGATATCATTTGGACAATTTAGAACATATATGTTGTATACACTTATTTATACTTATTGGAAAATCTGTTTATTAGGTATTTTTTTCTTAGCTTATGGAAATCAATTACACTGCCATTTAACTATTGCTCATTTATTGTTATTATTATATTATATATTAATGCCTTTATGTGATTAAATATTACACAATGACTCTATGTCTGAAAATAATGTATTTGAACATTTTCTATTCTGACAAAATAGCTAGCCAGCTGTATTGAAATGAAAGTTCCCATTCACGTATTGTAATATTAATATATATTGTTATCATTATTATATATATTTGTATGTATTATGTGTATATGTATGTAATATGTATTTATTGTTTTAAAATAATGACATCTAAAAATATTATAGAGCTGTAGGACTGAAACTTGAAATTGTAATTTTTTTTAATTTTTTTTTTTCAAATATTTAAACATTTCTGGAGGATTTTGTTTTTGTCTTAAATTTGACTAATTGGGATTTTTTTTCCCCCATTTAATAACCAGTTATTAAAATAAAATAGCCTAATAAAAACTATTTTGTAATCCAGTTGCATATTGCTGAGGTATTCAGGGGTGTAATGTTTGATGTGGTGTAATGACATTTGGTGACAGCAGGTGGCAAAATGGGGCTTAACAATGCACATGCAGTTTCCATTCTGATCCCTGGCCTTTAAAGACACAGTCCAAAGCTTTGTTTGTGGCCACTTCAACATTCACAAAGTATACCCTTTAAACTTTAAATCACTGTTTAAACAATAATTTAAACCAACCGTAAAATTAACTCAGTTTAGTTGTCCTTAAACTGAGATTATCTTCTTTCAAAATTAAAAAACAAAACAGTGATTTCGATCTGCCGTTAAATCAGCTTCCTTCTTGGGATGACTTTAGCAATAGCATATGATTACACTAAACTTGTATTACTGCCGAGTGTCTCCTTAGACAGTGAAGCCTATCTTTAAACAGAAGGATTCTATTAGGCGCTAAACTTTTTTGTAGGGAAGTGTATCCTCTCTTTAAAACTTATATACGCACACAATTAACTCATTGTTTTTTTTCATAATCAAAGTCAAAGATGGCCCTAACAAGCTCTTATCCGATAACCTCTCTAAACAATGTAGTTTATCTAATGGTAGCTTTGGTTTTGCCTTTTAACCTCAACCATTAGAATAGCACCAGTAGTAAAACATATAGTGCAGTAAAAATAAATCTGAAAGTTGTGTTTTAAGATATAGGATGTTTTGTCTTTGTTTTGGATTATGACCTGAATGAATGAGAGTCTAGGCTTGAGCTCACTAAACACAGCTTCACTAAATCCATTTAACTCTAAACCCAGTTGAAGTATTTTTAAATTGAGTTTTACTAAACTCTTAGGAATAATGTCAGATTAAATGAAATCTTGTGTGTACAATCTGGCCACAGTGATTATCTGTACACAGTCATTTAATGGTACACCACAAACCCTCACAAAGACATGATTATTGAGAGTAAATTGCACATATGTGGACTCTAACCATGATCAATATTAATGATCAGATCCTGCTCCATCAGCTGCAGGACAAACTCTGATTAATCTCCTGTCTGTGTGAATAATGAGGACTATAATGGTGAGGATCACTTCAAACAATGCCTATAAACAGCCTATTTCTGAAAATAGGACACAGTGGAAGCTGTTTGTGGGTACCTGTCTTGACCTTTGACCTACACTTGAAGACTTGTAGAACTCAGAAGCCTCAGTTTTGACCCAGAGCTCAGTGTTTTGTGCTCGTGGATGCCCCAATGATGGCTTTGACCCACTGTAGTTTTAGAGTAAGAAGAGTAAGGTGGCTGTGCCCGTCCTCATAATGGGCATTCATATTTGGAGACCAGTCCAGCTTGTCTTCCAGAAGGTTTTTCTAGATCTGCACAACCTTGCTGTTTTCTGCCTGTATGCAGATGGATTGGAGCGGAGGTTTCTTCTTAGCACACCATTCACTGAAGCTGGTCTTCTCCACCCTGACTATTCCTGACACATGCAGCACAACTGTAGCCTCTGAGGATTTCTGGATCTGACAGAACTCCTCATTTCCTGAGTACATGGTAAAAAGCAATGGCACTAAAATAGTCCCCTGTGGAGTTTTAGTCGTACAAATTGAAACCGCCCAGTCAGTAGACCATTGAGTTTCTGTTTTATTGTGGAGGGCTGAATACAGTGGTCCCTCGTTTATCGCGGGGGTTACGTTCTAAAAATAACCCGCAATAGGTGAAATCCGCGAAGTAGTCAGCTTTATTATTTACAATTATTAAATATATTTTAAGGCTGTAAAACCCATCACCACACACTTTATACACTTTTCTCTTAACAATTTTTCACATTTCTCTCTTGTTTAAACACTCTCAAAGTTCAAACCTTCGTAGATTTAAAAAAATAAGTACAGAAGACACGGCACGGAGGAGATTGATTGACAATGGTCTACAGTGCCTTAGCCAATCAGGACGCAGAACACAATGCACGTTCATACGCTGTAAAAAAAAAGCTTGCAAAATTGCACAAAAAAAAAAATCCGTGAAACAGCGAGGTGAACCGTTTTATAGTGAGGGACAACTGTAGTGTGGAATGGACTTGAAAAGTTTAAAAGACTGATCAAAATGCAGACTTACAGTAGATACATAAAGTTTATCCTGTTGTTGTTACCTGTCATTTTGCAGCAGTTGACTTCTTGTGAGTTTTGGGAGTTCACAGATTCTCATTTTGCTGAAAGGCGATGTCATTTCTTCAGACCTGCTGCATGTTTGGACCAATGGCGTAGCATCACTAGCTATTATGACTGTATTTTAGCTTAGGACCACAAAGCGACCGTTTCACTATTTCTAATGTAAACATGGCATTGCTCAGATTGGATCAGTTTGCAGTTACTCTGTCCTCCAGTGACTTCCGCTGCCAGAGCCAATTCCACCAGTCTCCCCAGTGTTTTCTATCCACTCACTGACAGCACACACATATAGTCAGTCACTTGCCATTTACCCAAACCACCTTGTTTATGCAGAATAAGCAATATTTTGTGGCTAATGCCTTTTTGTCCAATGAAATTGCATTACTCTGGGTCTTTGGAATAATAGTACACACTTGATACCACCTGCTTATGGAGGTCGACAGGAGAAAAAGAAGAGGACTGGTCGACTGAAGTGTAAAACAAAGACCGGAAAAGGGCATGTGATGGAGGGATGAGAGAAGGAGGTAGAGAAAAAGGATTTGATCAGCGACAGAGGAGCCTCATTTTTCCTCCTGACCTCAGTGTGCCCTGGAGGAGACAGAGGGAGATAAGAGGAGAGGTCACATACAGTAGGCAGACAGTAGCACCCCCTCTCACATATACATCTACACAGACACAGGTAAAGAGGGGCTGACGTTTCTCTCCGGTTCCAGCCTCTAATTGGGTTGAGCTGTAGAGACAGAGGAGAGGAGAAAGAAGGAACGGAGGCATGTCGGTTTCTATGACAACATACGTGTCAACGCGAGTATGCAGCGTTTAAGTGCTGCTCAGGAAGTTGTGTCCCTGTGGATTCAACTCAGACGTCGGGATGTTGACATTTCTCATTCCTAGATGTCCTGACCATAAGGCCTGTCAAAGAAGAAGGTCTAAGCTGAAAAGTAGGGACTGTGTCTGCCTCTTTAACGTGAACTTGAGCTGATTCTATAAAACAGGAGCTTGGTAATTAAAGACTCTATCTCCCGTTGTACTTTTGGAAGCCTTAGGAACAACTAGTAACCCTGCATTTTGAGAACGAAGATGACGCTATGAGGTCTCTGAGATAGGACAGGGCCTTCCCACTGAGGGCCTTATAAGTGAGGAGGATTTTGAACTTAATTCTGAATTCAATTGGAAGTGAAGGGAGGCTAACACTGGGCTACTATTCTAGCTGCTGCGTTTTGGACGAGCTGGAAACTTTTCAAGGAGCTAATCGGCATCCTGCCAGCAGAGAACTACAGTAATCGAATCAAATATAGCAAATGCTTTTGGATGGATTTGTTTTTCAGCGTCATTTTCAGATAAGATATTCCTAATCTTGGCGATGTCACAAGTACATTCCTTCCATTTCATTTTCCACAGTCATCTATAAAAAACATTTGGACTCTGGCTGTTTGATGCGCCAACCTTTTCCTCCGCTGACACAGATTTATGTACGCGAGAGGTTTCGCGTCCAAGTCCAACTACATTCTGCGTCACAGCGTTTTCCATCGATCAAAAAACGTCACTTTCCTCTTGTCATTGGCGTCCCTCTCTGTGCAGTGTCACCTTCCTCTGCTCACAAACACACATACCTTACTGCCCGGCCTCCCCCCCCGGCTCTGAGTGAGCGTGTGATGGAGAAGGGGAAGACGCTCATTGCCCTGCTGTTGAACCCACAGCCTTCCTGACTCCTCTTCCATCTTTCCCTCTCTTTTTTTTCGCAGTACAAGCAGACGCTGAACCTTTTCCAGAACGCTGTCTTTTACAGATGAAAGAAATCTGTGGATCCAACATTCCCATCGCAGAGTAAAGTGTTGTAGTTGTAGTTTCTGTTAAACCTATATTTTGCTGTGCATTGTATTTGCACTTTGACTGTGAATGTATCTTTGTTCCTATAAAATACAATACAAGATCATTTAGAATGAAAACTGCCATGGGGTCATTTGGACCTCATTGAAAAATGTGGCCTAAAATACACACTTAGAATACAATCACATCCCAATTTCTACATCTTAAATAAAATGATATGTATACTATACCCTTTGTTTTATTAAACCACCAACTCAAATGCGGCCCTTTGCAATGTTTTATGTGGCCCTCCAATACATTTAGTAGTTCATATTTTTGGCACTAGGTTTTAATTAGATTTGAACAGGTTTTAGATGGATTTGAATCAGATTAATTTGATTTGTTCATGAAATCCGTTTTTGTGACTAAGATATATATAATCTGCTCAAATCCATATAAAATCTGTTCAGATACAAATAAAACGTGCTTAAATCCAAATAAAACCTGTTTAAATCCAGCTTTAACCAGTTCAAATCCATCTAAAACCTGTTCAAATCCAAATAAAACCAGTTTCCTTAAATGGAGGAATTTAAAGTTGAAGATAACACTCGCAAGACTCAAATGAAGATGAAACCGTCCATTCAAAACTTTAGAAACGTCGGCCCCTGAAAGGATTCTTATTAAGTATTGTGGCCCCTCACCTATTTGAGTTTGACACCACTGTATTAAACGGTCAATTAGTGGATTTAGGGGAAGTTGGGAAGTTTTTAGTCAGCGTTTAAAAGTGGAGACAGCTCAAATGTCTCCCTTGGTGGTAGACATTTGATGGTAATATACAATGGCATAGATAATAATGTGTGATTTGGCAGAATAACATACACAAAGGGACTTCTTAGTGCATGGAGAGTCACATGGTATATACAGTACATTTCCAAAGAAAATACAGATCAAGTTTAAAGTCTCTCACTAGACTCACAGTGATACATTTAGATTTAGTCAGGTGTCTTGTATCCATATCCATAGCTTGGTCAGCCATCCTCATTCTTTTTATATTCCACAAAGAATAACCTGCTCTCTGTGGATATGAGTGGGATTTTCAGAGGCAGTAACAATGGACCCAAAATGAACTGCCTCATGAAGCAAGTAAATAGACCTACCAGTCAGAGAAACAAGGATGAATAACAGTAACAACTGGTCCAACAGAAGGAAATTACTGTGAGGGGATCCCATGCCCTTATTACTTTTGAAATCAATGTGAAAGGCTGGACAGACTACAAAATCAAGCAGTGAGTTCCTGTCTTTACAACAACAGTGATCATTAGTGAAGTGTGTACCCACATCAGGCCTGAAGCCACTGGGATATGCTCCAGACACCCATGACTCGTAGTGGCACTAAGCAGAAGAAGATGAATAAATGAATGATATATAATACAGGTGTCTGTCAGTGTAGGAATACTACTGTTTTGATTGTTTGAGCATTCACGTTCATAGGAATTACAAAAACTAGCTTTTTTCAAGTGAGAGGCATTGGCCACATTTTTTTTTTTTTAAATGAATGATAACACTTTATAACAGTTAAGCATTTGTAACAACTTAATTCATCATTTACAAATCTTACTCCTACTTTTATAATTGCCATTAAGTTATTAACATTGTTATTAATGTTTTAGTTGTAAACAAACCAGTTTTTCAATTGTATATATAATATTTCAGTATCTACTAATTGTTTGTTCAGTAATTCAGCTTTACTTATACATCTATTAAACCTTTCCTGCTGTGTGAGTGTGTAGTTATTAACAGCTAACAGATAAATGTACATGTCTATGCACATTTGAATTAGGAGAGGAAACCATGAACTCTGTTTGACACCACTTTGACCCTGATATGACCCCCCTAAACAGGAATTGTTTCTGATTTAACAAACTGACTCCACACTTTTACAAATGAAAATGTCTTAACCTGACCTGTTGTTCCAACTACACACTACATCTTCCTTTGTTTGTGTCAACCTGCAAAGCTCACTCTGACTGTGCTCACAGCTCGATTAAACCCTCTCAGCTGGACTTCTCACTTTGTCCGGGTTTACATGCACAAGAGAGAACCGAAGTACTGTGTCTGCTCGGGCTAATGCTGCATTCAAGTATCCTTAGTATTTGACAGCATTAAGCTTTTGTTAAAAAAGAGAAAGAAGCTAACAATAATTATTAACATTAATACACATTAGCGGTAATACACTAGCCTTACAAAAACACTTGAACACAAAAGTAAGAAGAATGCTTTCCTTACTCTGCAATTTTTACGACATAAACAGAACACAACAACCGACAAACAGGAGCCAGTGGCAGCGTCATCCAGTATCTGTGTCTTCACTCTAAAAATGAGTGAGTATGTCTCTGCTCTGCTCTTCAGGTTTTCCTCATTTTGTGTTACTCTGTGCCACTGGTCGACTCTGGAGCATGCTCAGTCCGAAGCTATATACATTCAGCATTAATCTAGCAGACATGAACCTCATTATCCAGGTGTCTTCTAATAACTGCTCCCCCAGTTGGAGTAAGGTGTTTACAGCAGTTTAAAACTCCAATTAAATTTCTCTTCATGTAAATGTACTGACTTTTTCTCCATGTTTATTCGGGCTTCCCCTTACAGACCCTCAAAGCTCCAGTCGGAAAGTTTTCAATCCTTTAAAATGTTCTAACTGCACTGCGACAAACTCACTGATTAGTCAAGCAGTTGGAATGTGTGTGTGAGTATAATAAATATATATCTGGATAATAGAATATTCAGTATATTGTAAGAACATATGGAAAGAAAGAGCGAATACATTGTAAGGAAAGGAGTGTGCTCCCTATCTATCAATATACGTCTGTCTATAAAGGCTAAAAAAGAAGTCTGAATGTATTAAATGTCAGCAGGTTTCATATCCATTGTTCTCATGTCAATGGTATTACTGATGTCATTTTAATTATTTAAGTTATGTTCACATTTCTCATTCATAAAAAAAAAAAAAAAAAATTGACATGGCCAATCTTACTTTAGAAATCATAATTTACACTTGGGCAAAGCTGTACTGTACAGAACATTTAATTGAATCTTTTGCAATATATATATGCATAAATGAGGCTTATGGAGTAAATGAACACTTTAAAATGAATGAATCAAAATGCTAATGTTTCACTCTAAACTAAATGTTAAGTGTTTGATGCTGTAATGTGGGCCATTTGTGATCATACTAGTCATAGAGGAGTCAGAATGAATGGTTGGACATGGATACACTAAAATATGAACTGCCAATCTCTTGATGTGGTAAGTGCTGATGTTTAAGGTTTACACCCCAGTGGCTTCCAAGTGAAATAAAAGCAGAGGAAGCACGAACGTTTTGAAATGTAAAAAGCCACTGATCAGTCACAGTGAAACTTTTTCAACACAGAGCTGTGAACCTTTGGACGTCTGTTGATCGTTCACGATTGTGGTGTTGCTCACATGTAAAACAATATGACGTCTGCTTTTCTTTGTGCGCTGACCTGGATTTGAACCCAGCCTGAACTTCTGCTAAACTCTACAGCGGGACATAAAGACGAGTCAGCAGCATTTATTTTAGAAAAGAGGATGACATCCATGTTTTTAGTGACACATCCACAAACACGTGTCTGGTTCCACAGAGAGGCCTCTGGACAGGTCTTTGTCTGGACAGATACATGTGCTTTTAAAGGTTTGAGGGAAGCATGAAGAAGATGAACTCTGTGTGACCCCACTGTGACCTCCATGTGACCCTCCCAAACAGGAAGTGATTCTGAATCACATCAACATTTACCCTCAATCTGAATACCTTTTTTTTTGGGAAATGTCCTAACTCCTTTCCATTGACCTGGATGTATTTCATGGTCGCCATGTTAAGAGCTGTATGAATTCTAACATTAGTAAAGAAGGAGGTTAGGAAAGGAGCTTCAGTGCTTCCTTTCAGACCGCCTTTTGCATAGGGACCTCTGGATAAGGGGCTTACTGACGTCCCACAATCCAGCATCAAAAACATCCAACTGAAGCTGATCTCCATGTTATGAGTTTGTGGTGCGTTTGAGTTCTCTGCACCATTAGGATAGTCCAAAACTATTAGCACAAACCCCAGTTTATAAAAGACACTGCTCTAGAGCCACAGCATCTCACACCAGACTTTTTATTAGTCACTGTTAAAGCTCGCTGCAGTAAAACACCACTTTGGACACATTAGTTTACATTTGTGAAAAACTAAACTTAAAGCCGCCACCTTTATGTGTCATCAGTGCTAACTAATGAATAGAAAGGACCTGGCTTAGGTCGATTTTTTGGCCAGACCAGGACCAGACTAGGACCAGACCAGGACCAGACCGGGCCTATAGGTGGATTACTATGGGTGGTTGCTGTTGGTGAGAATTTTATATGTAATTTGCTGATGTTTTATATATTTTGAGAGAGATTTTTTACAGTAAAAACTGACAACTGCTGCAAGATACTTGTCATAAATTTGAAATATTTTTTTTGTTTTGTTATGTTGGTAGTCCAAATTACTAATATTGTAAATCTATTAAAATGAGTAATGTAGAAACACTATGATCAGCTCCATAAATAAACTTGCTTTTTCCTGTTGTTTTCTGCTGAGGTTAGTGCAGTTGGTTTGTTGAAACACTGTTGCTCCTTTTCTTAATTAATGAGGAACCTCCTTTCTTCTTACTGAGGACCTCATAACGTTCATAGGTTTAAAGGTTAAGAAACAAGAGTTAGGAACAGGAATCATGAGCCATCTTTTGAAGTATTGATATTGAGCCTAATTGAAAATTGGCAAAAATCATTTTACCTTGAACACAACAATTAAATAGTGAATGGCAGCAGTATCAAATCACTTTTTTTTTTTTTTCCCAGTCATGTTCTCTTTAAAATCACACTCTTGATTCATCACACTTATGTTTTATGTTCAGTTATTTTGAATATAACTATAACTTTATATAGCCATAACCTGACCATTTTGCTGATTACGGAAACAACAAAATATATAAACTGAGTACAGAGGGAGTGCATTCACATGTGTGTTTATATGTTTCATATGACTTAAAGAGAGAGAATGTGTGCAATTAGCAACATCAATTTAGTGGTAAAAGACAAGGGCAAAAGGGCACACCTGCCAGTCACTACTTTAATGAGATGCTTTTATTATTCATAAATAGAACTCAATGGGTAATAAATCCTTTACTTGTGTGTGTATGAGAACACAATTAAGAAAAAAATAAACCAAAAATATAAAATATCTTATATCATAAATCTAAGATCATCAAACTCAATCCTTGTGGTCATATTTTACTCCAGTCTTCATCGTACAAAAATGCTGACTGGGTCACCTAAGCCTCTTATCATTTAAAATTCCTTAAACCCAGAAACAAACCAGGTGCACCGTTTAAAGCATCATCCACAGAATCCATCCTGAATATTGCCTACCCCGGCTTTAATCGGTTTGACAAATACGCCATTGATCAGACAGAGCATTGTGTGGTCAAAGCATTAGCAAACAATGAATATGAATGAATAGAAATGAGCATTTAACCACCTTTGTAGAGGAGCAGAAGGGCTGACCTTTGACCTTGCACTGCGCCAACCTGTGTTTGACCCCAGACTGCGCCCGCAGCACAGGAAGTGAGCGTGGAGTTTTGGTTTTGGCAGCAGTGTAAGTGAACGCATCACGGCTGGAGGCTGTTAGACTGGCTAACTGACTTGACTGACTTCTGTGTGTGACCTGAGTAAAATGGCCGCCGCATGTCTGGGACAACATACTAAGATGGAGGCTGTGGAGATATATAACCCTATTGTATCTATAGTGCTTCCACGTATAGACTTCATGCGGGAATGTACTGCTGCACACTGTTAAAAGTCTGAAACATTTACAGTAAAAAGATTGAAATGGAAACATCCAGATCCACTATATAACTTTATTTTTAACAGATGCATGTTGAAAAAACAACAGCACTTAAATTACTGAATAGTACATAGTAATTACTGTGAAATTAATGGAATTATTCTATCCATTTTTGCAAATTTAGATAAAGTTTGCTTTTAAATATCCATAAAAACATTGGATTGATTAAGGATATCTCATAATAGATAATAGTTCTTTTCCTCTGCAGTATAAATGCTGTAAAAAAGGAACCCATTATTTACAATTATCATCATTAATTTATAATATATAAATACCATAATATCTTTTGAAATGTCCATGTATTTTTTACAGTAAAACCTGACAACCGCTGTTATGTTGATAGTTTTCCAAATGACTGTAGTGTAATGTAGAAACACTATGAGCAGCTCCATCAATAAACATTCTTTATCCTTCAACATGAGATGAGCTAAATTTGTGTTGCTCTCATTTTCAGTTAAAGGCGTTGAAACCTTGGTTATGAACTTCTACCATTTAAAACAGAACAAAAACGTTACTCCATAAAAAGCAATGTAAAAAACAACGAACTCATATTAGATCTAATTGTACAATAATATATACAATAAAGATACAAATACAACTTTAACTAGAATTTTAGTTCTTTAGTAATTTTGTCTATGGATATGTTGTAAATTGATTATTTGTATTGAGTTCTAATGGATGGTTCTTATGGATTATCATCTAGAGACAGACAGAAAGTCAGATATTCATTTATTTAGACCAGTCTACCAAATATAACAATAATGGACATGATGGTTTGCTAGAATTTATTTGTACTGTCCCTCTATGTGTCTTCATTAAAACAAATAAAGTATCACAAGATAAGATGAAAAATGCTTTGATATAATAGTTTCATTTGTATAGATAAACTCAATTCTGAATTTTGAAATATCTGACTACTGGTAATATTTATGGAAATGTGAAATTCTCAACAATCTCACGAAAAATAAAAAGTCACAATACAGCAACTGCATTTCTATAAATTGATTTGATTTATAGTTTGAAATATTGTAGTGAAAACAAGAAAACAGTTACATTTTTTTCTGTCACTCTTTTTTGTTTTTTGACCTGGTTAATGTGCATGTAGTGAAACGTTCATTCAAGACAAAACTATTCCTAAAATGCGTATTTATTTATTTTAAATTTATTTTTAAAATGTGTTGCCATACAAAGGGGCAGGCTCTTTTCTACGGGGATCCTCATTTTATGTTTATGCTCCCTGAATTCAAACAATATAGATACTTCTAAGGTAATGATAGTTTCACATCACAATAGTCAGGTTGTACACATCAGCAAATTTAACTTTAGTGCATCTCTAAGGCTATCCTTGAGCAGAGCTGTTAAAGTTGATACAAAAGAAATCTGAATAACAGAATAAGAAATATGAAATATTTGAGGCAGCCACATTATGCTGTAAATATTTAACTAAAAATGAAGGAAAAAGTGGACACCGATTCAGACTGGGATAATTGGACCGGCACAGCACCAATCACAAATCATTGTAGAGCTGTCTAGTGACTGTTGTTGTGCTGTGGTCCTTATTGCCAGATTTAAAACCAATGCATTGTGGCACCTATGTTGGCATGAACTGTTAAAAAACACAAGAGACATAAGAATGAGGTTAAAAAATGTCAAACTGTATTGTCTTCAGTTCATTAAATCTGCTTTTAATCTTAAATCTTTAAATGGTGTGTAATTTTTAGATTTTAATTATTGTATGTCATTATTATTATTATTCGTATGTCATTTGTCATTATATGTGCACCTCAGGAAGAGTCAGGAGACTGCTGGGAATCCATATAATGAACTTTTTTTAAATAGATTTTTTGAATACTTTGTAGCCTGTACGATCAAGTGTCATGCAGGCTTTACTAACTAATGTTCAAGTTTCTAAATGTTGGATAAAAAACACACAAGTCTGAAGCACCTGCAGTGATGTCATCAGTAAACAGGAACAGGTTGAAGTTGTTTGATGTTATGGCCCCGCCCCCTGACCCCTCTGTGACTCCCGTGTGTGTGGATGTGTAAGAGCAGACCCTAGAGTGAACCCTCTGAGGTCAAAGGTCAGGGTTGAAGGCCAGGTCGTAGTCCAAGCAGCGCAGGTCCTGGTGAAGGCCGGGTCTGGGTCCTGTGTGTGTGTGTGTGTGTGTGTGTGAGTGTGGGAGCATGGCACCCCCTGCTGGACACACACCACAGACATATCACACAAATGAACTTTTATATTATTTAGTTAAAGAAGTCAAACAGAAGCAAGACATCTCTGTCTGTGGCACCTCCGCCAGAGCCAAAGGGTAACAAAAGGTAATAATTTGAACAAAATACAAATATGATCACTGATGATGTCACACACAGTTCAATAAACATGAACATATTGATACCCCACATAGTCAGTCAAAAGCCCAGAATTAAAATATATAAAACCTATTTGTTTTTAATAAAATCACTGATCTGTAAATAAAAGTACAGTCTTTTGTTCTTGATAATAAATACAGTATTCAAACAGAAAAAACATTAAAAATTCTGTTGAAATGATCACTTATTTCAAAACACTACTCTTATTCATGGTAAAATTACTGCCAGTTTTTTAGAAATTCACATTTCAACATTTTGCAAATATATTATTCTACTTATGAAAACTAATAATGTACAGTAAAAATTTGAATAGGCTATAGTGTGTTTTAGGACAAAAACTCTCTCTTTCACCTAATAAAAAAAAAAGTCTTATAATTATCATGAAATATTTTAACACTAAATGTATAAACTATTATCTAACATAACACCTGTGAAAATGAACACAAACAGACCAATGTAAATACATTGCATGTATAAAATAAAATAATTTATTTATTTTATATGCAATAATAATGCAGCAGTTTGAATTTGAATAAAACATGCTCATTAAAACATATTATATTAAGCACATTATATTACATTTCTTGTGTAAATTTTTTTATTCATTTCTAAAATATGTAATATTGTTAAAAAACAAAACAAAACAAAAAACAAACACTTCACTAAAAGAAGAATAAAAAGATAAAGTGAAAGAGTAACACATTTTCTCATGTATTTATTCATTTTTTACTGATATGTTTTTAGTATGTTGCAGTACGATATTATCACATGGAAGGTGTATTAATGAACATATAAGACACAGATGAGAGTTAAGTGAACCCAACTAATTCAACATGGGCCTAATGCTTACGTACGTATGATTTAAAAAAAAAATTTTAATATTTTTACTAAAGAATACAAAGAATGATAAAATGAACATCCTGTCATTATTTGTTAAACAGATTCAAAAAACATTCATTATAATAAACAAAATATATTATCTTAAAACAATTCCAGAGTCAAACATTTGATTGAACTGATGCTTAAATTAAGTAATTCAAAAATAACACAATGTTACTGAAGAGTATTACAATTTTTATATTTCAAGTCGATTAATTTACATATATTTTTAAAGCTTTGTATATTTTACCATTCGTTTCAGTTGGCCGATTTTACTGTACTGGTAAATGTATTAATTTACTGTGCAACAACCAAAATTAAATCAATTTTAAATGCAAGAAAATTACTAAGAATTTTATAAAATTATTATAGTACTGAAATAATCAATAATAATTATGACACTTTAATAACTACACAATATTGAGCATTAGTTATGCACGTCACGTATTCCGTATATAAAAGAATAATTACCATTTAGTTATACACATGTATTAATGTTTATGTAAAATTATATTTAAACATGATATTTCAGAATCTCTAATTTGTTTATTCATGAATTAATTTAAACTGTTACTACAATAACAGTAACACACATATGTATAAAATGAAATATAATATAAAATGGTGAAATATATCTGAACATATATCTAAACTTATATGATAAAGTAAACTATATTTGATGGGGAATATTTTCAGGTTGTTGTATTTGACCGGGCCCTGACCCGAGCACTGACCACTGAGTGACTCCTCTCTCTGTTTCCATGGAAACACAGTGGCCCAGACTGACCCCCACATGACCCCCGCCTCTGGCCGTGGCTGCACTGACCGCTGCTCAAACCCATTGGTCAGGAGGTCAAAGGTCAGCTGAAGCCACTACAAAGAGACACAAGAAGGAGACAGATGTTACTGAACAGTTATAATCATCACAACACCACCCTCTGTTACATCATCAGGTCCTATCCACACTAATACATTTGTGTTTTAATGCATTCTTTTTTTTGGCTGTTTGTGTTCTAATATAAAGTGCATGAGTCTGTTTGCCCGTCTGATGCATTGTGCTAAAGAAAAATTGACTGGAAATATCATCATTTATGAGTAAAAAAGGGGAATACAATACTTTCAGTAGCAATAATGTATCAAAATGCATTTATGTGAAAGCAGCCCGACTGTAAAAATTGTTGCAGGTGATTCATAATGAGATCAAACCACAACTTAAATTAAAATTTTTAGTCTTTTATTTTAGACACTATTCATATCAACAGCAAAAAACAAAACAAAAGAAACAAAAAAACTATATGTCCTAAAATTGCATTCAATAAATTACAAAAAGTCTTAAACTGCTTTTTCGGAGCAGGTGTATATCTGCAGAAGCTCAGTGCTTAGTTAGAACCTCTGTATGTAACATATGACTCTGGCGTACATATAAAAAAAAGTCAGCTCAGAAACTACACTATATTTTCTTATATACTGTATGTATTGATATGAATAAGCCTACTTTTTCATACAACAAGTACTGTCCAATCTCATCTCAAGAGGGAAGTGGTTATATCTCTGTCTGTACAAACTCAGTTCAGCTAACTTTAGTGATTTGAAATCTAACAATTTATTTATTAAGCATATAACAACTGATTACATCTCAAATGAATCAAAAATATATGTAATAATTAGCCGACCTCAAGGACTCCCTTTTGCTTAGGGGCCCCTGCAGTTACCTGGTACGCCAAACAAAACATTTCCGCAGGATCCAGGTCTGACACAAGTCAACCTGGAAAATGGCGGAAGGAAGAGTAGAAAAGTGTGGTCAGTGAAGAGAAGACTGGCCGAATCAGAGAAAGTGAGACAGATGAAGTGTGAGAGGTCAGAGGTCAGCGAGGGGCTCTTGTGAGGGAATGTCTGTTAAATGTAAAGAGGTGTGGCCTGTGACCTTTGCCCTATGGACTTCCCCTCTGAGCAGCAGAGGGTAAACACACACACGCTCAGACACAAAATGGCCGCTTAGAGATGGAGCTCTCTTTAAGAAGCTTCAGCACCGTTTACACTAAAGCCAAAGATGTCAGTGGAATATTTTTGGTTTGACAATTGACATCACTTATTCACAGTATTACTAGTAGTATAATAAAAGAGAAGAAAAGAAAACAAAAGAAAAGAATAAAAACTATGGAGTTGCAAAACAAACCAAAAAACAAACAAACCAACAAAAAAACCCCACAAAAAACAAACAAACCCCAAAGCAAATAACACACCATAGAAATGTATAGTTATATTTTAATATAATAACACACACGTGCAATGCGAGTGGTAATAATCGATTCATATTGTAGATTAATTTCTAAATAATTCCAAAAGCTTGTCGTAGTAAATATAAAATGGACATATAATTTTTTTTTAATATTCTGTGCTGTTGTGTCACATCTGAGTTTATTAAACAAAGGAGGAAAAAACAATTTAAAAAAAAGAAAATTTGTTCCAGTTTCCATAACTTGTTTCTAATGGCCTCATTTCAAATCAAGTATTAATACAATATCAGTTTTTCGCAGTTTTAATTATTTATCAAATGAATTACATGTATCTACTAGAAAAAAAAATTTATAATCATGGTTTTCTTTTGCAAACCAAAAACAAATAAAGTCATTTGGCAAAAATAACATACAATAACTGTCAGTTTGGTATAGGATGGCATTTTTTGTGCACATAATCTTAACGTATTTAATTGTAATTGCCAAAAACTGCTATGTTCTGAGGAATAAACATATTACTGTACAAGTATTAATCATGTTGTCTCCCACAAATTAAGGACTCCATATTGATAAAAAATAACACAGCTCTGATTCGCCTGCTCACAATCGGTTATTTAAAAAAATCATTGGCCTGTTCACACTGACACAAACCCATCTCATCTGACCAAACCAGAAATAATTCAGGACACTTTAAACCGGTGTAAACATAGCCTTTGCATTACATACACTACAATATTATATACAAGAAATCCATGCAACACAGCCAGAGCCCCATGTGGGTCCAGATCGTGTGAGTGTGTCTTCCTGCAGATGGCGTCAGTGAGGAGCACATAAGCCGCAAATTTGATTAATGTTGTATAAAGTGCTAGCATTTGTCGCTCAGTGGTGGCAGTTCATATTCAGAGGCCTGTGTCATACATAATATTATCATAATGATACACAGGGCTGCTCTGGGCCGAGGCATGGCTCATGTTTATGGACGTTTGCTTCATTCTCAGGTTGGAGTTGATTGAATCCTGCTTCGCAATATTGTATCAATGGTGTTATTATTATTTCCAGGTTATGAAAAAAAAAGCCTCCCTGTTGCAAACAAAATACAAACTGGATTGAAGTGAAAGTGCAAGGGAAATACTGTGCAAAAGAAAATAAAGATGGATTAAAGGATGAAAAAAGATCTCTCATGAGATTTCAATTTAGTGCAAGGGGACATTATATATATTTTTTCATTTTACTAATGTGATTATAATACATTTTCATCAGTTAAAGCAACCAGCCTTATTATAACTATTTTTTTTACTTTCACAACAACAAAATATAATGTATACAAAATATTTAATAAATACAAATAATGTTTTCTCAACCTCTTCAGTGAATTGGTCAGATATGGGCACATTTAACTTCGACACTCCGATGGCTATTGATGCACAATGATCTGAGTATGGGACATTTTGATGAGCTTTTTTTTATATGTAAATGTCTTCTCAACATTTGTAATCAGCAGATAAAGTGTATATTTTGACTCTATGGCACTACGTAAAGCTTGCCCCATTTTAGATGAACATTTATGACCGGTCAGGTAGGATTGAGCTTGGTAGAAGTCGGGTTCAATGGGAGGGTTCAAGGGTTCCAGTCCTACTTTACTAAGCCAAGAAAGGCTTCATACACAATATAATAAGAGCATAATGTGTTCTAAACAAGTTGTTTTTTTTTTTTTTACATTTTCTTATCCCTGTGTGGAAGCTCATTCTCTGCATTTAGTGGAACAGTGGGCACCTGGGAACCATCTTCAGATATTGTGTGAGCAATTGTTACTAACCAGAGACTACAGCATGTTTTTTGATGTTGTTGGGGCGAACCAGAGTACCCGGAGAAAACCCACTTGAGCACGGAAAAAACATGCAAACTTCACACAGAAGGTGACAGAGAATATGATGGAGGAATCACATCAAATAGTGCTGGATAGGATAAAATGACCTTCTGATAGGTGGCTAGTGACAGGTGGTTCTACTAATATCTATCTAAATGACCTGCCTTTTGGAACAGACCATCTGACCAGGAGGGTTACAGTTTTATGGTCCAAAATGCAAATGCTGGCCCTGTAATCAAAACGACTGGCATTCACATGGATCCCCTCAGCTGTTAGAGGTGGAGTGCGTCTGCCAGTTTGGTAGAGGCACTGTGAACCCCGCCGTCATTCCACACAAGAAGATGTAGTCACTCTGCTGTTTCACCAAAATTCCCAGTAATTATTGTTTTTTTTTCCAACTAACAAACTGTCATTTCTCGATTTGGCCAAGTTCACACGTTAGCGTTGTCGTGTAAAAGCACGGCCAATGGAAACAGCAGCACTGGAACTTGTCCCCGTATATTCTCCTCCCCCGAGCCAGTCGAGCTCTGCCTCATCCGTCTCTGTTGGTCTCATTACGCAGACAGTCAGAGAAACACTGATCTGCTCTAACTTTATTTTGAAGGCAAGCGTACAGACGGCAGAAGAAGAGGCGGAGGAGGGGAGTGAGAGGAGTAATGATGGAGGCAAGGAGGGACGGAGTGAGAGAGAGGGAGGCAGATGGATGGTGCTGCTGGACAGTATTTCATGTCCGACTGTGCCGCCTGCCACTGGGCTCGCAGCGGGACGTGTGTTTGTGTGCCTCCGCTGCACACATACCAGCGCCTGTGTGTGTGTGATGTGTGTGAAGTGTGTGTGTAAGCCCACTGTGAGATTAATTCAACCCAATTAATTGGCAGGAGATTGAAAATGAGACGAGGACGCAGCTGAGCTCATCTCTCCATCTGAACGCGATACCTTCTCGTCTTTCGCTCTGCCGTTCTCCTCCTCTTTCTTTTCCTGTTTATTGCTTCTGTGAGTGTGAATCCATCTTCTTTAGGTGTTCCTCCAGACCTGGAAACCTGACACTGTACTGTATATATGGCTTATAGGAAGAGTTGTATTGCATTGTACTGTATTGTAATGCACTATATTCTTTATTACACACACAGATCGCTAATAGCTTGTTAGTGTCACACGCTCAGGTGAGAATCTTTACTTTTAAAACGTATTTGTGCTTCTAATCTGAGGAAATACTAGCTCCAAACCATAATGACACTTATAGATATAGAATGATCCTGTCTGTATGAGTCCATCTGTCAGTGAGCCTCGTTTCCACTGGCGCACTAAGGTCCAAGTCGGCTCAGATGCGTACCATACTGCACCACTCAGGGGATGTCTTGTCCTGGGATCTCAGTTGGGTCCATTGAAATTGTTTACGTAGCAGACATGTCTCTTCTGGACCCATCAGAGTGGACCCACAAGCCTCTTCAGGGGCTACCTGCACCAAACCGTCCCGTACTGACCCGACCTGTACCTACCATCAGTAGCGGCAGGGCTATACAGTACACAAAAGATGAGAATCACTGTCTAGAAGGTACCTGCTTGTATTTAAATCTTGGCACAATGAGACTTTAGGTTAAACCATTATTTAAACTGGTTTTAAATGGAAAAATAATTGTTGGTGCAACTTATTACTACTGTCAAAATGGTGGGCTTCCACAGAACTTATCTGTTCCACCAAATACCACCTTTATGGCAATAAAATACAGCTTTCTGGGCCTATCAAATTATAGTTTAAATGTTTGACAATTGTATTTCCATTTGTATTCCAATTCAATTTTTGTTATTTATGACTTCTGTCAACTCTATTTTACTTTGCTGCTATCAAGAAACTATTTTTCTTGGTCAGATACTTGCCACTGAAGTCACATTTGGAGCCGCATCTGTTTTTTGATGGCCCAGGCAGTTAGTGAGTATAGCAGTAAAGTTAAATCTATAATAAAGTAAAGCTACGGTAAAAATGAATAGGCCTATATTTTGTAGTATTTTTAATAATAATTTAATCTTAAAAACATCTTTGAGACTCTTGCGTATCGTAACTGTTCCACAGTTTGAGAATCACTGCTTTAGATGAAGCTCCAGCCTTTCACCAGTTCATTTTATCCAATCAGAGCTTCAAAAGACTTCTTTACATTGGTTACGGTAAAACGTTTACTTCGTTAAACCTAAAATAGTCCCAAAAGTGTCAGTACTCAAACACCATTGCAGGTTGAAATAGCATCTCAGTAAGTTTGTGAATTCGCAAATCTCAAGAATCCAGCTGCTGCACAAGGTAAAGTGCAACTAAGCCAAAGACCATATTGATATTTGCCATAAATCAGTCTGACTTGACGGCACATCTATAACGGCCAGAAACCCACAGTGTTTTTTGGTGGAGTTCTAAGTATTGAATGTCTTAACAAAGGCTGAAAGTTTGGCCCGTATCACAAAGTCTGCCGTGATTTGATTTTGTTGATGTAACACTATTGACAGACCCATTCTACAGCACAATAGCATGTGTCTTTATGTTGTTTGTTGCCACAGGAAAGCCTTGCCCTGCAAAGAACAACATGATAAACACTTACACAACATAAAAATCCACAGCCACAGACAGATGGTGGATTGAAGTGGAAGAAATGCCTTTTGGAAGATGCCACACAGACACCACAGTGATAATAAAAGATGGTTTAATGAGAGATCCAGTGTTTATCAGTGACCTTTATGGAGAGAGGAGTCGGGCCAGATGAACCCATCAGCTGACAGTGAACGAGGATGGGCTCTGCAGGGCCACACGCTGACTGCTGATTGGTTCTCGGTCGGTTGAGCAACTCAATTATTTGCTTTAATACCAGTAACACCATGAGACCTCAGACGGCCCACTATTAACACACAGCTCTGAAACTCGCTGCACGACATCGCCATCATCAGAAACACACAGATGAATGTAATGTGACTTTGTTTGCTTTACAAATTTGAATCACATTTGAATTCAGGTTCATATATATTTGACAAAAATGTGTGAAATGTTTTACTAAGTGTCCATTTCGAAGGGTTCTTGGCCTGACCTTCTAAATTGAGGGACCAAAGGATGATCAGATACTGAAACGAGGGCTGGCTCCATCAAGCCTGACTCCCATTCACAAAAATAAGCTCACATACTACAGTTTCATATTGCTTGTCTTATAGCTTACATTTCCAACCAACCCTTAGTCTTTGTCTGTCTTCTCAGGTGACTCTGTCTGGTGCATATGTCAACTAACAGCAGCTACACATTGATAGTGGACATTCTATAACAGTAGTGTCAAACTCAAAGTGGTGAGGGGCCTCGAAAATAAATAAGAATCCATTCAGGAGCCGAAGATGGTGGTGATTTTGAAGCTTTTGTTAAATTTTGAATGTGACATTTCATCTTAATTTGAGTCTTACAAAAGTTATCACACAAACAATAATTTCCTCCTTTTATGGATTTTGGTTTTAGTCACATTTGAACAGGTTTTAGTTGGATTTGAACAAGTTTTAGATGGATTTGAACAGGTTTTAGATGGATTTGGACAGGTTTTAGTAGGATTTGAACAGGTTTTAGATGGATTTGAACAGGTTTTAGTCAGATTTGAACAGGTTGTAGTTGGATTTGAACAGATTTTATTTATCTTGCAAAAATAAAATCCATCTAAAACATGTTCAAATCCAATGAAAACCTATTACCAAAAATATCACCTACTAAATGTATTGAAGGGCCACATAAAACATTGCAAAGGGCCGCATTTGGCCCCCGGGCCTTAAGTTTGACAACATGTGCAGAGTCATAAATACAAATTAGTTGTGACAGCAATAACAATTTGCATTAAAGTGCATTTTCCCACATCTGTCTTATTGTGAGGTGATTACATTACTTTTTCTTGCCTGCTAAAGCAAGCTAGCAAGCTAAAGTGAGCTATTTGTAATTCATCATTTCATTCAACACAATAATGACAATTTAAAAGAAATCTGTGCATCTAACTTGTTACGCCTTCAGTTTGCCTACAACACATATCATGCCATGCAATTTTTACGGCTTTACCAATCCCACTTTGCTCTTGTGTGTCTGCTCGTACAAGAAATCTAACATTTTCCGTTGTAGGAGGGTCGTGGGGGGAGGGGATTGTTATAGCTCCTGAGCTTTTAGTTTAGATTTTTTATTACTATTTTTCCAACTCTTACATCACAAAAAACATCTATCCACCTCATGCTGTGGAGAAGCAAAAGAAGAGAAAACACTGTTCTCTTTGGGAGTTGTAGTTGTGTTAGCAGCAGCAGCATGGTTTTACTCCATTGGTAGAAGTCTTCAATATTTCCACACCACTCAGTTTGTTTACATGCACAGCTTACTCTACTACAGCATTACTCTCTCTGCTTTCTATGCTCACAGCTTCATTAAGCCCTTGCAGCTGTATTTCTTACTTTGTTCGGGAGAGAACGGAATTAACAGAATTAAAATTAAAGTAGATTTCATGTATTAGCCCCATTAACAGGTTCCCGATCTAGCTATTATGTCTGTATTGGGCCTGACTTTATATGCCATTTAGATACTAGTTGGATCCACAATTCTTAAGATTCAAGTAAAAACAAAAAACTCCTTCAACATGCAGGGTATACTTTACTTATTCAGATTTGTCGCAGAAAATAATAAAAAAAACATTTATCAACACCTCACGGTAATAATGGTTGTAACCTAAGACGTCACAGAACTCTGAATTACACTGTAGCATTTATTATTTCTTAGAAATGACCTGTCCTGACACACCAACCCCAAGATGTTCTAAAAGGCCCTGCAGCAAAAGTAGTCATGCCATTTGAGTCAAACTGAGAGCAGCGTAGACAGAACAGGACAGTAGCTCTTGACTCCATCTAGTGACACAAAGCAATATAACAGGCTGGGAGACATGTTCACTTCTTTTGCATCTACAAAAGCTGTTTTTTTCTAAAAGGAAACTCCGACTTGCAGGACTAATTGACCTTGTGTCATAAACATTTGCTTCAGCTATAAAAACGTGTTGTCAAAAATACTTTAGACTGTTTAGTTTTTATAAATTTTAAAAAATTAATTCCCATCGTACGCCGCCATTGTTGTTTACATTGCAATGCATTCTGGGTAACGGCCGTCGCGATGGACTTCAGTGTACTCGTCTGCAGGCTTTAGCCTCAGCTGTGGCCGAATGACGCCATCGTCCCAGAATGCATTGCGCAGGTAAAACAATGGCGACTTCCGTAGTCAGAAAAGGTAGTAAACATATACGATTTTTAAAGTAATTAGGAGTTTTCAAGTGCAACTAACAATGAATTTTAGTAGAATAGGACAATACGAACATATTAAGCCCCAAAAGTGCTAATAGCCTTTTAAACAATTCAATCAGGATATGTGAGAAATTGTAACATTAAAAGTTGGGTATTCCTCTGAGTCATTTCCCAACACGTGCATGTTCGAGGAAGCATTATGTCACCACAGCGTCTTCTTTATCCTTTTTCACGATGTTGTGCGTGTTGTAGTTGGAACAGAAACGCTTTCAACATCAATTTGACAAATATGAGAACACTCACATCATGCGATAACGACCCCCGGAGGACGCCCTGCCTCCAGAAGACGACACGCTAAAGACCTGATGGAAGGAGCTGGAGCAGAGAGAACATATGCGGTGGAGTTGAATCCCGTCCCGACGCCCCGCTGTGCACAGTCCCCGCTCTGCGCCCGCACCGCTCTCACACTGTGAATGATGTTGTGGACGTCGGAGCCCGAGGAGAGTTATCGCGGCGGAAATGACCTCCCTGACACGCCGGCGCTGACCTGTGCCGTGATCCCTGGGACGAGTGGGCGTCCCCGGGATATGGCTGTTTCCCAGAGAGACAGTTAGCACACGGCGGGAGCTGAGGATACTCCCCCCGGCGCACACGCACACCGGCGCACTAGCAAAATACCATAAAAAAGCTGCACAAGCACAAATAAACCTGCGTGGAGCGTGTATAAATATGAGTGCACAATACAAACAGCCCCCGACCCTGGGAACCACTGCTGGAATATGAAGAATGTTGGAGTCATTTCCTACGACGGCAGCCTTTTGTCTGTTTGGACATTTTTTACCATTGACACTCATTAACACACACTTAAAGCCAGAATTATTATTATTATTATTATTAATTAAACCACATTTTAACCTAAAAATAATAAACTAAAATACATGATGACATTTGAAAATAAATATATTCAATGTAACTAATGTTGCCGTGCCCTTATTAGGTTTAGTAAAAGATAATCACATGTCACCTAAAATGAAATAGGTTTTATGTTTTGAATCAGCTGTGACCTGCGTCTGACACTGAGATCTGAGATTCTAATTAGGCCACAATTCAACTATCGGAAAAAAATAAATAAAAAAGTTAGAGGACTTTCACTCCTGCACTGTTTGGTCTGGACTTTCCGACTTCCAAGCCCAATCTTCAGGTGTGAGTGTGCCAGAAGACTGTGGTTTAGACCAAACAGCTGCTCTTTGGTCCAATCTGAACCAAGGTGTGGTTGATTTGTAGTGTGAAAGTGTGTATGGTGATATGCAGGAAGACACGGCAAAGAAGAGTGAATGAAGGGAAATGGGGAAAAGGAATATCGGTCGGGTTTAAAAACACGTAATACACATAGATTACATTGTTTGATGTTTAGTACAGCTCTATTTTCTTACTACTCTGGAGTAGATGCTCAGGTCGTCAGGGAAAGTCAGAATTCTAAGCTTTTAAAAACTGAAGTGTAATGCCAAAAGTTACAGAACCTAATGAAGACTGTGTAACAATTTGTGAATTCTTAGTTTAGACCAGTGGTGGGCAAACTAAGGCCCAGGGGCCACATGCGGCCTGTTGAGCTGTGTAATGCGGCCCGCCAAGCATATATTTGCCTTGTACTTTTGCTAAAGCTACCATCATATCTACAAACAGAAAATGTCCATTCACACTTCAAGTTTTTAATATAGAACGGACAGAGATATTTTTTAACTGAAGTCCAGTCAGTAGCCTTATGTATTATTTGCCAGTTTGCCGTTTTCAAAGAACGTAATATCAGCCACCACTTTTCCACTAAACATTATACTAACTAACTTTACAGGTTTTCTTGTGTAATTTGTATTAGTTTATAGTTTACTGGTCTGGCCCGTCTTCAGTTTTTAAAACCCAGTGGGCCCTTGAGCCAATCCCTTTGCCCATCCCTAGTTTAGACCTTGGTGTGGACTTTTAGGAGAAAATGCACAAAAAAAGTCTGGTCAAGTTTCTCTTGCAAAAGAAGAGGTAATTAATTTGTATAGTTTGTCTTTATATAAGTATCTCGCTAGCCTCTGTGAATGGATATTGAAGTGCAGTGTTGTAGCAGGATTCTAACTAACATTTCTGACATTGTGTGATACTTGTTACAGGAAAACTTAGAGCGCAAACTGTGAGAACTGTGTAAGCAGGCTGACACACAACAAAACATACACAGAAAAAAACATCTAACACCAAACTTGCCAGGCATAGTACAGTATCATATCATTGACATGGCTTAGTGTTGTAACCCTCGTCCATAAACAAACCCTGTCTATTTGTGAAACCCCAAAATATGTTCAATCAAAGTGCATCCACTTAAACAGTACATATTCTGCACACATCAAATTGTATCACCTTAGCCTCATTCTCCCAGAGTCCAACACGCAGCAAACTGAAAAGAATAACACAAGAAAGTATAGCGTAAACAGTGCAGACTAATAATAACACTGGAGAATTCCCAGACTGTAGGAGCTGATCTGGGAATGTTGGGAGGAGGAATGAGGGAGGTGAGGAGGAAGTGGAAAAAAACAACAACCCACATCTTCATGAGGACTGGACCCATCCTGTTGTTGAACTTATTCCAAAGTGGATTCCATTTTGGGACAGTTCTTAGCACCTTCTTCTGTTTTCTCCTATTTCCTCTAGAATGATGTCTTTTAACAGTAGTACTTCGATATTAGGCCACAAAAACATACAATAATATTATAATTCAGTCGCCGGGATTAATCATGTAGTACCTCATTTTAATTTGGTGTATTGATTTAGGAATATTCAGGAAAGGAGCCATTTGCAAGAACATAGAGCCTGTGGAGAAAGCCTGAAGTGAGAGTCGACGTGCAAATACAACTCAAATGCAAACTTTACACAGGCTATTATAGAGAGTATGCATCTTTTTTTTTTTTTTATCATCTCCTTATTGTGCCCACTTACGCCAGCCCTGTAGCTCAACTTAAGCTACTTGCTAAGTGCTAGCTACGTGCTACCTTTACTGACTTTCTTAACCCAGTACATATCATCACTTCAAATCAGTTTTCAATCGTCACTGAGATCCACATTCGGAGCTTTTGCAAGACGGTGAGCGGAAGATGACGTGACAAAGAAGAGAATGCATAAAATCAGAGGGAGCTGTGAGGGGGGGAGGGGAGAACAGACTGTTAGAAAGAAACAATTTGATTCAATTTTCCACTCAATAAAACCCAAGCATCAGCTCTGCACAGACACACACAGCGTCCGTCTCCAGAGTGGGCTTTTAATTGAAGCAGGTTACGCTCGTGTCTCGATGAAATTGGAAAAATTAATCAGCTGGAAAACGGTGTGTTTTCTTCCCTCCAGCCTTCCCTCCGTCTCTCCCTCTGTCTCCATCAGTCTCACATCTGAAGCTGGCAAATTAACTTAGCAAAATAAGTTTGTGTGCATTTTATATCTACGTCTTTTGGTGTTTGTGAATACTGGGATTTGTAATGCGCGGATCAGCCCAGAAACTTCTTGTGTGCGTTCCACAGTGTTGATGTGAAGTTTGTCATACCTTACTAATCTTCTTTTCCTTGTGTTTGTAACTGCTTAGCAACTGATTACATGCGGAAAACCAGAGCACACACACAAATATTACAATGTTTTTGGTCGGTCTTTAAAAAGTTGTTCGTCACATGTGCAGTGGATATTTTGAATACGTCACGAATGAACTTGAAACATGCAAACTTCATAAATGGACAGTGTTTTTTCTTACCTGTTTTAGCATATTTATCTATTGATTGACTGACTGTGCTTTGTTCTGGATGTCTGCCTTTGATATATTGTATGTAATGGTGTAAAGGGAAATTTGCACTATAGTGGACAAAAAAGTTCTATCAACATTAAAACTGCAAGCAGTGAAAATGGGCCCCTGCACCCCTCGTGACAGTGGAAGGACATGCAGCTCTGTGGAACAGCTGCAGGAACCAGATGCAGGGTAAATGAGGAGTTGATTTTAGTTTGAGGGGTGGAAAGAATAAAAATGGAGTATGGTTATTAGGGTTTGGTAAGGCTTAAACCTGCTTAAACCAACAGCCTTTTTGAAAATAATGAGGGGCCGTCGCTGAGCAAATTTGTGTCCTTATGAAATTGTGTTTTGCTCATAATATCTGACATCAAACTCATGAATTTAGTGAACATCAGACCAAGTGACATGACGTTACTACAGTTTGCTGCGGTGCCACACACACACACACACACACACACTGATCCAGTTGCCGTGAAAAAAAAAAAAAAAAAAATCTGGAGAAAGACCTACATTAAATCACAAGTAGGTGGTGTTATCATACTGGTCCAAAATATTTACATGAAATGTTGTCTGAAATATAATGAAAACTGGTACATTTTCAGAATAGGATGGGCAGGTAAAGTTTGAAATAAAAGAACACATGTGACAAAGGCCCATGTTTACTAAGCTGCACAATTTTGCGTTTAAAAGTCAGACAGTACACTTCATTTAAGTGAGATGGAGCCAGTCAGGCAAGAAGAGAGTCTTGCACAAAACCAGTTTCGTATACAGTGATATATAATGTACAAATTACATTAGAAAGTGGTGTGATTTAAAACTGTAAATACTTTTTTCTATAGAGAAGAACAATCACTTCAAGATGTTGGTAATGACTCAAATTAAGCACAATCACGCACAAGTATGTTTTCGAAGACATTTATTGGCTCTAAATGCAGTTAAAATACGTGCCCAGTCAGATTTCTAGGAAATCACATGTCACTTCTGGACATCACGTCATTAATGTGCTTACTTAAGACAGGAAATGATGTCACAGTGCAGCGTGGGACCTCTGTCGCCCCTGGGGGCTGGCGGTGGATGAGTGATCGTCCAATCAGTGGAGGTGTTGTTGTCTATGCAACATTACTTGAGCCAATTGAGCGTCACCTGATAATAATACGGCCATCAGTCTGGTCTCTAACAAATAAACCCCACACTCCACAACAGGAAGGATTTCACTTTCTCAAGGACGGTAAAGAAGTTCACTGTTGTAACTGCAAGACATTAGATGATGTAATGTTATTTGAAGGAAATTAGTTTAATCGAGATGGGATTTTATAAGAAACATCTGATTTGAGAGGAAAGTATTTGAGGAAAGTAGTATTTAGTATTTACCAGCTAAATGCTAACCCATGTGTTTGCTTGGGATGAGTATTAGCATCGGAAGTCCAGATTAGAGTAGGAAGAAGGTGATTTAACCACCAAAGAGTGTGCTCGCAAAAAACTGGATTTATAAAACCACGCATACACATTCTTGCACACAATCTTAAGGATATCTCAACATGTTTCAGTTCACAAACTTGTCATCTCCAGAATGTGCTCCTCATTGTTTTGTCTTTTATAGATCCCAACTTTTGCGTGGGAAGTCGAGCACTAATGTGTCAGCAGTCTGTTATCAAATTTAATCAAAAATAAATAAAAAACAGCATATTTCCATTTGACACTTGCTTTTTTCAATATTTTTTATTTGCTCATGGATTACTAAGCTATCTCCCATCTTAACGACAAATGAAAACTATTACCGCTGAAGTCAAACCTCAGTCAAATAGTCAAAGTATTCCACTCCAACATGTGTGAGTAAGAGTGTACCCCCCTCCACTCTGCCGGCTTAATCTGTGCTTGGCATATTTGCTCTGCAGCTATAAATAATGTTTTACCCACGATGAAATGAGCTAGCCGCATGGAGGCAGGCCCGTGTGTGTGAGCCTTGGGTTAGTCATTAGTGCTGCAGCGCTGAGGGGAAGGAGGAAGCCAGTAGATCATGAAGCACATTAACTGAAGAGCTGCTGGAGCGAACACACACAGGATCAGGGCTGGAGGTGTTCCTCAGGGCAGCGGCACCGGCACACACGCTTTTCCATTCTGTGTGTGCGCATGAATATGTATTACGTTCCCAGATAAGCATTGGTATTCACAGTGAGCCACAGTGTCGGAAATTCATGAGGGCTTGTGCACACAAATACAAACTCAACCTGGATTCCACAGCCGTTACCTGTGACCTGAGGGTATGTTGAGTATTGGTTAAATCAGAATTGAATTTTTGTTTTGTAAAATGAATGTGATGATATTGTGGGCAGAAAAAATGTCTAGAGCAGTGGTGTCAAACTCAAAGTGGTGAGGGGCCACGATAATTAATAAGAATCCTTTCAGGAGACAAAGATGACATTTGGGAAGCTTTTATTAAATTTTGAATGTGAGATTTCATCTTCATTTGAGTCTTAGAAAAGTTATCTTTAACATTTATTTTCCCCTTTTATGGAAACTGGTTTTAGTTGGATCTGAACAGGTTATAGATGGATTTGAACAGGTTTTAGATGGAGGTAAACAGGTTTCACTTGGATTTGAACAAGTTTTAGTTGGATTTAAACAGGTTTTAGGTGGAGGTAAACAGGTTTCACTTGGATTTGAACAAGTTTTAGTTGGATTTAAACAGGTTTTAGGTGGAGGTAAACAGGTTTCACTTGGATTTGAACAAGTTTTAGTTGGATTTAAACAGATTTTAGATGCATTTGAACAGGTTTTAATTGGATATGAACAAGTTTTAGTTGGATCGTTTGTCTTTGAACAGGTTTTATTGGATGAAAAGTTTGTTGGTTAAACGGTTTGTAAGGTTGTAAGTTTTTGGTTAAGGTTTTGTTAGGTTTGTGAGTTTTGGTTACGGTTTTTGTTGTGAGTTGGAAAGGTTTTGGTTTTGGTTGTGGTAGGGTTTTTTTTTTTTTTTTTTTAGTTTTTTTATTTTTTTTGTAAGTTAGATTTAAACAGGTTTTAGATGCATTTGAACAGGTTTTAATTGGATTAGAACAAGTTTTAGTTGGATTTAAACAGGTTTTAGATGTATTTGAACAGGTTTTAATTGGATTTGAACAAGTTTTAGTTGCATTTAAACAGGTTTTAGATGCATTTGAACAGGTTTTAATTGGATTAGAACAAGTTTTAGTTGGATTTAAACATGTTTTAGATGCATTTGAACAGATTTTAATTGGATTTGAACAAGTTTTAGTTGGATTTAAAGAGGTTTTAGGTGCATTTGAACAGGTTTTAATTGGATTTGAACAAGTTTTAGTTGGATTTAAACAGGTTTTAGATGCATTTGAACAGGTTTTAATTGGATTTGAACAAGTTTTAGTTGGATTTAAACAGATTTATCTTTGTTGCAAAAATCAAACCTATTCAAATCCATCTAAAACTTGTTCAAATCCAATTAAAACCTAATGCCAGAAATATCACCTGCTAAATGTATTGAAGGGCCACATAAAACATTGCAAAGGGCCGCATTTGGCCCCGGGGCCTTGAGTTTGACACGTGTGGTCTATTTGTACACAAATAAAGGTGGGATGTTTAGCCCTTTTTTTGGTTTCATGAGTGCAAACTGCAATTCCAAATCTCACACTGGTCTTGATCCTCACACTATGGTAGCCCAGCAGGGACACGCTCTTGTCTATAAACAACCCCAGTGTAAATAGAGCTGATGGCGATTTCACAATCTGAAGTCTAATCAGTTTTGTTCATAAACGTCCTAGTCCTTCAGCAAGAACATGTGTTCAAAAGGAAAAATGAGTGTGCTTCTTCTCTGACAGTGCTTAGTTTGTCCTCTTTGGGCACCTGTAGGAACATGAAGGCATAGCACTTCCACTAAGTTCTATGGAGTCTGAAATGTCTATTTTTTCCCAGACAGATCTCATATTCTCTTTTCCTTTTATGGCCTTTAACCATAGCTCACACTCCTTGAGCTGCATCTGGATCCGTGAGAGATTTCACAAACTCACTGAACTGAAACTGAACTTTTATTTAAAGAACATACCCTTTGCAAAGCCTTTTGTGGACGCCTCCGGATGGTTCTGTGTAAGAGACAATCTAGACAGTCAGACAATGTGCACGTTAGAAAAGACTTCTTCATTAAGAACAATAATGTATCCAGAGAAAATAGATGTAAGCTAGCCATTATATGTAAGAAAAGTTATGTTCAACTACATATAATATTGATGGCAGTGGATAAACAGTCACCACTGCTGCTAACTTCATGCTGTAAACAAGAAGATGTGTAATATTTATAAAAGCATTTCTATGACAATCATACTTTCATGCCATAAACTATATACCTTTACTCTTTTTCCTTCACCTTTTCTACACCTTTACTTTACAACTGAAACTGGTGATGGAATAAGATATTACCAGTACCTGGACAAAACAAGGGTCCTTTTTACAAACACTTCCTATTTTCTTGTCACTACACTTGACTCTGTTTTTCTTCTATTTTGGTGGACAAAGCTCTTGTGTTTGCGCCGACATGTGATGCCTTGTAAACACAGGGCGACAGAAACCGAGAAACACTGAGGAATAAAAGCCAAGAGAGGGACAGAGATGTTATCGGGACAAATATTAGCTCTTCCTTTGCGTCAGGTGTCGGACATATTTCCCTCAGCGCTGCGCGGCTGACAGACAAGCGCACGGTTCGGGTTTGCTGTGACAAAAGGAGCGTCGCTCAAGTGTGTGCGAGTCGAGTGGCATGTTAACAGCTTTATTACACCAGGCAGGATCAGACAGGGACGCCACGGCTAATTACGCCGCTCTGTGAGTGTTTGTGCGTATACAGGCAGGAAATGGGAGCGTCACTTACAGAAGCTCCCCTCTTTAATCCTTCTGCTGATGGACTAACACTGTGTGGAGAGGTCTGAGTCAACCAGACAATAACAACAAGAATGTGGCACTAAACACACCACAGTTATGTTCATGTGGTGCAGTGTGTAGTCTGTATTTTCCGGGAGTGATAATTTTGTGATAGTGAGACTTAATCAGTTTGATGCATGAAAATCTACTGACAGATGAAGTACTTTTTTGTTGCTTTTGGATACAAAGCTATCTGAAAGCAATGAAAAAACAACAACTATGCAATAGTTGTAGACGGATGCTATGACAGTCCTAGATTTTCGCCACAGATATTTTTATTCTTTCGTGAAAGCTGCTGATTTTGGTCTTATTTCACAAAAACTAGTTCTGTTGGTTTAAGTTTACTCTGCCAGAACATCTCATATGATGCACTGAACCTCTCAGGCCTAGTCCACACCTAGCCGGGTATTTTAAAAAACGAATACCTCCCAAACCCCGTTTTCAAAAATAATTCTGTACACATCAGACTGTTTTCAAAAAAGTTTTCATCTACACGAACCCGCATAAATACACCTTTCAGCGCTGTTGTACACATGCCAAGCCCATAGGTGGCAGCGTATTGCGAAACTTAAACCCATGCTAGCCAATCAGAATGACTTTTGTTTGTTGCCGTCACTTCCGCAAGAAATGAAACATGGCGCCAGGTTCATTCGTGTGGACCAATAAAGAGGTGGAATCACTTCTTGCGGTTGTAAAAACAGGCAAACAAAAAGCGTTTGCATGAAAGTAAACAGCAGACCTCTGATTGCATTCATTCTGTTCACCCCTGACCCCATCAACAAGGGTTGCACATGTGACGTTGATGCATGACTTGTTGCAGGCTGTGACGTTCAGGAACCTAAAACCCTGTTTTCCTATGTACATACGCAAATGCAAAAACAAAGTTTCCCAAAATTTGGTCGGAGTTTTCAGAAATGATCGTTTTTAGTGATACAATACTGCGTTTACGTGTGGATGAAAGGCCCAAACACATAAAAATATATTCCTTTTCCCAGATACCCGGCTACGTGTGGACTAGGCCTCAGACTACTCTAAAGCTGGGCATACATGGTGCAACTTTCAGCTTGAATTTGACCCAATCTCTGGTTGTATGACAATGTCTGTGCCAGGCCAGATTTCAATTTTCAGGCTCCTGACACGCTTATGACAATCGGAAGGTCACATGAAATTCTGACAAACCATGAACACATGAATTGTGATTTACTGTACATTGTGACTTGGGATTCTATTAGAAACACTCCAAAATCACTCTGTATGCCCAGCTTATCTCTCCTGTTGAATACCCAAGTATCTCTACATGAACTAACTATATAAAGATATCATTTTAGGGGCTGTTTACTATAACGTCACAGTTTTCAGAGCGAGACTGGATTCAAAGTTTTGTGTTTTCGTGGATTGAGAACACAGGCCTTGTATAAATGAGAGGCCCATCCCTTGGTGATTTTGGCAAAATGCGTTGTTGTGTAAATGGCTTCTTAGTCCATTTTAAGGATAAAGATACTGACAGGTTTTTTTGTTGTTTCTGTGTCCACCCAAAGCTATAGTCTGCTTAAGGTTTCTGTCAGTTAAAAGGCAGTTTTACCTTGACACTCTTGCCTAGTGCTTGCTCATGAGCGATGGTAATGTAGCTCTGTAAAGTAGACTAAAGTAGGACCAGATGTGCGCTCAATGAAAGTGTCTGGCCTCAACATTTGCTACTGGTCTGTAAATGATGCACTTAACCAGCTGACCTGAAGTAAAAGTCGCTCTTAACTTGCTATTTTTGTAATGCGTCTTTAGGCCAGTACATAACGTTGGCTAATTAGATAATGAACAGATAAACCTATATTGTAGCAGTGTTTGCTTTTCTGCTGTTAATGCAGTCATTGTACCTATAGCCATTCAGGCCTCTCAAGTAGAATTACTTCACATTAAACCTAGCGATTATGTAAATTTGTTCATTACTTTTGGGTGCTAATCCTCTTTAAGGTTTCAAATCTTGGTGCATATAGTTTTTCAATTCCAAACCATTTTACCAAATGAAGTTGAGATGCTGTAGGGGTTGCCCATGGGTGACACACAAAGTATAAGTCTGTAAGCCTTGCTAAAATGAGTGAAAAACAAACAGGTGGTTCATCCAATCATATTCAAGTTTTCATCTAAAGTCCCTCCTATTTGTTTTCTCCAGATCTGATGAGTCAAGTTAGGAGACTCAGAGTTTTAGTTGGATTTTGCTGATGCCTGAGGAAAACTTGTGGGATTTATTATTTATTAGTTTTCTTTTTACACTTATATCTCATTTTCAGCAGACGAATATCTCTGGTGGGGTGATTTTTTTATTGAATGAGCGACCAACATCTTCCATTAGTTCCTGAGGGGACCATCTAGGGCACACATGTCAAACTCAAGGCCCGGGGGCCAAATGCGGCCCTTTGCAGTGTTTTATGTGGCCCTTCAATACATTTGGAAAGTTATATTTTTGGCACTAGATTTTAATGAATTTGATTTTTGCTACAAATTCAACTAAAGCCTGTTGAAGTCCAACTAAAACCTGTTCAAATCTGACTAAAACCTGTTCAAATCCAGTTTAAGCCTGTTCAGATCCGACTAAAACCTGTTCAAGTCCAATTAAAACCTGTTCAAATCTAAATAACCTTGTTTAAATCCAACTAAAACCTGCTGAAATCCAACTACAAAGAGTTTCCATAAACAGATGAAATTAAAGTTAAAAGATAACTTGTGTAATACTCAAATGAAGATGAAATCTCACATTCAAAATTTAATAAAAGCTTCCAAATGTCACTATCTTCGGCCCCTAAAAGGATTCTTATTAACTATGGTGGCCCCTCACCACTTTGAGTTTGACACCACTGATCTAGTGGGAGACAAGCTATAGACTCCTATTCATTCTGTGGTATTTAATGTATTGCTATGTCAAATTTTGATTATTTTAACAAACTTGGTGAGGATTAAAGATACACCAGTAACATTGTTGTTATGAAAATGTATGGGCAAAAGATGAAATGTAACTATTTTAACTGTTTTTATCTTACAACACAAGAGGAACACCATTAGTTTTAAGTTGTCAACATGCCCCTCATTATTAGCTGTCACGGCTGCCATTATTGTTTATGTCATTACAACAAGATCCAACCACCTCCTTTGAAAATGCACTGATATATGTGAAAAGAAAAATGTCATTCTCAAGCCCAACTCTGGACATTTTTAATAAACTTGTGTGAAGCAATGTGAGAACTGAGCTGTGTCAGTGTTTATGAAAAGTTTAATTTTATCTGCAGTTTCCGAAATGATTCCCCGTCACCCTGACTGGAGTTTTCAGACACCTAGACCACCACTTGAAACTTTTGTTCCAGGACGTGATCAGAAACTAGACGGCATTTGTCCAGTAAGAAGGAGGTTCTTTAATAAAAAATCCCGCATATTGCTCCTTTAACTCCAGTCCCCTCCCTCATCGGACCGTCCCGTCTGTGTGGTCTGTACCTGACCCGACCTGTCTGTGTGTGTTTAGAGGCAGCAGCAGATCAGAGGCCAGCGCTGCACATTATGAGCCTCATGACAGTTTTATAGCGACAGACTGTGGAAGTCACACAGGAAGATGTACAGCAGACAGAACACAACACAAAGAAAACACATTGCCATTAACAGAACAGAGGAGTGACAAAGCGGGATCCAGATACTATGTGGCCTGTACCTGGCTCTTGTGGATGTGGAGAAAGAGTGCTTAGTCTATTAAAAATGTCCAGAGTTGGGCTTGAGAATATTTGTTTTCTTTTCACATAGTTCAGTGCATTTTCAAAGGTGGTGGTTGGATCTTGTTGGATCTTGTGCCAATCTTTTACAAAGGTACTAGGCTGTACTTTTGAGTTAATCCAGTATTGCAGAGAAGTTGCTTGGTGGGTACTGTTAACCCTCCTGATTTGACTCCTGTCCTTTTCCAGGTAAGGATCCTGTATAGCTGTGTTGTACTTGAAGGGGTTGGCGAGTAAAGAATGCTGCCAATGTGAATAGTGTACTTTATATATCTGTAAATTTGTCAATTTGCCTGAACAGCCACAAACCACACACGTGACTGATTTCAGCTGGAAGTGGCCTGTCTGCATGAGTCTGAAACCAACTGCTTTGATGGAACATTGAAAGAGACGTGAAGAAAAGGACCGGACATAAATTAAGTCAAGAACGAAGAAGAAGAAGAAGAAGAGTGAGCAGGCAGTGAGAGAGAGAGAGATGGATGATGGGAGATGGAGGATGAGTCGGAGATGAAGAGTGAAGGGGGTGGGGCCATATAAAGAAGCGAAGGATAGACAGAGGGATGAGTGATGGATGCAGTGAGTGGAGGATGAAGAGGAGAGATAAGAGTGGCAGAGATACCAACAGAAACACACTTCATTTATTATCAAAGATGGAGGGATGGACGGATGAGAAGGAGAAAAACAGACTGGGAAAGAGTCAAACACTATAAAGCTCAACACTGACACAAAGATGAGGGGGTATAGATTACTGCTATAGAGTCGTTCTCCTTCTGGGAGATGACATGGGTCTGGAAGTCAGAGGGCAGAGGTCAAATATACATATTTTTTGGTTTGTCAAATTCATCAAAAAGATCAGATTTAAGAAATGTGTTGCTTTTCAAAAGACAGCAAATGGTATATTTGTTAGTTATCAGAGGCAATTAAAAAAGATTTGCCACTGACCAATGTTGCCTATTTGCCTATTTACTATTTTCATTGGAAAGTAGCTAAATCGGGGGTGCACGGTAGCGGAGTGGTTAGCGCTTCCGCTTCACAGCAAGAAGGTCGTGAGTACGAATCCCGGCCGACCCAAAAAACATCGTTGGCCGATTGTAGCCAACCCAAAAAAACATCATTGGCTAACTCTGGTCTTTCTGTGAGGAGTCTGCATGTCCTCCCCGTGTCACCGTGGGTTCCTCCCACCGTCCAAAGACATGCATGTATAGGTGAATTGGTGTCTCTAAAGTGCCCCTAGTGGATGAATGTGAGAGTGAATGGTTGTCTGTCAATGTCTCTAAGTGTCAGCCCTTCGATGAACTGGCCACTGTCCAGGGTGTACCCCGCCTAAGGCCCAAAGCAGCTGGGATAGGCTCCAGCCACCCACGACCCCCCAAAGTGGGATAAGCGGTAGAAGATGAATGAAAAAAAAGTAGCTAAATCATTATTATATTAATGACACCATCATGTATTTGCATTCTGTTTAAATCCTGCACTTTATAACTGTTTTCTCCCCCAATCTGTGCTCACAAACTGTTTTATTATAAATACTGTATATAGTCAAATGCCCAATAAAAGCAGTTCTCAAAAAAGTCGCTATTTTTTTTTTCTATTTGCTGTTTTGGAAAAAAAACAAAAAAGAAACTCTAACTTATGAACAAATGGGGGTCTCCTAGAAGTGTCCTGACTTAGGTTATTGTGCTAGAGGACTCTCTGTTGCACAAAGCAGAGCATAGCCACAGTGAAATTACACCTTGCTGTCTTGTTTCAGCACGAAATTATCTGCTTTGAATGAAACACAATCACATGTAAACACTGAGCAGTGACACACAAGCCACACTGGAAACATGGAGCAGAGACTTGACTCCAGCTCTGCTTTAAATCAGGGAAATGAAACTGAAAAGTCAATGTATGTTGCTAATATAAACGGTCTGTTCTATCCACAATCAGCCCTCTAACTGTTATTAGCAGACACATTCTCATTTGTAAGCTTTGAAATACTGCATTCAGTAGGAATTGATACCGATCGGTGACCTACACAAAACGGTGATGTGAGTCATATGATGTTCCATGCCGCTGCGCATCTGGTATGAATTCAGCTTTAGTCTGTTGAGATTACAGGAACAGTTCACAACATCTAACATCTAACACTACGTTCTTATAAGCATCCTATCAGAAAAACTGTCTAAAGTAAAGAAAAAATGGATGCAGGCATCAAGATGAGAGAAATCAGTGGGACAATGCAAGAAACTGTAGTTCTCTGTAGACTCGAAGTATTTTAAAGCTCTGTGTTGTGTCTAATCTGAGGGAGCATCAGCACAAGCCACCACCCAGAGGCATCTTTTCTTCTTTTTCTTTAGTTTAACTTGTAGTCAGCAGACAAGTTTCCTTTTTAATTGTCTGTCTTCATGACAAAGAGCCAACACTAACATTTTTATTTTCTTACATTTTCTTTTTTTATTCGCCGTGAAAATTGACAATAAGAAAGTAATCCAAAGTTACTGAGTGGGTGAAGCTTAAATGTGCACTGTCTCTATAAATCATGTATTGACGTCATTATTATAGATATCCTATTATAGATAACCTGTTAATAAAAATGGATCCGTACTGCATGTAAATACCAGACTGCATGTTAGAGCTGGAGCTGTAAAAGGACATCAGAGAATGTTTGAGCGCTGATGTGGATCAATAAGATTTATTCTATCCATAGGCCTTAATCAATAACAGTTGTACGGCTCTCCTCTGGCTGTTACAAATGAACTGCAGGACGAGACGGGCAGCGGTACGTGTAACCCTCGGACATAAAGACAACTAGACAGTGGTGTTTTACAGCCCACCGTCCAAACATGAGCTTGTGTTTTGGACCGCTCTTGTTCCGGCTGGAGGGAACATATAAAGACGCACAGAGGAGCTGATGAACGCCAACAGGACGAGCTGCATTGACATCTGCTCAGCCTCCATGTGTATCTTTACATGTCTGTTATCATTCCATTATCCCCTCTCGATAAATTTGTCTGTCCTGTGTATTTGTTCTGGACTGGACATTTTTTAAAACCTCACAGCATTCCTATACAAGATATATAATTAAAGGTGCATTTGAGTTCATTTTATAACATCTAGCGCAATCAAAATGATGCGTCGGATATTGTATCATCACCATAAAATATGACTCTTTTGGAAAGTTTAAAGCTTCTTAGATCCCAGTGCAGCTGACAAACTCTGATAGATAAGTAATTTGACTGAAATGTCATTAGTTTCACTCCACTTTTGGAGTTATTTCAGCTGGAACGACTGTCAGTGAATGCACCACAGCTCAAGCTCTTAATGGGCTCATATCTGTGGCACTGACTGCACCTTCACTGTTAACTGAAACAGCTCTAATGAAGAACAAGCTGTGGATTTATATAAGTCACACGTATCAAATGCATCAAGACAATGTTAAGCATGCATTCACGTTTGTTCATAACATTCTCCAGAAAGAGCCATGAGAGGATAACAAATGCACACATATTGATAAGGCAATTATTATATTATCATTAATGAACAAATACAGCTGGGGCTTGTGTATTACCTGTTGCAGTTAAACAGTAAATGAAGTAGTACTTGTGGTATTTTCTTTAAAATGCTCCTGTCTGTTATTTGTTTTCTGCTGTCTCATCATTAAGTCTTTTACCTCTTTTTAAAGAAGCTCTCCGGGGATTTGTCTCAATAAAGTCAAGAGCAGGAAAGACAATCTAATCGATCAAAGTAGTCATTTTTCAAACTATAACAGCCAGAATATTGTAATAGAAAAATGTATTGAGTTTATTTTTCTTTTTTTGTGGCCTGGCACCAAATGACCCCCAGTCCAAGTTCTGGCCCACGTCCGGGGACCTGGGGACGCCTGCTTTAAACCATAAAACACAGAATGGCTTGATAGATCTTGGTAACTCAGTACAAATCCCAAACACAAAAGGAGACAAAGTGCACTGTCTGCTGTTGATGAGTGGGAAAGCAGAGGAGAAAGTGCTGCTTAGGTCAGTGCTGTTAACACCTGGATGGATGACCTCACCTAAACTAAGGGCCATGTGACCTCTGACCTCTGCTGACTTCCTGGTAGAGATCACAGATGCTCACATTTCAAAGTAGCACAGGTGTCCCCTCAGGTGAGCTCTTGGAGAAGCTCTATCCCGAGGGACCAGAAATGTTATCAAAAAGCGTACAAAGATAACAGATTTTTAATTTTTGTTTTGTTACATGCAGGTCTCTAAATATCTAATATCTAAATGACTGAAGGTGAAATACAAAAGTAGACAGTAAACACAAAACAAGAATTGCATTGATGCATTTAAACTTGCAAAGTAACTAAGAAAATTTAAAAGAACCATGACCTTTCCAGACCATAATCTAAGTACACTATACACATGTTATTGCTGTTTATGGGTTAAAACCAAGGCAAATTAACTTTTAACAAAAGTCTACGAGAAATGGTTTTGAAATGTGCCGCAGTGATTGATATTTGGTAAAATGGGGAACGTGGTCTGTTCAAAAGTTACTCAACCTGTGACATGAAAAAGTGAGTCCTGAAACTGTAGGGAACTGCTTCTTCTACCTCTACTGTTATTGCAGCAGTATGGTATAACGTCAGTATGGGTCAACGTCCATTACTAAACAGGGCACGGAGCATCTCCTATAAAGCATTTCATACCGTTTGTGTTCTGTTTCTGCTCACTGACTTCCATTCAAAATCCACCCAGTGTGGTCTCCTAAAGAGCCTGACTATATTTAAAAGTGAAAAGCAGATTATCCTCTTAATCACTGTTAATATAAATCCTTTATTCTGTGTTAAAATTCTTGTCCTAACTTTGAAAAGCCCAGATCGACACTTTGCATGTTCTTTATATTCCTCTCTTTAGTGGCTGTAATTGCGTGCTCTCACTGATGTGTCATCACTTTGCGCTGACTCCGGCTCCGGCGCCGATAAATCAGAGCGGAGATGGACCGCCTCTTCGTCCGCCGAGCCAAACCGTGATGGATGTCACCATTAATTAAGCGGGATTTTCTTTTATTTCCAAAAAGCCCATTTCCCTGCACAGCCAAGCTAATGACAATTACAATTTGTTCATTAATAGATGAGTGTCCTCCGTCACTCACTGATGAGGGAGAGAAAAGAGAAAGGAAAGTAGAATGAAAAGTTGGGAAAGTGAGTGGAGGTGACAGCAGGGCCGGGCTGTGGCTAAATGTTTGAGGAGGGGGCTGAGCTGTGTGTGACTTTTATTAAGTTGTATCGACAGTGAGCAGCCAAGGGGCTCAGTGAAGTTATGCATGTGATAACTTGACACGTTTAATACTTACATAACAGTCAGATAAAGTCATGGTAAGTCTATTTGCCCCGTCACGCTGCACTTTTGCAAGCTGCTGCCAAGAGATTCATAAGTTGTGGCAAAATTGTACATTATGTTTTTTAGTTGTTAGTACATTTTGCTATGAGGAGTAAAGAAGTTTTTTTTTTTTTTTGATGCGTTACTTGCTGACACTGCCTGTTTTTGATCAGAGTTGAATTGTAGCACACTTGCCTTAGCCAGACGATAACCGGAGTTTTAAAATGCATGTAAATGTATGATTAGGATTGCAGACGATAAAAAAAACACCTGGATGGAGCAATTTATAGTCAGACGAAGAGACAAGTCCACTTAAACGGTCTAAACAAGGTTAACTGTGAGTTTAAAAGCACTGACTACAGATATCAAGATGCAGGTTGCAGCCGACTTGAGTTACACAGTATGTTGTAATGTTCTCATGGTGTGATGGGGCTTAAGGTGCTGACTTTGAATATTGAAAATAAAAAAGGGTTGTCATGTTCACAAAGTGGTTAGCATTGTTCTGTCAAAGCAAGAAGTTAGACTCTTGGGCCTTTCTGTGTAAAGTTTGCATGTTTTTTCCCACTTGTTCAGGTGGGTTTAGCGTTGGTTCTCCAGTTTCTCTCAACATAAAAAACATGCACTGTGGTCTCTGGTTAGCAACATGACCAATTACTGACGAACGATCTGGAGAGGGTCCCTGGGCGCCCCCTGAACAGCTGCCCACTGCTTCTCTGGATGGGTTAAATGCAGAGAATGAATCCCCCACGAGGGTAGTAAAGGGCACCTCAAAAAATGTGCAACTAAATCTTTCTAATTTAACAACTAAATCAATCAATCAAACTGTATTTATATTGCACTTTTCATACCGCTTCACAACATTAATCTGTATGGTCTGTATCATTAAAGCTGTATAGTCTCAGAGACTGTTGGTTGTGGCACAGATTTAAGTATCTTTGTTGAGTTAATTTGCTATCAGAACCTGGCATTGGTAGTGTTAGCAACCATACAGTATTTTTTATTTTTTTTTGGGTTTTTTTGCCATATCAACTTAAATCATCATTGCAACTTTCAAAACAGACATAGCTCTTGTCACTTCTTTTTGGGACGTGATTTTAATATTAAAGGAGCACTATACTACTAACTGCTAGCCTAAAAACATACCGCATATATTGTCAAAAAAATGTTGACGATTCATGATTCTCACTGACACAGTACCCTCAGCTGGATAGAAACCTCCAATGTAACTTTTCTGATACACTACAGATCTAAAATAGAAACAGGCCAATTAACTGGACCCTAACAGACCCGTATTTGTACAAAATACATTAAAATGACCTACCATTTTAGAAGACGGGATATTTTCTTCCAAAATGTTCTCCTCTTGTAAATAAACAACCACTGTCGTAACAACACGGAGAGTCTGCAGAGGGATCTGGACTCTCTACAAGCTAAATGTTACACAGTGCTGCTTTAATAATGATAAGGCATGACCTCTTCTCTGTGTTACTACAGATGCTGGTCTTTCACCTGGGGGTATGAATAGAAGTGATTTAAGTGTCCCATCTTTTACATACTCTTCAAAATGCATCAACACACTCCCTTTCTGCGTTTTTAAAGAACATCAAGAATCACAGGGCAGCATTCATACTTGGTAAATCACATAAAACCAGTCTGAAGGCACTCTGACAACATTAATTACTGCAGTCCTTTTCTTTGTTGGTAGCTTTTCCTCAAACTGTGTGTCTAGAAATAAAAACATAATTACGAGGCAAGACCATGAAACATTAGAAAGAAGTGTTTTTAAAAGTGCGTAGAAGATGAGAGGTGCTGCTGTTTTGTTAGCGTCCACTTGGAGGCGCTCTGACATCACACATGAATCCTCTGCTTACCCACAACTCCACCTGCCTTCATCCTCACAGCTCCTCCTCTTCCTCACGCACCCTTGTCTGTGTATGAGGCTCTAAACCAGGATCAGACTCAGGATCAAACTAGACTTCATGTCTATAATCTCCTCTTTGGTTTAAGAGTCGAATTGGCCCCTGGAGACATGACTTAGGTGCCTCCAGCCTCCTTTACACTAGTAACACCACATGCGGATACATAGTTATTGCACTGCTACTGCTTTAAGTCTAGGAAAACCTGTGATACCTAATATTCACATTTCCAGTACATGGGAACATTGGAAATTTAAAGTTCTCTTTGCATCTGTTAAGTTCTCCAAGTCCTAACCCTGTCCTGGAAAAGTCATGGATTAGATTCTCATTAAAACACGGAAAACCCTATTGGTTTACTATGTTTATACAGGAGCCCAAAAAGGACAATTTTACATCCACCATCTTTTCTTTAGATTGAGTTGTTTCATCAAACAGGTACTGCCATTATTGCTTGATATCTTGACAGATACAGCTTCAGCTTGCTTCTCCAAATGTTTTTTTTTTTTCATATATTAAAGCTGGAGTGGGCCATTTTGTTCCAAAATTAAATCATAATCAAACTGTCCAAAATGAACATAATTTCATAATTTAAAATCATGGGACCACCATAAAGTAATCTATCATTTATTGCATATTTATGAGACATAAAAATGTGACACAATTACACATTGAAATATTTATAGAAATGTATTCCCATAATTCATATATTTAGCAATGTTTATAAAATGGTTGCAATCCGTATTTACAAATTTACTATTAATTTACACTGCAAAAAATAAAAAAACATATTTATGCTATACTAAAAAAATCTATTTATAATCTATGTTTATAACAATACTGATACCAGGTGGAAAAATAAATGAAGTTGCCATTCAGTAATAATTGTGATTTCCAATATAAGAATGAATAATAAGTAGAAAAGTATTTAAAATAATTCTAAACGTTCATCTGTATTAATAGTACACGGAAATAAATAAATAAAACATTATATTTTACCATTGAAAATGTACCACAAAATACAAGCATAATCACTGAATACATGTAAATATGCACTGACATCTTAACACATAAATTAGTGACAAAAATTGCAGCTCCACTTATTGAATTAACAATAGATTGAAGAATTATGTACAATTACAACATTAAGAATATCAAGCAATGTATATTAAATTACATTAAAATTTTGCAGCAGTTCAAATATGTAAGCCGCTGTTTACATACTTCCATACTGTGTGTGTGTGTGTGTGTGTGTGTTTAGATATATGTCTGTGTGAGCTAGCTCTGAGCAGAAGCATCTCCAAAACAATTTACTCTGGACACATTTATAGTCGAGGTCGTAAAGCAGCAGACTGATCCTCTCTCTATCATCTCCACTCCTCTATGCTCCATTAAAACACGCACTTCAATATTTGAGTGTGTTTTAAGAGCGCATATTTCTGCAGGTCCCTGGCAGCACAGGCCCCGGGGCCCTTTAGGGCTCCCAAAATATTTGAAGAGCCATAAAACACACGTTCATAATGTAAACAATACACAATATGGCTAATCGCAAACACATCTGTAATGTGAGAGTTACAGGACTCAGTGCTGTAAATAAGGACTAGAAGGATTTCTGTCACACAGAAATATAGTAGTACTTGGATCCTGAGTATTTATTTAGAGTAAAATTATGTTAAAGGAAAGGGTTTTAACAACTTAAAACATGGCAAAAGTAAAGAGAGCTGAGAAGATACAAAGGGGCAATGCAGAATATAATAAAAACATTGTTAGAGCAAATCCCTGACTCATGTATATTGTCGTAGTCTTAAAAGGATTTTGAAATATTACATTGTATTATTGTGCATTGTGATGTGTTACATAGAGTTCCGTTATATTGTTTTAAATCATTCTGTGTAATATTGTGTATGTTACATTGTGTCAGTTGTAACATAAACAAAACTGTTTTGTTACACAGTGATGTCACAATATGTAACTCTGTGTTACAATACAGTATAGTGTTTGGGTGTGTTATGGTACATTGTGCCACTTTTATATAATGTTACAATATGTTACTTAGTCATTTTGGAACATGTTGTTTAACATTCCAGCGTGTAAGACTGTACCACATTATATCCCGTTACATTATGTTGTTCTAAGTTAAGTTGTGTTTTGTAACATGTTTTGTGACGTTACATTTGGAGTAAATTCACGTTACATAATGTCCTGTTTTCCTCTGTCACGTTAAAATGTGTTACATAAATATTTCAAGTTTAATCACTTTTTGAGTGTTCATTTCAAGACCTACTGACTGTCGATAAAATGCATGTGATCCATCTGAGATGACCACAAGACAGCCAGAGTGAACTAGTTTGTGAAGGATTAGGGCCAACAGTACCTGGTCTTAATGCCAACGCTTTTGTTTAGTATAAATGATTAAATATCTGAAAATTGTCACAAATGAGTGAAAACTTGCGTACATTTCCATCTATGAGATGCTGGGTTTTTTGCAGAGTGGATAAAAGATAAGGGGCACATAAAAGTCACGAAGGAAAAGTATGAAAAGGAGACTAAAGAGACAGGAGGAAGACGAGGACGAGGAGGACAGGAAACATGGAGGAAAGAGGAGTGTGTGACCTCTGACCTTTCCCCTCACTCTCAGACAGACAGAGTGTGTGAGAGCGATGGAGACAGTGGCGTCGTGCCGTCTCACTTTACAACCTACCATCACTCCTTTCTTCTTCTGTCACATGACCAGTTCATTGTGAGGTCACACAAACTCCGCCTACTACTGTGTGTACATATGTTGATTTATATTATACATGTTATTAAACCTAAACATAAGAGTACATAAAAAATGTGTTTCTTTTAGTGTAATACCACTTTTGGCCACCAGATGCTGACTCTTAATTCTCACTTATAGCAACCCTGTATAACTTTTATCCAGCAGAGGGCGCAAATCCCTTTCTGTCAGTGGCAGCCATGTTTGTTTACCAGTAGAGACGTTTAAGACGGCAAGTTTGGAAGAAAGAATATGTCTTCTGAAATGTTAGGGTAATTTTTGTAATTTTTTGGTGCATTTTGTTCAAATATCATTCTGCTAGGGTCCTGTGTATTGGCCTATTTTCTTTATTATATGCGTAATGTGATAGAGCGTGTCACTCCAATGAAAGTTTCAATGGAGGTTTCTGTCCAGCTGAGGGTACTGTGTCAGTGAGATAGTCATGATTCAACCAGTCTTCTGTCTAAAAACCATCAAAATGATTGAGAAGTTAAGCGATGCTACTTTAAACAGCTACTGCTTAAAAAGTTGTTGATAACGCTGACACAATATTATAATGATATCAAAGGCCTTGTAATGATATGAATAATTATAACCAAAAAGAATGATGAACTAATGCAGAGAGTGTTAGCACAAGCCCTCAATAATTCAACAAAAGTGGTTCAATATTTAGTCATAAACATGAAAGTGGGTTGGTATAACATTTTTACAAGCAGGCTAAAAGCAGTTAAGCTCAAACCACTTAAGAGGTTTACTAGTCTCTTCCATCTCTTTAAACCGTGTGCATGGAAACAATCAGAACTTTTATTTATTTATTTGCTGTTGCATTTAGCATTATGTGTATCAATAACGGGCAACAAGGGCCAGAATTTTAACACATTTTGTACACTTATGGGACACATCCTTTCCTTAGAAGACTAGGAGACTGATTGACAGGTGCAACTGAAAACTTGTTATGTGATATGATGAACAGGAAGAGGTTTACAGTAGCTTCACAGAGAGTTTTTACACATGGAGTCAAGAAAACACCTCCAAAACTAAAGCCGCAACACGCCCGCCATTCAAATCTATGTCTTTTTCTGATTAATAAAGCTTTATACTAGCTTTCTTTGAACTCAATCTCTGCAAAGTCAGACTGGCACAGAGAAGAGAAAGCTGTATAAAGTGAGTGTGGGCGACGGGCGGGTGGAAGGACGTGCATCGTGAGGTTACTTAGTGTTCAATACTGAGCTGATCGGACGCTGCAGCCTGGCGTCACCGGCACTCTACGGTCTGGCGTCATCCGGACAAGCCACCGTCCTGAAGATGGCGTCTGAGAGTGCGTGTGATTGATTTAGGTGGAGCCGCGGAGGTAGAGACGTGGGCTTTTTTCAGCCAAACTGCAAAATCAATGCAAAGTGGGTTGAACTGAAGCTGGCCCGGGCCTTTAGTGCGGCGTGTTTGTGTGTGTTTGTGTCTGAGAGGCAGCGGGTCGCCCTCAGCCACACTGCACCGGCGGCCATTACTGCTCCAGCGTCTCCTCGACGACCATTAACGGTAATGTTGTTGTCATGGCTACAAATACACTTGCACTCCATTTGCATTCGGAGAGAGGAGTGATAGACAGAAGACAGAAGGAAGGTGAGTGAGGAAGAACAGAAATTCAGGGAGGAAATAGTCTCTCTTTTCCCCAGCTTTATATCTTCAGATTCTTTTGTCCTGTCTTTGATCTGTCTGCTGTTTTAGTCATAATAATCTGAAACATATCTTCAGGACCAGAACATATAAGCTGGAATATTATCTAACAAACACAAAGTCACCATGTCATGTGCCCAAAATCAGATTAAATTCAATATCTACCCATGCTTCCATCTTGAACAAACTGTAGAAGACTTCTTTAAGACCATCCAAAGCTGCAACTGGTTTATTTATCAACATAATTTAATCTTGATGAGTACTTTCATTATTAAATGCAGACAAATCCTCATTCCTCACATCTTACTACTGTTCTTACCTCTGTGTTTTGCATTGCCCTTGCTCTTGACACAGTCTGTGTTCACACTTTTCATGATTTTCAAACTCATTTGCAATTTTTCCTATAGTATGAAGGCCATGAACCTCAGTGTGCATTCAAAACTTTGGAGAGACGCAGTCCACTTCCAACTTCTGGTACGGTTTAGTTACAATATCAGTGGCATAGATCATGTATGGCTAAATGGCCCAGATACGTTCAAATCATGTGTTGGTGTTGGAGCCATTTTAATGAGGTGTACCTCTGACCATTGAGGGGTATTATATTAATTCTGGTATTGGATTATCCCAGCTGCCTATTGAAGAGATTGTGGAGACACTGTATTGTCTTTTTACCCTTTTTGATTGATTTAATTAGATTTTACCTGATTTTGATTGTTTATTGTTTTAGAGATTGTGGACCAAACCCCGCAGCAGTTAATATTTGTTTAACCTCGGAGAACTTCAGTTTTCTCATTCTATTTTTATTTTGTCTCGTCTTTAAGAGTGTTTACACTGCTGTGCACCTTAGAAAGAATTGGGGCGAGGTCACATCTATGTCCCCTGACCTCACTGTAGATTTCAGTTGAGCAGAACTCAATGTTATGCAAATGAGGAGTGACATCACCACTGTGAGAGCCAATCACAGAACACGATTTGATAGGAAAAGTCCAGGCAAAACTGTAGCGGCTTGAACGTCCAGCCCCCTGTCGAGGACTTGAATGAAGGCTTTCAGTGTGAACTCACCCTAATAATTAATATGAATTCTTTTTTGATTCATGTCTGTGCATCAACACCATTATCACATTCGAGACACAGGAGTACAGAGGCCGATATTATGCAGCATGTTTGAGAATTACAGCTACAAGCTTTAGGTGTCTTCTTTCAAACAGGAATGGTAAATATTCTCTACAAATTTAATGTCACATTAGGCCAGATTTACCTTGTGCAGCAGCTGGATTCTTGGAAAATCCATCTGCCATGTGATTTCTCCCATCCGCTGCATCTTTTGGACCAATACCCGGGATTTAGGTTTGATGACAAAGCAGTTTTATCATTAGGATTTCAATAAACCTTGGACTGCATCAAAAATAATCGCAAAGGGCTTATTCAAAAGTTCTGTATAAAATAAAATGACTGGAGGTGCATCCTTTCAAATGAACTGTTGATTGTTCTTGTCAAATCCAATGTCACGGCCTTCAGAGTGATCCTCGATGCGATCCACTTTCTTCACACAATCCATTAAAAGTAAATGTGACGCTGCAGTAAAGGTTATGCCATCCACTCAGTCTCACTCTGAGTAGTGAAGAGTCAGGAGGAGTCAGTCTGCCACTCATTACGGAGCTGATGCACTCTCTGGGCACGGCTCAACAGCAGCTCTCATTACTCTGAGAACATGTGGAGCGACAGGGGATTGGACTGTAAGTCATTGATTTAATCAGACGGGGTACAGTTATTTAATGCTTTGCTGAAAGGTACCTGTTGCGTGTGGGTAACTTTGTGTGACATCAAAAAGGTACATGTGCCAAAAAGACACACTAAGATGTATTCCTCCACCAACGACTCCAGCTGCTGTTTCTGTAAAAGGATAGATAGATTGTGAAGGTGTTATTAGACCTTTATCCTCAGTCAGTCATAGCTGTTGTAAATGTTTTGGAAGTTGCTAGGTTTATATTTGAGTTATGCATCTTCTAAAACAGGCACTTTTCGGCCCATCCTTTTTTACCGCTGCAGTACTCGGAGTGTCCACTGGTGGGAGTGGCGCCAACACAAAAATTGATTGATTTATGTTATTCCCAAAGATTACATCCAGTCAAAGCTGAACCCATCTCTACCTAGATATGTTTATAATATGTTATTTATGTGTATCTGTGTCTGACTTTGACACACACACACACACACACACACACACACACACACACACACACACACACACACACTTTGACGCTGAACTGCACCTCCAAGTCTAAACTGTGCACACACTGCCTTAAGACCACACAGCTGTGGGCAAGGATTTACTCAGTCATTCACTTATTTAGTCATTAAATTCCAACATATTTATAGCCATATTTCTAATGAATACTCACAGCTTGAAAAACCTTTTAACATATAAGTATACTCTCTAAAAAGGTGGGCTGTTATATTTCCCTCATGTTGCAGTTGACTCATTTTACTATCCCTTAATAGCTCCCGGTTAAGGTGGTGTAGCTCTGAGGCTTCGAATAATTGATAACAAACTGAAAAAAAGGCCAAAAAGCCCCCATGTGACCCATTGATTAAAACAAAGCATGTGATGAATACATATAAAGTTGGTGGTAATATCTGTTTCTGACATTGATCATTTTCTAAGGAATAACTCCAGCTTGCAACATGTCCTGTTATTTTTGTCGCCTGCAGATTGAGCAGGTTAAGATGGCCAAATATGTAATTTAAACAAACACATTTATTATTTATTTACCCATGCCATACACCCATGGCGCAATTTCAACATTGAGCGTATGTTATTTAAATTAATCATTTTTCTATTTCTTTTTTTGAGCAGAAAAGACAAATGATGGACTGATTTACTAATGTCAGTGCCGTTTCAAACCAGCACAATATCTATATACTACTTTTGTTTTGATGATTTTTTTTGCTAGTCACTTTTAAGGCAAATGATCAAAAGTAATCAGTTAGTCAATTGCCAGAATATAAAGTGCAGCCCTACACAGTGCATGAAGCAAGGCATGCCCCAAACAAAAGGAAAACACTTGAACCAAATGGAATCACACCCTGACATCTGACCTTCTTATAAAAACCTGATTCTATTCAAAGTAATCGAATGTATAAGCTTTTATAAAAATACTTTCTTCTGAACATTTAATGGATTTTCAGGATACAGTCTGGAGCATGATGCATGTGTGTTAGCATGACCTCTTCATGCTTCAGCTGCTGCCGGTGTGTGAGAGAACACTGTTAGCCTGTTTCCGAAAATCACAGTGACTTACTTTGACGTCAACCCTCTCCGTCACCAAACCCCTCTGCTCCACTCTTAGCTCCAAGTGCAGTGTTAAACAGCACTACGGAGAGCTCCACAGAGAGACTACAGTGGGGCCATAATGTTTGGCATAATGCCCCTTTAAAAGCCAATAACAGCCACAATAATCACTGCTTCATTTCTATCCATCTCCATCTTGTTAAAAAAAAAACAACACCGCTGCCGTTTACTGCAAAAGGTTACTCTCAGCTTCTGCTACGTTTAAAAAAATACTGTCAGTGATTAGCTCTACGTCTCACAGTCTGTCTCTAATCACCTCCTTCACCTGATTTATGCACTGTGAAAGTTCTAAACTGACACACGTGTGGTTTTACTACTGTTTAAAGGGCTGTAAAATCAACAGAGGTTACAATGTCTCAATAAAACCCCAAAGGCTGACTTGCTGCAGCTCTTTACCATTAAAAAGCCTGTCCAATAGATTAATAATACAGTTTAAAATATAGTATAAGTACGTACGCAGTCCCCCCGTTCCACTTGCATGTACAATCTCCATGTGTGTGAATAGGGCCCCTGATCTGTGCCATTCTTACCCGTGGAAATGTGGCTTTTATGTAGCTGACGCTGCTATCTCCACCGACTACAACCCCCATAAGACAGATCAGAGGCTGCTGTAGAGTGCTGTAACACTGGTGGAGATGAGTTTTGTACAGTACAGCATGGTTTGGATCAGCAAACCCCAGAAAAGTGGGGATTTCGCCCAGTGTTTAGCTCCACCTTTGAGTAACTCTACTATTCCTTTTTGTCTGCTCTACCAAAAGTGGTTCAGTATGCTTATTTGAAACTGTTTTGACCAACAACGTAGATACACTGAACCAAAACGTCCAAATGAGCACTAATTCTTTCTAAATCCCTCCTTTCTCTCGTTTCTGTGGAGAGGACCTCCGCCTCACAGCTGTCTGTTATCAAGGTGAAACTCAGCATGGGCTCCGTTTTGCCGTCGAATCACTGGGTTTCCATGGAAACGGCTTAGAGTGCAAGTTTCAAGCCGCATAGATAGAAGTTGTAGAAAACAATAGGTCATAAATATCGTGTTTGTGCAGAGTGTGGAAGGCTGCTAATGCACAGGAGTGTGTTCGTTACTGTGTGTGTGGTAGAGCAGATGTTGGATTATTCCACAGAGATCCAGACTAACTCGAATGAAGAGAGAACAACGGGAACGGAGAGAACGCTCATTAGTTGAGTCTGTTAGAATATACTTTACTGCATGAAGGTTAGAATGAAGTAGGTCAGAATGTGCAGGAAGGACAGAAAACACATTTGACTTTTAAATCCAATGCTGATCTAATAGTGCTGTAGTCAAGGTGGTGTGGAATGAGACCAAGGCATGATCAGGACTAGAGTGGACAGCATTTACAAAATATTCCTTTCAATCCACAACAACATCTCAAGGCTGATGAGTTTGTGATGTTTAGGAAAGTAGTTTTAAGGCCTGGTTTAAGATAAAGAAGATCATGAGTAAAACAACCAACATTAGCACAAACAATATCTGTAAAACTGCTATGGTTTGACTGTCTATGAAGCATCAAGAGGCCATTTGAAAAAATAGCAACAAAAAGTATGTTATTTTTGTGGTTAAAACAAAAACTGAACAAAAAAAGCCATCTTCTCTGCTCCAAGTAAAAGACCTTTACACGTCGGCTCCCTACTCCCTACTCCCTACTCCCTTGCCCCACCCACTTCCACTTTATTTTTGTGTTCATGCGCAGGACGGCCTGAAAACAATGAGTGTCACGGGTGAGTGCCTTATCAGATCCTCCAGAGTGAAACACCTAAACAGACTTACGTGCTACGTGTAACGTTGACTATTGCTCTGAAGTCATGTATGTTGTGGAACCAAGAAAAAATAAAATAAAATTAAAGCAATACTATTATGCAGACATTTTTTTAGGGCTTTTACCCCTGCATTGTTTGGTCCTGTTTGGACTTTCAGACTTTCCCGTTTGGTTCCAACCAAATCTTCAGGTGTGAAATCACTAGCAGACCATGGTTCGGTCCAAACAGCTGCTCTTTGGTCCTGTTCCAGACCAAACTGAACCAAGGTCAGATATGTTTGTAGTGTGAAAGCACCTTTGCCAGCAGGTAGGACTTTTGGACCAAATGCAGGAAGTCAAGGCCAATTAAACTCACAACGAAAAGTGAACAGAAGGAAATGGAATAAACAGATATTAGTCTGGGTTTAAAACATATAGTTTACATTGTTTAATGTTTTGTATGACTCTATTTTTCTACTACCCTACAGCAGATGGCTCCTGTGAAGCTGACCATTCCCTAATGGGTGTTATCGTGATTAAAATCATGTCTTAAACATTGCATTTGAAGTTTCTGTTTGTATTAATTCTGTTCTCTAAACTATCTATCTCAATCTATCTATATAATAATGACATGTCTATATAGGCCCTACTCCAGCCTGACTATTGTATTTCTCCTGTTAAACTGTAAAATGAGCCTCTGAAGAGACACATTCACCACAGTAAAAGCACAACTCTTTTGTCCTTTTGTTAAATGGGTCCACTTAAAGTTTGGAAACACTGATTTAGACTCATGTGTCAGCTGGAAAAAAGAATTTCTTCTTCTTTTTTTTTTTTTTTTTCCAAGGGTTCATTATTTTGAACCAAATTTACTCAGAAGAGAGTAGTACAAATTGTTTTCTTTCTGTGAAGATCTTCCTCATGCAGATATTCAGAATGGAAGAGAAGACATAACCATTTTAATATCTTTATGACATTTTGCTTTAAATAGTTTAACAATGTAACAAATGATCTATTGTAGGTATGAACCTTGGTTGGAACCTTTTAAAAAGTGTATTTTATTTTGCTATACTTGGATCATTTTGATTAGTTCCACTCAAAATTCAGAATGAGCCAGATGATGATTTTTATTTGTGGATTGAAACTAGTTGGACCAATCAGAGATCATTTGAGACCAAGCAAAAATCACTTCATGAAAACATAAATACCACCTGACCCCTGAGCGACCCCAGCCCTGCGCTCACCTCACGTTCACCCTACATTGCTGCGGTTATGCAGGGTTCACGCGGCGCTCGTCGCCATGGTGATGCCATGGAGACAGGAAGTAAACAGCAGGGCCCTACTTCAGAAGGACAAAGACTGAAGAGTCACTTCACATATTAGTCCTTATCACGACGCTCCTAATTCCACTGAGCTGCTTTCTCTCACACTCTGACCTTTTGACCTTTACCCGTGTCCTGACCTTACACTGGGGGTCGCACAGAGGTCACTCTAAGACTGCATACTCTGTATAAAACTTATCACCATGTGGAAAATGAACATCACACAGTGTCATTGTTGTTTTGTTTGAATATAATTTATATTGATTTTGTTGGAAGGTGGAAATGTCTCCTTATATTCAGGCCAAATACCAAAATATGACAGTATTGATACAATTTTGTTTTTGGACCATTTATTTTTTAAATAAATTTTAAAAAGATACATCCGACAGTTGCAAATAAATCTAGGTTTGTGACTCGAGACTATTTGCTTCATGTCATACCATCTTTGTCACAATGCAAGGCTAGTAAGTAAGTAAAAGTATATGACTCAAACTATTATATAATAAACATAAAAAAAAATATATATAATTTTGAGTACAAAGTATTATACAAGAGGTTAGTGATTGAACTGAGTGGGCCATTTAAAGAGAATTCCCACATACCACATACTTGCACAACCTGGGTTTTGTTCCGTCTTGGGTACAAAAAAAAAAAAAAAAAAGAAAAACACAATGGAGGCCCAAGTTGGTCCAGAGACAGCTGGTATATTTAGTTCTAATTTTTAAGTTAATCAGTTTCATGAGTATTTATGAAAGAGGCTTGATAGATTTAAGACTGGAGCAGAATGATTAGCAGTACACTGTGGTATACATGTGTTTATATGACACTATGGCCTCATGGTTAATAAAATAGAAAGTGAGAAAATGTGAACGTGATTTTAACGATTAATCCAGTAGGTTAATGACAGAACTGAGGTGGTCCATTCAAACTCAATTTCCCTAAATGTGAAAATATGTAAGCTTAGCCAAGAACAAGAAGTGCTAAAAATATGGGCTTATACACTGAATATAATGTAGAAAACTATTTTTATGTCTATTACTATGTTTCCAGTGCACAACTATGTGGATGTGCATCTAATATGTAAGTCTTTATTTTTAGTTTGATCTATCTAATTCAGACTTTTACTCCACAACATTTCTGATCACATATATCTATATTTTCCAGAGATTTGGACTCGTATAGTGACTCCGTCTGGAGTAGCTCCACTCCACTTAAGTCACTACAGACAGAGACTTGTGACTCGACTTGGACTCATGGTCCAAAGTCTCAGGACTTGACGTGGACTCGCAGTTTGAGACTCGTGGACAGTGAACCTTTACCAACCCGCTCAGCACTCACTCCCCCTCCCTTCTCTGAGCCGGGACTTTGTTGACAGTTAATGCTGTGTTCTAATACACCAACAAAACTACTCAAAACATCACCATGATGGGCACGTCTCCAGCTGCTCTGGTGCTGTTTATAATAGGTTTAGCCTATGAACAGTTTATACAGAGAAGCACCCTCCTGCTGAACACATTCTTGAATGAAGATTTAGGGCAAAGACTTTTGTTTGTTGTTTTAAATGGTGAAATCACCATCGGACCTGTTTCTATTGTATTTGTTCATAGACAACAGAATGAAAGTTATCAATTGGTTCTATTTGTTGTGAAAGACAAGATCAGTTTTACCAATGGATTGTTCTGGATGTTCATGCATGATATATACACATACAATACACACTTAAGAACACCAAAAATGTTTTGTTCTTTCTGTAGCTTAATATTTCTAAATGATACATTCATATACAATAGGTTTATTAATAAGACAGCAGTATTATTCTCTTGTACTTACATTAAGCTACATATGCAAAAAGACTTGACTTGGACTTGTGACCAAAAGACTTGAGACTTGTCTTGGACTTGCAAAAAAAAAAAAGAAAAAGAAAAAAAGACTTGTGTACATCTCTGATATTTTCTCACCCACTTCATTTCCCTTTTTTTGTATCTTACTTGTTTTATAGCTCATTAAAGAAATCAATAGCAAGATACATATGGCTTTTTAACTGATAGCTGTCTTCCATAAACTTTAAAAATATGCACAAAAACATATTTATTCCCAGGAGCTGTTGGTTATTGGGTACTTAGCTCATTATATTTAATGTCTCAGTGCCATGTATTTTATTTTATTTTTTATTTTTGCATCTTAGAACAGTAAATCTGTGCTCATCAAAAGAAATGTGGTTTACAGATAAACCTTTCTTACTAAATACTAAATAAACTATTTTACCCTATGTTGTTAAAGGCCTATACTTTTATATAAGTGTGGCTTGCCATATGACATTTACTTTTCTAATAAATAACACACACAGATACATAATGAATCAGCATGTCATCATTCAAACCATCGAGACAAATAATGAAGACGTATTCCACCGATAGCATGTGTTGATCTGACTGCTCACTGTTGTCCAGACTCTGTGCCAGCATGTGACCTTTTCACCCTGGTGACCTTTAACCCCATGCCCTGGCCCTGGCCTGCAGCGGTCTGACCTTGGCTCTTCGTCCCAGCTCCACTCTCAAAACTGATTCGATACTTTTCTCTCTCCACTGCTGCCATTCATATATCTTTTCGGTTCAAATGAGAACGATCAGTTGGATGTATTTCCCGTCATATGAAGTCACACAGAAGACTTTGTCAAACCAACAGGATGCAATGTGTTAGATAAAGGAAGGGCTGAAGTCCTCCCATCAGACAGCAGGTGGCGCCATGATGCACTTTCAACTCAGCTCAAAATGTCAAAACATAAAACGTTTTTTTGTATTCAAGTGTGATATAATTGTTGATCCCTGTGTGTGTTATGATATATTGATATACTGGTCTGACAGTAGGTTATTATGATCTGGGAAATGATTCTTAGTTTCTTTAGTGCTGTATAAAATTTAGAATCATTCATAATATCATTTGTATTTGAATACCATATCCATACGATCTTTTATCAACAAAACACACACACACTGAGCATTTATTTACTCCATATGTTCAGTCAGTTCAAGGATGATGAATGAAACACATATTTGCAGATGGATGTGATGTCAGATTTGGTCACATGACTCTTTCAACACTTCACAAATGCACAATTCAGAGGCACAGGACCTTTATTTAGTGAAATAATCCTGAAACTGTGCAGCATAACCATCCAAAATAGGCAGTATATTATATATTTCGTGATATACTGGGAATGTTATTTTACGCAGCTGAAAGTTTAGATATAATATATGAATGTGATTTTGTGATTTGATTCTGTGTCAAAGCGTTGACCAACCAAACATAACTTTGATTAGCCAAAAATAGCTTCCTACAAAGAGATGACTGGTGTTAAAATAATAAAGATGTTCTTATAACAGTGTTGTTTCTTTGAGGTGGCACAATTGAAAAATGTCAACTTATTTTCGGTGTAAAGGGCAGTGTAGTCTTGTCGGTTTAACATATTCAGTCTGATTGACAGGGAGTATCGATGTAATGTTTGTTATTGTTGGTAAAAGTTGTTTAAATCACTAAAAGTGCCAGATTCCAGTGTTTGACGATGTAAAAAACAAGTTCCAGACAACTGCTGTGATGTCATTAGGCTTTACTCCGGAAAACTCTGTCACTTTTCACAACTACATTTGTTTTTTCACAAGTTCTGAAACTTTTGGATTGTTCAGTTCTAAACTTTTTGATTTAGCACAACCACATATGTGTAGAGCACAAGAGAGAGGGAAGCGGAGAGAGAGCAGTCTAATTAGTGAGTATCAGGGAGAGAAACGAGGAGGTGGGCTCCGCTAACGAGCTCTCTGCTGTAATAAATGTGTGAGAGCCTCTGTGAAATATTGATGAGAGCGCAGTGAGGCCGAGCAGACAGACTCCAGCTGAAGTCACAGCACAGACAGCACACTGCCGGCGTTGTGTCCGGCCTGACCTCTGACCTCAGACCAATGTCCAAAAGTATGTGGACAAGTTCTGTTCAGCCCCATAGACCTTCATAAACTTCTATGCAACAAGAACAGTTCCAAACAAATACAGAGTGGTTATATTTTCAATTGTACACACTCAGAGACCTTAAGTAAGAGTATTCTTTATCTATCTATCTATCTATCTATCTATCTATCTATCTATCTATCTATCTATCTATCTATCTAGTGGCTGCTCAGAGGATCTTAACTCATTCACTCTAAAGCAGTGGTTCTCAACTATTCTCAAAACATTTAGTTTCGACGCAATTTTTGTTCTTTTTCAAAACAAAACTTATAAACATTTTCCTAACAGCAATTATGACATATTTTAAAAAGTATTTGGATTTTTTGTAAAGTAAATCCATATTTAACATGTTTATACTTTACAATCAACTTTCATGTAACATGGCTAATACTAATACTGTAAGTGAGTGCAATTTTTTTAGCCAATTAAGAAAAGTTGAGCGTGACCTCTTGGAAACTTCAGAAATAATTCATAGTTCTCATGTTTCACTTTGGTCATATTTACAGCATTTCACATGCAGCATCAGTGTGGCCATACTTCATATACAATCCTCTTCTCAGAAAAGTACAATGTGCATTTGATGATGTTCAAAATGATTTTGTGGTGATTGTGTCCCATGTTTGAAACCTAAAGTGTCACTTTTAAAAGCTTTTTATGTACCGTATTTTTCGGGCTATAAAGCGCACCGGATTATGAGGCGCACAGTCGATTATTATCAATGAACATGTCTATTTTCATACATAAGGCGCAGCGGATTATAAGGCGCATTAAGTGAAACAAAACGTGTGTCAGATAAATCGAACTTTACTTTATGTTGAAGTACAGTACATATCACTCCGCGAGGCTCCTGACCACGGTAGCCGCAATACTCCGCTAATCCGTCAAGCGGTGCGGCTCCGTAGCTTACCAAAGTCGTGCTAAAACATTTGGACAGATTTTTGAGCGCCGTGTACCACATAAAATCAGTTCGGGGTCAGTAAGCACAACCAGAATTAATACATAAGGCGCATCGGATTATAAGGCGCACTGTCTATTTTTGAGAAAATGTAATGATTTTAAGTGCGCCTTATAGCTTGAAAAATACGGTAGTGCTTTTTTTTTGAGTTTTGTGTGTAAAGCAGCTCCTACATTCAGAAAACAATAATGTTTAAACAAAAATGAAAAGGTGTGCTAATGCATCCATCAAAGATTGAGTGTGTAGTATTATGATAGCCCTGCAGCTGTTGGTTTAGTTCATAACCCCAAACTTTCATGTGACATAGTGTGTGTAAAAAGAAACCTGAGTGTGCTTCTCCTCCAGCAGTGCTCAGTTTGTTCTCTCTGGCTACAGCTACTTTAAATAAATAACTGGTCGGTGATTGGATTTAATATGTGTGAATAACTGCAGTTTTATCCATCAATGCCATGTTGTTTACGTTGGTCGCTATATGTCTAAGTCTAAAACATGCCCATACCTGTCAGTGCTGCCACATGATTGGCTGAACTAGAGCTGGTTAGGGCATGGTTCTGCTGTCAATACTTTGCTTGGAGTTGGCAGGAAGATGGATTTTAGGGAGTTTGTAAACTCACAAATGTTGCAAGAATCCAGCTGCAGCTCAAGGTGAGTATTAAAAGAGAGGGGCAAGTAACTAAAACAGCCCTCTTCACTGGCTTCTGTGGAACTTTACATGTTTTTCCATTAGGTCATTATAAAAGACTTCTTGATTTTTTGACTTGTCTTTTTACATTGTGCACAATGAATGTAATGATCTTAAAGTAGATCAATTTTTTCTCTCCATATACTACCTTTTATTGATTTCTTGTCTTTAATCATACAACAGCAGTTCTAAATCTGTGGAAAATGACACAAAAATGTATAATAACACAATAACAGGCATTGCATTTGATGATATTACTGACACAATAATATGCATCACAGTACTCTTGAAAGGTACACTATTTTATAATGAACTAAAGTGTAAAGGGATAGAGATGGAGATATTATTCTAAAAATGAATTGAGAGGAATGTTTCTTTGACAGAGTGGAGGTCGTCAGAGTTCAGACTGAACGCTGAAGATGTTTGGAAGGACTGGTCTTGTCTCTGATGACCTGACTTTTGACCTTCGACCTCACATACTTTGGTAGTCTGTCGTTCCAGTGTTGATCATGTTCGACCAGCAGGGGGCGCATGGACTAACTGTACTCACAGCTCAGAATTGAACTACAACAGACCCAGAGGGGACATTTGATATTTTGTAAATCATCTCAAAACACACACACACACACACACACACACACACACACACACACATTTTTGAATTGCATTAAACACATTTTAAATTAGAAAAAGTCACGCACCTTGGTGGTTGTAATGTGTTGTAAGTATTATCATCAAACTGTTGCGTGAAAAAAAGAATAATAGAGGCTTAACTTAAAATAAATAAAATAAAATAGGTATAATACAGTTATGGTAATTAGATGAATTATTTTCAATCAACGAAAACGTTAAATAATGTTTATACAGTAAAAATATTGCAACGTAAATAATTATAATGTATTTTCTAATGTGTGTAACCTTAGATGAACAGTATATTTTACCTTAAATTATAAAATATTCAAACACACAGATGACGGGCCTTTTTATAAACATTTTTAATTGATTTATATGAAGAATCAAAATATTTCCTGATATGTATTTATAATCACTTTCTTATTTAACACTTTATTTTTGCAGAAGTTGGAAGAAGACATATATTAATATATTAATAATTCAGTATTTATAAATAGTTCAATGTCAATATTAACTGGTCAAAAAAGTATCTATTCAAAGTTGATTATTAGGTGGTCATTTGACATCATTTTTCAAATACATATTTATTTTGCATTAAAATGTCCATATAGATTAATGGACTTTATTGATAATTTTCTTTCTTTTTTTTGTTGTATGAAAATTGTTTAGTACATTAAGAGGCCCTATATAGTTACGGTCAGAATTAGTGACTATGAGTAAATATGGGGCAATGTATTAATTACAAAAATAGCTTTACATAATAGCTTTACATAATGATAATAATAAGCTACATAACATAATAGCTTTACATAGTCTACACTAGACGTTTGAATTTACAATGGAAGCTAAATTACACATTCAAAATATATTAAACACAAAACCTGCATAACTTGTGCTGACATTAATAATGTCCATCAATCTGAGATGAAATATATGAATATTGCTTAAATTATATAAATATGAAGAGGCTTTAAACACATCACAATCATAAATGCACATATGCATCTGACAAAAAAATAAAAATAATTTTATGTAATTCTTTAATATACACATGTATTTATAATGTGGAAATATAACTCTTGTTTTTGTCCATATATTCTGCTCTTACAAAAAGACCATATGACTGTCTTTTAAAAAGAGAAAAACTATGGATCATAATCATAATTTAAAATGGTTTTCACTCCGAATCCATAACATTGTTGAAAGAATCAAATTAGTTTAATATAATAACTAACTAAAGAAAACAGAAACATAATATAGTTGTGGTCAAAATGCATGATTATAAACACATAAAGGGAAACAGTTTGTTTATTTATTTACAAAAATAACTGTAGAAATTTAAAGCTGCAACACATTTACAGCTGACATAAAAAATAAATGTTATTATTTTATTGATGCAACGGTATGATTATGAATGATGACTGAAAAACAAACATGGCTTTGGAAAAATGAACTTCTTGAACACATCATACCAAGGGCTAAGTTAAAAAAAAAAAAGTCCCTATATCCAGGGATTGTTTATTAATGTCTAAATGTATTGAAAATATAATTGTGATCTGATTGACTCCCTGAACTGATCAAAGACCAAACAAGAAGGAAGTGGGACAGAGAGAAGGAAGTGGGAGAAAAGACAGACAGGAAGTGGAGGAGGGGGGAGAGGGGAGGGGGTGTACTGTAGGAGGAGTAGACTGAAGAGGAAGAACAGGGTCAAAGGTCACTCTCATTTTTTATCCATTACTGCTGTGGGTCACATTCTGGCTCTGTATGTGTTACACTGTGCTCCACTGTGTTTCTATGAATTAGATTAATGTGTGTGTATTTATAGATGGTACTATTTTTTTTCTCCTTCTTAATATTACATTGATGTTACATACACTGAATAGATTCTTAATGATATGAAATTATGTTGTAATTAATAATCATTGACCTCCAAAATAATAAGAATAATAATGCTGGATCATACATTTCAGCACTGGCCTGATAGGGGTTGAAGTTTTTTTCATGTGTTATTTACAGACATGAGTTATTTACAGACATGAGTCATGAGTTTTTTACAGAGTTTTCAATGTTAAAAAAAAAGTGAATTACGTGGTTGAAAAATTCCCTTTTTAAAAAAAATAATCCTGACTTAAACCTTAAAAAAATGACTTTTTTCCTCATAATTAAGACCCTTTACTCAGAATCCAGACATGTTCCTATAAAGCTGATTCAAATCTCATTATTCTTACTTTATTCTGAGAAATCAATTTTCCTAGAATTGTTCCATTTCCACAGTTAGGGCTTAGATTTCAGAACTTTGACTTTTTCCTCATAATTCTAACTTTAATCTAAGAATTCTGCTGTTTTTCTTAGAATTCTCTATTTATTCCGAAATCTGATTTAAGTCTCAGAATTCTACCTTTTCTCTCTGAATTCTGTCTTTGTCTCATAATTCTAGCTTTAACCTAAGAATTTTGACTGATTTCTCAATACTTTGAATTAATCTCAAAATTCTCTCTATTCTCCAAATTCTGACATTTATTTTGATAATTCTGTCTCAAATTTCAGACTACTTCCTTTTGATTTAGTTTTGATTTGTAGAAAAGACTTTACTGCACATGTTGTTTCCCTACATTAAGTCCACAACTATGGCCCACCTTAATAAGAAAAAAAATGATCCAATAACTTGTTTATTAAAACTCAGGTGTGACTAAGTATGGACAGAGTAAATAAAAAGAGAAGAAGAAGAAGAAGAGCAGGAAGTGTGCGTCGTCTGAGGAGCTTGTATTTGACCGTGGGCTGACCCTCTCCCCATCACCCTCTCACCTCTCCTTCACCCCCTCCCTCCATCCTTCATCCTGGACAGAAGAGGCCCCGCACAAAGACCCCCGCACACCCCCCGCGCTCCGCCGACCAATCAGACGCCAGACGCTTTAAAATAGAACCCATCCAGGAAACAAAACGCTGTCATCGCTCTGTGTGTGTTTCTCCGCGCTCTCCAGGATGATGTATGGGCCCTAATCCTGAGCGGGACCTCTGTGTACGCCGCTGTAATCAAAGGCATGAGACGCACACGTCAGGGGTGTTTATGCGCCGCAGATGTTGGACAGGAAGCGGGCCGCGGTTCAAACATGAAACGCCGATACGAGGGAGAGGGCCGCGGAGTGTGGAAGTCAGCAGACACCTCTGGGTTTACAGAGGAACACAGGAGAGGGGTGGGGGTGGGGTGGGGGAGACAGGAGCTGGGAGGGAGGCAGGGGTCGAGGGGTCAAACACAGGTCACTCTGACAGTCTGCAGACAGGGAAAGGTCACGCAGAGGTCATACAGCGCTGGAGATAAACACTGGACATCGTCGTTTGAAAGCGCCGTAATGATAAGAACAGTGCTGTTTTAGAACAAAAGCTAACATCAAATGAACCAAAATCATCCAGGAACAAAATAAAGACGGGTTTGAACAGTAAAGAGTTGTGGTTTTTAAATTATAACGTCTGTATTCAGCTGAAGTTTATGTCTATATCTAGGCCTCTGCAAGTTTTTTCAAAAATAAACAAAAGGATCAAAATAAGTTTATGAAAGGACGCAGAGGTTTCATTTCAATTTACTGCTAAACCAAGCAGTCAAAATCTTTATAGAAGACTTAAAAGATACACTGAACCATTTAAAATTAGACTTGGTATTGTTAAGCAGAGTTTAGACAAATGTAAGTATTTAATTGAATTGATATTGTACTGTAAGCCTCTAAAAAGACTGCATTAATGTGATATTAATCATTAAGCATTTCTCGTAAATACTGAACAAATGAAGTCACATGACCAGCGATGTTTGTGTCTGGGTTACATCTGAAGAGAAACCCGGCCTCCTCCAGTCTCTCAAAGCTTATTCAAGCACCAACGCATAACTTTTAGACTCAAATATACATATATTCTCAAAATCATTATGATGTTTTTTTTTTAGATATGAGATAAAAGGGTTAAAATGAGGTAAAATCATGTCTATCTGACTGTAACAGTTCCTATGAAACCTCCAATATAACATTACATGAGTGACACACAGTCTTATTTGTAGAAAATACACAATGACCCCACTGTTTCAGAAGACACTATTACAGTATTATTCTAACACTACTTATTGATAATTTGGTCAGATTTATTTTATTCAGCAATTTTTGTTTGTGCTGCTGTTTGAGAATTAGAGAAGCATATATTTAGAGTCACTGAGCACTACTGGAGCTGACAGAATGTGTCTACTACTACTACTACTGTATAAATACATTTTAAAGAATTATGTTACCTTTTAAAACCATGGCCTACAGCTTGTATCTGTGAATCTGACAAATGTGAGGTTAATCTTGAACAAGAAAAAAGTCAGATGAATTCTGTTTGGCCTGTTTCCATTTTGCTACAGTTCAGCTCTGATTCTGACTCAGGGATAAAACCGTGGAGAAGGCCTGTGAACATGGGCCTCACATGAAGGCAATGGGAGTATAGGCTTTTAGCTGCATGTAGCTTGGAGTAAAAAGCAATCGCTGGCTGCTACCCACAAATAATTTAATTTTAATTTGTTTTACCTGAAAGAATAAATTATCCAATGACATGACGTTCTACTGAGAGATCATTTCTATCAGACTAACACCTCTGAGAGAGTTAAAATCCACATCCCATCTCTTCATTTCTCACGGTGTACTTACTGCACTCGCTGGACTTAAAGTCTAAGCAGTGGAACTCACTTGAAAATTCTTGTCTTCATAAAGCATGTCGCAATCCATCATATGCTAATCTTTCTGCTTACTTGCTCTGCACTTATGTCCCCAAAGTGAAGAAGAGCATTCTCAAAAAATGCCTTAAAGACTTCTTAAAAGCGTTATTGTGATGTATCGTATTGTCGTTATAGCTGGACTTGTCACGTTTTATTTCTTTCTTTTCACCAATAATTTCTCAAAATATGAATTCAATCTGCGTATGGTAAAGCGAGTGGATTTGGAGGGACACACTTCCACCTACAGGACAGGACGCACATGTATGACGACGTGTTTTGCGTTGTCAGCGATCTGTATTTAAAGTCATCGATAACTCTAACCACCAAATGCTGCCTCAGCTGCTTCTGGAACTGTATTTCCATGTTATCCGTGAATATCTAACACTTCCATTATCACTTTACGGATTGATGCCTCCTTTTTTAACACTGAATCACTGCTGAACATGTGGCACAACACCTCTGTACGGCTCTGATCAATCAATAATCATGAAAAGAGAGACAATATGCTGAGTGAAGCTAAAGTCCAGTGCACCTGTTGGTCTGGACTGTGTTAATCTCAAACAAGGTTATTGTCTTCTGATCCCAGTTTAAGAGCTGGGATGTTATTTTTCTATATTTATTCAGATCTGCTTCTTTCATTTTATTTATCATTTCAAACAGAATATACTAAGAACTAAGACAAATCAGTGCTGAGTGATTCTTTCTCTATAATTTGTTGCGGTGAATCATTTTGGTGCAGGGTTAATGTTCTCTGTTTGAATGACTAGACGTTAAACAATAAAGCTTCAGTTAACAAACATTATCAGACATTTGAAACTAAAGAACTACTAGAACTTCTCATATTTGTAAAGCTCGCTCTGTTTAGACAACAATCAAAGCTAATTCCATCTTGTTAATTGTATTTCAGCCGAGTTGTGTTTAAATGTGCACACTCAGTCTGTGGTCTGCATCAGGCCTACCCCTGGATGTGATATTAGAGCAAGATGGTGAAGAAGTAATGGCCGCTGCTGATTTTCAATCAATGTGGCTAATTGGTGCATACGTCCCCAAGAAGTTTTTGTGCCACGAGGGATATTTTTGCTGCAATATTGCAAGTTTTCCAGGTTGAAATGGTGGCAGGAGAGAAGGGTGGTAACCTATCCAGATTTTCTCTTTACTGCAGAGGTGTCAAACTCAAAGTGGTGAGGGGCCGCAATAGTCAATAACAATCCTTCCAGGGGCCGAAGATGGAGATTAAGTTTTGAGAGATTGTATCTTGAACAGGTTTTAGTTGGATTTGAACAGATTTGAATTGGATTCAAACAAGTTTTAATTGGATTTGTACAGGTTTTAGTCAGATTTGGACAGGTTTTAGTTGGATTTGAACTGATTTTAATTGGATTTGAATAGGATTTTGGTGGATTTGAACAGGATTTAGATAGATTTGAACAGGTTTTTGTCGTATTTAGAAAGGATTTCGTTGGATTTAAACAGGTTGTAATAGGTAGTGGTAGGTTAATCTTTGTAGCAAAAATCAAAACCATCTAAAACCTGTTCAAATCTATCTAAAACCTGTTTGAATTTAGCCTAGTGCCAAAAATGTAAACTACTAAATGTATTGAAGGGCCACATAAAACAGTGCAAAGGGCCGCATTTGGCCCCCGGGCCTTGAGTTTGACATGTGTGCTTTACTGTATTTAATCTATAATAATATACTGACAGTACAAATTACTTATTAAATTACAGATAAAATTAAAATTGCACTTTAAGTTTGATTGAGCTGCACTTTATATTTGGATCACATTATTTGAAATCAAATTGGACTATTTTAGGTTAGTGCTAATCCAGTATTAATCACACATGTCAACAAGCCTGATTAACTCAACTGCATTTAGTTTCAATGGTTACAGTAAATATCTTCTGGTAAATTCCTTTATGTGTCAGGGTTTATCAGTTTCACATTAGTGAGATTATACACCGTACATTCTGAAGTAAATAACAGTGATTATCCGTTCATCATGACACTTTTTAGCGAGTGGATATATCAGAGAAACGGGTGAACATTTTGTCCTCAAAGTTAATGCGTTAGAACCTGGAAAAATGTGCCGTCGTAAATTTTGAGCGAGTTTGACAAAAGCCAAACTTTGATGGCTAGACGAAAAGATCGGAGCATCTCCAAAACCTGAGCTCTTGTGAGGTGTTCATGACGTGTAATGGTCTGGATCTCTCAAAAGTGGTCCAAGGAGGAAACAGTGATGAATTGTCAGACAGGGTCGCAGGCGTCCAAGGCTCACTAATACACACAGGAAGCAACAGATGAGCTACTGTCGCTCAAATTGCTAAAGAAGTTAATGCTGGTCCTGATAGAAAGGTGTCTGAATACACAGTGCATCACAGTTTGTTGTGTGTGGGGCTGTACAGGTGGCTTAGTCTGAGTTTGAGGTCCAAATTCAGATCTCAGTCCAATTGAGAATCTGTGGAATGTTCTGGACAAACAAGTCTGATCCATGGAGACCCCTCCTCACAACTTACAGGACTTAAAGCAGTGGTGTCAAACTCAAATAGGTGAGGGGCCACAATACTTAGTAAGAATCCTTTCAGGGGCTGACGTTTATAAAGTTTTGAATGGCGGTTTCATCTTCATTTGAGTCTTACGAGTGTTATCTTCAACTTTAAATTCCTCCATTTAAGGAAACTGGTTTTATTTGGATTTGAACTGGTTTTAGATGGATTTGAACTGGTTTTAGATGGATTTGAACTGGTAAAAGCTGGATTTAAACAGGTTTTATTTGGATTTAAGCACGTTTTATTTGTATCTGAACAGATTTTATATGGTTTTGAGCAGATTATATATATATCTTAGTCACAAAAACTGGCTTAATGGATTTCATGAACAAATCAAATTAATCTGATTCAAATCCATCTAAAACCTGTTCAAATCTAATTAAAACCTAGTGCCAAAAATATGAACTACTAAATGTATTGGGGGGCCACATAAAACATTGCAAAGGGCCGCATTTGGCCCCCGGGCCTTGAGTTTGACATGTGTGACTTAAAGGATCTGCTGCTAACATATTGGTGCAGATACCACAGCACACCTTCAGGGATCTAGTGGATATTAAGCAGAGAGTCATAATATTACGCCTGATTGTTGTAGGTTTTAATCATGCCCCAGTAATTGTATTAGTGATGTATAAATAAACTGATTCATTTGAATTTGACTAACATTTTACCATGAGATGTCATTATCTGCTGTTATTTACTGCTTTACATTTAATTGAACGTGTGCAGCGCAAACAAAGGAAGCTGAACGTGTTCTCGAAAAGCAAAAACATCTGTGCATTCATTTTTAAAGCGTTTCAGATGAATCATTCGGTGACTCCGGGTGCGTACGTGCATCCCTATATGTGTGTATGTGTTGCCATGGTTACCGCAGCTCCCATCTCTATTTGCACCAAAGCGGCGCGGAGCCGTACACACATCAGTCTCTTCCGAAATGTGAGTGTGTGTGACCCTCTGATGAACCAGCCTCGTATCACCACACACACACACATCACACACACACACACACATAGAGGGTTCTGGAGGCTACAGTGTGAACGTGACACACACACAGAGAAGGTGATGTGTGTTTAATGGGATCCAGCTCCGTTTAATATGCCGCCTGCCGCACAGATGGAGGGAACACCGAGCGCTGGGAGAAAGAGAGAGGAATCAGAACAATAAAAGAGAGTAGAATGGAAGGTTTGAGCGGTGTATGTACTCAGCGGGGAATTGAACTAGTGCGTCCCCTATGCTCCCTCTTTTACGTCACATCAGAGGCCAAAACAACAAACAAACAAACGCAAATCTACTATGTTTATATAACTAGACAAAAAAATTGACTTAGTCTGATAAAAACTCTAACTTTAAAGGTCTTCTTGGTGCCCAAACACTGGCCTGTAGTGTAATCAATAGTATACACCCAGCTTTAAGCATTATTTACATTAACGTCCTTAAGGTATGTGTAGCTACCGGAAAATATATTACTTTTACCAAGTTAAAGATGATGCAAGATATTTTTTCCTATCAGTGCCTTGAACATTTACCACTTTGTCTTAACCAAGCATAATCTTGGTCCCCATTTGGTTTGTCATGATTTGGTGCATTCATATGAACTTTAATAAATATGTGTCTGATGATGCTAGTAGCTTAGCAAAAAGAATATAACATTATTACACATTTACATACAGCTACATTCACAATCATACAACTTTTTAACTCTGGGATTTTCCGGAGCACTACTGAAACTGTATAGCATCTGCACTTATACATCTAATGCTAAGAATACATTATTAGAACATGCTGCGGAGTTGCTTTGATCACATTGTATAGAGAGTAAACACAGCGTCACACACTCTTTCCTTGCTCTGATGGGAACAGGAAGAGGAACGGGAACTGTCACCACGGTTACTAATCCATTTTCTTTGGATAATGTTAGTGGAAAATTAAGATTAAGATAGTATTGCAGTATTAAATGTCTAGCTTTAGACAACAATGAATGCAGAACTTTTGTCAGGAGCGACTTAAGTCAGCATAGGGTCCTCTACACTTATTATGTTGGATCCTTCACATTTATGTGGCTTGGGTGAGGGTGTAGGGATCTATTTTGAAAAGGTCTCACAAGTATAACTCACCAAGCTGCATTTGAAAGTAGTGAGTGTAGAGTAAGTGAACTCCTCTATCCATAAATGTATGCAAAATTATATGGTCCTGGAATTGTGCTGTTTTTTGATGATTGTGATGTATCATACACTGGTCTGGGTCTTTATCCCTAAAAGTCTTGGTCTTGTTACGCTTTAATCTTGGACATGACATGATCTCGAGTAATACCTTTAGAGTCAGTCAGAGACATTCACGTTCTTAGCGAAGTAAAGTGGGTCTTCACCCCTTCCACTGATCCAGACACCAAAATCAATTGTAGGATCAGAATCAGGGGAAAAAAATCTGTCCTAAACCTTTACCAATTCAATTAAAATTCAAATCAAAAGAAGAGCTTGCAGACCAGGCTACAATAAAGCACGAGAATGAGCAGAATTCAAATGTGACTCGACTTAAAACAGAGCGGGGATGGAGAGACTGAGCAGACGAATATATGATGAAGAATATGTGTCAGCGGCAGCCGTTCATTGCCCGCGGGGAGCAGGCTGAACTTTTCAACCCTCCGCCGCTCCCGCTCTCACATTCCCTCGGCTTTTTCACTGCTATACGTCGTATCTACACATGAAGGTGGCCCCAGTGGCTGGAAATAGCTGCAGAATCCTGGAGTGGGCGTTAGATTCTCTTCATTAGTCTCTTTTATTGGGATACAGATGCTTGTGCACATGCAGGGACCGCTGTAATGTGGGATACACATTAGACTTGATTATCCTTGTTTTAAAGTTGTCATAACATGGCTCGGGGCTTGGACAGAAATAGACACCAGACAAAGCAATTGAGTGAATAGAGTGAATTTTATTAAAAAAAAATGAAAATAAAAAATCAGTTGAGAATAACAAGACAGTGTTGTCGTGTTGCAATGGTATTATTGTCATAGTTTTGGTTTCATGATTGTGGGCTGCCATACAAGGAATGTTTTGGAGTGTCTGCATCATGTAATTTGAAAATTAAAATAAAAACGGTTTATATTTCATACCAAAACAATAGTGTAGCTCTCATGTAATAAAAAATAAATAAGTAAAAAGAGGTAAAAAATAAAAATAAAAGACACAACATTAAAAAACAATGGACAGAACAGAATTACAACACACAGAGAGGGACAAGTGAGGCAAGTGAATCCATGCAAATCCACCAACCTGAGCTTATATTTAAAGTAGTGCAGACCTTGACTTTATGCAGCTGTGCCATAGAGCTGGGTGATCAATGAAAAAAAAAAAAATTCATTCCCATTTTTAAGTTTTAACTATGTAAAAATAGTCATATCACTGCAGCAAATTTAATGTAAAAACGCCTCAGTAGCTCAAATAATGTCTGTAATTATTCAGCAAATGCAAAAGACACTAAAAATTGCCAGAGAAAAGTGTTACTGACTGTTTGATGCACTGGTTTGGGAAAGTGGCAGGAAATTGATAAACAGGAACAGCTTTATGTAGTGTCTCTGCAGCGTGTTGCAGTGTGTTATGTTGGTTTATGCAAATTAGCCATGCGCTTCAGAGGGATTTTAGCTTCTTTTTACAAGACTGTGTGTGACATGTAGATTATTCTAAACCTAGTCTATTGAGACAGAAAAGGCTACAACTAAAAGGTATCCAACCTACTGTTTTATTTTTACTGTGAGGGTAGTGCACACTTCTGTTATTGTTACGTGTTGGCATTGCTAAAATAAAAAAACAATAAATAAAATAAAATAAAATAAAATAAAATAAAATAAAATAAAATAAAATAAAATTAAATTAAATTAAATTAAATTAAATTAAATTAAATTAAATTAAATTAAATTAAATTAAATTAAAAACATGTGAGTATTTAGAATTATTTTAGGAGAAAAAAAAAATTAAAATCATAAAAAAAAAAAAGTTTATATTTTTTAGCGTCTAGCCCTACTGTGGAGTAATAGGTTTTAACACAAAATGTGAATGTCCCACAAGCCACCAGAGACTGAGTCAGGGTCTGGCAACTCAGTGTAGGTAAACTGAGCAGCTATAAGCAATCAGAGCACTACTGGTGTGAATCCAAAGTGAGTTTTCACTGGCCTTAGTGTTATGACCAACTTCTGTAGCATTAAAGTTAATCTAAAATGACGAACACTGATAGTCACAACCCAAACCCAAGATGCTAAATACTCTTTTACTAAACACAGCAAATGGTAATGGTAGAAGAAAACAAACCAAAACAAGCAACAATTTTACTTTCAGCAAAGAACGCTGAAACTATAAATCCCAAACTTTACGAAAACTTTCCAAATTTGACACAGCTAATGAGATGTGTGATTAAACGCTATCTCTTCTTGCTTCACAGATAACTTACAAATCACAAATAATTGTCTGTGTGGAAATTTGCCGTGCACTAACAGGTGGTTAAAGCTGTCAATCAACTCGGAGAGGCGGGCTGTGGCCTGAATTATAATTCCAATAAAGAATCCATAAAAGTAAATTGATCTTTGAATTAGCAGACAGAGCGGGCTAATGTTGATGAGTGTGTCGAGCATGGCAGAGCTAATTAGCGCAACAGCTGCTGCATGTGTGTGTGTGCACGTCGCTCCCCGATGGATGCTTTTTCTGGTCTTAGGCTTCGGTTTCCCGCTCATACCGACGTGTCACTGGCTGTAAATCAGTGCCACACAAACAAGCACACACTCACTTCTCAGCGATACGCCATCTGTGCCCAGGACGGTTCATTTAGAGCCCACTCTGTGTGTGTTCAGCGTGAGCGTGGCTTTGACTCATTATTTTTCTATTCCACTTTACTGCTTCCAACAGCGTTAAATTAAAGATGTATATTATCCTTAGGCAGGTGAGGAATAGTGGAGCAGTCGACTGAGATGAAGGGGACAGAGGTGATTACCTTATATGGAAATGTATGTACGTACACATGTATTTATCGATGGGTAGATTGATGATGGATGGATGGATAGCTCAAGGATGGATGGATGTATGGATAAAAGGTTGATGATAGAGGTTATAGATGGATGTGTGGATGTATGGAAGGTTAAATGATGTATGGATGGATGTATAGATGGTAAATGGACAGATGTAAAAATGTATGGACGATGGATAGAAATGTAGATGGATGGATTATAAATTACTTAAACTTAAAGTAAAATACTTTAGTAGGTTTTTTTTGTAACACTTTAGAATAACTCACACTGCCAAGCATTAGTTGAGTATTTGTAACAACTTAATTAATTCATAATTCATTATTTAAAGCATAAATCCAATATAACAATCACAATTATGTTATAAACATTGGCATAAATGTTTTAGTCTGAACAATAAAAACACACATAATTACACCTATAAATCATATTTCAGTGTCTATAAATAGTTTATTAATTAATTCATTGTTAATTACACATCTATTAATGCTTAACTGCTGTTAGTTTTTGGGGCTCAGATGTCCCTCTCTGTTCTAAAGCCCGATGCAGGGGATGGTCCATGTTGTTCAGTATAGCATCCGTCCTGTTGTGCGTCTGCTTTAACCCAAGCCTCCAAACTAATATTAAAGTTGAACAAGCCCTTTTTATTAGATTTTTAAGTTGCCTGTGTTGCCTGTTTTTTTTAGATGGCTCCCAACAGACTGCAGCATAAAAACCAGAGTGAGCCATTACTCCTGATACAACATTTGACAGTATTTGATATGCATGTTGTGTATGACAAATATGCAACAAAACCCTGCACATCAGACCTCAGACAATATTTTTTAAAGCCATAACAACTATAAATTCAATAAATGTTAAGTAAAACACCAGGAAATATCTCGAAATGCAAAGGAGCATCCTTGTCTCACTGCAATGGCATCAAATAAACTTCACGCACTTTCATCATTCCTTATGTGTGAGTATTCTAACGAGATTTCATTTTATAAAGCTAGTAAATACCAAGCTTTAGTCTGCATCAATTTATTTATGTGTATCATTTTATATCTCACATTTATAGCCTTTCATGCCAAAGACAGCAATATAATTACCAACGGGTCTACCATAAAAAACAAGTGTGTTTGGCATCCTAAATATATAACAAAAGATCTTCAGAGAGCAAATAAATTTCCACGTTATTCCGCGTGAATCTTATTTATACCTTTCATTTGCTCTGGGTTATTTTGTGCACAAGTTCAAATGATTTAAATGACAGAAATATTCACGGTCTCCCTTTCCTGCACTCTCACTGCCGCTGTCCATTAAATCCAATTAGATCCACACTCCTATTATGGTTCCTGGGTCATAATAACCTGATGTGTGTCTGTGGAGGGTTCCCTGTGGGTGGTTCAGGGGGATTATGAATGCTTATGGCAGTGATAGTGTTAAACAAACCAGAATGACTCAATAAAACACACTGAGGTCTGTATCAATTGTAATATATTTATGAACTTTATAGTTTCCATAGATGGATTTTATTTGTATGACATATAAAGGGAGAGGTAATCCATTACAATATACCATGTTTAGATCAAAAATAAGAGGTAAAGTTTTCAAATCTTTATCTGCTGTTATACCATGCTCCACAAAAACACACACATTTCATTTGCTTAACCAACACCAACCCTAAAATAAATTATTTAGTCGAGTGTATCATTTTTTGTATACTTTCCCATGTATTTTGGTTGTATACTGATTTAAAGAATCACATACATGTCCCACTGACAAAAGTAAAGGTTTTATTTTGACAGCTGTGAAATTCATGAGCATTGCAATGTTTTTTACAGGAACAAGACTTGGAAGGCAGGATAAGAGGATAGTCAGTTCTCAGTCTGTATTGTGTCTGTCATGACCCTTCTCCAAACAGACCACACAGAGAGGAGCAGGCTGAAGCAGGCTGAAGCAGGCTGCTGTGTGTCTCTCACTGTGTTCCACTGAGACAAAGGAAAGTGCAGAGTCAGGGAGGAAACACGTGAACAAAGACGTGACAGTCTGTCCCCTGTCTGACTCCACCATGACCCCGTCCCAGTCCGGACCGTCACCGCTGACCAGAAGGGTCACGGAGACCTGAGGTCAAAGGTCAGGCTGAGGCTGCACACTTTCTCTTCCTCTCATTTTCTCAGTTATCTTTTCCATTGTACTGTTGTTATGTGCTGCTCCTTTCTGTGTGACCCGGAGCACACTAACCTATAGAGCAGAGGTCAAGGGTCATGCTGGCACCAGAAGAGTGGTCACTTTATATTTGTGATGAAATACTATCAAATAGCTACAGACCAACATGATCAAAGCCAGAATAGTACATCTTCAGGGATGTAGCAATATTGTCAGTATTGGGAAATTAGACTCAGTTTTTTTTTTCCTTTTCATTGTCTACAGCAGGTGACATTGGAAATCCCTTTTCAACATTTATTTTTTCCATCACGTCCATTATGTCTCTACTTTGCAATTTTGTTTTTAATAAAATTTGTAGAAAAGCTGCTAAATGTATTGTCCAACTGAGATGAAAAAAGAGCCGAGCAAAGGCAAAACTCTGGATTTACCAGTGTTTCTACGTTCTGACTGTCATGTGTGGTCATGAGCGCTGGGTAGGGCCTGAAGGGGTACCACAGACGCAAAACCAAAAAGACTTCCCTTTGTAGGGTAGGTGGGGGCATCCTTGAAGATAGGGTGAGAAGCTTAGTCACGACATCTGTCCTAATGCCTCCTGCAGAGCTAGGACTCACTCAAAGGACTCTGCTTAGACTGCTGCTGCTCCCTTGACCTGGTCCTGGATAAGCAGAGAAAGATGGCTGAATCTATTGAATTCCATTGAGGATAGAGCTGAAATTTTGTTGATCTGATAGTCTGATTTAGTCTTAATGTCCTTCACAATTTATACAAGGACATGCGCTAAAACGAAAAACAACAAAAACAACACTTTGTGGGCTTCTCTTGATTTGTATAAGTAAACGGTTACAATCCAACAAAATGATGTCCCATGCCTAATACTAACATGCAGTTGATATTCAAACCTGTGTTTTGCATGTCAGGCCTCATAGCTTTACGTGACTTTAAGTGTGTCAAGTCGCATTCAAACTACAAATAACAAAACACAACAAGAGGCTCAGCTAAATATAACGAGTAAATACTCTGGATTACTTTGACCACAACAACGTCCTGAAACACGAGAGGAGTTATTTTAATGTCTGTGGCTCGAATGGAAAACCAATATCGTCTTCTATTGTTACCTTTCACTTGTTTTTATAAGCTACAACAGAGCTTCTGTGGGTCTACTGAACTAAAGGGTGCTTCCTATGCCTATTTTATAGTTCTTGAAGGGTCGTCAGACTCCAGTAACAGTAGATACAAATACCTGTGTGACTTTCCATCCCCCTTTTCTCTGCATAGAACTGTTGGGACAAATGTGACGATAAATGAAGATGATAGAAGTAAAGCAAAGTGTAAATGATGCTCGGTTATAGTAAAGAACCAAGAAAAAATCCATACCAGAAACAGCTGTTGCTAATACACTAGCTTTGTCTTCAGTAAAAAAACTTTTTGTGGGAATATGACACTTATCCCAAAAACAAGGCGTAATTTATTTGGAAACATTTCAGTTTAATGTTTTTCCTTTCGATTCTCGTTTTCGCTAGAGTGAGGATTACCTATCATCCAATCAGCTGACTGCAGTGTGTAGCTCCGCCTTTTCCAAAACGGACAACATGATGTGGTACGGTATGCTTTTTGGGGACACATTGGACCCCTTTTGGTAATGTAAACAGTATCAACCCAAACCTTGTTCTTCCACAGCTAATACGTCATTGATTTACCGTAACACTAAGCTGTCCCATTTATGCACAAATCTGTTACTCCTTGTTACAGGATAAAGAAGGAACCAATCACACCCCTCTGCACCTTTTAGGATGAGGTAAAAACAGAAACATCCTGCAATAGAAACATTTGTTGAGAGGTTTTAAACTACTCTGCACAGACAGTGTACCCCACCACACTCATGTCTCACTTATGCATGCCCTCCCGTTTGTGCCGATACCTTGTGCGGGGACAGTATTTGTTCAAGTGTGGCGCTGGCAGCTGTGTGAGCGTCCATTCAAATGACCCTCTGTCTGTTTGCACCGCGGCAGAGTCAAATCAGCACACACCTGTAGTTCAGTTTGTACGGCACAAAGCAAACACACAGTTAGTGACAATGTCAGCACTGTGTCCATCACAAAACAAACAAAACAAACGGTTGTCAAACTGCAACAACAACATGGATCAGGAACAAAGCATGTTTTGTTTTGAAGATTAAGAACCTGAATTTCGTGTATGATTTTGCTCAGTAAACCATAACAGAAAAGCATCAGGTGTAATCCTTTAATAAGTCAATCAGGTTGTGAGTAAAAAGGCAAAGTAGTAGTTATATCTCTACTTAAAATGACATGGGGTAATTGTTTGTGATACAAATATTGCTAATAATATATTTTATTTCATCTCCTGTTACTTTACAAGGCAGTTGCTAGTTACATTTAATACTTCTTTAAGAGTATGTCCAGTCTAGGGAAGCACTATATACAATAAGTATGCTGAACATTGCAGTAACAAAGTAAAGTGCATTATAATTAATAATAATATCACTCTGTTTCAAAGAATCTTACTATATTGTTCAGCTCTACACACCCATCATGCTTTAAGATGATTTTTTGGGCCTTTTTAAACATTATTTGACAGAGTTTGTGTAGACAGACAGGTAACAGGGTGAGAGACAAGGAAATGACATGGAGCAAATGGACTTTAACCTCCATCGAACCTGGGTCCCTTCAAGGCCTAATTTTGCTACTGTCGCAAATTGTTTAACTAGTCACACGTGGGATTTGCCATCATTCGCACCCCTTTGAAATCTTAATCTCTTATTCCGTCCGGTTCTCAGTCCCGGGCACGGTGGGAGGCACGGTTGAACGAACTCGTAAGTGCAATTCCTAATTTGTCCACTGGGGTCACACTGTTTTAGTCAGAGTAGCGGAAATAACGCAACTTACTCTTTTGCAAATAACAATATATCAAATTAAACCTCCATGGCACACTTATTAACCAAAATGTCTCGGTCAAAAAGGAGAAAAGTAGACAAGAGTGTGAAGTTTTACAAGAAAAATTAACCACTTCCTATTTATTCGCAGATGAGAATTGGAAACCGGTGTGTTTGGTGTTTATGCAGCAAGTTTAAGTGATCGGGGAATGTAATATTTAGCGCCATTATGACACATCAGAAAAATACAACAGCTGCATGGTCCACTGAGAGGAGAGAAGATAAATGAATTGTTAGTAGGTCTGAGGAAACAGCAGTTTGTTTTTCCGTGTACCCGAGAGGTCAGTGATGCAGCAGTGAAAGTTAACAATGTATTGCTAGCAAAATAGCATTAGCATCAAAGCCATATTTTTTTGTTTTTTTTGTTTTTTTTGTTGTGATTGATGAGAGCACTGACATTGTTATGTAATTGTACTTCTTTGCACTAAAAAAAAGGGAATTTTTTTTTACTTATGTTGTTATTATGTTATTATTTTACTGGTCCGGCCCACTTTAGATCAACCCTGAACTAAAATGAGTTTAACACCCCTGATTTAAACATAAGGGTTATATTTGTTGATGAAGATAAAACTAATACATTTCAAAACTATTGATTTTCTATAGAATTTAAAAATTTGAAAGCCTGTCCAGTCAGACCCATTCACTTTCCTAGTGAATTGGGTCTGAAACCCCTCCCATTTTAACCATTTTCCAACAGCAATCCAACCGACCACTCATTACAGTTAATCTAAAATGGGACAGACTTTACTGATGAGTTGCATGTTTTTCAATTTGTGTCAGTTTAGAGGCAGTTTATTCTGTGTATGTTTGTTCCACCTCCTTTAAAATCACACAGTTATGGACAGGGAGGAAGAATTAGGATGGCTGACCAGGTCACCAATTTTACTCATGTTTATGTTAATGTGGTGCTGCATTATATCATTGTCTAAAATTATATTCCTATGGTCTTAATCTAAAATTATAATTAAAGCATTCTATATTTTCTAATTTTTAACCATTTCCATCTTAAATACATAACTTGGGCCTTGTACTAATATTATGAAATGTTCATATGACGATTAAACTGTAAAAATTGAAATTGGAAAATAGCCTGTTAGTGCAAATGTCATTTACCTGTGTTAAACCTGCTACCTCTACCCATCTTTCTCAAGCCATTTCTTCCTTGTTCAGGATATACTCCAATGGGTTTTTATCCCTCTTCTCGAAGGCAGACGGCCATCTTCCTTGAGCCTGGATCGTATGTAGGTTCCTGTTTATTTATTTTAGACTAGGCACTGTATAATATTAGTGACATCCCGATAGTGACCAATCTAACCTCTGCCTGCTGTCTGTCACCATGGAAACGGCATAAACTTGACCTTCTTCCTTCCTTTTTTGGATTTCCAATACAATAACAGTTATCACAGTCAGTATTGACGATAACTCATTTTATCTGTTGGATTATTGAAAGAACGAAAGGACGAAGGAGGAGACGTGGAGCAGTGAGGAGTGCTGCCGGAGCAGAGTACACGGTCAGGTCAAACGCTGTGTTCGGGGTGAATGGGAGTTCACATTACCATACAGCCCTGAGAGCGAGGATGGGGCTGGGGGGTGGGGGGGTGAGCGGCGTCTCCACTCGGGCGGGTGACACCACATTTGTAACGCCAACAGATGGAGGGAGCGCCTATTGTCACGCTGAGCAAACACACACATTACGGCACTGCATCTGATCATGTACATTAGACTGGCTCTAGTCACTAACCTGCACTTAACAAACTTAACTCGTAACTCGACCTTTAGGCATTTAAAGGTCATCTGGAAAAAAGAGCGTTTTCGGAGTAATGGTGTTAGAAAAAAGTGATCAGATTTATGGAAGTTTTGGGTGTTTTAAATTGAAAAATTAAGCTTTAGATGATAATTTTTTGGGTGTACTTTTTTGTCTAAAATTATTGAAACTTGACTTTTTATGTGAATTTTTTTTAATCTGTTCCCCTGTATGTCAATTATATTACAAAGAAGGATTTTCCATGGACAATTCAGTAATAAAAATCATTTTGGTTTTCACACAAAAAATCCTAAAACTTTGCAAAAGGATTGGAAGTTTGAGACTCAAGGTTTTAGTTGGATTTTGCAAAAGCAAGAGGACTTTTCATGTTTGTGGGGTAACTTGTAGATGTGCATATCAGTATCTTTTTGAATACCCACAGGTCAGACAGTAGCCAATTATGCGTGCTCATTTTAATTCAGGCAGTGAGCACTGGCACACATTGGAAGGACCCATGTAATGCTCAATAAAATGTATTACATTTTGAAACCTTTACCATTGTTCTACCTAAATATGTGTTCCCAAATGTGTTCTTTGAACAGAGCTGATCAGGTGAGGCTGGCATTTGCTTCTGGAAAAAAAAAATCTAGATTCCATTACACCTTATCCTCTCAAAGTCTTAAGAAAAGAGACTATTACTTACTTTCTTTCCTATTTACTTTTTTGTTACTATTTTCCATTTCTAAAGGAATCCATTTATGGAAACAGGATCAATGTCCTACAAGTTACTCCAACATATCGAAAAAACCTGTCTAGCATTTAGGTAAGACCTTTATCTTTTTAGTTTATTCGCCTTTTAACACTTGATTGAAACACATCTAACTTTTTTATTTAGGTTTTTTATTTTTATTTTTAAATGTGTTTGGTCTTGGCTTCACCAGACATAACTGATTTATTTAGTTTATAGAATAGTGTGAGTCAGATGCTATACTGGTACACACTGTAAACGTATGTCTCTAACACCAAACTAATAAACCACACAAGTAGAATATGAACATTAAAGTCAATAAAGATCATATGTATATTCCATTACATTTAATTTAAGGGTTTTGTTTTATTTGAAAAAACAAAACAACACAAAATCCTGGGCTATATGTCCCATCCACCTCCCCAAGGTATCTTTTTCTGCATTTTAACTGCATTTCTAAATACTGATATCTTTAGTTATTACTCAACATTACTTCATAACATGTCCTTTATATTATTTAATGTATTTCTGTCTATATTGCTGTGTATTTATTTCATTTATCAGGACACAAACAGAAGCAGCAGCCTTTTGTTTTGGCCTGTTCATATCCATGCACCTCATTTACATTCAATAAAAGACAATCGTGAGGCTATTTCCATTTTAATAAAATTTACTTAATGGTTCAAAAATTGTGCCGAGGGACCATCAGCCCTCGGGTGTTTTATCCAATCGATTCCAATTAGAAAACAATTTGAACGATTGTGAACACATACAGTGCTAACCGTCAGAAGTGTGCAGTCACACACAAAGGGCACACTGTTAGCACACACAGAGTGTTAAAAAAAAACAAGATGGCCTCCACAAGCCGCTACACACAGGGCATGTTTCATTTACTCGAAGATGCCGTCATTTCATTAGCGGTAATAACACACTGCGGCGCTGGGAGACGTGTGAACACAGATTGAACCCTTGAACTGTGTCTTACCCCCTACACTCCTCTCTCTCTGTTGTTCTGTCCATCCTTCATGGGGCCGTTATTGTTGCTCGCCTCCTTCCCCTCCGTCTCTTCCTGTTTCTGACACCTCCATTTGTTTTGCCTCTCTCTCGGCGGGAGACAAACTGGATTCAGGTGCCGCAAAATCATAGCAGAGCAGCGTTTACTTCAACACTGCCTGAGTAAGTGTGTGTGAGTGGAGGGTTCCACCATTTTAGACCACGCTGTACTCCCTCAAAACCTTAGCATTCCAAACACAAATCCAAACCAAATCCATGACAGCCTTCTAGCCATATTTTACAAATTCAACATAAAAAGTAAGTTTGTTTCTAAGCAGCCAGATGGGTAAAAATAAAAATAAATAAGTTTCTATTTGAGACCACTCTAGTGTCAGTCTGTCACCTTTTAAATATTTAAATAATCAACATTTCTAGTATTAAATGGACAGAAGGAGTGTTAAAATTGATGTTGGAGTGATTCCAACACTGCGTTCTTGACAGTCAAGTTCATCTGACATCGCATTTGACTGTCTCTAAGTTCACTTTTTTAGCATCATTAAAGCATTTAGTGTGTTTTAACTTTTAATTTTAATTACACATTTACAGTTACTAGAGTTAGAGACTGTAAGTGTTGAAATGACTCTTCGGGGAGTTATTTGAACACAGCTTCGTGACAAATGACTCCAGTTTAATGCATGACGTTGCTGTCGATACTCAACAAGTTTTAAATGATCCCCAACAGCAGTGTATATGTGTTACTGGCTGTTTGACAATGTAATCTGATTACTGCTACACCGCATTTTACTGGTGGTAAACAAACACTGTGAATTCCAAAATGAGCCCACTTTTAGATCTACTTTGACACTGTTGAATGTGTCATTAATTGATGCCAGTGTTAAATGGAGATGAAGATCGTTAGAATTTCAGTGTTGAATTGTCCAGTGTTAAAATAAGTCAAATTGTAGTTATTTACTCATTATACTCTGGTAATGCCAAAACCTCTGTAACCTGCTCTTTTAATACAAACAACAGTGTGTTTGTTTTCACTATATGAACACCCATAGAGCTAATTGTGATGTGTGATTGTGTTAAAATGATTCATTATGAAACATGTCTTTGTGTTACCCAGGTCAGTGTTCATACAGACATGCCAACACATTATACAAGTGAAAAACAAACACTAAAATACTGTGAATATACACTGACAATATTATACAATATATAATATAAGAGTTTTTAGTTTTAGATGATTTAAATGGGCAGTGTTACATTAACACTGTGGATGTCTGAACTATTTCAACGTCATTTTGATAATAAATTAGACACTGTTGGTGTTAGTCATTTTAAATTGCACAGTTTGTTCCTCAGCAACACTCGAGTCAGTGTTAATGTAATGTGTTAATGCCAACAGCTCATACAAGTGCAACAACACTATGTATGTGTCTATATTTTAATGCACACAGTGTAAGTTTAAAAAGGGTTTTGTAGTGTAAGAATCAAGAAACAGTAATTCATTTTCAGACAATATTACATTCACTTTCTTATTATAAATCTAGCATAATCTTCTCCATCACTGACATTAACCTGTGCACTTACAATTAAGGTGTATCTACATTTTCAAGACAGTCCAGAGCCATATCTATAAAAATACACATATTAATTCAAATGTTTGTCAGTGGGCAATAAACCAAAAGAATACAACTTATGGCCAGTGCGGTGTTTAATTACTGCTATGTTAAGATGAGTTGAGTCATGAGAACTACTCCCACTCTCAGGGAGAAGTCCGATTCATTTAAAGGCTGCATTTCAGACATTCACTTTCATATTTTATCTAACTGAGAGCATTTCTAACATTCCAAAGACAAATCAAAACACAACCTTCTCACACCCATCATTTAACATGTTTGACATTAAAAAAATAAAAGCGTTAATGATTGTGAAGTGAAGAATTTTGTAATAATATTTGTCATTGGGCAGTCATTAAAATTCATAATGTTGCCGGCATAACAATATAACTAAATATGATGCATTTCAATTTGAAAATAAGACAATATTGCGAGTCCAAACACATGAGGCTGATAATTATATTACTATTCAACTTTTTCTTTTTTTTTTTTGTTAAACCCAGTAATAGAAGCAAAGAGAAATAATAATGGTGGAGAATATTACTGCAGAAAACATTACGATGAACATTTTTTAAATTGCAAAATAAAGATGATAATGATAACTTTGATGACAAACTGTATAATGACCAATAAAAGCAAAAATATATTTTGCATTGTATTATATTCCATCCGATTGTGTATATTACATTTTTTATCATTACAAAATGTCTATATGTGTAATGAATTATATAATTTAATACACATTACATTATACACAACAATCAGTGTCTTTTTTAAATAATAAATGAATGACTAATAATCCATAGATAGACATATATAACCATATGTTTGTAATAAACTGTGAAGTCTGTTGCACCTGTTCCATTTGGTCCATCATATCATTAGCTCTGATTGATGTCGGACTTTATTCTTGTTTTATTGTAGCTGAAGGCTTATGGAAGCTATAACAATAATAAAATATAACTATATACGAGAAACACACCTGAATAAAAGTGAATAAAAATGTTCAAAAATATTCTCCAATAAAGGCTTTACAGTGGTGTTTAGGTTTAAAAACAAGAAATAGAGGACTTCAGATTACTGTAAAATATATAGTAAGTATTATTAATGTCATTTTCAAAATAGAATGTTTAGTTTCTGATGATATTTACATGATTAAAAATAGTCTCGTAATAGTTAATAGTATACAACACATTTACGAGTATTATTTTACACTTAAAAAAAAACATTATCAATTGCATGTTTTCAGTTACAGGCCCAGTTATGAGCCAGTTATGATGGATTTACTGCTGTGATTGTGAAAGGCCTAAAGCTTTGGCCTTTTCTAAATTTGATCGCAAGAAATTTAATTATGATTATTGTGATCCCGCAGGTGACATATTGAATGTATTTTAGAACACACTCCATTCAACTACCAAAAGCTTACTGGCTTCCATCACAAACCAGGATTATTTTAGTTTTTCTTGTTTGCCTTTTTTTTTTTTTTTTTTAATCTCTGAATTGTTACTTAATGGTTCTACTCTCATCATACGAACAACCAACAAGCCTCTGACTCTTAGCTTGTGGCCCTTTTTTGTCTTCCCAAACACATATTTCAAAAGACCAAATAATATAATTCATGGTTTGGCTGTAACATAATTTTAATATTGGGTTGGTCTTGTTTTGGGCATTTTTTTTCTTTCACGTGGTATTTAATTGCTTTTAAAGCTGCTTGAATTTATTTGCATTGCTTTGTTCCTTGTGATTATTGTTGGCATAGTGTCATTCCTGATCACTACCAATTTACAAAAGCAGCTTTTTTTTTTTTTCATTAAATGCTCGCTGACGTTCCAGACATATTTTTCTGAATTTATTTGAAATGACCAAGTTTTTACTGAGAGTGTTTTGCTGACCCAGTGTTTGGAAAGTGTAGCACTAATCATTCAGTTACTGTATGCTCCAAAAAGATGAACACTTATAACAGAACTTTTATTATAGGCACTGAATTCTGTTTTTTGTTTGTGCACTTCTGAAGCACTTTGCATTGCTTTTTGTATTAAATACACCCTATAATAAATCTTCATGTCTACAGGCCTACAGTTTTCAACTCTTTTACAAAAGAATGCCTAAATAATACTAGTCTTTGTCTTTTATTGCATTTTTTTTTTGACATTTGCTGATTGTTGTATCTTTAACAAGAATTTTTGCCTTAATTATTGTCTATGATATTGCCTCCTTCAAAACACTCACTTGATCTTCGTACACCGTTGTTTGTCCAAAACCACGCTTTGCTTTTTGGCTACTTCACTGACTATTGTCCGTCTAACCACTGTTTTTCTGAAGTCACTCAGCTTTTTTTTTTACGTGAACAGGCGATGAACCCCTGAACTGAACTTGAACTGAGAGCCGTGTCAGGCTGAGGTCAATAAAAGGTCAAACCAGGGCCATAACATCAGCCAGAGTCTAAAGGGGCCAATAAAATAGGAAGGGCCTTGAGATGACTGCTTTAAAGTATACCTGAACAACAACAGTAAATATGCTTAAAAAAATAAATACAATAACACATGACAATAGTTTTTATTTTTTTTAGAAATTGTAATTGCATGTAGTGAAGGTGTTTGCAGTATATTAAATTAGGCAAATAAAATCCATAAAAAAGTAAATCCATGAAAAAGAAGGGCCAGAAAAAATGAATCAATAAAAAACAAACAAACAGATAGGGTACAACAATTATAATATAAATAGCAAAAAATAACAAACAGAGGGCAAAAACAAACAAAAAAACAAAAATGCATATAAAATGTAGGACTATATTCTGTATAGTTTGCACTTGGGTATTATTATTTTTTATACTGTGCAGGTTTTCAACCCTGTGTTAGCATTATCAAATAATTCTTATATTTTAAACCATTGAATATTATTTATAGATATGAGTATATATTTTTATAAGAACCTAACTTCACACAGTATTGGGTTTGATATTCCACATAACTGCAGTCAGAGGCCGATCTCAGGCTTTTAAGAGAAGAGTTGTTCCAAAGCCTTTTGTGGCCACATTTCCCACTGGGCAGAGCTATTCATTTCTTATAACAACCTATCATATTACTACAAAAGAAATATGACTTTGGGTATTTTATGATGAAGGGAGAACAAAGTAAGCTGTGATTTTCAGCTGAATTTGAAGGTTTGACTCACAAAAAGTTCAATAAAAACATATTTATGTTTGAATTAAATATAAAAACTAGCATGTACTTCACATAGTTCTAGAGACAGAAATATGCTGTTAAAACATTTGCTCAAAGTGACTTTTGTTTTAGAAGAGAGTGAATGTAAATAAACAATACATTGTTCAACTTAACATGTTTTTTTTTCAAACTTTTCACACATTCTCTATTCTTACTCAAAACGTGCATCTCAGAGCTATTTTTGAAAAGACACCTGTGTGTGTGGTGCATTTTTCACCATTTCCACATATTTCCACATTTTGGTACATATTAATGAGTTTGCTGTATATTGTTACTTATGTATTGTGTATTATAATGTATTTATTTACACTCTTCTAATTGTTTTCATAGTCACATCCCTGTACATATTACGTAACTGTGGCTAAGCTTTTACAACAGCCATGTTTCATTTTTTAATCTTTTAAACATTTCCGCTTCAGCATTTTATGTTAGAAAACACCAAAGTAGAATATTTTATCTATATTTATGAATTTTCTGTTTTTTTTATCAATAGTTCCAAGTGCAACTGAGCACTTGTGACATATGGACTATATTATTTATATTTATTTTTATTTATATTTATAAGAATCCAGCAAGGAATGCATTTTTCAGTCTTTTTGTTCAAAATATTCCTGTTTTCCTACTCTTTACAAATTAAAACTTGTCATAATTTCTCTCCATTTTAAATGCTCATACACATTTCAAATTGTACTTGGCTCTTTTTAAAATTTCCCCCAATTGTTTGAACCTCCTCAAAAATTTACAACACCTGTACTGCCATTTAGAGTTAATATTATTACAAAACATTTTAATTATCAGTGTCTTTATTTTTGCACGCTTCATTTATTTCCCTCGGCTCTGTCCACATTACCTCACACACAGACACACACACCTGCCTGAGCAAACACACGCTCGCCGCTCATCAGTCTTCCTGGTGCAAGGAAGTGATCAATCACCCTTCAAAATGAGAGAGACGGTGAACTCCGGCCGCACTCTGACCTCTGCGCGACCTTTAGGAGCAGAGCAGAGGACGGGCACTATAGCAGCCAAAGACGAGTAATTATAACCTTAATATCAATAACAGTAAAATATATTTACATAGACTTAAATTGAGAAACCGCAAGCCAGTATTATTATTATTATTATTATTTTTTAGCACATACAGTGAATTCTATAACCTGGCATTATTACACAGCAAGGCTTCTTAATAGTTTTAGATTTCAAAATAAACTCAAAATAAAAAAAAAAGACTTTTAGTTCTATAAGTCTGTCAGGTCTTGTCATTCAATAGCACAAAATAAAGCAATCTTCATATAGAAATGTACAAGTAAAAACTGATTTACTAAAACACTGATGCATATAACATAAATATAGTATAATAAGTGATATACACCACATTTTTCAGGCGACATATTCATCCAAAACACATGTATGCATTGTGTTGCCTGATTAAAGCCAACATTACAACATTTCTCTGACACAAACAATCAATATTTGCACGACTAGCTATTAACTAGACTGAACCATTTACTAATATACCAGTAATACCACCATTGAGACTGGTGGGGTCAATGGGGAGCAAAATAAAGTGAACAAACATGTAACAAGACCCCCTGAATACATCACTACACGCATTATTTACTCAAAGTGGGAGAACAAAAGTGGACACCAAGTCATCCGTGGTTCAGCGACGCCAGGGGGCAGTGTTGGGTCGAGCTAGAGCCCAGTGGGAGGAGCCTAACACGTGTCACCGTCCACGTCAACCCGACAACCGTCCCGTCCCATTGGTTGGACCGTTTCGAGTGGCGTCAGGTTTGGCGAGGGGAGGGGCTGCGCGTGACGCCGTGACACATAGCGATGCCATGGCGACACCTAATCTGGTCCAACAGACACCACCCCAAAGGCTAACATACGTCTGGATCTGGAACACACACAAAGGCAGGTGCACCCACACATGCACCACACACATACGAACGTCAGCAGCATCACAATACAAAGGGCGGCCATTGTGGAGGTTGTGTACCGTTTCTTTTTCTGTCTGGAGCGCTCCCATTTCAGGAGTGACAGGCTGTATATGTGCGAGAAGTAGATTAAGTTGGTTTGCTGCCATTGAATATGCAAAAAAACAGATATTTCACCCACACATTGATTTTTTTACCATACACTCAATGCCGGTCTATATATTCGGAGTGAGACAAATGTCAAACTGCAGCAAGTCCATTATTAAATACTTAAAGTACTGCACATGATAAACTGTCTTGTGATCTTAGCCATCTGTACATTTGAATTAGATACCTTTCCATGAACTGTTACAAGCAAGTACATAAGCTATAATGTCAGAGGCTGGAAGCTGAACCTATAATGAGAGAAACAATATACAATTTTGCTATTGTTGTAATGTGGCTTTATCCTAATTCAAGCTTTTATTGGTACAAACTGCAACGGACATAAAACGGTATTGACAGAGTATGGACTAATGTGTTTCCAGCAGGATGCATTACTTTATTTTTTTCTTTAAAGATAGGACAACTGGGGCAAAAAAAATGGGATATCATGCTATTTCTTATACAATTTTTGAGAAATAGACAGTCCTTGTGAACTCAGGGTATATATGTTCAATCTTGATTAGTAAAAAAAAAGGCTCTTTGTAAAATAAAACTGGTCACATTTGAATGGGTGTCAAATGACAAAAACATGGTGGCTCTGAAGGAGGTAGTACAAACAACAAATCAAATCTCAAAACGTAAAACCAAACCAAGAAATGCTAAATTCCCAAACAAACTACAAAACTAACCTCAAAGTCGTTTCATTATTTTTTCAGATGCTTTGTAATTTGTGTTGGCATGTCATGATTTGTTTTGTCTTTTATTATTTGTAGTTATGCTTTGTGATTTGTCCCTTCAGGGCCACCGTACAAATGACCACTTCTAATGTATTAATCAGAAGAATGTAGCGCACAGTGAACACCTGCGTGAGGTCTTACCTGGAGGTGTGGGTGTGGTCACATGACTCTGATCTGATCAAAGGGCACATTACAGGACAGGTGTGGCTGAGGTCAGAGGTCGAGGATGCCCGTTCCCACGGCGACAGCAGGAATAACAGGCAGGACGTGCAGTGTGATCAAACGCTCCTCGGTCACATGTGAAAACAGATTGCGTCTCTCTGTGAAGGCCCCGCCTCCTTCAGGATAAACGCTCTCTGATTGTACTGTGATGTGGTGGGCGTGGCTATCGGTGACAGCCAGGATTTGTCTTTTGATTATGATGTCATCAGGAGGTCATTGGAGGGTCATGGTGAGGTCATGGTAATGGCACAGGTCACAGAGAGGACACTGCTGGGCTCAGGGTTTAGCTCAGTTTTGATGATATTTCACAATAAAATCCCTAAACAATAATATAACAAAATCCCAAGGCAGTATTCTGAAAAAGCATCTTGAAACAAGAAACACAGGCAAGCTGTATGTAATATTATTTATCTCTTTTTCAAATAAAACACCCATAAGGCCCATTTTCATACTGACTGATGTTTGATTTGTAGCAGCACTGGTATTTATTCATCACTGTCTAGAGAGTATGATTGGACAAAGGCAGAGAAACATCTGTATATCATTTGAAATATGTAGTACCTTGTTTTAAATTATTTTATTCCTGACTTCTTCGGCCCTTCCAAAAACAGCTGACCATTATAATCCTTTACGCTCTGCAGCTAACGGTGTCTTCATTTAAATCATCAGCTGCAGAGTGAAAAGATGGAGATGAAGATATAGTCTTTCAAAATATATAAAAGATTCAAGAACTGAACAGATTTAAACACCCAAAGTCAATGAACCAATTAAAAATGTGTAATTCTAGTAAGACTAAGCCAAATTAGTGTGTTTGGAGGACTGCCAGTCCTCTTATAATGGATGATATATAAATCTTGTTTATAGACGAGACAGTGTGTGTGCGTGTGTGTGTGTGTGTGTGTGTGTGTATGTGTGTATGTATATATGCATACAGTGGAACAAATGTGTCACAGGGAATATTTACAGATGTCTACTCAGATAAAGTTGATGAGTGCTTGAAACATGTATATGCATATTTAATTTACTAATTAAACTAGCATGCTAGAGTAGCAGCTTGAATTGCAGTTTTGTATCATGCTAGCAGGCAAAAAGAGTCCCTTTTTCCTGTGATTCTCCCTTTAGCATAATGCACTTGGGTTTGTCCTCACGGGGCCATCGCTAGGTATTAAACTCTTCACCATTTCTCCTGCATATTGCGTGATATGTGCTAAATGGTATTCGTGCACACAAACAGTAAACGGCGAGGCTAGTGCCTGTCGTTTCTATATGTTACACTGCACCTACCCAGCCTCCTCTTGACAGGAGCTACATTCTGCTCACACTGCAGTACGTATTAATGTCTATGACTGGTTAAGATAATATTTTAAATAGACTTTATATTTCTGTGCTTCTACTGTTTTGTCTCATGGCAGACTTTTGCTGCTGTGCCTGGATCCAAACACGCTTGTGGATGCTATATCTTTGAGGATGCTTTGTGTGCCTGGAGTATGCCTTGCTCTCCCGGCCGTCTGTTGCACCTTATTGGGCTGGGCAATATTTGTGTCTGGGGTAGATCGGACAGAGTGCGCCTGTGTTTTTATTGTTGTCATCTTAAATTCACAGTATTACTGTGGTATATTCGACGTGAAGGCAATACTGTCTCTTGCCTGGTCAGAGGTGGCTCAGCGCTACGTTTTATTATATTGTTCCATGTAAGACTATAAATACTTTTGAGCTGAAATGGTTGTCGGTTCTTTATATAATTAAATTTAGCTTGCTCTCCCAATTACTTAGACACTATTACTACAAAATTACTGGTTCAATCAACAGGATTTATGAATATTGTTTCTTGTATCCTTACCCTCGCTGCACAAGAAACTGAAAAGCAACCCAGGTGCTTTCACTGAGTGTCATAAAAGATATCTTAAAAATGGCAATACACAGTAGTATAAGAGTAAAGTAGAAATTCATAAAATGTAATGTATTTTTTACTCATACAAGTATCCATAGAGGTTTTTACACGTTCAATCAGAATAGCCAATACTTGAATCAGTATCTGCAGCTGATGAGGTCAGAGGTCACTCCATACAGATCGCAGATGAATCCAGATGACTGCGGAGAGAAAAAGATATTGAGTTGGTGACATTTGTTTTAATCTACATTCTATCAGGTCCGGTTCCATTCTCCTGTGAGGTCGCCGAGCGTTGATTGGTTGTCCTCCTATGGGAACCAGGAAGGGTATCACGACGAGGTCATGGCGAGGTCAGCAAACCGAGGTCATAGCCGGGTTGCGGAGAGTTCACCGGGAGGTCTCAGCCAATCACAGGAAGACCCTGCTGCTCCATTTGAAAAGATCCAATAGATATGAGTTTTTTGTCGATTCAAGGTAAAATGATTCCAATAAAAGCAATTTTACTTGGTGGCATTTTTTGACTTTGAGGAACAATGAAGCGCAGTGGGAGCTGTAGAAGTATGTGACGACCACCATTTTGCTAACACCGTATTAGCCTTTTAGCGCACACAGAAAACACTGAGCTTAACAGAATAAAAGAATTTGTGTGAGTGATCGGCCAACAAATGATAAAAAAAAAAAAAGGATTTCAAGGTGACACTGAATTTCAATATCTATGAAAGCATCTATGTATACAGGAAGTGAATTCTTGTGATTTATGAAAATTGTAGCCCTGTAAATAGATTAAGAACAAAACATCATAAATAGCTCCTCATGGTTTGTGGTAAATTCAACTTCAGTTCAGTTTGATTAAAGTATGTTTGATTAAATCTATTGGAATAAACGAGTGCACTAGTGTTTTATGGCAAAATTCTATGTGAAACAAAAAATGATGCCTAATACAAACCAAAGGGAGACCTTATAACTCTGCTGCAAAGTGTAATGCAGGGGCACTTGATGAATAATGTCATTTGGAGGTGGTTTTCACCATATACTGTATGCTATCATAGAATCATATATATCTAGTTGCAACTTCATTTTGATGACACAATTTCATCTATATCTTTTGAACACCACAAGTTTCATGAAACTATAAACATTCAATTTGGACCTTACACTTATTCCAGGATGGATTCCAGGAAAAAGGAATTCTATCAAACTTTTCTTTTGAGAAGTCACAATAATGAGTCCAAAGTGTGAGCAGCAACCCCTCTCCCTGTCTTTAATTATTTCAGAAAACATAAGCCATAGATAACATACACTGTGTACCTATATGTCACCTATTAATAAAACTAATGACTGTTTTATAAGAGGTGTAGCTGCGTACTTATGTTTTAAGAATAAAATCAATAGGCAAATAGGTTCATGTAACTCATTAATGTTACCATATCACACGAACACTTATCTCCAAATAACAATAACCTTTTATAAATCTTAGATAAATATTTGACAATTCAACATGAGTGAGTGGTGCAGTTGTAGTGGCAATTCTCAAAAGAATTATCTATTTTGTAGACATTGCACTACATTTTACATATCCCTCTTAAATAAAATGTGACACTGACTATTTATATGTTTGTATATTGTATGGCAAACCTATTTCAGTGTGTACAGTGAACACACATGTGTCACCTGTGTTCTGTGAGAAGAATGGAGGGGCCAGTGTAAGGTCAGGTAAACTGTTGCTCCATTCACCTGTCACTCACTCACACAAATACACACATACACACATATTTATACACACACATCTACAAACAGACTCTTCACGCTCCAGTTGGTGCACCCCGCCCCATTCCAGCTCCATTAGTCAGAGCACGTCCTCTCTGGGAAAACTACTGAGAAACACTCTCTGGATGTGTGTCACTACAAACACAATACACATATGTGTGGAAATATTCTAGACCTTAGCATGTGATTGAATCCACCACAGGCCTGCCTCCGTGAATGAAAATCATATCCCAGGAAAAACAATGGAGAGAAGTGATTATTAATACCATTATCTCCACAGTCAAATGAACAAAATACTGCCCCATAACATCTCACAGCATATCATCTTTATCATCTTTTACATATATACTTACAAACATAGTTTTTATGTATTATACTTTATAACAACATATTTTACTTGAACTTATTTTGTATACTTATTAACTTGACTTATATACTGTATATTTTATAATAGAACAACACAAAGACTAGAACTGTTTTTGTAATAATTTCTATTAATCATTATTGTCAAGTCCAATACTGATACTTCTACTAAATGTAACATAATATTAGTAATAAAAATCAGTAATATAATAGTAATATAATCATGAAATAAAGTATAAACAGACAGAAAAATATTACAAAAGACCAGATTAGTTGCTGAGCTTTATTTGTGTGCTATAAGCTAGTGGTTCTCAAACTGTGGTACAGGGTCCACTATTGGTTGGTGGTCCCTATTTTCCTCATTTTAATAGATAATAATGAGCAAATGAATGAATGAATGTATAATAATTTGAAATTTGAATTTGAAAGCTGAAGTGGCCATTGGAGGAAACATAAATAAGAGTTCAAACATGACACATATAAAGTCAACAGCAGGTAGGAAGTATGAAATGTAGTCACCTGATATGTGTCCAGCAGAGTGTATAAAAGTCAAAATAAATAACACTCTATGGTCTTAATGTCGTCAAACACACTAGGCCTAACTTATTTTGCACATGTTTCACACACAGAGACACTGACACCTGATTGGCTCGCTGCATTCCATTACAGCCAATGAGGTTGCAGGTGCTGAGAACACATCAACATTTTTATTAGACTTCAGACTTTGGTAATTTATGATTTCCAAACATTACATTTTTTCACTCCTCAATTTTAGATTTAGATTAGATTAGATTTCAGATTTGTGACATATATTTATTATTATGATCCAACATTTATTACTCAGTACTCCTCGTTTGTTATGTTTGCATACAATCATTTTTTAAGTAATTTATTATTATTATTATTATTATTATTATTATTATTATTATTATTATTATATACTAATATATAATAATAATAATATTTTAATACAGTACTTACAATGCTTAAGAGCTAACCAGTATCCAATGCTTTTGGATGCTGTGACAACTACAATTTTCTATTGTAATAATAATAATTAAAAAAAAATATATATATATAGTCTATATTCAGAAGTCATGAGTGCAATTTATTTTTAGTTTTTAGTTCTGTGTATGCCTCAAAACCTAATGCAAGTTCCTATTATCATGATTTGTATTTTAGTATTGACTCATTTTACCTGATAAAGTATGTTATCATATTAGAAAGACAAATTTACTACTTATGTATTGACTCATTCTTTTTATTTTTTATATCCAATTGTGTAATTTATTTCTTGTTTAGTGTATGCACCAAACACCAAAAACTCATTCCTACAATCTGTACAGTTATTGTAGTATGGCTTCATTTTACTCCGTCCATAAACCTGATTGTGATTGCAGTTCCAGTGGCAGACCTGTTGGTGGCAGTGCAGCGTGTTGGTGCTGTGTGTGAGCAAAAGCTGAACATAACTCTTTCTTTTGCCTCTGGTGGGGTTTTTGGTGGAATCCGTCTCATTTCGGTGTCTCCAGAGTGAGTTGGAGCAGAGACGTAGTCAGATTTATGAGCCTCCACCGTCCTCTGTCACTACACCCGGTCCACCACCAGGGGCAGTGTGGCTCTACTGACGGTTCCACTGAGCAAAGGAGAGGCATATTTCTGCTGCTAAAAGGATCTTTATGAATCGTCTGGAGGAATATATGTTACAGTTTTGTAGCTGTAGGCCAAGAGAAGAAAAATGTATTAGCTATTTGTGCTGAACAGAGAAATTCATGCATCTGACAATGATTTTAATCCATTAAAGATATTACATTCTCTTTTATTGTTAATTTTTTTTGTTTGTTGCTACTTGGGCACTTTAATACTTACACTTAAGTTGTAAACCTTTTATTATTATAACACTGTTACACATACACCAATTATTATATTAATGGAAGCTATCTGAATCACTATTTATTGTTAAATACATGGCTTGCATTTAAATGTGTGTCAAAATAAAGCAAGCTAAATAGTTATAGTTTGACACCACATTGTTTGAACCATTTGTGATGGCATTTTTATCGAAAGCATTACAATGAAATTAAATAAGCAACATTTAAATACTTTATCCGGCATGCTTAAAATAGAATGGCGCTAATTATATTTTACAAGGTGAAGATAAACTGTAAATTGTATACAAAACAGTAATAAATAATTGAATTTACTATAATTCATGAGGTGTTAGAAATTAAAGATGGTGTAGGCAATTTTCAGCTGGGTGAAAACATACACAAAAAAACCCCACTCCTCATATTTAATTTCTTTATCATACGTATTTGTTACATTTTGTCATGCCTTAAGACTCATTGTTAGCTTTTTGACTAACCATAAAACAGTTATATATGTTTTAGATACAGTTATATATGTTTTATAAATGATAGGATGGCACGACACTGAGGCCAGAAGTTAGTGTTTAATTGCTGGTTTAATAATTAGACCTTAGCTGTGTTCCATTTGTGCATTTACTTGCTGTTTGACAATGATTCATCTTAAATATTACAGATTTTTTTAAATAGTTTTGGTCCTATAAGTAATAAGTGGCATTTTCACAGTAATTTTTGGCACTTTCAATAAATTATGCTTGAATTAACTTACTGTATAATTTACTGCCAGCTCAAATCTTCAATATTTAAACCATTATTATAAACTGTAGTTGTTGTACAGTGCTGTTAAATGATAAATGTTGTTGAATTGGCCATACACCTCATGACATTTCAAAATCCATTTGTAAAATCCACCTCAGTTAAGTCAGTTTTTGTGATGGAGCAGGTGTTTCGGGCCAAACCTTACGGTGGTCACATGGTGGACAGGTCAGAGCGTGCCAGTGTGTGATACCAACATAACACTTAGGTTATAATCCAGTCTGCAGCCACAACGTGTTCTGATTGGCTGTCGTCTGTGTTTGTCTGCTCCTGGTTACAGCGTTGCCAAGGAAGCCACATTTTACAGTCTCTTGCCAACACTCGGACACGCTAACACAAACAAACTGAAGCAGACTTCTGCACGCAGAGCTGGACAGCAAGTCTGTTCTCAGCTGGAGTTCCACTTTTTCTTTGGTTTGGAGGTTTCAGGGTCTTCACAGAGTCCTGGTTTGTTTTCATTCACAATAGCGTTTAAAAGATTGGAATAAATGACATTGCACACAAAGTCTTCTGAATAGACACACTAGATGGCGCTGTCAGTGGAGGCTGTAGATAGGGTTTAACATGATTGGTCACAATGTTTATTTTGTGATAAAACTCAAAGACGTAAAGTAATACTGAATCTGTAATTGATTCATTTATTTTTTTCAGATTTATGAAGCTGTTTCATTTTGTGAGAGGTGATTCTGAAGCTAGGAATGGACTATTTTAACAACAAATTTACAAAGAGGTGATGTGCTTCATCTACCAACTTACTCAAAGACAAAACCGCACTATCCCTTTAATCTCTTATGCAACTGAGAGCGACTGAGTGTCATTCAAAACAGGAGCACACAGAGAATGACACGATTCACACCATGAACATAGGACATACAATGTGTCACTTCTGCAGTGGGTCATTCAACTGAAAAACTACAACTCAAAACGGCAAAGCTGTTCCTTGAACCTGCAACAGGAGGAGGGAGGGACGGACTGTGCGGCCATCTTCTGCTCATTATGGTAAATTCATAATAAGCCAAAGAGGAATGTATGTACTAGATGCTAAGGATGATTTCAATGAAGGAGGCTAGGCAGGCTACAAGTCAGAATGTAGAAAGTATTATGGATTTATTGTGTTTAGTGCACTGTCTATATCAATACCATTGTTGGTATTAACAAACGTATTGGTATAATGTATAATTTACTATTAGTTGAGTGAAGTGACAGCACATCATTTCATAATTACCATCTGGTTTCAATTTCTTCTTGTGATTAAACTATAACGCCACTCCCTGTTTTGTTTAAGGAAGTGGATGTGCAATATATACTGTATATTCAACATAAACAAGACTTAGCTGCACACTCCTCAGTTTTAGATCCATTCTTTCCATTTTGTTCTTAAACCAGGCCTGGCTCAACATGTGTATTACCACCTGAGCACATTACCAAAGTTTCACAAAGACCAAAGTTAAGTCTAGTCCCTTGAGGCCAAAAAAACACACAGAAACATTATAAACACACATTTCTTCTGTGCTGCTGCTTCTGGACAAGGCCTGAACCAAGGAATATGAATTTACACTAAACAACATCAACAAGGCACATAATACACATTTAACAGTCTATTACAGCTGTCCCTCACCACAGAAAACACACCGCAGCTTATGAACAGAGCAAAGTGAGTGTTATTAGCCATGTTATTGTACTCTGGATGTAGTCTAACACTTGTTTGTGTCAAAAGCCTGGTTTAAAGCATTTTTGTATTACAGTGGTCCCTCATTTAGAACACAATGTGTGAGTTCTCCCTTAGCCAATCAGGACACAGAACACAATACCCGAGTTCTCCCTTAGCCAATCAGGACGCAGAACACAATGCGCGAGTTCTCCCTTAGCCAATCAGGACGCAGAACACAATGCGTGAGTTCTCCCTTAGCCAATCAGGACGCAGAACACAATGCGCGTTCATACGCTGTAAAAAAAAAAAAAAAGCATGCAAAATTGCACTAAAAAAATCCTGTATACTGTATACAAAAATTATATCACTGTGTAATGTTCCCTCCTATTTTCGCACAGCAAGGCAATCAAACGTACAATGAACGAAGAAAACCAATCACAGAAGGCGGAACTTGCGTTAGAAAAGCCAATCTGAAATGAGGACAGAGAGCACCGCCAGTGGCTGTGAGAGCTGGTAATGTGTGTGAGGGGATAAAGAGGAGAAGCTCTAATGATGGACTGCAGAAGAAGTTTGCTCTTGTGTCCATAAACAACGGTTGGCTCATGGTAGGCTCCAGCATTAAGGTGGCCTTGGATATAACAAAGCTGGTCATCACTACTCCATCTCTGGCTGAGTGAAGCTTAGCAAAAAGTCCCTGATGTTTCTGCAACTTAGGAATCAGTGCCTCAGCAGTGCGGTCCCACTCCGTGCCAGTCTAGTTCTTGTATTTGTGGACATGCTTCATCTCGTAATGGTGGTATAAACTGTAATCCTTCAACATGGCGACAAGCTTAGACAGTAGCAGTCTGTCTAAGGTTACAAGTCATGTATTAAATCCAACCCGCCAAAGTGGTTAGTGAGAGTGACTGTGTTACCTGCCAAAGCTGAAATCCACACAGGTGGCAGGTATTAATGTCAAGCCTTGGCTTCGGCTCTTAAATAAATCTTGAGAATGTCATTCTTTCATCTTTTTTATATGGCAACACCTTAGAACTGTTCACAGAATATATTCACTATTAATTCATTTCACCTCAGCCTCGATCCATGAATATTAGCCTAAAAACATGAAGCAACATTAGAGTATAATCGTTTTTGCTCTTTCCCATTCTACACCCGGACAATAAGCTAGAGTACACAAAGTACACAAAGATTACACTCTGTTTTTCACTGTTTGCACTTTCAAAAGACTGTTGTCATGGCAACGATCGACCAAAAGCAACAAGAGTTCGCCTTTTTGCAACAACCGTTACCGTGTAAGCACTGACTTAACTCCACACTCCAAAGCTGTTCTATCCTGTCTGATTAAATCACACACAAACAGTTCAAGGCAAATATTACTCCAGTGTAAGTATTTTAAAATCAGGTGCTGACAGCAGGAGAGCCACACTGCGCTGTGGTCTGAGCCCTAAGCAGCTCACTATCACACTGATGATAGACAGACGAGGAGTACAGGCCGGTGAGGACTGAAAGAGCGACTGACAGACAGAAAAAGGGTGTGATCATGAGCAAGTCTTTCCAATAGTCGCTTAAATAAACACTTTTCATTCTGTTGTGTTTAATGCTCTTGAGAGTAATCCCGCTTCAAACCGAGTCCAAGTGATTTTCTCCGTCAGATGTGGGGAGTTAGAGATAGACAAGAGGGAACACTAACAATGAGGATCTACTTGAGTACGTTTATGAGCTGTTGCCGTGACAACAGTTACCATTATATAACTTTTATTTCAAAGTCAGACTGTCACAGCTCAAGTTTAACGTGGTGTACTGCTGAACACAAGAACACGAGTACATCTGCCCTATTTTTAGTTTAGTTTTATGAATGATTACACTCATTACAAACCTACATTAATAATCTATGCACTCACACTGCTAATCCGTGCCCGAGCACATTTCACACCTACAGAACACACTGAACTAGCCACGAGTTGAATTTAGAACCTTCCGATATGTAGTCAGACATAATTTACAGAAACATACCCATCTCCTAAATGCACAAGTTTTGTTTTTTTTTAATTCTGTCTTGTGCCTCTCTCTGCTCTAACTTTCAATAAAAACTATGTGTGGAAAAGTCCAAAGTCAACAAAAGTAGTGTCACATTACAGCCTTCAAGGCCCCTTTAAAGACCAGTGAAGCCTTCAGTGATTTCTACAACTTTATACTTCAGAGTCTCACATGAAACTTAATGTAATTCTTCCTAACCTCTCTATTCTCAAGCTCTTATTAGATCTTTAGAAAAAGACTAGAAAAGCCCATATAAGAGCCCCGATAACCCCATATCGATAAAGCCACAAAAGTAGTTGAGTTAGTGAGAAACCCAACAAAACAAACACAAACCTGGAGCAGACCCTGGATCTGGTGAAGGACTGCAGGACCAGTTTGGTTTAGAGCACATGTGTCAAACTCAAGGCCCGGGGGCCAAATGCGGCCCTTTGCAGTGTTTTCTGTGGCCCTTCACTACATTTAGAAAGTGATATTTTTGGCAATAGGTTTTAATGGATTTGATTTTTGCTAGAAAGATAATTAAAACCTGTTAAAATCCATCCAAAACCTGTTCAAATTCAACTAAAACCTATTGAAATTGAACTAAAACCTGTTCAAATTGAACTAAAACCTATTGAAATCTATGTAAAACATGTTCAAATCCAATTAAAACCAATTCCAATTTATCTAAAAGCTGTTCAAATCTGACTTAAACCTATTCAAGTCTAATTAAAACCAATTCAAATCCATCTAAAACCAATTCAAATCCAAGTATAACCTGTTCAAATTCAACTAAATTAAATTAATAAATGAATGTTAAAAGATAACTTATGTAAGACTCAAATGAAGATGAAATCTCACATTCAAAATTGAATAAAAGCTTCCAAATGGCACCGTCTTCGGCCCCTGAAAGGATTCTTGTTAACTATCGTGGCCCCTCACCACTTAGAGTTTGACACCACTGGTTTAGAGACACAGGACAAACTAAGAGACGCACAGTGACAACAAGAAGTAATGACAGTAATAATAGCAAATTAGAATTGTGGAAACAAGAGTAATCTAAGCTATATAATTCTAACACTCTCTGTGACTTTTTCTTCCTGCTTAGTGCCGCAGAAACCTGACCCAGAATACCCTCTCTGTGTTCTCCACAAGAGAGGAGCTTGATAATGAGTTAATAAAGGAAATGAATGCAGTGTAACATTATAAAGACAAATCAGCAGTAAGAGACAGCCAGGCTCAGGTTAGGTTTGTGTCAGTGTGAGTGCAGACAAAAGGGAACAGAAGAGGAGGGTGAGTTGTACTTAGGCACGCCAAGGTCCCTAGAGTGAGTGCTCACTCAGTTTGTTTTTGTGTGTTGGTAAAGACTCACAGCTAATGTAAAGTTAGAGAATAAATGAAGCAGATAAAGCACTTGGACGTTCTTTTTAATATTTTCCACTGATTCAAAGATCACCAAACGAATTTATAAAATAAAAAAGGGACCAGAATGATTCATTTTTTTAAATAAAGGCACAACACTTGTATCTGATAATAACCTTATAGACTTTAAGTACTTGGCTCCAGTGTATTAAGACCTGCTAAGTCCTGTCCCTGAACTTCGCTCTCTATCCGAGCCTGATCTGTGTTTGTGCTCCCATCACGAGCCTGTTATAAAGCTGCTCTGACACTTTGTGAAAGGCGACTGTGGACCTAGCAGCGTTTACGCAGAGACAGATGATGGAGCTGTTGACTTACTCTCTGGGGACAAAAGGTCAGAAAGTTTCCTTTTCTGTAAACGTGAACAAATATGTCTTTGTTGTGCAGCCACAGTCTCACTCTGCACACTCAGGTTAGGCCACAGCAAATATGATTCTATTTATAACATAAAGGCTGTGCTTCAAAAGACCAAGCCTCTCAACAGAACAAAAGAGGGCACTCCATGATTTTACGAACCATGTCACAGACAAAGAGAATGCACTCAGAACGCATTCATCGGCTTTTCCTAATCTGAGTTCTCTTTTTTGCTTTAGTTACACAAATATCTATCAAAACGGGATGAAATTTGAATTGGATGTGTTTCTTTTCTTTGATCCAGCACTGGTCTTGACTGAGTTAAACGTCTTCAGTGTGGACTGGATTTCTGAAAACTTAACTAACTTTGTAACAGAACCAAACTAATGATGGCAGCAAGACTTAATGCACATTGGCCCTCTTTGCTCGACATTAGGCCCCTGCTTGTTCTTTTTAATTCCAACAGACGTTGCTCGTTCTGCTCTTGTGATTTTAGCATCCTATCTTATCACTCTCCTCTGCTGTCAAATGGTTTAGGTGTATTTGGTCTTTGTAGAGTTCACATTTTAATTGGACCATAGCAGAGTTTAGCTGGAGGTGCACAGAGTACCACATTTTTCAGGTTCTTGCAATGTTTTTGATGTGAGTTTTGATGCGTTTCTTCTCATGCAACCAAATGGGCAAGGATGAACCAGTCTTGATTTGGTCTTGTTTGTTGTTTTTCTCAGATTGTACAGTTTTCATCATGACCGGTCTCATTACTGTGAACATGTCTACATTAAGACTTGTGGCAATTAATAACTGAATGAATGAAGATCTGAATTCTCACTCTGCTCCTGAATAATAATAATAATAATACAAAAATTAGAAATGTCTCAATTGCTCTCCATAGATTTACAGAATTACATTTTAAACAAAAACGACTAATACTATTATTATGAAGTCCCTATAGTTTTATATTGCACACACAAGATGGTGAAATTTAGTGTTCCTCATTAACAGGAATGGGTATGTTTATCAAGTAGTAGGTGTTTCCAGCCAGAGTAAAAGTAAATGTTATATAAGGAAAGCTGTTGCTCACAATTTATGTGCTATTATGTTTTTAATTTGACCACTTTATAAACAGTGGACAGTTTTTACGCGTCAGACAAAAAAAGGTCTGTGTGACTACCTAGTGTCCAGATAAAATAAACAGGCTTCTATTTTCACCTGTGCTTATGAATGCTCTCTTAGCTTATCATCTTTTTTATCATCTCATTCCTCATATTAAATACTAATTTGAGCAAAACACTTTTCAACTAACCATCCTGTTCACTCAAAATATGAACTTGTTTGCATGAGTTGATTATCTTGTTTGCACAAGAGCATTCTTCCGTACCTTACAACAAATGCCACGTTTAAGCAGGGAGTATGGGACTAGTAAAAAAAGAAGCATATAGTAGCAGCATATAGTAATATAGTAATCATCTGTAAAAAAAAACAAGGCCTGAAGACCACTTCCAGAAAAAGGAGCGCTCTCATTGGTCAACACCGATGTCAGTAACAAAATAACGGTTGCCGATAAAACAGAAAAGTGTATTTTTAGTGATTGACACGTCTTTTAAAGTAGTAACAGCACAAAAATTTGAAAACGGAGGTACATCAAAACGGAGAAAAATATTGACAATCACGCAGTGTTCAGTGAGGCAGTGATCATTGTTGTTCTGACTCTGAAGTTGGAGCTAAAAGTTTACGATAAGCTCTAAACTTCAGTTTTGCGTTCAAACTTCAGAAGAAAAAATGGTCCGGTTTGACTTTTTTAATCAAAAAAAAGCTGCTTTTGGGGCTGAGTGGTGTCTGACACAAGGAGGACAATATGATATGCATTATATAAATAGATGTTGAAGTCTGTTTTTTATTTCTGGGATTGAGCAAACCTAATGAAACCTGGGGAGTGTCTTGTAGTTGTTTCCATTAGCAGCCATTAGGGGTCAGTGCAGTGTGTAAAGTCTTCTCCGGTCTTTGTGTGAGTCTGTGTGTGTGTGTGTGTGTGTGTGTGAGTGGTGCTGTTCAGTCTCAGATGTCTCTTTGCCTCAGATCGAGTTCATTTCATCATAACAACTCTGGTGCAAACACTCACTCACCGTAACACATCCTCTCCAAACACTGCCACCACTTTCCCTGTACCTTCTGCCATTAAACCTTATTCCTCCATCTTTTCACATATCATGTACAAGCACACCTCTGTGCTGTGCTTTACTCGGGGTAACGAAGGTTAGCCCGCTTTGCTGCGCTCTAATTGGATCCCGATGTTGAGGGCTGTGGCACGGACGCGGCGGTGAGGAGTGTGCACTGGCAGGACTCCAAACAGCTCCTGACAGATGTGCCCGGGACACGCTCCTCCCTCCGTTCACACTCTGGCTGACCCTGACATCAGCGCTGCACCCTCTCCATCACTCCGTTGCCATGGCAGCGCGCCCCTCGAGCCACAGCAGTGCAGTGAGCGAGGCGCTGGAGTCACTGGATTGGTTAGAGATAAAGCCGTTTGTAGGGGATTGTCCAGTGTACAGTAATTGTGGCTTTAGAAGACACTTATAAGACACTGGAGCTAATTTTTAATTAATAATTGCACATTTCCAGTTTGCAGAAGCAGACCGGAGTGCTAACGTCTGAGGTTGTTTAGATAAAAGTACAATGGATTAAGTGAAGTCATGCAAATCCATTCTAAGCAATAACTGCTGCTTGGTGCATGATCTTGTGTTTGGGTTTTCTAAGACTTCTAAGGCTCAAAATAGTTTCAAACTAAAGCTAGAAAAGTCAGCATCTGCAACATTTATAACATTCTGTTATAGTTTGTTGGTAAAAATATGTCTTAAACATGGCCCCACATCACTAAAATTACTTTCAATTCTTCAGATATGCATGGAACCATTTTACCAACACTTACGCTTTCTAGCATTTAGTTATTAAGAAGTGTCCATTTAAGCACCTGACAGGGCAATACTGATAATGACCACTTTCGTTTTATATATGTTTTAATGTTCTATTTTTTTTTTACAATATTTATGATGCCTTTAACGCTGCCGATGACAGTGGTCAAGTGAAATGAATACACCTGGATTTGAGATACACTTGGAATTATGAATCCTAAGACGCATTTTACTTTGTTGTACTTTTTATCCACTGTACCTAACAAATAGCCCATAGTCAACTGCCATTTTGAAAAAACGAAAAATAAAATTGTTTGAAATTATGAAGTGACTATATGACTGATTTTTGCAATTCCATCCCCTTTTATCCAATCAGAAGACAGATATTCCACCATTATCCAGCAGGGGTGTGGCCCTGAGTCACATGACTTGGACTCGAGTGACACTTTAACACACTGACTCGAGACTTCACTTAGACTTTGACCTAAAAAAACTTGATGCTTCTTCCCCAAAGATTAAAAGAATCATGACGCTGCCTTCAAATGCGCTCTGTAAAGCTTAGTGCTACAGGCCTTTACAACCGAAAGCCAAAGAGCACCCCACACATTGTAAATCAACGATCACCAAAGCATAAAAAAATCATTATGACATTACTTTTTTGACTAAAAATGCAATGGAAATAAAAGCACTTGTAAGTTGTACTTGCTTTATCGTTTTTGTGAAATAAAAACAGATTTAAAAGCGTACATTGTTGAATTTTAACATAATATTAATGTTGTTGAAAAGACTTGAAACCTTGATTTACAGGACTTGACTCAGGACAAAGACTCGAGACTTACTTGTGACTTGCAAAACAATGATTTGGTCCCACCTCTGTTGGCTATGGCGCTACCAGGTGAGCTGTATTAGACTCTATAGTAGCCTTATGGATGTTTTATTGGCTCAGTATGTTGGGTTTATGTTTGCTGTCAGTGACTCATTTCATTTCACTGGACACGACTGCTATTGTCACCACAAGAACTGACCGAGGCTTATCCAGCATGACTTTCTCACTCACTCCTCCTTCAAACCAGCTGATAACATTTGGTGTATCAGTTTTTGGTGAAGCTGTGGAGCTGTCGGACCCTCTGCTCTGATAACTGTGTGACCCCGGAGCTGTGAGGGCGGCCCGTGAGCCTGAGAGTGTGACGGGGAACAGGAGATAGCCTCTAGTCACTGAAGAGGGAGGCTTTACACCTCACAGTCCCTGCCCCCTCCTCTGGACCTGCAGTGCACAGGCAGGGGCAGTAGGGGGCACTCTGCACTGTGACTAAGGGGGACCTCTACAGAATATGTGACAGTAAATCAGACAGAGCAGTTTCATGGAAGTGTAATGTATGAGAGGAGTTTACTTTATCTTTTTTTTTCACAAAACAATTTCAAGCGTCCAGGTTTTCACTGTTATTGTAAATATTAGACTGTTTCTAGTTAATTCCCAGCTTTTAAAACATTAAATTCATAGAGCTGCACTAATCTCCTAAAATTTAAGGATTCAGTATTTAAGGTCACACATTCTGCTTATGTTTTATGCAGTGTAGATGATAAATACAGTGTTTAAATTCATGAAGTGAGACCTAAATGACGCTGACTCTTTTTCGAACCACAAACAGCTGTTGATAATAAATGCTAGCTTTGTTGTAGAGAAAAAATCCAACATTTAGCATATTTTCTGTTTGAATATGGCGTTGTTTTAGTTAAAAACGTTTATGTTAAATGTTTTTACTTTTGCCGAGCAAGGACTACCGTGTTTAGCTCCACCTTTTTGAAAGCGGACCACACATTTAGGACAGGATGACAGAAATGTACCCTTACTGACCTGCACCATGATGCTCCAGTGGAAAAGAGCTTAGTTTTACTTACTTACTTACTTTTACAAAATAATCCACTCTGGCAGCACTTGATATATGCCTATTTATAAATAAACGTACATGCATATTATTACATAAACATCAGGACATCTTGTCACACCAGTTCAATTCAACTTAGAACTATCCCTCTAAACAATCTTACAACATAATATAATGCCTTATTTCCCATCTCGTTTCATTCAAACTTGTGTCATGTCATCCTCCCATAAGTTGTTTGGTTATTTTGGATGCCATTGTTAGCGAAGAAACTGTGAAGGTAGAGAATATTTCACAGAAAACACAAGCGTCGATCTCTTCCTGCACGTTGCTGGGTTGTTGCCATGGTTACAGTCAGCTGGGGTCGGGACCTGATGGGCCGCGACTGTAAATGAGACCGGTGGGGCTTTGATTAGAATGGGTGATGGGTCTGGCGTTGCTATGGGAACAGAGGATTCAGTGCCATCCCGGTTGCCTCTGTCTCTCAGTCTTCATTTACGTCTTCATCACGGCGGCCATCTTGTTTTCAGAGGAGGTGGGTATGAATATTGAACAGATGGGAGGACTGTATCGGTGAACAGCTGATCCGTCTTAATTCCCGATAGATCCTGTTTGTTAACGAGAGGCCCTTTGACCAGTCACACCCTCAGACTCTATGAAAACTGATGGACGGACTGATCTGTTGATTGAGTCTCTGTTAAATGACCAACTCACTCTGATTACTCCTTTACCCTCTCATGTCAACATCACCTATTCTAACTCATTCCAATACTGTTCCTGTGGTTTCTAAAAGGACTAGGGTGTTACAGTAAGAAGCGGGGTGTAATATTAATATTATTATTACAGCATGTAACTAAATACAGCAGTGAACAGCTTAGAGAGGAGTGTGCAGTTAGAACTGTCTCTGTCCCAATCAGAGGCTGTTTACACACTGACCATTTGCAAAACTTCAAATCAAGAGATACTGTAGTTCAGATTGTTCAGATAATTCGGATTTATGTGTTCACCAAAGAAAAAAACATTTAGCAATAATTATAATAAATGCACACAGTATTCTTCACACAGATTTTGACAAATGCTTGAACATAAGCAACATTTACAAATTTAAAATTGTAAATCATTGCCTTAGTCTGTGAAAACTGGCATGCTTAACATTTAGCACAGTTTTAGGTTCACACTAAGAACTTTCTGCATTTGGTACAAAAGAACTAACAGCAAACGCACTTTCAAAAATGAACCAGACCTTGGTTCAGTTTGGTTTTTCTGTAACCATGACAAAGATACTGGCTCAAGATCTGGAGGAGGTCCCAAGACGCTTTAAACCATCCAATCTGACAGGTTTCTGTAGCAGCACTAAGGATTGGATGGTTTAAAATATAATTAAATCTCTCTATGGGGATAAAAGTGTAAACTTACCTTAAGGTTTCCTGCAACATGTGGTTCTTAGATACAGCTATATGTATTTATATACAACTTAGCTCAGCTGAAGTTGGACTAAATGCTCTGCAGTTGGTGTTCGTTTACTGTTACCAGAACATAGCTGTGTCTCTTGTGGCCTGCTCTCATGTGCTTCACAAAGGCTGCAGTTTCCGAGTAAATAAAATCGTCTTTGTGAATTCTTTGTCTCCATGTGCTTTCAATATCAGTGTTGAGTATCAGTGTTGCCATTTACAGACTTTTACAAACACAGCAAACAAGCTCTCTGAATTCTAATAAATACTAAGACCACGTGAATGCAGCGCTAATATATTTTTATTCAACATGTCTACCCAAAACAGCCTTAAGTACCATACCACCAGTGTACCAAAGTGATATATTTGGACCCTATCATATTAGCTGCTGTCGAAGTGCGATTGACATTTTCCCAATGACTGTGTCCTCTGAAAGTGACAATGTCAGCGAGAATCCCGCAGCCTAATGTAAGAAAAACAGCACTCACACACATTAGCATGTAAATGAAGCTCCATTCAAGCGCGGTCCAGCAGCCTTCCTCTTTCATTCGACCACACATCAATCCAGCGCTCCACACACACACACAAGCTCTGACCTCTCAGGAACAGTGTTAATAGTCTCTGGACCTATTAACATTCAATCATATTTCACACTGTTGTTCTGCTCCTGCTGGAATGGTTTGAAATCAGTAAATAAATAAAAGACAAACATCAAATTTGATAAGAATTAAGTTTAATTTTCCATTTTTCAAACAGTCTAGTACAATGCTGTGGGAAGATATGGTCTTAAATATATTGTTATGGTCTTCTTGTATGAACCTCTATGAGTCAGGACTTGGTTAAAAACTGAAAACTATTTGGATTTTAGAAGTGTTATCCGGTATTTTGGATCTGCTGTTTTTTTGTTCTTGAATTGATCTTAGACAGTCTTGGTGTTGACTCTGTCTCAGTCCCTTTAAGTTTTGGTCTTGTCTTGGTCTTGATGTGCTCTGGTCTTGGTCTGGTCTTGACTACACTACTATCGAGCCTATATACAGTAGATATAGAGAATACGCAAAAGGAAAATACATCAAAATTTGGGATCAAACAATAGCAAATCTTAAAACATTGTTGGTATAAATTTGATTAATGTGATTAATTTATTTATTTACTTATTATCTATTTAATTTCATTGTGATACGTCTATTATATATTTATTTATTTTGGGGGGTAGTTTGTGTGTGGTGTTTGTTTTGTTTTGTCTGATCATTTTTGTTATCTAATCTTATAATTGATATAATTTATTTATTATTTTTCAGTTTGAAAATGGATAATAAATAAAAATAATAATATAATATTAAAAAAAAAAAAAAAAGATATAGAGAATACGATATGGTAAAGAGGAAAAAAAAAAAAAACAAGCATCATATTAAAAAAAATATCTATATATATATATATATATATATATATATATATATCTCAAGGCTTTCAATCAAGGCTTTTGCAAAATGACAAAATTTCCATGAACCATGACTTCTGAACTGTCTGTGCTAGATAAATGAAACCTTTAGACATGGTTCAACTCTGTGTAAAGACTTTAAATTTAAAACATACTATATAATCCTCAGTTATATGGTTCCCAAGTTATGTCCTGCCAACTTATGTAAATGTCAAAAGTATTTCATATTTCTTCACAATCAGCCACCTCATGTTTTTCCAACGGTGATATAATAAACTCATGTAATATCATTCCATTAGCCTTAATAGACGCTTAGGATTCATTGACCAATTCCTACCTAATGCAGCACACATTTCTACTCACTATTATTTTCACTTGCTTTGTCATTTTTAGTCCAAACCGCTTTTTCTTTTATTTCCAGCCTCCCAACAGTAGCATTGTGTTGTCCAGTGTCCTCGTAGTGATAGAAGGACACCAGAGTGGATGTGTGTGATTGACGTGGGAACTGCGCTGTAAAGACCTTCACTCCAAATGAGCTCCTCTCCCCTATTGGCATTTAATTATGTGCAGCAACACACAAACACATACATATAAAAGTATCTCATAAAGCTGGAGTCTCCACAGTGACACTCTGGGCTCGGTCACTCACTCTAGTAAAACTGTCCACACTCACAAAGACTAGAGATGTCCACAGAGACGGTTCTGTGGGAGCCTTTACTTTAGAAGTTCTCTTTGTTTTTGATATATTTTCGTCTTTCGTTTTAACATTCAGATACACCCCTGTTTGGAAGCACAACTGCAGCACATCACATCAGCTTCTCATGTCAACTCTGTCTTGTCTTGTGTCAATTTTACATTAAAAGCATGTTTGTAGCGACACAAGTGACACCTACAGACTTTGAAAAATGTTGTACATACACTATATACACCTTTATTTAAACAGTAACAGCTGAATAAAAAATAGGTAAAGAGAGAGGTTTTCAAGGCGGGTGCTTCATTTACTGACCGTAGAAGTAGCGCAAATAGGAGAAAAGTTTGTTACAAAAATTGATAAAGCAGGATGTAAGACGTAGAGTTGATCTAACAAAACTAACTATAAACTAAAATAAACTAACAAAACAAATATGCATCTAAGATAATTTCTTTTATTTTTGCTTTGTTCTGATTTATTACTTCAGTTTTTTGAGCCATGTGTTTCAATAGACCCTGTAGGAAAAGTACACACAGACACTAAGTAACATGGCACCTATTTCTCTCTGTTATAAATGTTATGGAATTCATTTGGTATTAAAATCACACCAAGCATAGCAAAAGAATATGGAAAAGTTGCTGAGCTGTGAGTGACTGTTCTTATGGGCTCAGTGTGGTTCAAATGTACTTATCAGGTCTTATCAGGTTGATTCAAAAAAAGCTTTTGACAGGGCATCTGGACAAAGACAATTCTTAGAGAGAGTTTAATATTCCTGAAAGGGAGGGATTTAACCTGAGTCTACTGTGATTGGACACGGTCATGCAAGCTGAAGTCTGGGAACCCTGGTTTCAGTGTCATTAAGAGTTTTTTTTTTTTTTTAAGTTATGTACATAGAGCCAGGAAGGCAAACATATACAATAACTAACTAAAAATATAAGCGTAAATACAAATAAAAGAAAGGAAAAAAACAAACAAAAACAGGATAAACAGCAAATTAAATAATAAATCAATCGTTTCCATCAAAACTAACACAAATTCCAAATCTTTCGCAGATACTTATGGTTCTTAGAGCTTCCTTGTTATCCATTGGGGCAAGAGACTGTAAATACAACTGAAAACATTGAAAGAAAACACAGTTGTGAATATAGAACTTGGCCAGCAGTAGCAACAAATTTATGAGGAAGGCCTTCTCTTTTTCGTTTCGTTTCAGTGTCGTTAAAAGTTGAATAGGCAGTGTGAGCGCTGATGGAGCCGGTCTACTCCCTGTGATCAACATTTACCTGCCACGTAAAAGTTTATAGATAGCTGACACACCGATGAATACTTCCTGTTTGACTCCCACCATCCACTGCAGCACAAGAAACAGTATTTACAACCGTGTATTGAAATCACAACTATTAAATCCTCACTCTAAAAGACCATTAACACCTGAAGGGAGTTTGCTAAAGGGCCTCAGGAGCATAATGACACTGAAATCAAGGTTTCCAGACTTTAGCTTTCATGAACGTCCAATCACAGTAGATTCAGGTTAAACCTCCCTCTGAGGGACATAAAACTTTGATAAAGTTATTTGAATGAGGAGCGAAACATCTTCAACTTTGAACTTTAGCTTATCAGATAAAACCACTGTCATCACTTGTGTTTTTAAGCCATCCTATTTAAAAAGACACCACCTGTCTTTTTGGTGGTGCTCCATTTTTACTTTTTTCTTCCAGGATCTAATTGTATTGCAACAATGGAGGGCACATTTTAGTTCTTCCTGATCCTACAGGTGCTCAGAGAGGACAAACACAGGTCTATTTCCACTGGATTTGTTCATGAACAGCTGCATGTTTCTGCACGGCAACCATACCTGTTCACATGTTTAAAAAAACGTTACCAAAAAGCCACACCTCCAAATGAAGGACTAAAAGACATCCATGACAGGTCAGGATTCATCTTCTCTCTGCCTTTTTAATCGATTTTGTTGCACTTTTTCAAACATTTCCACTGTGAGATGCACTAACTATGTCTCCGTGAATTGTATTTTCATGTCTCTGGTGTATGTTTCCATGTCTGCAAACATCTGCCCCGGGTGTATAAGTGTGTATGAGACAGAGAGGAAGGCAGATGAGACCTGACCGACCACCTGCTCATCCACACACTCACAAACCAATCCCGAGACCTGAAAGAGCTCTGTATGGAGAGCCACACACTCACACTGGGACGTCCCGCTGTGGGGGTGTCCCTGCTCGGTGTGTGTGTCCCCTCACCTGTCAATATGAAGGATATTGATGAGACAGCTCAGCAATAGGGCTCAGGGACACAGAGACCGCTCTCATTCAGGGACAGATCGCTGCTCTAGGCTTTTCAGACACTGCTCACATATAGACACAGACAGCACAGGAAGTACTGATCATTATAAAGAAAAAAAAGGAGCACCAATTTGAAAAATGTAAATGATATCATGAGATCCTGGGTTGAGGGGATTTCTCTTCCAATAACATTAATAACATCAAACTCAAATTGGTGAGGGGCCGTGATAGTAAATAAAAATCCTGTCAGGGGCTGAAGACTGTGACACTTTTATTTAAATTTGGAATGGAAGATTTCATCTTGATTTGAGTCTTACAAAAATTATCTTCAACATTATTTTTCCTCCTTTTATGGAAACTGTGGTTGAATTTAAACAGGTTTTAGATGGATTTGAACAGGTTTTAGTTGGATATGAACAGGTTTTAGATGGATTTGAACAGGTTTTAGTTGGATATGAACAGGTTTTAGTTGGATTTAAACAGGTTTAAGTTGAATTTGAACAGGTTTTAGATGGATTTGAACAGGTTTTAGTTGGATATGAACAGGTTTTAGATGGATTTGAACAGGTTTTAGTTGGATATGAACAGGTTTTAGTTGGATTTAAACAGGTTTAAGTTGAATTTGAACAGGGGAGTTGGACAGATTTTATTTATCTTTGTAGCAAAAACTGGCTTAACCTAAAAAGTAGTAGTAGTGCCAAAAAATATCACCTACTAAATGTGTTTAAGGGCCACATAAAACATTGCAAAGGGCTGCATTTGACCCCCGGGCCTTGAGTTTGACATGTGTGCCTTAAGACATTATTATTAAGGCTTTATTATCACAGAGTTTAATAGATCAGAATGTCTGGAGTTGGGGACACTCCAGTTGGCTGTGGATCTAGGTCCCTTGTCAACAATGAATCAATAGCTGCCAAAAATACACAGAAAGTGTCTATTCCAGCACTGGACACGTCTATTTACATTGAGAAACAGCCTAAAATACAGATATGTCGATAGAGAAAAGTGAAAAACGTGAATTGCAGATCAATATTAAGTGTCCACACAGTGTTTAATGAGATGGAGATAACTGCACTGAACTCAAAGACAGAATTTGATGGCACTTTGTTGTGTTTTATTTTAAAGGGAAGGAAGTGGTTCCGTTTTCAAATTTCAAATAGATACATCTGATCAAAGAGACAGTGTTGAGTAATGAGTTGACAAATTTTGCAAATGCATTTATTATACGTAACAGATTGCGATCTTGTCATCTTCCAGTGTGGTATCTGTGTGAAACTCTTTGCGCATTATATCAGCGCCTTTGGCCCCAGATGCTGCTCGTGTCTTAGTGCCAGACAGCCATGTTTCTCACAGTCAGACACATCTGGAGTTGGGGATTCAAACACACACTCACACCGCCTGCACATCAGGAGTTACACAACCGACGCTCGCTTCTCTCCACATCTCTCTTCATTCCCGTGTCTCCTCTTTTTTTCCACTGTGTGTTTCTCTCACAAAAGGCTGTCCCGGAGTCAAAAGCCCCCAGCTGACCAGCGCACAGGAAGTCAGACGGATCCGCCGCCTCATCCGTCTTCCACACTGCTTCCACATGCTGCTCCACAACACATGCCAGAGCATCTGCCAGCGCCTTTGTGCACCAGCCAATAACCTCCAACCAGGAAGTAACGCTCGGCTTCCTCGCTGCTCATTGGTCAGCGGAGTGGAATCCATTCATCAACGCCGGGCCGCTGCTCGTCGTTCAGCTGGATTTGTATCAGAAACAAGGCAAAATTTAAAAAGTAAGAACAACCACGTGGCTTCAGTTTAAATAGATGTGAAATATTCCAACTATTTTATCAATGCTTGTGCACAGACATTCCAGTGTGTGGTGTTACACTAGTGAGTCTTTATTATACTAAAGACGTGTGGGAGGGCTCACTTCAGACTGATATTGTTTCAAGTAAAAGTGAGCATCCTAGTACATGATTCCTGTGGGTTGTGCTTGAGCTACAGTAAGTCATGGCTGTCACTGAAATTTAATAGAAGTTTATCATTGCCACACAAGGCCCCACAAAAGTTTGGTGTTTAAATATTAAAAGGTTAGTTTTAGGTCATATTTTCTGTGCATCCTGTGGATTTTTTTGTGATGTGTATCTTAAACCTCTTTAGATTTATTTTAAAATGTCCTTATCAAACACATCACTGTACTTTATATGAAAGACTTAACAGGCTGCAGCCCAGCAACAGACGGCAATATCATTGGCTTCAATTCCTTTAACTTTCCCTTATATTTAAAACAGTATTTAACTCCATCCACATCTTCTTACTCACTTCATTCTCAGTATCTTTCATTCACAGTCCCAAGAATTTGTAAAGAAGTCGGTCGTAGATCATTTTATTATAAAGCCCCCTCTGATTGGAACAGGTTCTTGGTTGAGATTCATAACTTCATTTAGTCGCTTCAGGTCATCCATGTTTATTTATTTGAAAACTTCCTGTTCACGTTTTTAATTTTACTCTCGCTTGCTTTCTGCATTGTTGATACATATTTTTGACTTAAAAAAAAATAAAAATAATTTTGGATGTGCTGAGATGGGACTGTGCAGGAGTGGGAAGGGTGAGCGAGATGTCTTGTGTATTTTTGTATTGTGTGTAATGTTTATTATTGTATTGTTTCCGTGTTCTATGTTTTCGGACCCCCTCGGAAATGAGATGCTGCATCTCAAGGGGCAATCCTTTAATAAATTCAATTCAATACTCAATTCAGTTTTTTGCTGCAATACCTCGAGTGTCCACTGATGGGATTGGCAATGTTCTGTCTCATCTACATCTATGTTTTGGAGATGATTCATGATTTGCATTTTGAGATAGCTCCCGATAATGAAAACTTGTTTTACGAGTTTTGCTATTGCAGTGGGGGTTTTCTGTTCATTTCAAACTGCTGTGTTTAATGACAGCACAATTGTCTCAGTACAGTAAATGACTCTTCTGTGGCGCTCGAGCCTGTGTGAGATCAAACTGATTATAATTCTGTATAGCTCTGTTTAGTGTTTGTAAAGGTCTACACACATTTTTGTGGCGCAAAGCAAATTGTGCCTTAACAAGACTTAAACTGATTTCTTTTGCTGGACTTTACTAAGTTTACTTTGGCTGATCTGTGTGCTTTTAGTGAGTGGGCAGAGATATGAGTATGTGTATTCAGTTGTCTTTTATTTATTCACATTTTAAACACAGTGTCCTGGTCTTGAGTCTTGAACTGTAAGGTGCTGCCATTGAAAACACAAGGATTCAATACGGCTGTGTTCAAGTAATGCTCAACAAGTTGTGATTCTTGTTAGTTTAAGTTATATTTAGCGTGCCAAATACAATTTAATGCATCGCACTGTTGCATCTTCCACGTTTCTCATATTCTGTCATTGTTATTTTGGTCATCTAATAATGCCTCATCACCCCTGGTTGAAATGAATGGGAAAGACTGCAGCTACCCTCATCAGAAGGTGTATGCAGTTTTTGATGATGTCCTCTATAGAAGGGTCAATTATATTGCTTCCACTTTCAGCATGTCTTCTCTGTGGCCAAGATAGGGTTACTGTGTCAAGAAAGAATTGATGCAGAAAAAATAGTGCACCTCAAGTACTCTGAGCTTTGGAATATTCATATCCAAAGGTGTTTGAATTTATTGCACCAGGCTACAATCATTTTCCAGTGTTGATTGTCATAAAAAAGGATGTAGTTATCCTGATTTTCTGTCTGAACTGACAAAAGAGCGGTCCAATCAAAGATCCTGTGGATGTAAATGTCCTGAGTGCTTCCCCTCTGACTGTCCCGGTCTGTCCTGAGTCTGGACCGTGAGGCTGTCACTTTGAACATTGTCTGTGTGGGTGTACCCCAGCCCACAGTGTGTGTGTGAGCCTCAGGCAGACAGCAGGAATGTGTCAGCCCCGTGATGAATGAAGCTGAAGCTGCTGAGCTCTCTGGACGAGCTGCACCACGGGGCTCACCTGCACTGCGGGGCTCACCTGCCTCCGGGCAAATTGGAAGTGCAGCGAGAGGTTGGTGTCCCGCCGCCAGTGCCGCTCAGCTTTAACAAGCAGGATGGATGCTGGGGCGCAGCACGGCTAATGTTTCCTCTGGCATCCAGCACCGAGCCTGAACGAGCGCCGAGGACAGGCAACACATCAGTGAAAAGATACAAGAGTGTGCTCCAGCAGCTCTACAAGCTTTTATGTCAACTAGCTACTAGCTGCTTGTAACTAGTCTTCTACGATTACTCTGTAGTAATGTTGAAGTACGGATGCTATACTGAAAAACATGGACTGTCCCCTGCATTGGGTTTTTGAACAACAGAGAGCAGCCAGTGGACAGAACCCTACAAGAACTTCCATTGTTAACACACACATCACTATCGGATGTATGTAACCACTTTTCACATCTGGACGTCCATTTAGAACACACATGTCAAACTCAAGGCCCGGGGGCCAAATACGGCCCTTTGCAATGTTTTATTTGGCCCTTCAATCCATTTGGTGGGTACTATCTTTGGGAGTTTATAAGAAGCAGTGAACTAGTCTAAAGACATGTAAAAGGGAACAGTAAGTTTTAGTTGGATTTGAACAGGTCTTAGCTAAGTCTGAACAGGTTTTATATGGACTTAAGCAGGTTTTAGTTGGATTTGAACAGGTCTTAGCTAAGTCTGAACAGGTTTTATATGGACTTAAGCAGGTTTTAGTTGGATTTGAACAGGTCTTAGCTAAATCTGAACAGGTTTTATATGGCCTTAAGCAGGTTTTAGTTGGGTTTGAACGGGTTTTATATGGACTTAAGCAGGTTTTAGTTGGATTTTAACAGGTCTTAGCTTAATTTGAACAGGTTTTATTTGGACTTAAACAGGTTTTGGTTGGATTTGAACAGGTCTTAGCTAAATTTGAATAGGTTTTATATGGACTTAAGCAGGTTTTAGTTGGATTTGAACAGGTCTTAGCTAAATCTGAACAGGTTTTATATGGACTTAAGCAGGTTTTAGTTGGGTTTGAACAGGTTTTATATGGACCTAAACAGATTTTACTTGTATTTTAACAGGTCTTAGCTTAATTTGAACAGGTTTTATTTGGACTTAAACAGGTTTTGGTTGGATTTGAACAGGTCTTAGCTAAATTTGAATAGGTTTTATATGGACTTAAACAGGTTTTAGTTGGTTTTGAACAGATTTTACATGGACCTAAACAGATTTTAGTTGGATTTGAACATATTTCAGTTGGATTTGGGCCAGTTTTAGTTGGATTTGTCACAGTTTTCGGCCCCTGAACTGATTTTTATTTACTATTGTGGCCCCTCATTGCTTTGACTTCGACACCATTGATTTAAAACTTGTTGAGGCATTAACAGTACCTGAAATAATGAATATTGAAATAATGGATTCTTTATTAGACACAGTTGGGTGTGAGCCAAATGTGGATCACTGTTGTACTAGATTAGAGGGAAATGGGGTGAAATGGTAACAAAAGAGGAACAAAACACAAAAATACAGAAGGTTTAAAATAAAACAATAGAACAAAAACGCATCAAATTTGCTCAAAATAGTAAATAAAAAAGAAAAAGGAAAAAAGTAGACTGTATTGAATACTTGTATGCCCTTCACAGTCAAGACTCTTTAAGGTAAGTCTATGTACAAGCCAATCATAGTTAGACTGCCATCGAAAAGAGAATTGTTTAATCAAAGCAAACATAGATAGATAGATAGATAGATTGTGGATTGCTAACTTTTGAACAGTTGGCGAGGTCTGTTGTTTCACTACAGCTGCCACTCCGCACTCGTGTTAACTGTGAATCTGGCCTCTCTCTAGCAACTCTATAGATTCAGTATTCATTTTGTATAGCCCAACTTATGCAATATAGACCGTAATAACCCAAATAAACATAGGCATATGGTTTAATATAAGTGTTAGTTTTTTGTTATTATTTATTTTTTTTTTTTTATATTTTTTTTATAATTTTTTTTTATATATATTATAATTTTTGTTAAATTTTTAATATAATTTTATTTTAATTTATATCCCTACTATAGTGACACTGGTTTAGAGGAAGCCCTAAACACTCGGCTATAAACGTTTCAGACTAAACCTCCAGTCAAAATTGTCATTGCTTGTTTTACTGTAAGTGGCGGGCCCATATTAAACCCTGGGAAAAGCACCCTACCTGTGGAGCGAGTGGGTAACAGCGAGAAGGAATGAGTGAGAGGGGTCACGGTGTTAGAGGTCGCTGGGAGGACAGGCCGAAGTGATGCTGTGTCCTGTCTGCAGCACGGCATGGTGGGAAACGTGAGAGGGGTCAGGGAGAAGAGGGAGAGGCGGGAGAGAAGTCTGGCTGTCATCACCGGAGTGGGTTATCTGAGAGAGGCCGGGGGAGACGGGGGGGTGGGTGGAATACACAGAAAGCAAAGGTACAACACGGCCTTCTTCAGACCTTGTATTTACATCAGGCTATGTGTTCAGGTCAGCTTCTAGTATTCACTTACCTGTGTCCTACTGAGTTGAATCTTATAGTTTTTCCCACTTGTTGACTGTTTTAAAGTGTGGATTGCGTTACAGCTGGCCTTGCCCCACATTTAGCCAGTGCCCAGCAAAAAGGGACAAATCTTTTGACAGCAAACCAATAACTTTTAGTGTCAAGAATGAAATGGCTTGTCTGGATGTTACACACTGGAAGAAGAAGAAGAAATAATTCATTCAGTTCTATAGAGTGACTTGCTTGGATTTTTCTTTACAACTGACTTGGATTATTCCAAAAATGAATTTAATGCATTAGTGTTTGTTGGTATTATGCCATTATGATTGGTTTTACTGTGCATTTCTTGTGTGCATGTAGTACATACCGTCTTTTGATCAGGAAATACATCCTTTTGAAACTCCTGCAAAGAACTCCTTAAGACTTTTAGCAACCATCATTTACATATTACATTTATTTTGTGTAAAGAGCATGCTCAGTTCCATAGTAACGACAAACAGTAACGGGGCAGCGGTACTTGGTTTTAGAACAAATGATGAGTTTTAAAACTTTAGCTTATAAGGCCACTTTTCGTCACAATGGAAAAAAGCCTCCTTGTCTGTCCACACAAAGCAATAAGTTAAACAAATCAAAATATTCACTGTTTACAGGCACTGACTTATTGTTTATCGCCCCCTTGTGGTCTGGAGGAGGAGTTGTTTCATGTGGATAGAGATATTTAGTAAAAGACTGTGTGCGTATAGACTAAATTAAGTTCTTGCTGCAAATGAAAGAACCTGATTTCTTGGAAACCTTGTCACCAAATAAAACTGAACAATCACAGTTTTGTCTATGATGTCTTTGACTGACCGTACTCCCTTCACTGTAGTCTACATGTGTTTTTTTGACAACCACACGTGCTTTGCTGTAGTGTTCCTTTTACTCAATCTGTCGGCGACTGTAACTCACACCACACACACAGGATTAATGGACGTAAACACACACACCGACGCTGGAACACACACCTGGCAACACAGTGAGTGCTGGCTCAGGTGTTACAGAGACATGCCACGAATCTTTTAGGCCACGTGACCTCAGTGTGACCCCGACAAAGGTCACTTGGGGTCAGTGTTACCTGATCCCAGGAGCTATCTGTGTCCACACACAGGAGGAGGTGAGCAGGACACTGTGGCAGGTCAAAAGACTCACATACACAACTTTCCGCACACTATTTTTTATTCTACCCAAAAAAATTAGTTTGGTCTCTGTGGATTTAATATTAAAGTATGAATCATCGCATAAGGTCTTTACCATTTTAGACAGTTACGATTAGTCTGATGGTTAGTCTGACATAGTCTTACTTTTGTAAAGTGACTGGCAATGGCTGAAAAACAATAAAAATGTCATGTTGTGGCCTTCAATTGGAATTGTACCAAATTACATACATTAATAAATAAATGTACAGTTGTCCCTCATTATAATGCGGTTCACCTTTCACGGCCTCACTGTTTCGCAGATTTTTGTGTGTGCAATTTTGCATGCTTTTTTTTTACAGCGTATGAACGCGCATTGTGTTCTGCGTCCTGATTGGCTAAGGGACTGTAGACCATTGTCAATCAGTCTCCTCCGTGCCGTGTCTCCTGTACAGTACAGAATGTGTTCGGCCAAATTTACATAAATGTTGGATCTCTAGCAGTGTGACTCCGAAGTGCTGTAAGTTTTCTCCCCGACAAAACCCACAATGTCGACGAAACGTTCTGCACCGACAAAGGCACCTGCGGTCGCACCCAAAAGACAGAGGAAGATGCTAAGGTTTGAACTTTGAGAGTGTTTAAACAAGAGAGAAATGTGAGAAAATGTTAATGTCTGTCTGAGAAAAGTGTATAAAGTGTGTGGTGAGGGGTTTTACAGCCTTAAAACATATATAATTATTGTAAAAAATAAAGCGGACTACTTCGCAGATTTCACCTATTGCGGGTTATTTTTAGAACGTAACCCCCACGATAAACGAGGGACCACTGTAGTATAACATTATTTTATAGTTTGTTCAATAGCTATGTAAACAAACCTATGAGAATAACTTACCTTAAGCTCGTTTTGCATGACACCGTGGTCCAGGCTCAATTCCACTTTAGTTTTCTAAGTTAAAAAAAAAAAAAGTTCAGGTTTGATGAGCCTACGATGCACATGGCTTCTGTAATGGCACAATGTGACATGTATAAGATACAGACTGTGGCTGATTCAAGTCACACAGTGTGACATTTAGCAATAAGGATCATATGCTCCTCAAGTGTCACATGTTGAGACCATATCTCTTGTCACTGGTTCACATTGGCCTCGGTGCCATCATACTGTCCTCCAAAGCCACATGATGTTAGAACTGACCATTGATCAGTAACAGTTTGACCACACATACACCTCAAAGGGCCATTTAAAGAAACACATGGATTTACACAACATAGGTCACAGTGCCTCTTGCCCCTATGTTTCCGGGGCGGCCATGATTGAAAACCTTCTTCTTCTATGCCTGGATGGTTTAGTACATTGTTGTGTCGGGGGCTTCTAACCATTCATTCCTTTAATGGCCGCAGGTGACACATGACTGAGGTGTTTCGTCATGTCTGTGTCCGTCCTCATACCTGCCAGGTCGAGTGAGGCGGCCATTTTACAGCTGTCAGATTGCGACATTGTGATCTCAGTGTTTTGTCTTTCCTTATGGCAAAACCAGTCTTAAACCTCACTATTCGTCACTTTAAACTGTTGCCCGGCCGTCGCTGCAAGGGCAGTGGGCAATGTCCAGGTTAGCCACAGTCCATCCTGCTTTTATAGCATCTTGTGACTGAGCTCTGTCCTCAACCTGCTGCTTATCCCTTTGTAACACCTGACATGAATGATTCTTATGTTTTAACGGTAAACGACAGGTCACAGTAGCGGGCTCTGACAGGCCTGATGTCACGAGAGTTGAGCTCAAACCAAGCACATTCATCTTAACTCGGCTAATTCACCCAGTAATCATCAATGTATTTATGAATATCAACAGTAACGCCCAATTTCCACTGTATGTGTCTCTGCTCCGATTCCATGATAAAAGCCATTGATAAAGACATGTGCCGGATCAAAAAGGATGGTTTTCAGAAGTTTAGTTTGGGATTGTTCACATCAACATCACTTTATGGGTTTTTCCTCATTACATTGGGCACAAAAAAGCTTTGTTTTTACAGATTTTATTGCATTTAATGTTTAATCATGTATATAACCAAATAAATATTCAAATTTAGAAAATTTGTCTGTATTTTTTAGAATTACTTTGAAAATCTTGATGCTGTGCTCGTTCTGTTTCCGGTTTGGTGCATGCAGTGTAAATTGGGGGTGACACTCTTGACGACAAGCTAAAAACATATAAACGCAAAGCACATTTCTTACTCAGCAACTGCACCTTCCAAAAGCACATGAACATCTTTTACGGTAGACTAGCTTTTTCGTTTTAAATAACAAGCAAACAGGAGCAATTAGAGAGATGTGTTACTTCCTGTCTCTGTCCGACTCTGGAGCTGCTCAGGGCTGTATTCAACCTTAATCAGATTAAGCTGTATACACGGAGAAAATAGTCCAACAAGGAATTGCATTAAGCGTTACAGTAGTCCCTCGCTATAACGCAGTTCACCTTTCGCGGCCTCGCTGTTTCGCGGATTTTTTTAGTGCAATTTTGCATGCTTTTTTTTTTTACAGCGTATGAACATGCATTGTGTTCTGCGTCCTGATTGGCTAAGGGAGAAGTCGCGCATTGTGTTCTGCGTCCTGATTGGCTAGACCATTGTCAATCAGTCTCCTCCGTGGTGTCTCTCCTGTACAGTACAGAATGCTTTAAAAATTTACATAAATGTTCGATCGCTAGCAGTGTGACTCTGAAGTGCTGTATGTTTGCAAGTTTTCTCCCGACAAAACCCACAATGTCGACGAAACGTTCTGCACCGACAAAGGCACCTGCGGTCGCACCCAAAAGACAGAGGAAGATGCTAAGGTTTGAACTTTGAGAGTGTTTAAACAAGAGAGAAATGTGAGAAAAGTGTATAAAGTGTGTGGTGAGGGGTTTTACAGCCTTAAAACGTAGAGAATAATTGTAAAAAATAAAGCTGACTACTTCGCGGATTTCACCTATTGTGGGTTATTTTTAGAACGTAACCCCGCGATAAACGAGGGACCACTGTACTCTGATTTCAAAAGATTCCAGTGACTACAGTTTCAAACGCAAACTGAATCGGACAAAGGCAATAATTTAAATTTCTCTTCTGTCATGTAAGCGCACTGTATGAGGCTTCCGTTCTCCGTGCACTCCTCTTACCTTACCAGCCACACAGCTAATAAGCCATCAGCTCACTTTGTCTTTGAAATTCCCTCTCAGGAGATCCTTCGGAGGACGTCAATCTGAAAAGGTCTCAGTCCGTCCAAACATGCATGTCTTTCAATGGAGGGAGGAAGCTAGAATGCCCTCAGAGCTCAAAAAACCTTTCCTTCTCTTTCCAACTGTCTCCAACAAGTAACAAACTTGTCTGTGCATGTGCGGTTTATTTCTTGATGGGGTGAGGTCACATTAATCATTCCATCAGAAAACGTTGGCCTTTGCTCCAGCGGCAGGTCCTCGGTCAACAGTCCAGTTTGGTTAAGCATTATTAGGCCATTACTGATTGATTTGATGTCAGACATGTTTGTTGATTAAATATTGTTTAGTCCATTGTCATTTGGAGCTGCGGTGTGATGGATGTGCCCTTGCTTGCGCCCTGGCGTTGAGGACAGCTGATGCACTTTGGCTGTTCCTGCTTCACACATACACTCACGGGGCGCTGAAAGAACATGCCACAATAGCTTGTTTATCTCAAGCTAACACAACATGCAGAGGACACGGGGTCAGAGGGTATCGAGAGGTAAGGGGGAAAGAGTTTTCTGTCTTAACGCTCCGTGCGGTTAAATGATTTTTAAAACACATTTGTCTTGATCGAACCGAGAGAACTTAGACACAGCTTTTATTAAACATTTTTGAGTGTGTAAAAAAGTTGCTCTTGAATACGTTTGGCCCTGGCTTTTCTCAGCATCAGACAGACATTAATGTGCGCCCTGATAACCTCCTGCCCCCTGCACTCCCGTCGGCCTTTGACATCTCAGATATGTGGCCAGCCTTATGAAACCACAGCTTATTTTACTTCATGCTCATTTATTTTAGTGGTGTTTAGTTTTGGTGCAGAAACAAGTATTATTGTTCATGTTTTTATTATGTTAAGCAGATGATATGGTTATTTTAAAAAAGGAGGAGCAGTCAGTGTTGTCTGTAGATTGCTCATGCTGCTTTTTTATTATCGTAAAATTGAAAACCACTGGTCTAATGACTAGCTATGACACATGGAACTTTTTTTTCAGAGCATAGTAGCATTAAATGTGCCTCTTCAACTTAAGAGCTAGGCTAACATTGATATTTGTGTAAAATTAGCCTTATAGACACCATTATCTTGTAATTTGTTGTGACGTTGAGCTTTCCATTGACTAACAGTGCTTTATAGGGGGCGCACATGGCAGTTCAGGTGGAGAATATGCCCAGCACACAGGAGACCAGGGCTCAAGATTCGGTCGGGTCATTTGCCCAATGTCATTCCACCATGATTCCTGTGCAGCTACTCTCAACTTTCAATAAAGCCCAAAAAAATAACATAACATAAACAATAACTGAGTGTGCCCTAAGATATTTCATTTAGTTTTTGATGAATTAAAATTTCACTCATGTCATGTAAACATACCTTATGGTTAAATCTCCCATTCACTGATGATGTTATAGAAAATGTATAGACTAGAGTTGAATTATTTACAGAAGAGTCCTCAGACGGCAAATTAAAAATGTTAAAACTGTTGTTAATCCGGCCTCTTCTTCACCCAGTCATGTGTGTTGTGACGTCATACAGTAGAGCAGTAGAGAGTTCAATCATTCACAGTAGAGGCCTCGGTGGCCCTGGGGCCCGGGCCCCTGGTTAGGGTCGGGGGTGTGATGGTCACTCAGCAGGACGGCAGAGAGAGGAGGAGGACAGCTGAACTCTGACTGACCCCCGGACACACAAACACACCTACACACACACACACACACACAGATCAGATTTAAAAAGAATAATTTCAACAGATTTGAACATATATTACACATTTATAGTCATCACTCTTATGTTGAATGATAATGGTTCGTATTCCGAGGAGTGAAGCTAAAAATTAAAAGATAATAATACTGTAAATAGTGACTGATTTCATTATTGTTTCAACACATTTTAAAGAAACAAATTGTAGATGAAAGGTTGGAGATCCCAGTTGACCAGGTGACAATTCAACACGTCCATTTCTTTTTTCCAATCTGTTTCTGCACAGTGGGACAAATACGTTTTTTACAGCCAGGAGTCAGGCCTGTGCTGAACTTGAGATGAGTTATGGAGGAGCTCGAACTCTGAGGTCAGAGCCAGTGAGGTCACGCCGAAGGAATCTCTCTGTGTTTTTCCTGTGCGCTCATTTATCTTACTGCACATTACTCTTTCTGCTCTCCCTCCTTTCAACAGACCCCCTTTTCCTGCATGTTCATCTCAATCCCATCTTTGATCAAATATACTTATGAACTCCTTATTCAAAGGCTACTTTTACGCCGAGGGGCGTTGTTGTTGACGTGCTCCACTCAGTGTCTAATCTGAGTGTGTTTACAGAGAGAAGCGACAGACTGGGCCCTCTACAGAAATAGATACAGCTAAAGAAAACATGGCCGACAACTGTCAGCAGCAGGAGACACGAGGTGCACATAAATCTCTGCTCATGAGAAATACACTTTCAGTTTGTTAAGTTATGGACGCTCACAGCACAATTACCTCACGTGGAAGTTTTTGTTTTTTCAGTGCATTATGAGATTCAAATGTAGCTTTAATAGGTTAAAAAGTGAATAGGACAAGCTACCCAGCCTCCAAACTTTGAAGTGTGTCTTTGTCAAGTGTTATATCCTTAAGATGTGCTTAAAGAAGGCTTTAACTGTCTCTTAACTCTGTGATGATCATTATTTAAACAGCAGACTCCACACTTTTCTTTGGTTTTTGATCTTTACTTTGTGTGTTTGAAGGCAGTGATAGACAATCCCTCTCACATTCATTCACTAGGGGCAATTTAGATTCACCAGTTCACCTATACATGCATGTCTAGGTGTACACATGTGGGTTATACTTGGTAATGGGACTGTCTGGGGAAAACAGTGTCAAAAGTGTCAATAACAAGGAAACAATGCTAGAAAACATAAAGTTATACTCATGCAGTATTAGACGGACAAAGACTGTGCTCGATTGGGCTTTAACTGATCTGTGATCTGTTTACTTGCACAGTGTAATTTGGTCTCTGCTCAGGCTTATAGCAGTAGTCGAAGTAAATGGTTAAACTAAACAGTGAGCAAACTATGTAACTCAACTAATATGATTAGAGCAAATAATATTTTTTTAAATTATTTTTATTTAACCTTTATTTAACCAGGAAAGTCCCATTGAGATTAAAAACCTCTTTTTCAAGGGAGTCCTGGCCAAGAGGCAGCAGCAAATAATAAATACAGTTACATAATTATACAAAGACAAGAGAATAGGAAGAGACAAACAGATTATGAAAAACAAGTACATGTTGTGGAGTTGGCCTCTAGAACTCTCAGTTTAGATTTATATGTAAATATAATAGATAATGTGCAAACTTACATTGTTATAAATACACATAATGGGTATATAGATTGTCACAATGATGTTAAAAGCCTGATTTTCCAATGTTTATTCAGCTGAAGTGTTGAATTATATTAAATTACATAAAACAAGTCTTAAATATGTATATTTTATGTATATTTTATGCTTGTAACATTGTAACCAGTATTAAATTATTGAAGATGACCATCATGAGTAATATGTTTTACAGGATGGAACCTAAAGTCAAGCTAATTATCTGAGCAATTTGTAAAAACGGATGGAAAAACAACTACCATTAGTAACACAGAAGGATACACTCTAATGGAGCTAATGTCACTTTTCTGTGCTCACTTTTAGCCAGAGCTGTGACCCTCCGATGTGAGCGGGTGTCAGGGCCCGGTCAGCGGAGGTGTGACCCCAGGACAGGAGGTGAGTGTGATGACTCGACGAGTGAACCTGCCACCTCCGCTCTCGGTTTAGGCCTGAGCAGAGCAGCAGTGATGAAGATGAGGAGGAGGAGGAGTGTGTTTACGTGTTTAGATATCCCACAGGCCTTCTGAAGGTGAAGGGGTCACACAGCCACCCGGAAAGCTCTGCCACATTCCTCACTGTAAGGCCCTGCGTGTGCACGAGGGTGTGCACGGGGGTCACCCAGGGGCCGACCATCCAGGGCCCATTCACATGCATAGGCCTCTCTCCAGGTTTGTGTGTGAGGGGCTTTGATCCGCGGAAAAGAAAACAAGCTTCTTTTCCTCTGCAGCAAGATCCACCACATGCTGCAAGGCCTTGTGTTGAGACTACACGACGTTTAAAGGATATTTTTATGTGTACTCACCATTTTGTTAATCCTTCTGCTGTCAACAACTAGCACTAAAGAAATACTATACAGCAGCACTCCATAAGCTCAACAGTAAAGCAAGCTGGAAGTATTTCCCCCATAACAATGACTGAATAAGCTCCTTTTTATCCAATTTAATCCAGAATTGATGCTAGAATGTATTTAATCTAAATAAAAAGTCTCACAATAAGTCAGTGAAAAAATGTGTTGGATGAGCAAACTGACATTTATGAGAATTTATTTAAGGCATCTAAAGGCAATACTAGCCAATAGCCTAAGACTGCAATATTGAGGAAAGTGGCCTGCATTGTTTCTCATGAAGCATCAGTCAATCACTGGTGGATGATATTAAACATTACATAGAAAATATTTTGAGGTCACCATAAATATGATTACAGCTTTGCCCTTACCTTACCTTACCTTACCTTACCTTACCTTACCTTACAAATGCACGGATGGACAAAAGCACTAACAGAAGTTCTGAATATACCTGTTAACAATGATTTGTTTTTCAATTGGGAGATTTAAAAATTCTAGAAATATTTCATGCCGGTGTTCCAAAATGTGGCCTGTCCAACCAGACCCATGTGTCCAGCCAGAACCTATCATACCTGACCAATCGTAATTGCTAATTTAATATGGGGCGGGTCTAATGTGTTTCTCTGATCGGTTGCTTTTATTGTCTCATTGTTCAACAGGCAATTTATTCTGCGTCTAAACCAGCGGTGCCCAAATTTTTTCTGTTTGGAGGGGTAATACAGAAACGTATTATTGGTCCACGGGCCAAACACAATTTTTTTTTGAATGTATTAAAAAGAAAAACACTTCCTCCCAGGTTTATACCTCTCCATTTTGTTCTGAGTAGGTAGCACCTGATTGGAAGTCTGCAAAACACTGTTTGATGAAGACCTTTCAAAAATCCATCAATAGAAAGCTATTACCATACCAATGGCAAAGAATGCTCACTGAAAATTAAAGCGGTCAGTATGCAATTTCAGTCATGAAACATAACGTCCCCTAGTGAGCCAAATTACACCCCTTGGTGGGCCACATGTGGCCCCCAGGCTCCACTTTTAAACAGTTAGAGGTACTTTAAACTGTGTCAATGATTTCAGATATCAAACTCCAATCTCGGGGGCCAGACTATTTCTTAATAGAAAATGATTTATATGATGGCTGGCCAGGCTAAAAACTTGGAGGGTCAAAAGTGAAACTCATTGGTCAAGGGCCAAAAGCAAGTAACTACCACAAGGAGCTAAAATTTGTTATGCTAAATATGGAGGGCCTAGCATAGTGAAACATAAAGCAAAATAACGTAATGAAGTTGCTGAAACAAATAAACGTGTTTCTAAAGTGTTAACAAGAAATCAATGCAGCACTTTTTAATAAGAATCTTTAATTGAGGTAGCTCAAACACAGACAGTGATTAGCAGTGTTGTAAGGCAGCAGAACTAATAAAACTCAGTCAGTCTGCGCTCGTCTCCAAGCCACAGAATATTATATCAAAAATACATGTGCCATCATTTCTTCAAATACACATGGCTAGAGGTCACAGCCAACAAGACAGCATCCACCGGGAAACATTCACCCTTTCAGCTCAAATCAATAATATAAAATGTGTCCAATAATTTAGTCTCTGGGGGCAGAGCTCCCCCAAAACTCAATTAACCCTGAGTCTAGATCTACTTTTCAAATCCAGCAGTAAAAGAGACCAAAAGAAATACTCCTTCCCAAATGTTACCCTGTAGTCACTTAGTGCAAAGACCAGTGCGGAACAATGTCACCGTTTACATTCAAGAGGCAGGCATTAGAAGATCCCCGTCGTTCTGGACGTAAGGCTTTAGGCTGGGCTCACTCTGTGGACTTTGTATCTGAATGATTGTGGATCCTCGAGAGTCTTTCAGGAGTTCTCCTCAGATTCCAGTTTGTCCACAGTTGAACAGCTTTAGTAAACCCTGTATTCCTCAAGTGCATCTCAACATCATCAAAATGGAATGACACATTAGTACCTTGTCTGTATCCAGTGTTTAAGACTCAAGTGTTCCATCAGTGGTCCATATGTGCTCCAAAATATTAAAGATGAATGATGATCTATTGCTGCTTTGTCCCTGAGTCAACAGTGTGTCTTAAAGATAATGAGTTTTAGGTGCCACCTCATGAAATATAGGCCCTTTAAGTACCATCCACTCTGCTAAGATTTTGATTCTAATACAGAAGCCCTGGTATAGAACATATTTTCAGAAGTTTAAAAAAAGGAGTATGAATTTTGTTCATTATTAACTGTTATCCACTAAAAAAAAAACTGCAATTCTCATCTACTGACTGCAAAAAAGGATTCATTGTTATAAAAATGATAGTGTTTAAGTAGAAAAAAATGAGCAGGAGCAGGGCAAACTGATGCATATGAACCTTTTAGTAGAACTGGGCTGCACAGAATGAATACATTATTTGATTTTTCTTTGCATTAAAAGTTCTTTATATATATTAAAATCCAACATTTTCTGGTTTGTGTTTTGCAGCTGAAGAAGTCCCTAAAGGATCTAGAACAGATGGCTTTGGAGAGGGCACTTGAATGCACCACTGCAGCAGGTGAAACCAGGGATGACCTTCCAACACAACACAATTATTTTTTGTAATTATTAAAGACCATTTTTCTCTTTTATCATGACTCATTAACTGATTCCCAACTGTTTGGAGTCTGTTTTTTCACCCAAAATCCTGACTTTCTTTACCAAAGTAATCTGAGACTGTATTAACAACAGATTTTGAACCAGGGCTGACCTCTGGGCTCAATCTGATCCATGATGTCATAAAACTGCAATCTTAAAATTAGAGGGAACCAATCAAAAAGACCACAGTCCAACTAAAAGAACGTGTGCCACAGTCTGAGAGCCACTAAAATAAATCACATTTGTCCAATAAAGACTGAGGGGATCTGCTGGGTTCTACATCTGCAGCCAGTGTGTTGCAGTGGAATTGTGGGACGTGTAATGAACTGCAGCTGTTGTAGGCCCTGTGTGGTCCAGCTGTAGTTCTCCTGCACATGTATCTGGTCCAGTAGTACTCACTTTCAGTAGTTTAACAGTAAAACTCCAGTCTGTTGTGTAAAGTTTGCTTCTGTGCTACGTCTCGGAGCTCGGGGACGCGCCTGGAGACGTGGACGCGGAGGAGTGGTCGGAGTTGGTGTCGTCCAGGTCTTTGCTTAGTCCAGTTTCAGAGGAGCGCGCGGACGCACCCTCGCGCTCGCGCTTCTTCTGCTTCATGCGTCGGTTCTGGAACCAGATCTTCACCTGAGTCTCGTTGAGCTCGAGCGTGGCCGCGATCTCCACCCGGCGCGCGCGTGTCAGGTACTTACTAAAGTGGAACTCCTTCTCGAGCTCCGTGAGCTGGCGCGTGCTGAAGTTGGTCCGGATCACGTTCTGCGCGCCCACGAGCCCAAAGTCCGCCGCTTTCACTGAAAATACACCAAGAAAATTTTATTAAACATTATTTATTTAAAAAAGAAAAGGTTTATTGTCATTTGTAATTTTCTATCTGTAATTCTGTTCAATGAGCATTTCCGTTGGATTGACTTAGTTTAGTACAATTACAACAACGTAGACGTTTATAGTAATATAGACTAAAAACCTGAAGTGTTTTATATAAAGTGTTTGGATATTATGACCACAACTGAACTGCGTCACAGTACAAAAACATAAAGCTCATACAGACTTCTGATGATAAGAATAGAAGGAGAGAGGGAGAGAGTCTGTCCAAAGATAAGAACGGGACAGGCCCGAGCCTCAGTCCGAGCCCAGAGCCTGTTATCAGCTCTGACACGGTTCTGTTGAGCCACAGCTGGGTCCACATAAACGCCCCATATTTGACTAAACTAAAACAATTGATTAAATTGAAATATGGGCTCATGAAAAATAAATAAAACGAATCAGTGCTGAGAAGAAAATAAATAAATATGGCTATAGGTTAATTAGCCTATTATAAATAAACTACATAGCCACTGTCCTCATCTGTCCTCAACAAAAAGAAAAGAGCCTCTTTATTCTCGTGTTTTCTCTCGGCTCTGGCTCCAGGAGCAGAACACAGTGATGAAGACGTAGAGGAAGAGAGCACAAGAGACATTTCATTTAAACAGTCTCACCTCTGCTGCAGAGGCGAGGGTTTAAAAACCTACCAATAAGAGAGCTATCAATAAATAACATGATGGAAAATTTGTGATTGCTGTTTGGGTATAATTCTAAATGAAACCTTCTTCTCTCTGCTGTAGATGACACTTGTGTGTTTGGACAGAAGATAAATGACCCTCAGACTCTACACTGTGTGTGTTTGAGTGAAAGAGCGGGGTCGGACCTGTTTTGGGAGGGTTCCTCTTCACCTTCATCCAGTCAAAGGTCTGGCCCTGGGCCTGTTCCTCCTCGGCCCGGTCTCGGTCCTGGTTCAGGGGCAGTTCTCCGTAGGCCCCGGGCTGCAGGCCCAGGTATCCGGACAGAGGCTGCTGCTGCTGGGGGTACTGTCCTGCCGGGGGCCCACAGTAGGCCCCTGCCAGGGCTCCGTAGCTGGGCCCCGCGCTGGGGGCCGAGCAGGGGAAGGGCTGCTGGTAGAACGAGGGCCCCACGGGCTCCTCCACGAAGTACTGCGGGTTCACGTAGTCCGAGCTCGCGGCGCACGGGCCGTAGGCGGCCCCGGGGCCGCTGTAGGACAGGAGCCCGCTCTGCACGCTCTGCGGCGGGGCCGCGCTCTGCTGGGCGTGCGCGCTGTGCTGCGGGTGCGCGTGGTGGTAGCTCTGGTTCTGCTGGTGATGCTCGTGCGGGAGGTGCGTGGGAAGCGGCTGCTCTTGGTACAGCCGCGCGTCCCCGCTGTAAGGCGCGCCGCTGCTGTCTCCTCGCGCGGCAGAGGACTGCGGCGCGGGGCCCGAGTGGAAGGGGCCTGGGGCCAGAGGGAAGCCCTGCTCCTGCTGCTGGTGCATGTGCTGCTGGTGGTACGAGTACTCCACGAACGAGTTCATGTTGGATGTGTCCATGCACACGCGCAGAGAGAAGAGCGTAAGGGGCTTCAAATAAAAGAGATCCCGAATCCGAAAACAGGTCTAATTGAGTCAAAAATATATAACAGTCCGCTGTGTGGTAAATAAACCCTTGAGGAGCAGCTCCAGAGCAGTCGGTCCTGGCGCAGGTTCGCACTGATCCTGCAGGACGTGTGCGTGCGTGTGTGGGTGTGCGTTACAAGGCCACGGTGTCAATAACTCTCAACCTGTCTGCTCTCTCTGACAGAGGAAACACCGCGAGAGCTCAGCCCTGTCACCTCAGCCTCAGTCCCAGCTCTGCGCCATCCGCTCTCTGTGCTCTCTCTGGTCCCGGTCTCTGGTCTTTGTAGAACCGGTCCGTGTGTCTCTCTGGTCCTGTTCTCGGCTCTGGGCTTAGCTCTTTTCTTACCTCTGCCTCAGGTCACGTGGCTGGTCAGGTCGCCTATAGTGACCAGGAGCTGGACTCGGTCTGTGTGGTGGAAGAGGGGGGTTTCCTATAGGGACACCGTTTGTGCGCGCGTATTACACTTCGCGCACGTTCCTCATCCATCACGCGCCGTGACATTAGCACGACAAAGAGACTTCAATCAAACGGGCCCATCAATCTGATCCGGGCAGGACTCTGTCAGGACCCGGAGAGGGGCCCAGAAAAGAGCGGCCTGCTGCTCTGCCTCCTGCACCAGTGGACCAGAGCACAAAGAGCCGCTCTCTCCTCAACTGCTGCGGCTAGAGTCTGCTCACAACACGGTCCAGCAGTGCTGCAATGTTGCTTTTTTTAAAAACCGAGTAATTACTGGACTTAACCATGAACACGTCACAGTTTGTGTTTGCTCTGAAGTGTCCAGACTCAGCTGCAGTACATTTTAGAGGAAACAAGGCCCTCATAAACCCATAATTGTTACTTTGAATTTATTGTTATCACATGTCAGCAGCTATATTTAGCTTTCCAAGGATTTACTGTACATGGTTATGAGAGTTTTCTCATTGGATCAGACAATGGTTCAATTCAATCCACTCAGACTCAACTCAAAAACAATAGACACAAGCTTTCATGTGTTGTGGCTCTCAATTGTGCTTTGAAATGATACATTAAGACAATACAATACATAGATCATAATTGTAATAATACTGCTTGAAGCCTAAACTGAACACATCATAATAAAATTGCTTATTCATTGATCAATTACTGAGTACATCACTAATCAGCATCAGTAGCTCTGCATGAAATCTTCACTCAAAATGTGCAGGAATATTTTCCATTTCAACTGAAAATAACTAATATAAATACTGATAAATTCTCAGGTTCATTCTTTGGATTGATGTTTAACTTCATTGACCTTTTTTTCACCATTATACGTTTCATAATGTTATGTTTAATACCAGCTATACCTTTACTTCATGCTGTGACTGCTTACATGTTCTGTAGCACTAACACAAAGTCAAATAAACAATACTTTGAGAAAATAATAAGCTCCAAATGGTGGTGTATTTGTTAAAGCCCAGATTCTTAAGGTTTGTGAGGAACAACAAAAGGCTGAAATAAACCAAATGACTAAACTAATATAGCTTTAGTGTTGTTCCTGTTCCTGTCCTTTTTATATTTCAGACAGAGTATAAATCTCCTGTGAACGTGCACTTGCCACAGTGACATTTAAATCTGTCAGTTTCTGTGACGGACTGACCCAGACTGTGACATCGAGCTCCGAGCCATTATACGACGTTATTCACATCTATCTTCAAAAATAAATGTCGATACAGTGACTTCAGATACATGTGTTGAATTACCCTGTTGGAACAAATAAGCAGGAGCGAGAACCATGACAGTGTATCTCTGATTTTCTTTTACCATATAAACAACGGCTCATTATTAAAAATGAATTTTATTAGTAAGTTTAACAGTGCAGTCCATAACTAAAATGGCTGATGGGGAATTTCAGGTACCTTCTAACTCAGGCCTATGTCACTGGATTAAGCAACAAACAAAACAAAGAAAAAAAAAACAACAACATTTGTGTAGACGTATCCTGTAAAAAATGATATATAACTTACTATATACCTTTCTGTGAACTAATAGCTTTCACTTTTGAAACTTAACTTTCCCTGAAACTCTTTTAAGTCTTAATATGGCACACAATGTTTTGGAGTTATGTTTCTTAGCAATAGTTAGCAATTTAGTTTTGGTTATGCAATACATATATTTAATTGATGCAAAACCTAATAATAATAACAACAACCACAATAATAATAATAATAATAATAATAATAATAATAATAATAAAAATAATAATAATTCTAAGTTAAACCATATTGAAAAAACCTTGGAAAAGTTTGCAATATACCTTTGAACAAACTTTATCAAAGGAGATAAAAAGTCAAAAATGCATAAAACATTACAAACAAAAACCTTCAAATGTTTTTCCTGGATGCAAATGTGATTGTTTCTACACAGTATTGCCACTGGGGACAAAGGTGTCCTTTTCAACTTTTATTTTTTTGATAACTCAGCGAGGATTATGCTTTTTGCTAAGACATTTGGTAAAGGTGTGTATTTTTTACCAAATTTTGACATTCCAAACACAAATTCCATATTCCTCTATTTTTGCACTCTGTAACCTAAATTGTTACATTGTTACCACTTCAGGACAAAAGTGTCCTCTTGAATAAGTGTCATACAAATGGTATATGGTCATATTTTTTTTTCTACTTTTTTCAGTATGGTCATATTTTTTTTCTACTTTTTTTTTGCATAAATCTTTTAATCCACTTCCGTCCTAAGCATAAATATAATATTTATGCTTAGGATGGAAGTGGATTAAAAGATTTATGCAAAAAAAAAGTAGAAAAAAAATATGAGCATATACCATTTTTATGACATTTTTTGAAGAGGACACTTTGTCCTGAAGCGGTAACAGTGTAACTTTTTTAAAGCAGGGTACAAAGGTTAATGTTTGAAAATCAGAAGAAAGTATCACAACTCTAGTGACAAAGGTTTTATGTCCCATCTACTGCCCCAACCTGAAACATTAACAACTTTGACCATAAAAAACAAGGCATACTTAAGGCATAGAAAAATTGAAACAGTGACAGTCAGAGAGGTTTGGACAGCGTTCCCAAACAAAGCGTATTGACTGGACGCTATCTCCTCTTCCACGTTCCCCTCACAGTTGGACAGAGACTGGGATCAATGTTGTGCAGAGCATCATGGACAGGACCATCACTGGGACTTTGGGGGAATCGTTTTCTGTTCAACAATTGGATTGCGGGTGCATGGATTTCTGATGGCTGAATGAGCTGCTGCGGGGTGTGTGTTTGCTAATTGAATGAATAAGCTGATCTGTTATAGAAATGAGGTTAGGCCAGACATGAGGCCTTCTGCTCGCTAAAACCCTGCCCCGCTCCTCAGAACAGGAAGCCAGGGTCACCATGACAACTGCACAATGTAGTATCTGAGACTGGGGAACAATGGACAACTACTGTGCTACTTTTTAAATGGGAAAGTCTTTGTTGGAGGACAGACAAGAATGTAATGTTTAGTGCACTTAAACGCAAATGTCTGTACTGTTTATTTCCATGAAGTAGCTATAACAGCAGCTGCGAATTTGAAATAGTTTCAATAGTTTCAAGCAGAACTCCAACTCACTCTGTGCAAGTAAATCTCATACGATAAATCTGAAACTCTTGATTTATGTGCTCACAATGTACGACCTGATGGTTTGTCGCTACCAAAATTTCTGACAAAAACTGTCGTATTACTAGAAATCAAGTTGAATTAAAAGTTATGTGTAACATGAAAAATGCTGAGCTGCTCAATGGAACCATGCACCACAATAAAACCTAGATTTTAAATAAAACCTACGCTTACTCTCCCGGTACAATAATGGCAGCTCATATGTAGCATTTCCCAATAAACATTCCAGATTATTGTGCTCATAATATTGGCAGATCAAAGCTATATTTCTAAGTGAAAATATCCAAGAACAAAAATAACAGTCAAAAGATGATGTAGCTCTGTGATTTTTCAGGCTAAACATATCAGGAGGTCACATCAGCCATTCATTCAGGCATCCAGAATAACACACTGTTGCTGATGTAGGAGCCAAATTGGGCAAAGTAGCTGTTACAATTATATAAGTATCTAAGCTTCCAGGATGTCGCCCACTTTTGCTTCTTAAATCACTGGTAATCACATTTGACTTCAACTGGCTCCATCTCTTTACTATTACCGTATTTTTCGGGCTATAAAGCGCACCGGATTATAAGGCGCACTGTCGATTATTATCAATGAACATGTCTATTTTCATACATAAGGCGCACCGGATTATAAGGCGCATTGAGTGAAACAAAACGTGTGTCAGATAAATCGAACTTTACTTGATGTTGAAGTACAGTACGTATCACTCCTGACCATGGTAGCCGCAATACTCCGCTAATCCGTCAAGCGGTGCGGCTCCGTAGCTTACCAAAGTCGTGTTTAAAACATTTTGACAGATTTTTGAGCGGTTCGGGGTCAGTAAGCACAACCAGAATAAATACATAAGGCGCACTGTCGATTTTTGAGAAAATTTAATGATTTTAAATGCGCCTTATAGCTTGAAAAATACGGTAAAACTTTTACTACAGTTTTATTGCAAGATGTAAAATAAGACTGAAAAAGAGGGGGACAAATCAGGTCCACCAATGGGACCAGGGTATTCTGTATGTCTATGTATAAATAGAAACTGACCACGTGTGTGTGTTGTCAGTGAGTGGGTAGAGAACATAAGCAAGTGGTTCGATAAGATGTTCTGAATATAAGAGCATTTAAGAGACAATAGCTAAAGAGGTTGATTAAGAACATGTGCTGTTTTATACATCCACCTTGAGTCTGTTCACTCATTACTCATTACCCCAATTGAGAAAGCCTCCTCCGGTGCAGCCCTCATCCATTCTGGCTGCAGACTCTGAGTGATGGTCCTGACAGGAGACGCGTTGCCGTCCCACTGCCCGGCCGGTCCCAGGACGAGCCCCCCCTTGCCCCAGGACGAGCCCCCCCCCCTGCCCCAGGACGAGCGGTGTGGGCGGCTACAAGAGGCAGCCTAATGAACGCTGGCACGGAGAATGGAGCGAGTGGGCAGGAAAGCGGCAGGAACAGAGCAGGACAAGACGGCGATTAAAAGACGCCCCCGCCTGTCGTCTGAGGGCCGCACCGTCACAGAGGTCGAAGGTCAGGCATCCAATGAGTCATTAAGTTGTTAAATTCATGTTCATAGGTTAGTGTTGTGTTTGTCTGGGGGTTACTTTATGTTTGGAGTTTTCAAATGTCAAATCTTATCGCTGTATGTTCTGGTTATCTTCCCTCTGTGAGTTCTCTGATATTATATCACTGTGTCAATACTTGTTTTCCTTTGGAGCAGAAGCCTCATTGCAGCCAAGTTCCCAGGCACTCCTGGTCTGGACTGTTTTTGTCACAATGAATTCTGCTCTTTCATTCTATTCTTGTACAAGCAGAAACCTATGTAACTCATTCTTTCCCACCAAAGCCAAAGAAACAAGTTGGTTACATGTATGAGTGTGGTCTAAACAGGCTAACATGGTCGATTGCAGAAGGTTTATTATGATGTATGTAGCTTGTAGTCCGGGGTTTGGGAGTAGTTCACTGGAAAAACAAGTTCTTAAAATAGTAATAAGAAAATGCATTTAAAGTGAACAGGAAGTAATACAGTAAGGTTAATGTTGGCAATGCTGATGACAATGCAGAGCAAGAATTCAGAAAAACAAAATGTTTCATTTTTTTATGTAAGAGTAGAGTCAGTTCAGTCTCAAAAATGAATAATTATGTCAAACAATGATAATATTTCAGCTTAGATCAAAATGTTTTCTACAATCTTTTAAATCTTTTGAAATATATCATGTGACATTTGGCGTTTGTTTTGTATTAAACATTTAAGCTTGACTTTATTAATTGTGACATTACAATCTGACACAGATTTTTTAACGCACGCTCCAGTAAAGTTTAATACAGAGTGTATGTTGAACACGAGCTAATTATTATTATTATTCTTTTATTTTGAGGAACACATTTTCTCAAAACCACAATAATTCTGTTATGGACTGGCCTCTCGTTTACATGACGCCACAAAAATGCAATCCTTTGAATACGGCCGAGGATGTGTTGTTGTTTTGCTGGAGCTGCTGTGAAGCCAGCGTCCTCTTTGAAAACGATGACATATATTTAAATCCCATGCAAGCAACTTCTCTGCACAAGAGGAGATAGCAGAAGTAGCAAAAAGAAACCCACCCTCTACTGGTCTGGCAGATGTACTGCACCATTTTGGGCGGCTTTATGTGAATGCGGATCGTGTCGTAAACGTGTAAACAGCACAGCAAACTTATCCAATTAAAAATGATACCTATATAATAGCAGCCGGCTCTAACTATAAGCTTGTTCAAAAAAGAGTTGGTTTTTGGTCTGATCTGAATGAATAAATATGGATGAACAATGTGTGAAACAAAACAATACTAGCAGCATTCTCAGTACTAAATATTAACTCTGAACTATTTCACGTGTTCCTTCACAGTTTGAAACCTAGACATCTGGAAGCAGAGTAATTTTGCATTCACTCTCATCAGGCTGCTTCTGGAAATGAAGGACTGACTTGATCCTCGAAGCTATAAATGGACAGTTCCATTTTAATCAGTGGGAACAAATCAGATATTTATCAAAGGTCATAATGACACATCAAGAAGTAGAGATAAAATGACACATAACCAAACATAAAACAGTCTATAGACAGTCTATAGAACTCATCTAGTTCTATAGACTGTCCTGTATTGATAGAGTGAATTGTTGTTGTGCTTAAACACTGAGAGCAAACAGTGCAGAGCAGCAGCAGATGGTCCCAGGTGGGAGGTGGTGGGAGGTGATGTGAATTCCACTGAACTGACACAGACACTAAACAGGCCCGAACCATGAGAGGTCACGACCCTTGTTTCTGACACCAAAATATACCACACTGAATTTACACTACAGTTTCAGTCACCATGCACTTCTTCCATCAAAGACTCTGCTCATAGGCATACGTTCATATATGTATTCTACAATGAGCATTTACTGCCTACATAACAGACACTATTTTGAAAATAATATTTAGTGAAGTCATTATGGAGCAGTTGCACACAGCGAAATGTAATGTTTTTTTTATGATTTTATGTCACATGAGCTATTGTAACTCTGATGCATAAAATACTTCTGAGTTTAACCTGGCTTTTTATCACAAATAAAGACAAAACAAAGACCAAAGTGGGGAAAAACCATTCAGCAGACCTTTAAAACATATTGTGTCCAAAAACGTCAAGGGGAACTCCAAGACAACACCCTGAAATGACCACAATGCTTTGGAATACACTAGCCTTTTATTGTATTCTAGCAACCATTGCCACATCTTCCCAGAAATTGAATGGGTGACACTTCTTTAAGATAAAAGCTGTGATTCAAAATCCTAAAGTCCACCACCGCTGCTAAAAAGTGAAAACTGAAGCTAAATGAAAAGACGTTATAGAAATCAGAGCGAAGAGTGTGTCTCTGAACATTGAATTACACGTCACTTTGCAGACACAGACGGCTCAGATATCTCCAGAACCAGGAAGTTGTGCACTGGATTCCTGGAAACAGGGCTTTGTGCGGTGCATGTGTGTATTTGTGTGTGTTTGAGGGGCTTTCTGACGGAGGTGAAAGCTGATCCCGAGGCAGACTGAGGGAGACGGGAGTCCAGACTGCTGAGACTGCATTAGCTGCATCAACCTGATCCGGATGCAGTCGCATTACAGTGTTTATGCACTATTATTAACAACACACATAAACACACATTAGAGAAGTGTCTATCCTTTGAGTACATTCACTTTCATTCACTTCATAGCGCCTCATACCGCTGACCCACCATGGAACTTAAATGACCCTCACTTTGTTCATTTCTTAGCAGGTGCATTCATTCATTTATTCATTCATTCGTTCAAACAACCATTCGACTGTTCAAATGGTGTGAGGAGTGAAAACACACATATAAATGCTACACAAAGCTTTTTAATGGAGCATTATTTCACTGTGAATCCACCAAGCTTTTGTAAACTATAGTACTTCAACTAGATCCTTTCTCTTGGTGGAAGGACACGCACCTTAAAGGTATGCTTTCTTCTTTTGCCCATGAGCAACTATGTCAGTAGTGACAAATCAGTAGTGTTCTGTGCACTTTGCTGGAGCTCTATCAAAGGAGTCCATTGTCAAACTTGCTTCTTGTATTAATAAATCTTGTGTTCTCAAGGATGAATCAGTGAATGAGAATTGTGTCTTCAACTTTCTCTCAGGGCCTCCTCCTGGCGCCACATGCCCAGAACACCTCTTAAGAAAGGCATCCAGGAGGCATCAGGAACAGACCCACCTCAGCTGGCTCCTCTCGATGTGGAGGAGCACCCTGAGGAGCCCAGGCACCCTGTGGAGAAAGCTCATTTTGGCCACAGGGATCTTTAGGAACCATAGGTCATAGGAACATAGATCGACGAGTAAATCGAGAACTTCACCTTGCAGCTTAGCTCCTTCTTTAAATCCATCAAAAATCAAAAACACTTTATTAATCCCATGTTGTTCAGTATAGCATCCATCCTGTTGAGTGTCTGTTGCTCCACTCCCTCAACCAGAGTCTCTAAACTACTTCCTATCGTTGAACCAGCTCTCTCTATTAGTTTTTCAAGTCTCTTACGATCTCTTTTCTTCAGACTGCCCCCCAACAGACTGCAGCATAAAAAACAGAGTTGGCCGTTACCTCCTGATAAAACATCTGCAACAGTTTAGTGTTTACATTGAAAGACAGTAGCTTTCTTAGAAAATATAGCCAGCTTTGGCCTTTCCTATAAAGTGCATTTAACACAACAAAATGGTACATCGCCCACATTAAAGCAGAAGCTGTGCCAGTCGATCTGTCAATTCCGTTCCATCCTTCCCTCACTCATGAAGATACTCCTCCAACCTGGAAACACTTCGGTTCTGGACATGAAAACTGGCTCTCTACTTCTTTACACTGAAATAGTGCAGTGGTGCATGTGCAATTAATAAAAACCAGTTTAAACATCAATGGTATGAAAGGAAATGTCATAAAAGTGGACCTGGGACACTGATATATTTTAGTCTTAAATGGCTCTGTTGGTATTAATATGATTGTGTCAGTTGCAACAAATATGTGGAGAAAGTTTAGTAAGAAGATTTGTATTTTTTTTTTAAATTGTTCTGCTTGAGTTTGGAAATGATGATCGACACGTTATTTATTTTAATAGAAAACACATGAACATTTTCTGCAGATCTCCTGATAAACCCTGCCCACTGTCGGGTCAGATGAGAGCTGCTCCATCCAAACATGAGCAGTAAACATTTCCCTGATGCAGAGGTGATTGTGCGGGCCACAGCTGTGATAGTCCAGTGAGCTCAGAGTAATGACGTGCTGCAGACTGAGCTCAGCGCTGGAGGGCTTTTCCTGCTGGTCGTAGACTATCAGCCATCTCTGATAAGACGCTGTCACCGGAGTCTTATCTGTGCAGCACATTTACACCAGCCCACGGCGGAGAGCAGCCAACAGGCACAACGCATGGGCCGCCAGCCAAGAGCCTCTCATTCTCAGACTCCGGAATGATCAAAAATATTATGCATCTGAATTTTAGAACGATGAGTTGTTACCATTAAGAGTATCATCTAAAAATTGATCTATAAATGGTTTCGTGTCTGGTACCACTCAGCCTCACCTCAGTTCTACATTTAAAATAAATCAGACAAATATTCTTGACAACCCCATAGACCCTTGCATTGGGCATCTAGTGGAGGGTATTTGCAACTGCATCATTTGTTTAAAAGTAAAATTACTCTGACTTTACTTTGATTTGAATGTTTAAGGTGTATTTGTTGCTGTTTTATTGTCTCCAAGGATCAAATATTGTATTTAGAGTTACAATTTCTTCTTGATCTAGAAGCAAAAGGGGAATGTCCTAATGTGTAACATCCACAAGCAGTAGCTACATGGATGTTAGCTCAGTAGGTTAGGTTTCTAGTGCACTACTACTGCATATTTGCTCAAAACGTTTACGGCTCAAACAGAGGCAGCAGAAATGGGCTCATACACTGGACCCTAGTTGTATTTGTACAAAACTTGGAGAGTGTCCACTTGTAAACAAACAACGTCTGTAAACTGAGAGTCTATAGAGGGCTCAGTGCCTCCTACTGGGTAAAAGTTACACAGTAGTGCTTTAAGGTGTTGTTTTATAGATATGATTGTCACAGATGAAATGTTGCGTCATTCTGGAAAGATAAAACAGCAGCTAAGCAACTCTCAAGTCCCACAAGCTATAAACACCCACAGATGACTTCTGGATTTCATAAACATAGCCAAGCTTAAAACAATGAGTCTCACAAATGTACAATTCCAAAACAAATGATATCATGAACTGCCATTTTAACTTACCTTTACACAACAGAGGGATACATAGGTTCCAGGTGTATTTAATACAATGGTGGGAAAAAGAAATTCCTTTTTTTTTTTTGTCACTTTTAACTGTTTCAGATCATCAAACCATTTAAATATTAGACAAAGATAATAACACAAAAGCCCCAGAGCATCACACTGCAGCAACCATATTTGTCTGTTGTTGTGCTGTTCTTTCCTTAAATGCTGTTACTTTTACACCAGATGTAACAGGACAACTTTTATTTTATCAATCCACAGAATATTTTCCCAAAAGTCTCATCATCAAGATGTTTTTTGGCAAAAGTAACACTAGCTTGTTTGTTCTCTTTGGTCCGTAACAGTTTTCACCTTGAACTCATTCCATGGATGCCACCTTTGCCCAGTCTCTTTATTATGATTGAAGCATAAACACTGACCTTAACTGAAAGTGAGGCCTGCAGTTCTTTAGATGCAGTTGTGGGTTCTTTTGTGACCTCTTAAATAAGTCGTTGCTGTTCTCTTGGGCTAATTTTGGTAGGCTGGCCACTCTTGAGAAGGTTCACCACTGTTGTATATTTTCTCCATTTGTGGATAATGGCTCTCCTTCGTGGTTTGCTGGAGTCCCAAAGCTTTAGAAATGTCTCTGTAACCCTTTCCAGACTGATAGATGTCAATGACTTTGTTTCTCACCTGAAATTCTTTGAGATCTTTTGGCCTACTTCACTTTGTCAGACAGGTTCTATTTCTTTCTTCTTTTTTGATTCAACAGGTCTGGCAGAAATCAGGTCTGGGTGTGGCCAGTGACATTGAACTGCTTTCCAAAAAAAAAAAAAAAGAGATTAATTGTAGTAAATTAAACATGATGTAACAAGGGGGCAATTACTTTTTCACATGTCGGATTGTACAGCTTTTTTCCTTTAATAAATAAAATCATCAATTAAAAACTGCAATTTGTGTTTACTTGAGTAATCTTTGTCTAATATTTACATTTGTTTAATGATCTGAAACATTTAAGTGTGACATATGTGCAAAAATGTGTGAAACTTTACCATCCAGACTTGTAGCTTATTAAGACATTTCCTCACCTAGCTTTTGCCCAGGTCTTCCTAGTTAGCATTGTGAGCACTGGCTAACCTTTCTGTTTATTCCACTCAGCAGTCCATTTACTGCTGGTTAATTGCTGCAGTTGGATTGAGTGACAATTGTCTGCCGCGGTCCCTGGGCAAATCCCAGTAAATCCTTTCGGAGTGGCTCTTTATTGACCTGTTAGACACAAACTGCAGAGGGGAACGACGGTCTTCATTGGTGCACAGAGCGTTTCTTACCTGCCAGCTCTATACAGTACAGTAAATGTGTGGTATTGACAAAGCCTTCGGTGAGGGACTATTGATCATGTGCTTCTGAGTCACAGAGCCTGCCTACACCTGAGGCTGAGCGCTGTATACGTACATGAGGGGAGTGTACAGTGAATGTGACCCCCAGCGTGTGCACTGCTCTACATGTGTGAACTCTAATTGACTGTTTTTAAAGCCACGACCCGGCCCCGATCCGTCGCATTCTCTCTTAGAACATGATCCACCTCACGCTGTGCAGCCATTTTGTCTCTGAGTTAGCGGTTAGCGCTTGGGCAACAGACTGTGTAAAGGAGTCAAAAGGAAGCCAAATTCAGGAAATGTGAAATACTGATAACAAAAGGTTGATTGAACAACTGTTGATGAAATATGAAAATACTGTTGTTGAGGCCTGGTGATTAGCAGCACCTGACGGCACACACTATATTTATTTTAAAGAGAGGCCGGTGCAGCATTTTACCCAAACCATAACCAGTTGTTGTTTAGAATGGGTTTAAGCCAGTGGTGGGCAAACTAAGGCCCGGGGGCCACATGCGACCCGTTGAGCTGTGTAATGCGGCCCGCCAAGCATTTACAAAGTATTTATAATTTAATATAAGACAGCATATATTTGGCCATTTTCCTTAAATGCCTTGTGCTTTTGCTAAAGCTACCATCATATCTACATACAGAAAACTTCCATTCACACAAGTTTTTAATATGGAGCGGACAGAGATTATTGACTGAAGTCCAGTCAGTACCATGAGTCTTATTTGCCAAGAAACTGTGCAAGAAATGGTACAGGTTTTCTAATGTAATTAATACTAGTTTATATTTGTGTGGCCCTTGAGCCAAAAAGTTTGCCCACCCCTGGTTTAAGCCAAAACAGAATTATTTTTGCCATAATGGGAGCGCAAGTGACCATAAACCAGCTTGTAATGATATGGAAACTGATATTGAAAATCAAACCAAGTCATTCCAGGACTTCCTGTATTTCTTTTACTCTTAACTGACTATAGCTCTGTGTTTGGGGCGTTGTCCTGCTACAGAATAAATGCAGGACCTATCAAATGCCCCCTTGATGGCATTTCAGTCTTACACCTAAACTAAACTTTTGCTGAGTATTCAACACACATCCACAGTTTGCAGCTGAACGTTATCATCTAAAGTTGTCTGCACATTTACCAGCTTTTAGTAGAGACAGTCAATGGAAAGGAAACAGGACTGAACAGACTGCAATTTGAAAAACTAAACTTTGTCAAACTCTTGTAATCATCTGACCTTTATATGGCACAGATGTAAACATGCACCAAAACTTTTTCAATCAGGACTGATTTCTTAAACCCAAAAGAAGCAGAACTAAGGGATGCTGGGAAATAAGTTATATGTTTTTGTTCATCAGAGGTTGTATTTAGCTCAGATCCACTATAATCACTTTATTTTAAAATGTTTTTACACAAAAACATATTCAAAGAAGGGGTAATAAATATTTCACATCACTATAGATATAGAACAAATTATGTTTGAGCTGCACTTTTTGGAGAATAGTACAATGCAAACCCTCAAACAATAATCTGGAAGGTCAAAGGTCACAAAGACACACTTATTTACGTGTTTGTTATGACACAAAACATGACTACACAGTTTAAATGGTTTTATTTTATGCTTGAAAGACACACACATTCTTCAGTCCACAGGAAGGGTTTAGCTCTCAGGCCGACTACTGTACACAGTGTCACTATTCCCTCCTCTTTGTCTTACAGGAGCACTGGCGGCGTGTCGGGGGGTAAAGTTAGCTCTTGACGGTGAAGATGATAAAAATCCGGCGCTCACGTACTTCAGCGGTGCTACTAAGTGGGTGATCTATCACACAGGGAGTTATGCAATCTCACACTCACCTCCGCACGGTGCGCAGAAATCATAACAGCGACGGTGATGCGGGAGATAAAGGAGCAGCCGGTGTTACGGTGCGGCGGCGGGCGACAGGCGCTGACAGCCGGGAGAGAGAGAGATTATTGCGGCTCACGCGCAGCCGCTCACTGCTCAGATATGTCCCGCAGAAGACATGTGCTCCACTGTAATCTCTCTGTCGACAAGATGCACTCAGATGGAAGTTACTCTGGAGAGGGGCTCACATTTCCCTTTACAGGTACATAAAGTCTCAATACTTTTTTTTATGATTCTGGGGTCATCTCTTCACAGCGGAGACCATAAACCCAGGAACACGGTCCTTTATGATTGTATTACCTATGCATTGTAACATAAACAGACATTCCCCAGGAGCCAAGGAGGAGGAGGGGACAGAAGATGGGTTCAGGAAGAAGTCTTTAATCATGTTATTCAAAAGCATGGGGCTACAGGTTCCTGATAGTGCGTTACTAGAGAGGTTCTACTTGTCACAACCATGGCCTTATATGGTAGTCAAGATTTTTTTTAAGGAAGATTCTCACTGTAGCTGTGTCGGAACAGAATACGAGTGTCGCTTGAGGCCTTGTTGCCACTCAACAGTGCAATTTAATACAAGTAACCCTTAAAGAGGCATGTGTTTCAAACTTCATTTAAAAAAAAGGAAAAAAACGATTTTCATTTTAGTGTTTCTCCTTTCACTTCTCAGTTTGTTTCTAATGATTTCAAATTGCTGTGTTTAGCTCCACCTTTTCATAAGCAGACCACACACGTGGGACCAGTACAGTATGGCTTTTTGTGGAGCCCTTTTTTGGTAATGGCAACCTATCTGTACTGAGCTGAGCTGTTCTGTACCGCTCCAGTGGAAATTTGTTTTAGTGCTGCACTATGTATTTATTTTGATAATAAAGGGAAGATTTTTTATTTTTTTTTGGAACTTGCTCTTTTCCAGGCTTTGTGCTCAAACCGGTGCTAATGTAACTTAAAGATCTTTATTAGTTATCATTTTAGAACATTCAGAATTCAGTTGGTGGATGTTGTGTATCACTTATTCTACTTGACTTTTTTTGACCTCGAACAGATTTCTTGACATTATGACACCATATACACCAAAACAATTGTTCTATTGGTAGCTATAGCTGTGATTTACCATTTTTAATCATAAAGTTTTTCATATGGCATATCCATTATAAATAACTTAATGGAAGAACTGGTATCGAGAAAACAGACATTTTTGAATGAAAATGCTACAAACTATAATCCTTGTTTATTTGAACAAAGTTTTTTTTTTTTTTTTTTAAATCAATGTTCCGTGTTTAAATAATAACAGATAAAGACCCATATAGATGTAATTCTAATGCTGTCCTGATGCCACTTCATGTTTTCATTCTACCTCCAGTTCCAGACAAACTGAACACTGCTGGAGGAGAAGCTCTCTCATGTTTCTGTTTGATCTCTCGTTCATGTTGAAGGTTTAAAGTTGTAATAAAGTTTAGTGGGTTTCACTGGGTTTGTTCATATTATTCATCATGTCCCTGAAAGGCTACCATAGCTGCTCACATGCTCTAAAAAGGAAGGAAGTGGTAAAGTGCTGTGTGGACTTTCACCACTAGATGTCACTAAAAAGGCCACAACTCCACCTGCTACCTTTAATGTAATATTCAGAGAAAATGAACATTTTAATTGAACTGGAATTATAAAATATTATTAAAGCCTTAAAGGACATTCATATACAAATACCAGGATAAAAGGAAAAAGGCCATCTTTATGACATACATCTCTTATATAAAGAGATTAATGAAGAGATTGGTTGGTTCATCCCTTTATGTTCATCTGCTCATATTTCCGTTTAGTGCTCCCACTCCTTCAATTAAGTATTATGGCACTACAAAATGTATTATATAAGTATGCATTGTAACTAGGCTCTTAAACCTTTTAACACATCATATCATCTATACATTCTGTTTGAATATTACAACTGGTTTTAAGCACTTCGTTGAGAAAAGATGATTCAGTGATATTATAGAAATTCACCACTTGCATTATGTGAAATGTGGCTCAAACTTCTGTCAATTCAAACTAAGTCATTTCTTTCAGGTCTTTTAGCCCACTGCTCTTAACCATATTTGTCATGACCAGATTATACATAGAAATGACATTTTAGAAAACATTACAGCTATCTATTCTGAATGACTGCTGGTTAATTCTGCCGCTTAAAGTATAAAACAAAAGCACTTAAAAAAAGACTTATATTAATATATAATGTTTTATACGTGAAGGAATACTGACAAGATTATGTGCTATATTTTCCTATGAGTCCATTTTCAAACGAAAAGTAAAAATAAAATGTTACATATCTCTTTTGGAAATTTTAATATCTAGGAAGGTTTGATTAAAGTGGTTAAAAGCCTCTTTATGCTGTTCTGTGTGTAACTAGTGTTTCTAACCTGACTTTTCTGCTGCTATTGTATGGTTTATAAAAATACACAATAGGCCTCATTATGTTAAATAAAACTACCATTTCTTAACCAAAAAATTGCATGTATCTTTTTATTACATCATCCTGAGTCTCACACTGTGGATGCGGTGGAAAAAGCTGCCTTCTCTCTCACAGCCCCCCACGCGCGCGCGCCCGTGCACGCGCCTGTCACGCTGGGCCAGTCATCCTGTAATGGCTGCCACTGCTCATTGTTCACATCCTGCTTTGTCTCCAGCGCCATTTTGACTCGGCAGCGGGAGGAGGAGAGCTGCTTAGCGTCGCCGCGCACACACCAATGGCAGCGAGCTAGCTCTTAGCTCCAGAGCGCGCCTACTACACACTCAGACAGAGAAGAAGAAGGACACTTTTGATAAACAGTATTTTTGCAATGCGGTACAACTTGGCGAGCTTTGTTTGATTAAATGAATTAAATGCTGTAATCAAAATGAATGTATGTTGGTGAGAAGACTTGCTCCCAGGGTCAGAAGCCCAGAGCTGTCTCACTGCAGTGGCCTTGGTCTGTTTTTGTTCTTTATCAGCTTTGGAAAATACCTCTTTGCTGTGCGTTATCTGTGCGTAAAAACAGACGCACTACACTGACTTTTGCTGCAGGTTTTTACAAAGTCGATTAGATTTGGAAACAGGGAAAGGGTCTGAAAGGAGAAATGAATTTCCAAAACACAGCTGAATAGGATTAGGATTTAAAATAATTAGAACTTAATTATAATCACTGCCTAAAAAAACTGCGTAATTGTTCGAGAACTTATTTTTCTTGTGCGTAAAATGACCAGCTTTTATATTCAAAGCTACATATAGTCAACAGAAAAATAACTGCATATTAAACCATAATTTTTGATCACGAATAATAAAGTCACCAAAATAACAAATTAAAGTGGCTTTAAAAAAATAGACCTCAAAGGAAATGGTTTGTGTACATTTCAATCTAAACAAAATTACGCATTAACTAAGCGCTGTGTTTTGAAATGCTGCAAAAGTAAATGAATGAATTAAATACATCCATACAAAATATAAATCAAAACGCCATGGGCCACATCATATATGTTTGTGTTTTATTATTATTATTCTTCCACTATGAAAATATATGTACAATAAATAATTTGGATTTTCACTATTAAAGAATCTGAATAAATAAACTAGGGTCTAAAAGGGGGTCCTCAGCAGGTCCTCTCTCTGTCAGTCCTCAGTCCTCTCTGCGCCAGACTCCCAACAGTTCCTGAGAATTAGATCCATGAAGCTGCACCGTGGACTCTAGACTACAGTGGTATGAAGTAGAAACAAAAAATTCACGAAATAAAAAATAAGAGGTAATAAATACCTGGAGTTTGGGCAAAAGAAGAGAAAATCCACAAAGGTTCGATGAAGTAAAAATAAAACTAGCTTCCTCAGTGTTGACAAAATGATTTACTGTCACCTTTAAAACTAGAAAATGAAAAAGGAAAAATAGCATGGAATTAAAAGGTTATTTTAAAAGCAGGAATGTTGCCAAAAACTGGTCCAGTCTCAAACAAGTCCTGTGCCGTGTGTGTAGGTCTCGGGCCTGTGTGCGGGCGCGGGCCGAGATTAAAAGTTGAGGTGCTGCAGGTCTATGGTGCACAGTGTGCTCGTGAACAGGTCAAAGTCCTCCTCGGAGAAGTCCACGGGGCTGTCCAGGGAGCTCTGCAGGCTGGGCGACAGGCACGAGTCCCCGGCCAGGAACGCCAGCTCCGGGAGCACGACGGAGGACGACGACGAGGACGACGAGGAGGCTGCTGCAGCGGCGTTGGGGCCCGCGGTGGTGTTGTTGTCCCCGGGCATCAGAGCAGAGCTGTCCGAGGCGCCGGCAGAGCTGAAGGCGGGCGGGGAACTGTGGGAGGCAGAGTCATTAACGGCGGGCTGTGGTGGGCGTTCGGCAGCGCGGTTCTGACGGCCCTCCTCCGGCGTGGGCTGCGCTTTGTCCGCGCTGTCAGCGGCGTAGGTGGCGGCAGAAGATGGATTACTGCCGCTGCTCCCTGGCTCTCCGTCCGACTCCGCTGTGCCTGACGCCTCGAGGGGCTGACTGGAATACGGGGAGGACGCGTCGGTTCCTTCCAGCGGCTCAAACCCACCGGCCTCTCCCGCTTCGTGGCCTCCGCTGCCTCCACTCCCTCCTCCGCTGCCGTCCCGGTGGTGCGTGGTCTGCCGTTTGTGTTTCATGCGCCGGTTCTGAAACCAAACCTTCACCTGGCGCTCCGTGAGGTCCAGCAACGCCGCGATCTCGACGCGCCGCGGCCGACACAGATATTTATTAAAATGGAACTCCTTCTCCAGCTCCAGCAGCTGGGTGTTGGTGTAGGCGGTGCGGAGCCTCCGAGAACCGGCTCCCGCTCCGTCCAGCCCCGCCTGACCCGGCTCTGAGGAGAACACGAGAAAAAAACACACTCCATTTCAGCACATTTTTATTTCAACCCAATAATTCTGCTCGTAATTCTTAAGAGGAGCCTGTTTGCGTTTTATTGAGTGTTGCTCCATGAAGGATTCTCTCAGCTCTGGTTTGTAATAAAGCAGCAGGCCTCATAGAGTCTCATAAAAACACCAGAACATAACTGTATTTGGGCGCACAGAAACAAAGCGCAGATAAAGACAGATGACGCTGGTGTCAGAGTGCGTCCTGGAGCAGCGCTGTGCACGGCCAAGGAGCGTCATCACACACATGCACAGAGAGCTAAATAAATAAATCAAAGCGCGGGGAGGAAATGTGCGGAGAAATGTGGGAATGTAGTGTGGCGCTATGTGTCAAAAACAACTCCCGTTTTTTATGAATGGGATCAGAAATGGCAGCAAATATGAACAGTGCGTGGGAATTTTTGGCCAATGACAAAAAAATATTAAATTACACAACACTTGTGGTTACAAAGCTAGGTTTGTGCTTCAAAACAGGAGCCAAAGCTGATGTATTGAGTCTAGATTTCCTGACGCATGGCCTGTAGCCTTCTTTCCCAGCCCCCACTCTATATTTTGTCTTCTCGCTTTTTCACGCCATTATATTCCCTTTCCACCATCCAATATGGCTACCATCACCAGTTGTGTTATGAATATATAATAGCTGGAGCTGCTGCTGATATGAGAGCCCACAGCAAGTGAGAGCAGGGATGGAAAGAGTTGGTTTAAAAACACTTTTACGCACAACCATGAGCACATTTCAAGGTGAATTTGAGCAACAATAAATCCCTGTTGATGTGCATTTGGATTAATTAGATTATTAAGGGATTATTGATGATTACTAATAATAAAAGTGGGGGTTTAAAGGGTGGATATAGAGAAATGGCGATGAGGGAAGGCACTGCAGCACAATGCAGAGGTGGAAATGCTTGCATCACTGCACAGTGTAATGGAAGTGAGTGGATGCTGGCCTAAATGAACAGCCCTGTCTCCGGGTGTGGTACCGACCTGTGGGGGAGTCGATGGCCGCCGCCGCGTACCCAGAGGCCGTGGGCGACGGGGAACATGACGCGGGGGGTATGATGGCTCCTGCACCGCTGGAGCCGCCGCCGCCGCTGGTACTGCTGATGCCAGGCTTGGGGCACTTCTTGGATGACTTCTTCTCCTTCATCCAGGGGAACTCGGCCGGGGTGGCAGGGGCAGGGGCCAGTCCGGCGGGGCACTGGGGCTGGGGCTGCTGGGCGCCTCGGTGCTGCTGACTCTGGAGGCCATTGCTCGCTGTGGAAGTCCTCCGGTTGTGCTGCTGGCTCCTCGCTGGCGGTCTCGGCTGGCTGCCTGTGCACGGGCTGAGGCTGGGGATGGTGTGCTCGAAGGGAGGCGGAATTACTGTCGACTCCTTGATTGATGAAGTTTGAAATGACTCCAGGACGGCGGGGAAGGACGTCAGGCACTCTGCTAGGGACGGCTGGCTGTTGATAAAACCGATCTCCCTCTCAAATTCAAAATTCATAGCTCCCTCAAACCGGTTCCACCACAAACGGCGAGACCCCCGAACAATCCCTTCCCCAAAATAAAAAACAAAACACATCCACACACGCACGCACGCTCCCTGCACAATATGGCTTCTTGAAAAAAATAAACAGAAAAGCTTCTCGTAGGCTCCTCACCGCAATGGCGTAAATGGTGCCTATATAATAATTGTGTATATTGGTGATATTACTAGCGTATGGGGACCTGGGTAGGCTAAACTGAACAACTACGGGGCGAAATTGCAGCCAATTCCTGGTCATGTGACGCCTGTGAGCCAATGGGTGGCCTGGGCCTGGTGGAGGAGACTGCTGGTGGGAAGAAGCATTATTATTTTTTGAAGCAAAAGCGGTGGGCTCCGTGATACGGTGCCCGCTATTGTTGTGTCTTTCCAGGGGGTTAAAAGTGTGGGGTGCGGGAACCTGGAGGCTGCCGGTCGCCATGTGCGCAGTGTGGGCGGTGTGTGGACGCACAGCCCCGGCCAGGTTTTTACGCACAAACAATAGAGCATCTCCCGGACGTTTTCTTGCTGCTGTGGATGATGTAATGACGGTTAACATTATGTGACCGCAGCTACCGTTTGCAATATGGCTCCGTGTGACAAAACACTGTCCAGCATTCATCTTTACAAGGGTCACAAAAGTGAAAATGAGTAGTTCAAAGCGGGTTTAGAGGAGTCAGGAGCTCAGGAGAGAAGGGATGAGCACTGTCCAGGGCTTAGACTTTAATTTTAGTTTGAAGTGGCTGAGTGGACAGGCAGCTGGTCGTGCGTAAGTGCCATTTTGTTTATTGACTGCCTTTTTCCTAATCGTCCTGGTTTAATAACTGCTAAACTATTATGGGATGTTAAATTATCTCATTGTAAAGTAGTTTTGGGGATTCAGATTGAGTTAAAGATGGAGTGTGCAGAATTCATGTTGTACATTAGTGATAACGGGAACATTACTCGGGCACTAACAAACTATCACAAAATGCTGAACATAATGGCTCTGGCAGCACTAAAAGTTAATATTTTCGGTTGAGCAGCAGCCATGTTGTTTTTTGATGCATTTTGGAGCCATTGATTGTAAATATGAGTCATTAAAGAGTTTTGACTTTTTTACCCAGTCATATGCTAGACCTGTGGTTCCCAAACACTGGGTTAGGGTCCCAAAGTGGAATATTTTACTTTATGTGGGTCAAGAAAAAATACAATGATTTTAAAAATTCCATGAAAAAGTCCATGGAGATTTATGTCTTTAAAAATTGGTAACAGTCAGGAATGACACTAAAAATAATCAAAGGGACATTGTAAAGAAGACAACTATGAAACTATTCTATTATGTATCTGGATTTTATAGAAAAATAGCTGCTTTTGAATTTGCATCAAATGCAGAAAAAAACTGATTTTTTAGAAACAATATGAAAATATATTCAGATTTATTTTGAATGAATAAGAAATAGACATGTCTGTCCTTTAACCAGATTCTTATAAACTTTTATGGCCCTTCAGTAATTTCATTTTGACACCACTGCTCTAACCACAATGCACTTTTACTTATCTAAGTTGTGTAAGTTTTACGCCCTGTTGTTAAAAATGCCTACCCTAGCTTTAAAGTTCAAACTCTGGGTTCACTGCCAGGTCGTGAGTCCAACTCCACACGGATCCCTCCTGTTTCTCATAATGCTGAAATAATAACCCAGCGGCAGTAATATTAGTGCTAACAGTGAGTAAAGGGTCGTCAGCAGCCCACTTCTGGAGAGTTCAGGACTTCTAACTGGGGATATTTTTGGGGAGGGCCCGTGTGGGAAAAAAAGGAACGCGGTGATCAATCTTTCCCTCCCTGCACCGAGCCTGACAGCAGCAGCCCCTCTCCCAAAAATAACGAGCCCGGACTCCCCTCGCTATCTACTCCTCACACAAAGTTCTCGCTTAGGGCGCAGCTTTTACGCACAAATCCAATATAAACCATTTCGTAATTTGTAAGTAAACTAGTAGAAATCCATAAAGGCAGATTTTTTCAACAGTTTAGTCCCGGGTTTTTAAACGGGAGTGGGCTCGATTGTGAAAAATGCAGAAATGTGCGTAGGAGTGGGCGCCATTGTGAGCAGTCAAAAAGCGCAGGCAGTGAGTAGGCCGTAACTCATAAAGCCCTCCAAAGTACGGACACAAGCTGCCCACTCTGCTCCAGCCCGGGACACAGCAGCAACACGGAACAGAATACTTATCTTTATTTTATTTTTATTTATTTTTTTAATTCTGGGAGTATATTTGCTTAACTATTGCACCACAACGCGAGGAGTATCTACTTTTTACTAGTTAATTTCACTTAGATTTTTTTTCATGGCTCTGTCACTTTTACTTTTCATATCAGAGTGAAGCTTAGTTTGACTATTACCAAATTATTTGCTATTTATCATAACTGCCTGTACAACAGTACTAAAATAATACGATAATGTGTTTTGTTTAATATTAGAAGCTTGGAATATGCAATCTAGCCACTTGTTAAAGTTCCCACGCGTTGGACTTGATTTCCCAGGACTTTATTGGTCATCATCAACTTGTAACGACAGCTAAACCAAAAAACTCACTATGATTAATTTAAACGAGGCTTAAAATAGCAAAAATATAACGATACGACGCGTAAAATGACGATACAAAACAAATGATTATTATTTTGATATTCAATTAGCTTCACTGCATTCACAGGATTTTTTTTTCCCTCCATCACTTTCCCCTAAAGTGGAAAATGATCAGCTATATTTCAGCAGGACGCGTGGAATCATGTGCAGCAGCAATATGTGGACTTATTTGTTGCTCTTGTGCGTAAAATCAGCGTAATATTTTGCTTACATTCTAAGAGGCACTACCTGCTCTAAGGAGCTAACAGCGGCTGCTCTCCACAGTCTGAGCCCAGCCGAGAGCCTCCGTCTGCTTTTACGAGGCAATAAATTAGATCCAATCTGCGCTTATTGGTGTTTTTTATTGTCTGTTAGTCCAACGGAGATGTAAAGGGAAGCAGGGCCATTATTTATGGGAAGCTGATTTATGGCCGAAGTTTTATGCCGCTCTAAGGCCTCTGTTGGAACACGCGCTGTGCTTTAAGAGAGAGAGAGAGGGATGGGAGAGGTTGGATGAGGGCTACAGCCGCACCACGTGACCGGGTCATGGCGCAGGCCCGCGGCTTTTTGAAAAATGTTATGCACATAGAACAGCGAATGAGAAAACCGGTAACTCTCATAAGCAAGGTTATACTGATATGGGATAAATGACAGAATGAACTGAACACATTAAAGATCACCTATTTTTCTCATCCACTTTTTGCAATTTAGATTCAATTTGTACAAAGCCCTGAAAGTATCAAAAAATCTCCAGCCCTAGAGGTGATTCTAGATATTGTTGGGGCACATGGGCAAAATTGTACGTGAAGCCCCTTGTGAAATTTTCAATCAAAGCTTCTCACTTCCTAACATTACATATAAGGGTTGGAAAAGATAACTGACTGTGGATAAGTTTTATTCTTAGCAAAATATTATCAACAAAGTCTGTTAATGCGCATAGATTATGGGGTTTTTAATTATCTGCAGGAATTAAATGAAAAATCAGTGCTTCTCATTAATTTGTATCACTTACTACATAGAATCACAGTATAATAGTGCAACATTTAGTAAGGTCACATGTGACTTCAACCCAGACCAGAGCGTTTAAACAGTAAAATAGGGGACCCCTCAATACCCTCATATTGCTGACACACTACATAGTGGACACAGGATTTCCATGTAACTTCTTTGTTGCTGTTAATCATGTGACAAATAAAATGTAAATGTAAAAAAGTCAGCTGATAATGCACTTGAACAGGTTTTTTCAAATGAATCAATAAAGGTTGCTTTTCCTATATTGGCCTCGATTAGATTCAGACAACACTACAAAATCACTATGTAGTGCACTGTATCACTAGGGAGCATATGTTTTTGTTGCCCAGTACAGTTTCAAGTCTTATAAAATACCAGAATAGAAAGTTAAGCTGTGTAAATAAAAAAAGGATTAATGTGAACCAGGCTGATTGGTTAAAAAGAGTAGTCCTGAATTTGAAGGAGTGAAGTAAGTAGGTCATCAGTCAGAGCAGTGCTTTGGGCTTGTTTGCTTGTTGCCATGGCGATCAATAAGATCACTGTTGGCAGCCTTAGACTTTTTTTTAGGAGATAGTGCTCAATATGAAACCATTTGGGACAAACTATGATGCCCCTGAGATGAATCCAAAAACACTGACCATGTCCGGTGGATCTGAATAACATAACATTTTATTAAAGAATTGTTCGACAGACAACTCTCTCAACAATGAAAGAAAAGGAGCTACAAAGGACAAAGAAAGAAGTTGTTTTTCTCCAAAAAAGACGTTTCTTTTTCCAGCTAATAGTTTGTTTCAATTTTTTGTCTATGCACGGATGAGTAACCAATCCTCGTCCGTGCTTTGTTCCCTGTACAAGCCAAGACATTTATGTACAAGGGTCATCATAGGAACATAAAAACTACTAATTTTTCTTCTAAAATACAAGAACTAAAAATTTCAGTACAATGGACAAGAAGAAACACAACTTTGTTTTTTTTTTCTTTCATAACAGGTAATACTAAAAAAGTACAGTATTCTTCTCGATATAAATACATGAAGGATAAATAATAATACAAAACAGAACGTCTTTTTAAACTGGCTATAACAAATAAATATTTATATATGAATGTTCACTTGAACACACATTGGCCGAAAGACGCTTTGATTGGAGGGCCTTTCGTCTTCAAAATAAGATTTCATTATTATTTTACCTTTAACCATCAAAATGTAAACTCTAAGTGCAACAATGATGCCCCGAGGTGAAGAGCGCTGTGTAAACGGGCCTTTTTAAAATGAGGAGTTGATACAGGGAGTGAGGTCGGGTCAAGGTTCAAATGGAGAGCCTAAGACACGCCCCTTTTAGAAGAAGGTGTGGGTTTCCAAGTCGAAAACATTTTGAATAGAAGTCAGTGTGGAGCAGTTAGTTTTGATTCGCATCATTCTGACATTTTTATATATGTTGTTTATCAAATAAATTTGGATTATTTAAAAATACTAACCAATAAAATAAATTCCCAATTAAGCACTAAACTGTGGGCACTCGCCAAGTAGAGTGCTTACCACATACTTGGGTGACTGGGGTTTGATTCCAGCTTACCCAATGCCATTCCTTGTTCTTTTACCCCGTTTCATGTCTACTGTATGAACTATCAAATGAAGGCTCTGTGAGTGTGTACAATTTTAAGATTATGTTTCTAAACTACAAGTGCCACAGGCGATAATATCATGTTCTCTCCCTGTCCCCAAATTCAGCACTTCAACATAACAAATCTAACAAAATTAAAAGTCACAGTATAAAGGATTTGTCGGGAAAATGAACTTGCCTGCTGCCTTGGTTGTGCTAAAGGGCCTCTGACTCAATCCAGTTCACGCTGCAAAGTTTTAACACTAATTACAATCTTAGCATAAGTTTCTGAATATACCTCCTTCATTTACTCGTAAAGGACGGTCTCTGATAGTGGCCTTTTGTGGGAATGGCTGGAGTGTGTTTCTAAAGATGGACACACTAAATTGTGCTGGATTACACTGAAAGCTAACTCTAAATTGCTAAACAGCCCCAACACTTTCCAGACCAACAGAAAATTGAGTCTATGTTGTTACTTAAGTTAGTGAACAAGCTTCACTCTACTTTCTTTCTAGTCATGCTAATTCTACCTAGTGGCTAGCAAGCATCCCAAAGACGCTAAAATGGGATGTAAACAGTAAAACACAGGCAGAGTGCTGACAGTGTGTAAAAAGACTCCCTGCCAATGACATACATAGATACAATAACATACCTAATGTACCAAAGTGACCACCATTTTTCTGGAAGCTTACTGATTTATTGCTAGCTTAAATCTATGGTAAGCAACACTTGCAGTTAGTAGAGAAATCAAAGTTAAGCGATTTTTTCCAGAAAACAAACAAAAAAACAATGGCTTTCTTGGTATTAAATGTTGTCTATTTGGTTGACAAACAACATATGTTAGAATGACACCATGAACAAAGTGAATCAAAATGAAGTTTGCTGTTGACTTCCATTTAAACATTATTTCCGACTTGGCGAACCGTCTTGTTTAGAGCGAGCGACTTTCTAGAGAGGACCCGAGTGTCGCAACAGACTTTTCTCACTCACTGTTCCAACACATGTTTTTCAAAAATGCCCTACACACAGCATCTTAAACCTGGGACATACATTTTGTTCAAATATATACCCTGTATCCACGTTAAAAGTCAAGATATGTGAACTTAAACAATAGAAAAGGGAGACTTTTCTGCTGCCATCGCTGTCCGCTAATGTCAGAATGTACCCTTCCAAAGTGATAGAGAGAGGAGGAGGAAGAGAAGAAGGAGGGCAAAAAACTTACCCAACTTAATAAATAAATAGTGTTCTCCACTATATTTACCCTGTGTCAATGATGTGCTAAAAAGGAACATTTAAAGTTTCCTCTGGTGAGTTTGTTTGAAGATGTCAACAGCTGGCTAAATGTGTCAGCGAGAGGAAGCTAGCTTAGCCTGGCTGTGTGTTGTGATTAGCTAACAGAACCTGGTGAGTGTTAGCCATTGGCAGCTAGCTTTTAAGCTTCCTAAACCCTGTAAAAATCAATGAGAGGAGTAGTGGTGATGGATGTGTGTGAGGGACTGGTCTGTTGAGAATTGTGGGAAATGTAGGCATTCTTTAAAAACAACAGTTGAGCCACAGAGAGAAGAGCTGTGTTAAGCAGTGTTTCCACCAAGCAGTATAATACGGTTCAGTTTGGTACAGCATGGATTTGGTTGCATTTTTATTTTTTAAAGGGTCCTAAAATATGTCTATCGTATTGTACCAACTTGCCTCCCCTTTCTGAGCCGTTAATGTGGAGCTAACTGATAGACAATAATTTGAATCAGAAAACAGAAAAGAAAAAAAGCATGTCTGGTTCTTCTGTCACATTCAAAGAACTAAGAACAAAAACTTTTTTGTTTTTTAAACTCCAATGTAGCGGGCATGTCTTGTCAACATTTGCATCATGTACCTAGTACTAGTAGTACAAGTACCTATAACCCAGAGAGAGAATAGGGGTGGGAATCGAAAACCGGTTCCACTCGATAAACCGGTTCTAAATTTTACAATCCATTGGAATCATATGCCTTCAACGTTAATGATTTCTCTTAGCAATACTCCTGCTACAAGTTCCAGCCATACATACAGCCCGAGAACCCACAACTGTCCCTTTATTCCTTTATTGGGCACCGTAGCACAGCGTCCTACGTATTTGTGCGTCATGACGTCAAAGCGATTTGAGCATAGAAGGGAATCATGGAGAGTAGGAAACAATCTAAAACTTGGCTTTATTTTACTTAATAGGAAAATGATGCTGTTTGCAAATACACAACATGCTTAAACATCTACCCGTGGGACTAAATTACAGGAATGCCGTGTTTTCAATCCGTATTGATAAACCTTTATCAATTCCCATTCCTAGCGAGGATTGTGTTCAACTGTTCGTGATGATTCAAGCACAGTTTTAAGGCAGAGAAGCATAACTCTGATGCAAATTGAAGCGTGACAGAGTTTAGAAAGCTAGGAATAAACTGGAAGTTGTCTGCAGCAGTATATCTCCAGCCGCTTGCTTTAAATAGTTAATGATAACGTGAGTGGATTTTAAAAGGTCTTTTCTAATTGGCTTTGTATCATATAAAAACACAATTATGGTTTTGCTGTTAGAACTTCATCATTTTTGTAGCTGATGCTGCTAACTCCACCAGACCCCCTCAAGAGGAAACCGGATTAAACCATGCTGTACCAACCTGCATCTTACCGCTCAGTGGAAACGAGGCTTTAGCACTGACTGGATTTACTGTAGACAGGTACAGTCAGAGGCAGAGACAGTGAAGGAGCATCCATCGGGTTTATGTGCTTCTGGAGGGCTTAGGGGGAGGGGGGAGCCATATATTTGAGCACTCCCTGCCTCTCCGGCTGATGGAGTGGCACAGCCCTCCTCATAGCTCAGTTGAGCTGACAACGACATGTGTTGCCTGAAGGGGAGAGAGCTCGAGCCCCATAAATCTAAGCACCTCGTTAAGTGTCCATTAAAATCTCAACTATTTCATTTAGCAGGCGGGAGGCTGTTTATGTGAGTGTCTTAAGGGGGTTTATTATCCAAGTATTATTTGGGACATATACTAAGACATTTACAGCGTCTTCTGTTTTGGAAGACATCATTTCTACTCGGTTATGTGCTTTTGCTGACTAATGAACGCTGATTAACAACTGGTGCTCACCTTGGACCTGCAGATGGGTCCATTAATAGTCCTCAGAGGGAGTGAGGACGATTGACTGTGCACTTTGACTCCTACACCTAACATACGCTTCACTGCCCCATGACTAAAAATCTATGCACAAGTCAATGCAGTGTTCTGTAATTTGAAAACAATGCAGTTTTTCACATTTCTGAAAAATAGCAGTTTTTGTAATTTGTGACCAATAGCAGCAACATAATTACCAGCATAAGGCAAAGGGCAGTGACAAATCCACTACACAATAAAATCACTTAACAGGAGGCAAGGCTAATCCATTTTTTAATGGATGTATGCCCACTGTTTGTCGTGTTTGTGTTGTTAGAATACTTGATGTATGAGCCTTGGCTGTTGGTTTTTCTGATAAAGGCAGTGTAAACAGAGGCTATGTGTTTCTCAAAAGTGACCACTCACAGTGAAGCACAGGACCCCTCCGGCCTGCTCCCCCTGCCTCTGTGTCCCGGTGCAGTAGGGCTCCATGTGTAAGTCTGTTAGTGAGTCATGTCTGTTGTCGTCTTCTATCTCCTACGGAGTTGTTTGTCAAACCTGCTACAGGTGCGTGAGCTTGGGTGCTTCCTGGATTCTGCCCTGAGTGGAGGTGTGGTGCGCCGACAGCTCGGTGTATGACGGGTGCGTGGGGGGGTCGCAGGGCCCCGGTGGGCCCCCTCCACCCACGTGGTGCTGGTTGGTGGCCGACATGGGCCCTGCGCCATTATAGTCCATGGTCTGGTGGTGGGGTGGCGTGGGGCCCAGGTGGTTCAGACCATACATGGAGGGCCCAGAGCCGGCCATGGACTCCACATAGCTGCCACCCACGTAGACCGGACTGGCCTGCATGTTGTTGGGCGTCCCATAGCCAGCGCTGTTGGTCTGTACTAATCCATGGTGGGGGTGGGGGTCACCATAGTCCGGGTCTGGAGCTCCGTACTTCTGCTGGGGAGGGCAGCCCTTCATGGGGACGTTGGAGTAGGCAGTGGACATGGAGTAAGACACTCCCTGGTGCTTGCTAAAGGACGGAGGAGACGGGGCGTCGTAGCCCGCGCCCCCTCCTCCGCCCATGGGGTGCATGGAGTTGAGGAAACTGGCGGTCGACTGCATGGTCAGAGGCGGGGAACCGGTGGGGGACGGGCCCCCAGAGCTAGAGCTCAGGCCCTTGGACTTCTGGTCCTTCTTGTACTTCATGCGGCGGTTCTGGAACCAGATCTTGATCTGGCGCTCAGAGAGGTTGAGCAGGTTGGCCATCTCGACGCGCCGGGGCCGACACAGGTAGCGGTTGAAGTGGAACTCCTTCTCCAGCTCCACCAGCTGAGCACTGGTGTAGGCCGTACGCGCTCGCTTTGAGGACGCTGATGAGCCGCCGGTCGGACTCTTCTCACCACTGCTGCCACTGTCTCCTCCTCCTGAGGCTGAGACACACAACAAGGTTAGTGTTCAGAGAAGCATTTTGTTCATATTTGAGTACTGACAGCTGTTTTAGGTGTAAATAGTTAAATGACTGTCTATGACCCTTTAACACTCATATAAATTGATTCTAAATAGTAGTATAGTACAGATATAGATAGGCAACACTAATCAGGAGTTTAAGGAACAAAACATGAATGCCTTATATCTAGACACAAGACCTAAAAAGTGTAATAAACTGTAAAAGTAATGGTTAAATTGCACTGTTCAAATGAGGAACCCTCTGTGCTGAAAGCCGCTGGGGAAACCTGGGAGCGTTCAGATTGTTAATAAAGCAGCAGGGGTCCGTGTGAGCAGCTGAATTATCCCCTGATATTAGTTGTCAACACTTCATAAAAGTGGCAGTTATTAAGAGGCGCAGGCCCCGTTCGTGGCCGAGGGCAGCTAAATTGCATCTTGGCTGGAAAGACAAACCCCCCACAGCAACAGCAGCAGTGGCAGGAGCCAGAGTCAGGCTGAAGAGGACCCGCTCACTTCAAACCAGCTTCAATCACTGTTATATGACACGCCATACACTGCTGCAAGGCATTGTACACACAGCAGTCAGGAGTGCACCTCTGCTGTCACAAACCTGCTAATGGTGTGAGTGCACTGGATCACGGTCTTCTACTATTATTCTAATGTGATCCATGCCAGTTTGGATGTGTTTTAATTCAATATGTAAAGAGTTTATATTTCTGAGTTCAAAAAATTCTCTACAAATCATAGGATTAGAATTTCCAGTCCTTATTTTTACAGGTTTAAGATTCAGATTAAACCCTCAAAAGGTTATCAAAACAGTAATAGAACTGTTAAGAATAATTTTCATTGCATATAGATCTAGAATGTATTGATCGAACCCCAAAATATTTCATCGGATGGTGATGTTTTTGTTGAACATGACGTGAAGTTCATCAAGCTTCCATCCAATTCCATTAGTTTGAACGTGTTCTACAATCACTTCAAATCTTTATGTTTTGCATCGTAGTTGTTAAACTTACACGATCATTTCTCCTAGCCCTCAAATAATCTCTCAAACCTCTTTGGTGTCCTACCTGTCCATGATGTGACCTCCTCTAAACAGAACAAACTGTTTATTTCAGACAGACCGTTAACCGTCCAATCATCTGTCCCGCTGACATTTCTCTAAGTAATTGTTTCAAATTCTCATCAATAAACCGACTGTCAACTTCCCTTTCAGTACAAGACAGATGCATTCTAACCACCATGCATTTAATCTTCAATAGCTAAATCATACACCTCTCCACTTTGACACTGCAGGGTTTTGTGTTATCAGACATGAAGATAATATTAAATTCATTTTCATTTCATTTGGTAATATCTCTCATTTGGAAATGTCTGCGTGTCACTCTGGCCTGGCTCTGTTCGTCTGTTATCGAACATGACATTTAAATTCATCTTGTTAATATCTTCCTTCTCACAGCGGAGACCCACTCTCCCACTGGGGGCCGAGGGGAGCGGGGGCAGCCACCAGGTAAATAATAACCAAAGAATTAAGAGGAAAGCGTCGGTGTTAACTTGAATCCTCAGCTGTCACTTTTTATTGACAAAATTTTGCCTTATGTGACATACTTCTGATCAATTGAGGTCAAATAAAGTTCCTCTGTGTGGCGACTAACGGAGAATCCATTTTCGAGGATCCCGTCCCCTTTTTAACCAATGATCCTGAGAGAACATTGTAAATAGTCTTTGTGGGATGTGGGTTCGGACGATCATAGAGCAGGTGAAAACTAGCAGCAGCACAGAGCTACATCTGACTCTACTGGAGACGTCTGGATGTTTGTTAGCTCAGTAGCTTAGCTTTGTAAGGTCAACAGTTAGAAAGTGATGACAATATGGGTTGTGGTTATGTTTGGCCAAGTACTACACCTGATTAAATTAACAAATTAAATCATTCAGTTCCATGTTTTCCTGAAAATATCCCAATTGGGTATGTATTAAATATTCAGCATAGCAAAACACGAGTTGTAAAATAATGACTATACTGTTCACAATTGTCTTTGCCACTCATTCAATTTGACAGTCCATTTAGTTGTTTTCTGATTATACGTATAATAAGCCCATTTCGTCCATTAATGTAGATGAACGAGAAACAAACATTTTAACCTTTTAAAGGCAACTATTGTGACTGGCATAATTAACATTACACTAAGAGACATGGGCCCTTTCCTGAACTTAACCTCACTTTTTTTATGTCAATTGAATAAAACCATCAAATAAAACCGTCAAATACCAGTCTCTGAAGCTGAACTGTCAAAGTTGTGGGTTCTATGTGTCATCAAAGAAAAAGTATTAAAAAAAAATAGTTAAGTGAGGCCAACCTTAAGTGATGGACAGCCATAGCTCAAACTTATACTTCCATTAAAATCAGCCACTGACAATAAACACTGCCTATTTAAGACGACCATTGAATGAAAGTGGAAGGGATACATGAAAAAAAGCCTTTATGCACTGCCAAACCATTAATATTCCTGCTTTTCTGGTTTGTTGCTTTGCTATTGTTTGTTATTTGATATGCTCTGTCACTTTAAAAGTTATTTACACTGATTAGGAAAAAAAGATGATTTTTCTTTCAGATAAGCTGCTGGAAAGTTCATTCTAACCCATCTATAACATTCTCCAGCAGTGATCCAACAGTGTGAACCATCTACAGGAGCTACCGGAGGTCAGCCGAGAGTTTAACTGTGGCAGAGTCAGAAAAGCCTCCAGGGATTGTGGCCAAGAGCGAAGATGTGATAAGACGAGTGAAGAAAGAGGGATGAGCTGATGAAAAGAAGAAGGCAGGCTGATAGCAGAGAGAACACTAATGAGGAGGGAATGTCAGGGAGAGATGGACAGAATCAAACTGAGGCATGGAGTTTCCCATAAAGTTACACTAAATCTGTGCCGTTTAGTTTTAGAGAGAAGTGTTTCCCAAACATTGGTTGGGACCAAACAGTGGGTCAATGTGGTTTCAGACTCACCACAAAATAAAAAGGCTATTTTTTTTTTCAATCTCAATATGAAATGTTTGGCATTGGCTTAAAATTCAGCAGCAAATTTTGTCTTTAAAAACTGCTGATTTATTGCCATTTTTTGCAATCACATCTCCAAAAAATCATTTTATCTGTCAATTCCAATGAGTTAATTGAAAATATTGGCAATTTTTTAGAGTGCATACTTCATCTGAATGTTGCACAAGTTTTGCTAATCCATAAACGCACACGACATTATAGAAATGTGAATTACTGCCTAGACTAAAATTCAATTTAGGCCTCTGCTGACGGTTTTTATACAGAGTTGGCAGAGTGTAATAGAAAACATCATGAAAACAAACACAGAGATGAATACAGACTGAGGAGATGGACTCATGAGAAGCTATGACGCTGACTGTCTTGGTCTCTCTCTCTCTGGTATCTAAATATTTACCCCAATTGTGTTTAAATCCTTGCCTTACGGGATTCACATCTATACTACTCCTTTTCCCTATTTACCTGAACATTAAAAGCCTTTAGAATTATCACCAATGCTCTGATATCACCACACGCTCATACCTCAGTGCTATCATACCGAGCTACAGTCTGAGTATAGCTCATCTAAACTGCTCAAGTGTGCACATGTAATCATTTCATACAGAGCGACTAAGTGTAGTGTCACACACCGTTAGTAGAGGTGTTACTGGGCGAACAGTTTTTCTGCTTGGTGTTCTGTCGACACTCCTTCATCCAGGGGAAGATCTGCTTGGCCAGGGCTGGGTTTGGGGGCAGTGAGGATGACGAGGAAGATGTGGAGGAAGACGTGGAGGAGGTGGAGTTGGAGGACTTATTAGGGCCTGTTTTAGGGACTGACGCGGCCCCTGCACTGCCACCCGGCTGCTGAGCGCTGCTACTACCGTTGCTGGAGTTGGGGGGCAGTGGGGGGGACACCTGGGGGCCCGGGTGGTGCTCAGGCCTCATACAGCTGCCATTTAGCTCCTTGCTTTTGGCCAACTGCTGCTGTTGCTGCTGCTGCTGCTGCTGCTGCTGCTGGTGGCCGCTGTTACTGCCCAGCGCTTGTAGGGAGCAGGCAGAGCGCTGGTACGAATCCACCTCCAGATGGGTCGCCGACTGGAACGCCGGCTGGTGGTGGGACACCGGGACCGGGGCGTCGTACCCCCCAAAGCCATTGGCGGGCCCTGCTGCTGTCCCCGGCACCTGGTAGGAGGAGTAGCCACCGAAGAGTGTCGAAGAGTTGTCGTAATACGAGGTCTTCTGCATTTCTGAGAGGGGAGGAGGAGGTGGTGGTGGTGGCGTCTGCTTGTGCTCCGGTCCTTGCTGAGAGCCACTGCCGGAAGACCATTTGGTACCGGGGGTCACGTGACGGTGCCTCTCCAACGGTCCCCTGCAATCTGACCTGAAAGGTTAGGGGGAGAGGCAGAATGAAGAAATGAGAGAGATAAATCCATCTTCCTCAAATGAAAGGCGCCATGACATGAATAGAAACCAGTGCTTTTCTTTCCTCACTCACTCACCCCTCCCTCCCCCCCCCCCCCTTCCCCCTGAGCCCAGTGCACAGCCTGCAGATGCTCCGTGGAAGGGGGCACAAGGAGGGCAAACCAAACCGGGCTGCCTCCTCCTGTACACACTCACACAAAGACGTTGATACGGGCCAGAGATGATGACTCCAAAAAGGATGCTTAATCAATAGCTTTTGTTAATATAGCTAATCAAAAAAAAAAAAAAAAAAATCAGCAGCAGCACCATTAACACATTGTAATTTTTCCCCCATAAAATTCATATCCACAAAATCATTTAAAGGTGTAGCCTAAAGGTAGTTTTGATGGTTTTCTGACATGACAAGTGATGAATAACCTATATTTGCTAGAAATATTTCACCAAATTCTGAACAATGTGGCACAACAAAGTGACAGGACGCATGTGGGAACACGTGACAGCAAATAAACACAATATTCCACTTATCTGTTCATTATCAAATGCATATGAAAAAGGCAACAGCCCCCTGTGAGTTTGCAGCTGCGCGTTTTAGAGCTCTTGGTGCAAATGTGTTGCTTTAAGATACAAAGCAAGATCAAGAAAATCTTTATCATTTATCCATACATTCATGTTTTTATCGCTTAGAAAAAAGGACATTTGTAAAAAGAAATAAATCATTTGCTTGTTTACAGTGTAATATGAGGTCATATTACATTGTTATTATGTAATAGGCTATATAAGAAAACAAACACACACAAATATAGGCCTGTAGAAAAAAAAAGAAACACAAAATAGCTCCATTCCGTGAACTTACACAACATAAATAAAGCCATTTCACGCAGGAGCCTTGACGTTATAATGACATCTTATTTCGTCTGTTGTTGAATAAAGCGGTGTGTCACGTGTTGTTGTTTGTGTGCTTTTTTTGTGGCGTAATGGCGGCTGGGAATGTGGCCTGTATTTTTCCCTCCGCGTTGACTGATGTAGGTAGCCTATTTCTGTCAGCCCCTGCCTCTGTCTCATGATTTACTGGATTCTGTCTGCAGCTCTTACCTCACTCATATCTCCGGAAGACATCAGCGCCGCTGCGTAACGGCCTATTCTCGGAGCAGGTTTGTGTCTAAGGCTCGACAAAGTGACTGCACTGACGCGTTTGAACGAAGTTGACAAACAAAAAGATATAAATTGGAACGATATAATGATAACCCGCAAACCAATCGCAGCGTGGTAAATATCGCAAGCTTTATGTTTTCTATACATTTAATTTAATTTGTCAAAAGCTAAAACAAAACATGATAAAACACATAAAACAACTAAATGAACATGTTAGCCAATCTCAAATACACAAATTTACACAAAAATTGTAAATAAATAATATATATATAGACACACAGAGAGAAAAGAACATGTCACCAAAGAAAAAATGAGCTTTCAAAAAATAAAAGTGAATCGTAAAACGCAATATATCATAAAGTCAAATGTATCACGAAAAATGCTAACGTACATTAAACAGGGAATGTTCAAAAACAAAAAAAAAAAGAAATTAAAAACGGAACGTAGACTTAATTAAAAAAAAGAAAAGAAAAGAAAGCACCTATTCCAACATTAACCAAATCAAATGCAAGATCATTCCTAAATAAGAGCCTCACTGAGCCTCCCATCTTTGTCTGTTACTAATTTCTTATCGCATTCCGCCAACAGCACTTTTACCTTTTCATGGAAAAACAGATAAATAGACAGAGGAGGGGTAGGGGAGGGAGACGGGGTTAGAAATGGCGGAAGAGGGAGCTTCACGAGTCAGTGATCCATCAGGGTCGAGCGGCCACAGTGCTCTATCGTGGCCCCTCGAGGGAAGAGCCCTTTAGAGTCGCTATCTGGGCTCAGAGCCGGGGTGGGCCCGCGCTTGCACCTGGCATTCATTTGTCCTCCGCAGATAAAATGTCCAAAAGAGGAGGAAAGAAGAGCCTCCTCACTCTGCTAGACACTGGGAGCAAAGGAGACTCAGCCCAAATCGTGCTAAAAGTGGGTCGAATTTGTATTTTTATGAAAGTACAATCCTTACAAAATCACTTTCCTCGTTACAGGCTAATTTGTTGTCATTTTATCAATTCAAAGAAAACAAAAACGCAGAGATTGCCGTAGAAGGATTTCACAAATAGCTAAAATATTAGCTATATGGATGCACATGTTTGCTAAATTACTCTAATGTTCATGAAGTGAAGGCTACATAAGGACAACGAATTTTACGCACAAAATCTACTACCATTAATAAATAATAATAGGACAAAATGGTGTGAAATCGAATTAGGTTTTAAATATTAAAGCCAGACTGTTGAGATAAGAGTTAATAAAAAACAAGACAGAGGTAAAAATATGTAACATCTAATCCAAACGAGCCTTTGGTTACGCATTGGTTACAGTTGTAGTAAAATAAGACGACTCCCTTCACTATTGTTCTTTTAAGAAAAGCCAGCCGTGCTGTAGCTCTCAGCACGTCACACATGTCAGCCATTTATCTTTCTGCCCGACAAGCTGGAATCCTAATTATTTACTCTGAGGAATAGTGGAGCAGAGAGAGGGGCCGTGCTCTGAGTGGAGGAGGAATATGTTATTAAATCATATCGCTGTTTGGCCATTAAACGGGACAAGTCATGTCTGTGCCCCTGGCTTGTAAGGCTACAGCTTAATACAATCACCAACTTTTACTAGACGCCTCCCCGAGTAATCACACGGCACAGTGAGAGCAGCCAAACACAAACAGCACGCAGACGAGCCGGTGTCCACTGTCTGTCCAATGTCTATACGGCGTCTGCCTTGTATCCTGGGATATAACATTACAAATGGCGCCTGCTACGATGAGCTATGCAGGAAGAAGAGTGCATTAACTTGGACAATCCACATATTCCTTATCCCATTAACAGACGCGGCGAGGGCCAATTACAGCAGCCCAGCCTCGGAACAATAACGCGCAGATGTAAGATCACGGATTACGCATCAACATCACGAGATTTGTAAACAAAATCATATCAAAATAAAGGGATAAATTTAAAGTGGAAACACAAGGGAGGAGTAAATCATAAAAACTGAAAAATATAGTGCAAAGGCAGAGCGACTGGAGATTGAAGGGGCAGAGATGGAAGGCCGGAGTAAGAAGGGGGGGCTATAGCTACAGCTTAAAGCATTGTGAACTCTTCTTGAACCGGGATTGAAGTCATACGGGCCATAAATCACCGAGCAGCACTGAAACACGCTGCGTTAGAGCCTTGTTGTTCTCACTCAGCTCTGGCCTACATCCACAGCCTGCCTTTTACGCTCACGCTGCACACCTTACCTTTCCTTTCCTCCTCTCCTGTCCTTAGCTCAGCCGGTCCCGGTCCAGCCTTAGCCGGTGCCGACACCACATCTCAGTCAATAACCACCATTCGAAATTCCACCTCGGTCCTTCTTCTTCTCGCTCAGTTACAGTCCCCCTCCGCCAACGCGCGGCTCCGGTGTAGTCCCGAGTCTTCCCCCAGCGCCACAACAACACAGAGCGGCGGCGGAGGAGGAGCGGGCTGCGCGGCGCGGCTCCCCCGGACGCCGAGGCGCATGAACGGCAGGCAGGATTGGAGGGTTACGCGGTGTGCTGTTAGCCAGTGGATGTAGCTCTGTGCACGGGTAAAGGGATAAGGGATGAACGGGAGGGCTAGCTAGTGCACGAGCAGAACGAGCTTACCGGGGAGCCACAGCCTGCTGCCTGCGCGTCCCCCCACCCCTCTCCCGCCCTCCACCTCCACCCTCCAGCGCTGCCTGCCTGCCTGCTCGCCTGCCTGCACCGCCGCCGCCTGATAACAATGGCCCTCAAACGTCTTTCTCTCGGAGCTCCACAACAGCAGCCGACCAGGTCCAACTAGAATCCCTCATAAACATGTCACCCCATCGTTTTCTCCATCGGTTCTTTCCATCTTTTAACCTCTCGCTCCTCGTTCCAGGTTGAGGTTGGTGTTGGAGCAGCGTTAGCCCGGTTAGTATTCCATCAGCTTGTTTACAACACAGACAGGGCTGCTGCTGCTGCTAGGCTGGGGGCTGACAGAGGAGACTGGACTTAACTGACGTGCTGATTCCTCATCAAACAGCTCGGCGTCACTCACATTAGGTTCATCACAGAGACACGCTCAAAGCTCGTGAGCCAAGACACGCAGTATTTACCAAAGTACTATTGTAGTAGCAGCACGTTTTAGCCTGATGAACTTTCAACTGCCCAAAAGTTTATTCTGAATGATAGTTCCTCCACGATTTTAAGCTAAATATGAACCAGTTGTCATTATTGCCTTTATATAGCATAAACATATTCAAAGAAACTCATTCAGGATTCTGTTTGATTACATTTTAAGGCAGGCCATGATGTAGCTTAGCACAATAGCTGCATAACATGAGACATATGTAATATATGAATAAATATGGGCTAATTAGCTAATGAACATGTCCATAAAAATAATGCAGGACTATAATGCAATTTATGAAGGGGTTTGAAGCTTTTATTTTAAAAGAGTGAATTGAATGTTTAGTGAAATAATGAAAGTCAGTTTCATACATGAATATTTTCTGGTATGTGATGTTTTGATTGATTTTTAATATACGTTTTGCATTGGGGTTAGGATCTTGCTAAAATATTTATCCAATATAGGAAAGGACTGCTGAAACTAAAGCACTGGAGGCTACACTGCATTTCTCTGTGGAATTCCTCCTTATCACACAACATTCCATAGAGGCCTGTTGAAACACTAAGGTCTATGTATAAGATGGGGTAGGCAATTTTCAGGGGAAAATCCATAATAACTCTAGATTATATTTGATATCTAGAGGATGTTTTTAGAAAAATAGGCTTGTGGACATGGGTGTTGTTTTTAGTTTCCAGATAAGCTAGCGTGTGCGTCATGGCTTCATCCAATCACAAAGCTTTGGCACAGTTGCTCAGGAAACATGGAAGTGCAAACATAGAAAGTAATAAATTGCAAAAGTAGGAAAAATGGAAAAGTGTGTAGGCTGCGGTTGTGTAAATATTGGAAAATTAGACAGGTATTGTGAAAGCTCAAATTAAACTAAAATGTACTAATGTTGGAAATTAATATGTGTTTTATATTTTAGCAGAAGGAACATGTTGCAAACGTGAAACTATAGGCTACATTAAAGTAATAGCTGATAGCAAGATATGCATTATGAGGAAACAATCTAAAAAAGCATGCAAAATTACTACATAGCCTTTCCCGGAAGCATAACAGGAGAAATGGAAACTTAAGACGCATTAAGAAAATACACAAAAGTATAAAAATACCGCAAAAGTAACACATATCTTTAAGATTTTTTGGGAGAGAGGAAACAGGGTGAGAGACAAACGAATGATACTGTGCAAATGACCGGAGCCGGAATCAATCCTGGGTCTTCCAAGTATGTGGTAAGGCACCCCAAAAGTTGTTTTTTTTTAATTTGCTGGTACTGAAAAAGCAATATGTGTCAAAAAAAATCCAACAAAGTTAGCATAAGTCATAAAAGCGAAAATATTATGAAATTAATATGTACTAGAGGAGTATAGGGAAAGTTCAAAATATCACAAACTTCTTTCTAAAACTAGATAAACATTGTCCACTGCAGAATATTTCACACTAAAGTTGTATAAGGCCTGCCATCTTTGGAATGCCTCCAGGTTGTGTCTACTGCACCTTTAAGTTTTCATCATCTATTCTCCTTCTCCAGCCTGTAGCTCATTAGGGAAACATGCTTCGAAAACCTCCACTTCCTGTTCTTTCAAAGAGAGCCGTCCTGCAACACTTCATGTTTATATTAGAACTCACATGGGAGTGGGCCATAACACTTGGAGAAAAGGTGAAGAGGGCTAAAACTCCAAGAACAGAGACAGGAAGAGCCAAATGGAGCAAACAGAGAGGTGAGAGCGTGAGTGCAAATGAAAATGAAAAGCTACGCACAAATACGCACTCACATATATCTCCTACCATCTCCAGCCTCTCTCTCCACTCGCCTCTATTTTTATTATTCAGGACGCTAGGCTGTCGTTTATGGCTACCTAAGATTTATGAGTTCTCTCGCGCCCAGCAGCGTGTGTGTGTGGTGTGTGAGTGTGTGTGTGTGTAAACAGGCAACTTAAAAACAGATAGCATTGGCTGTAGGCTGCTGAAATGCGAGGATGGCTCCGTGTAGGTGGAAGGTGGGAGCCTAAAATGTCTCCGTCTGCAACTTCTATTTCACCAATCCTGCCTTTGTCCGGACTAATGGTTCTGCTGAGTACTCATTAACCAAATCTCTTGGCCTGTGTCTGTTCTTGTGGTGGGAAGAAGAGCGGTTTAGCGGATTCCACGCTAAAACACGCCGGTGCATGTAAAGGATGGGCAGTTATTCTTGATTTCGCGTGGATGACAGACGCCGTGTTGCGGATTGAGTCACGGGTGTTGGGTTTCACAACTGCTCCCGCTCCAAGCCTTGCTCAGCTCTGGAAATGCATCTCTTTTTTTCTTGTTCCCCTGGGTTTCGAAAGGGGAAAAAAATCTAGGCCACCGAGGATGGCACTAAGGAATTTCCTTTGACTGTGGGATTTCAAATCAAATCAGATTCCAGCCTGGGCTTCGCCACTGCCTGCTTTTTTTTTTCTCTCTCTCCCCAAATCCTTTTTTTTCTGTCTCTAGGAAAACATTGTGAATCATTTCTAGCTACGACCAATTTTATTGCCGCTTTTATTGTTATTGCTCCTATTATTTCTCGCTTTCCTTCCATTATTGTTGCCATTAGCGCCGTTATTGTGGACTCAAAGCGGTGTTTTAATAACTGTCTTGATGGAGTGACCTGCTACACTTCCCACTGGGTCTCCACCCGCACTGCCCTTCACACCGACGTATTATATTACATTACATTACCACGTGGCTGTAGTTGACTTTACATCACGTCATGGGCGTTAATAATGCGTAAAAAAAGCGTTGCGGATTTTACGCATGCCTTTTGCGCGTTTCAGTTAAAACGGTTTCAAGTAAAGCAATATTGTTTGGACTTTTTGAAATGAATGGCTTAAAATACAAATATAAATAAAATGAGATGGATTAAAATAATAGGCCCATATCAGGAAATGCAAAATGTACAATGAAAATAAAACCTAAATAATTATTAAGTAACTGCCCATACTTTTTTTTTTTAATATAATTTGTCGGTTTTGTTCAACAGGGCCTAAACCAAAAACACAACAGTCTCTAATAGTTGGTTACTGAACGCCAAAATGTGCCAAAATCAACAAAACCAAAAGCAAAAATATTAAAAAGCACTCACCGATAGATGCCTTGTTTTCTCCTGGTGTTTCAGTTGAAGAAAAGAGCGTCCGGGAAGCTCCGAGGAACTGTGGGTCAGAACCAGGACAGGGGAGAAAAAAGAGAGAGATATGTTAAATCTCCAAAAGTCTGTCTAAAATCCGATACAGATCAGACCTCGTGGATAAAGTGTAATCGAACGCTCCGAGCAGGCCTTCTCCAGCTAAATAATCCCCCTCAAATTTACAATAAAAGCCACGAAGAGGAGGTAAAAGGGCTGGGAATAGGGCTGCAGTATTGATTGCCCTGATCGTATTACATCATATTCATATCCAGCAGTTTTAGTTTCAAACCGGAGCATTTAGGGACGCGAGTTGTGGACACAGTGGAGCGTTTGGAGGCAGTTGATGAAGATGTAGATACTAAAGAAAATCAATCAAAGTAAAAAAATAATCTGTTTTACAATTCTGGAGATGAAGTGACATCAAATAAAACGGCACAGTCCAACCTTTATGCGCAAAAGTGGTTAACACACAACATAATCCTACTAGAGACACGCCTAAAGTAAACCCATAAGAATATCTAAACTCAATTAAAGGACTAAGTGTGTTGCGTAATTGTTAAGTCAAAATAAATGATGAAATCTAAATAAGGTAGAGATGCAGTCGCTAGAATGTGCATTGTGTGTGGATCGTTGCAGAAATCAAGACAAATGAGATTAAAGATCAAATTAAAAAAACGTGCGCAAAGACAAATAAAATATACATAAATAAAATAAATAAATAAGAAATTTAAAAAATACAGTTCATGAACGGGCAAATGTATGCAAGTATTTGACCAAATTTTGCCCCATTAAAGAATTATTCAAAGCAGTTATAATTAGTTGCTATAGGCTGATGAACGTATGGATTATATATGTTCTAAATTAAGGCTAATGAGGCCCAACGTAAAGAGTAAAGTATAAAATGATTCTGTTGATGGCCTAAACGTGTGTAAATCATAAGCCCATGACTAAAAAAACAAAACAAATAAATAAATAAAATAAAAAAATAAAACAGGTATAAATCAGTTCGTAAAGGTCCTGAGCGTCATAACGAGGCCGGAGCGGTGAAGGAGAAACAAGCGGCCTCCGGAGGTGAACAGCTGTTCCCCTCTGCCCATAAATAACTCCAGCATCAGTCCCAGAAAACACACACACATCCAGGACCAGGTCTATCCCAAGCGCGTGTCCACGGAACCGCTTTGGAAAGGTCTTGGTATGAATGGTATCGTTGCGTAATGGATAGACGCTGTTGTTGCGTAGCGGCTGTTATTAGACACTACTTCTGCTGACAGCTTCTCCAAACACATAAATCACAAACCACCCCTATCCCAGCCTCCGTCCCGACACCACCACCACTTTTACTACTCCAACCGCAGCCTACAAACTTATCTCCACTCACGCTCAGCTCCGCGCAACGTCCGTCCCCATCGCGGCAGCCCTGGGCCTGTCCCACCTGCGTCCGCCGCAGCCCATTTGACTGCTCCAGTCTAAAGTTGTCCGCAAAGTGATGCAGGGGCCCGACTAGCTTTTAGCCAGCTAGCCCATAGGCCGAGACAAAAGGGAGGAGGCCGCCTCCAGACTCAGGGAAACAGCTGATGAGTCACATTTTGGAGGGAGTGGGCCGGTTCTACGCGTTTTATAGGCTACAGACCGGAGCAGGCCAGGATACAAAAAGTGACAGAAGGGCACTTTTTCATTCAGATCAGTGTTCCCACGCTTTTCCAGGACTTTGTCAGTCTACTTAAGTGGTGTCAACTCAAAAAGTTGGAAGGGAACGTTTATAGGAATCATCAAGGCAAAGATACTGGCAATTTACCAGCCTATCTTCATAAATATCTCATTTTGCTTGGTTGCAATCTAGTATTTGTTGTCATAATGCCCCTTTATTCCTTCTCATCACCTTTTATTCCTTAAAAGACTAAAATTAGCAACTACAACAGATTTGACCAAATCTAAGTTTGCCGTGTCCCAAATTTGGCCCCCGGGCTTTGAGTTGGAAATGTACATAGGGACCTCAAAGCACACTTGTCTTGAGGCCATATTAATTATAAAGTTCCGCACATCAGTGATTACAGAAATGATTTATTTTCATCCGAACTGTAAACAAAAATAGCTGAGAGAAAAAAATAAACAAAAACAATCTCTCTTTGGGAGGCTCTTCCTGTTTGGGTTGTAGGCAATTGCTTTGTTTGCCTAATCAGTGCAAAGACCCTGTAACTACTCCATTAGAAACTGTAGAGAATTCAACATCAAATAAATATTATTATCCAAATAAAATGTCAACTTTGAGATCCCTTTGTTCAAATTATTTACAGCACAAGCCACTTCACGTTTTTCTCCCATTTGCCATTACAAAGAAAACAGTTCCACCATATCTCATCTTTACTGGGATTGCTCCGACATATGGAACCAACTATCTCTCAACCAAGAATGAAGGCTTCAATGAAGGAATCAGTGATTACACCACTTTTCATGCTTTGAAACATGAGGTTAGAAGTTTTGTGCTTTTTGATGGAGAAAGTGCAGATTTCTCACCTAATGCTTCTGCTCAGTTTGTCCTATTTGGGCATCTGTAGGAACAGGAAGTAATAGGACTAAGATGGTTCCGCACAGTGGGGTATATGAAGATTTACATGTTCACATCTCAAAGATAAATGCAAACAACTCTGTAGATATGATTAAACACTATTTAACCAACATGATGGCATTTTACACAATACAATCCACCTCTGATGCTATAACAAAAACATCTCTGCGTCATATCTGTCTCATGTTGTGTGACTTTGTGTGCACTTTCATCAACGCACAGGTTTATCAGAGCAGTCCGCTCTTATCTGCGCCTGGTCTGGTGGTGCCGTCACCGCTCGGCTCGACCCACGCACCGCAACACCTCACAGCAGCTTCAACTCATACTTTCTGACCTCCTTTTCGTTGCAAAATCAACTGCCTCTGTGCTAAGAGTGTGTAATTTGAATATATCTGGCTCACTGCCGTTTCAGTTGCTTTTAGGCATAACAGATACACAAGATAATCCATTCTAAATCAACAGTGTGAACATTCACTGTATCCCAGCAGCAGTCAAAAAGACTATAGTAGTTTAAAATAACAGCAAAACATGCCTAGAGAATGGTGCACTGACGTAATATTAATGTTAATGAAATCCAGATTTGGTAAAAAAGAAAAAAAAAACAAGCCGTCTGTTCTTTGGTAACACAAGGACTATGTAACAAAACTGCAACCAAACTGCAAGAGATAGAATAGACAAAAGTAAATAAAGCTAAACAGCTGTTTATTGAAAACATGGCACATTTACCCTTTTAACTTGGGTCATGGGCGCGGTTTAGGAAGAGGTCTGGCTCTTATTGTGAAGAGTAATGTGTTTAGTCTGTGCTGAAAGTAAAGGCATAACATGTTTTCACAATGGTACACAAAGTCAGGTAACTATAGTGTTGGAGAACACATAAACTGAGCTCTGTGGAAATGATTCCATCAACCTTTTCCACTTCCACTTTCTGCACAGTTTGTTGTTAAATCTTCAGAAGCCCAGCACCACTTTTAGGTTGTTGAATTAAAGTGAAGTGATACAGTATAGACCTTCATTGGTGTCACTGGTATAAAAATCTGCATAAATTGGCCTTGAACCACCACAGTGTCAGTTCATAATTCCATAAATATACCAGAAATGCAAAGTGTAAAGCTAACCTTTTATGTATTTACTGTAATATCCATAATTGAAACTAACTTGAATAGATAGGGATGCTTAATCTATTTTCCATAAAGTTTTTCCTAATGATTTTTTATGGTTTTATTGCAAACATAAAATATATATTCAATATTAAGGAGCAATGGCTATACACAAAAAAATATGTACGCATACTTCACCATTTAAAAAAAAGTTATGTAAAGTTATGAAAGGGTGGTGTAATTGTTGCTTCTGTCTTGAACTTAAACTGACAAAAAAACAAAACATCCATGACAGAAACCATGCAATCCTTTATCACCAAACTTCTCTTATGTCTTCTCCAAGCACGGACTTCTTACTATCTTCCTCTAACATAACCCAGTATCTTCCCCGACCTTTGACCTCTCGGGCCCCAGAGAGACTTCTGCCATCTCCCAGCCTTCCACAAAGATCTGCCATCTTCCATTCTTTCCCTTTGCTTTTCTTTTCATCAAGTCCATTTGCCCATTTCCTTCAAGTGTAATGAGCTTGAACAACCACGCAGACCCACCTCCGCTGCAGGAGGCGCTGCGCCAAATGGCTGTGCGACGACAAACCTAGCATTGCACTTCAGTTCCTTCTCTGTGGGCGGACGGCACGCATTTCAACAGTTTTAAAAAAGGAGACTAACGATATGCTACTCCTCAGCTTCTGGCCAAACCAAGGACACATCAACTCACACTTTGACGTAAAAACAAAGCAGTGACATAAGACATAATTTTGTTTTTTTGCTATTGGCATTATTTTGTTTAGATTTTAGGATTTGGGGGCTTGTATTGCCTTTCTATAACAGAGGAGACAGGAGCTAAACAGGAAACATGAGCCGCGTTTTCACTGGAGTGGCAACCATACCTTATACTCCCAGCTTCTGTTGCTAATGAATGCTAAAAACAAGTATACAATTAGCATGTTTCTTCTCAAGTAAGGATTCTCCAATCAGCACACTGCATTGTTTAGCTCAGCCTTTTCAAAAGCAGGCCACACAATTGGAACAGGGGCCAAAGCGTTCCCAAAGTAGTACGTTGCAGTTTTTGGGGACCCCTTTTAGTAACGGAAACTTAACCGCGATGGTGTAGGTTTCCACTTCTGAAAAGGTCGAGGTAAACAGTCCTCCAGGGCAAACTATGCTCTGTACAGCAACATGTACATAGCATAGTTTGGCTAACAAGGGAATTTCTGAGCCTGTCTGTGCTGGTACGTCCTCGAAGGTCCTGAAAACAGTAAAAATCTGGTCCTGTAGTATCCTGCATTTCTCAGTTCTGGGACATTTGGAATTTAAATAACTAAGGTCACCACACTCTGCTGCTTCTAAACTGGCAAAACTGACAGAACATTTCGTAAACTAATATCTGTTTGATCTCCCCGTGATCAAATTCATCATGTGCTGTTCATTTCCCCTGCAGTCCAGATGGCATACTTTAACTTCCACGTTTGTGTACCACATGCCTGTCGGCTACACCATTCCCACCCGAGTGTCTGCTGAAATCGAAGACAGAACACCGTCTACCACTGAGAAATACGTAACTCCACATTATGTTTTCATCCATTCCTCTGAAATATGAACAAACACTCTGCTTATACAAGTTATTGCTCCTGGCTACAGATATTGAGTTGAATAAGACTTTGTTACGACAGAACAAAAGCAATTCTGTTTCTTGTTCAACCGAGCTTTATAAAGTTAAATTTCACATTTGCTGCTAGAATTACATCAGGTTTTCCGCTGCCACAGTTTGCCCCGACGCCAAATGCCCTATCCTGCTTAGTGGACCACCTCACAGCAGTTGTTCAACCAAAAACCCCTGCCATCAGCGCCTTCCTTTGACACAGAGTTAATCTTTATCAGCCATGCTAATGTTTAACCTCAAGCTCAAAGAAAGCACTGACACAAGAAGAGCCAGAGAGGGGAGCGGAGAAGAGTGCGGTGGGGGGCAGGGGCATGGGGGGGATTGAGGGGTGCCCTTTTGCTCCTGGGCCATGAAAAGTGCCAAGCTCACCAAGTCTGTCAGGCCCCGACGAACGAGGATGGATGTGGCCGGCTCGGAAAGTGCATGTGTCACAGCGGGCAGCGTGCACGACCAAAAACGGGATTCAAAAGCCAGGGAAGCTGATGATATTATCTAACATTTACAAGAGCAAAGTCATAGCCGAAAAGGAAGCTAATTTTAATAGCGTTCTGGCCTTTGCAAAGTTTTGAAAATGGCTTACAGATTGTTTTTTTAGAACATGTTTCAGAAAACATCCACTGCATCCAAGTGACTTTAAAAATAGCTTCCTTTTTGCTTTTTCTGAGTATAATTGCTATGCTACGCTAATAAAGCCAATAAAACTGTGTTAGTTCAATGATGTGGCATTTTGATTTTATTGTATTTGTCAGTGACCAAGTGCAAATGCATATTTAGATTCCTAAAAACATACTAGTTCAAGTACAGTCTGTTTTTCACTCGACTGTAATAGTTAACAGTTGGCAAACTGATTTTTCAGAGTAGCTTAAGTATTGTTGGGAAGTATTTGGAAAAAACCCATAAAGATCAAACCACTTCTGACTGTCTGGGGCAATAGTTCCATTTTTTGGTGGCTTTAAAAATGTAGATAGTGTGGAAGTTACAACAGAAAGCTAGAAACTGCAAACATTTTTTGTAATAATAATTCTAATTTTGCAATATCTTTGCAATATTACGCACACAATTTTGATTTATACAGTTTTTAGATTAAGGTTAGGTTTAGGATTAAAGTTAGTGCAAGCTGCCTTCATTGAGAGGCTCTTTGTGCACTTTAGGGTTAGGTGAGGTTAGTCCTTGTAACTTGATACTCAGTATTACCCAAGCTAAGCCCTTTTAACTCTTCCAGCCCTAGGCCCAGTTAGTTGCATTGTTATCACTCTGAAGACAACTGGAAACTCTGAAATGATATATTTAACAGCTTTTATACATTTAAATGGACAAACATAAACTGGCCTGAACTAATTGTGTTTGTTTATCCTTTTTATACTTTTATTCCAAACACATGATTGGGGAACTCTGTGCATAAGACAATACATGTGTTGAATCTTAGGTCAATTGTTCGAATGATCAACTAAATTTCCACTTTATGTTACTTTATGTTTTTTTTCACTTATTTAAAATCACAGAGATTGTATGCCCAGATACCACTTCTTTAAGACTAAACATAAGTATTTACAAATGAGTATTTGCCAATACCACAAAGTGATACAAATACCAAACTACTAATCAGGCAGATTTTCATGCCATGTTAATTATCCTGATCTTTTATCAAGAAGGAGTCAGTCTAGTGCAGACTGAAGCAGAATATTCTTGCTCAACTTCGGGCATACAGACCTCCACTTTGTTGTGAGACGAAAACAACAATATTAGAGAGGTCTGAACGAGAATAACGGCCTGCAACGAGTCCTCGGACTAGTATCAACAAAGCCCTAAAGAAAGATACGATTGTTTAAATAATAAAGCATACTTATTGTTAAAGACTTATCAGTGAACTATGACGGCAAACTGTTCAAAGGTTGTTCGGTTTGGGAAATGTGAACATAGCAATGATGAGGCGTTGACAGATGTGTGTCTGTACTCACTTGTGGCTTGGCAATGGTAAAGGATTGATTTTCCAAAGTTGTAATTATATGCTCTGAGGCCTCACAGCGCCAAGTGTTGCAAACCAAAACAGGCCTGTATTCATTTCCTAACAACATCTTGTGACACTGCGATCAAAATAAAAGAAGCCTGTGATTGTAACATAATCAGGCCACTCGACTCGGCTGCAGATGCTCCAGCTTTGAGCCGTATTGGAGCAGGAGCAAGCGCTTGTATGGATCTGGGCCAGAGCTGTCACACTTTATACACTGTCAGAACATTAGGCCTGCTTGCCCCTGCTATTTTACTCTGATTGGTATTTTGCCCATAGTTTGTCAGTGATGTATGAAAAAATCAATTAAATCTTGGCCGCGTTGGAGTTGCGGTGGGTTTGAACACGAGTTTTATGTCACAGATCCCGGAAGTGAGCGAAAACCACCAAGGTCAGGGCTTTCCGGAGCAGCTGTTGTTTTCCTCATCACAGTGATACTATCAGAGTTAATGTTATGTCACTAGAGCAATGGGCAGTTGAAAGAGCTGCTTTTAGATAACACGAATGACTAAAAGTGCCAAAATGTGGATGTATTCAATCTGGCAAATAATGGGCTTATCTTGGAACATTACGGCATCAACAGGTGTGCATATTTTAGTTGAACTTTTAGCTTTTTAACATTTGCTAGTAGCTGCTTTTAATGGAAAATGCTATTCAGTTCTTGCATTGGGCCGGATATACACACTTCATATTGGCCACAATGGACAAAATCAGGTTATGGAATAAACTAGAACGGAACTAAATAAGTGCATGCAACAAATATTGTTATCTAAAGCAGAGGAAGTTGCTATGGTTGGGCAGGACAAATGAATAGTGTTGGTATTTGTGGCTTTGTTTGGTTTTTGAGAAGCTAAGACCTTGACAGTGTGAGTAAAGGGAGGGGGCAATCTGTTCACACTCTCATGCTTCTTTTAGTGACATGGCCGCATTAACGGTTTTAGTCAACACTGAAAATGTTATATTAGCTGTTTTGGCTAATGTTATTCAGTTCCCGCTTAGAACCATAACCACAACAGTGTGTCATTCCAACGATGCTACTTTCTGATTTTTTTTAACATCCATCATCAAATATAGTCATGCTTATAGATAACATCAAATTATTTTCATCAACAGCGTTCACGTTCAACAAACATTCGTAAAGAGGGTTAAAACCTGTTCTCAGTTTGCAATCAAAATGCATCTGTGTTATTACTTAAATGATTCTGTTGAGCATTCTTTCCACTTTTGTTGTTATGGTTAGGGTTGGATATTGAATGGGACAGAAGACTATATTATTTCTTTATAATATTTGATACTTACGTTTACCTTGATATAGTTTGAGCAGACAAATTAAACGTGGGAACTAAATGAACCTTATCTGTCTTGTCCACTTTTTAATCCTTTAGTTCTAGATCTGCAGATGTTAGAGGTAGTTATTATGAGTCTGTTGTATTTTGGGGCTTTGCTGTATTTTAATATATGCTTAATATGCTCCTTTTTTGTGTTTGTGGATGTTTTAGTTTCCATTTTTTTGGCTAATTTGTGAAGACCGAGGCTAAATGCTTACTCTGTCAAGGCTATTTGCAGTCTACTCTTGGATTCGGATCTACTATTTAGGAAACTATTTGGATCCATGCATAATACTTGATTTATCTGTAATATAAACATCTAACAAAGACACTTTTCACCTGATCACAGATTGGCAGTGGGTGTGGTAAATGAAATTATTCTGTTAATCATAGTTTTATAGTCCTTTGGTTACGATTGAATAAAGCTGAATGGTGCCAAACTAAAATATATAGAAAAATTCAAAACATAGGTGTACCGTGCTAAGGTTTGACTAGACAAATAAAACATAGGACTATTTGTGGCTTTGTTTGGTGTTTCAGAAGCCAAGGCCTTGACAATGTGAGCAGAGGGAGGGGGCAGCAGCTTCTTGAGTAAGCAATCTGTTCGCACTCCCATAAATCACAGCCTGGCTACATGCATCTTCTTTCTTTACACCTAGCCGTCCACTCTCCATTCACTACGACTCATTCTCCGGTGGGTGTCGCACGCGCACGCACGCACGCACACGCACGCCAGATCACCTATATCCTACCCAAATACACCTTCGTTCTACGGTTACCAAATCCTCACACACACACGCTGCTGGGACCTCTTTGCCCTCTTGTTGGCTGCTATACCTATTCTGGGCTCTTCGCACGCGCACACATGCACGTGCACAAGCTAAAAAAAAAAAAAAAATGTCCACTGAGCTGTGCACACCCCGCGGATGTCTCTGTCTGTCTCTGTGAGCGCGGTCACATAACAGATAATTAATGACAGAGGTGGAAAGCGTGGGATGGGGACGCCTTGGGAACAAACACCGGGACACGGGACGGAACCAGAGGCGTCCCGGAGCTCACCTACCTGCTGTGTGGCTGCGGACGACCGGCTTTACTCCTGGAGCCTGGATGAGAAAACTGCACTTTATGTCTTCTTCAAAAGCACTGGATATATTTAGGAGCAAAACTGTGCGTAATTACGCGTAGTCGCTCTGATGTTCGGTTCTTTTTCGAAGGGAATCCACAAATTCTTGTCAATCGCTGCTGAAAATCCACTTAACTCAATCCATAATGGAGTAAATCCTTGTCTTTTTTGCTGCTTTGTATCTATATAGACGCGTTAAGGCCAAATGTAAACCGCGTTTTTGCGTTGGCCATAAATCTTGCGCGTCTTCGCCATAAATCTTCAACATCCACAGCCCACCTACTGCACCAGCCTGACGGGGACCGCTCGGGCTCGGTCTGGGGCTTGCAGCGCTTCTCCCTTTACCCTAAAAACACAGCTCGTGCGCGCGCCCACCCCCCCTCTCTTCGCCACAGCGCCAAGAACATTCCCTGCTCTTACCTTAAGCCGATCTTCACCACTTTGCACCGAGCTTTGGGAGAAGTTCAACGAGGCTTTTGCGTCTTGTTTCTTGTTTTCCAGCTCAGTCCTGGGTCACCATTGTTGTTCTTCTCACTCTGGACTCTAATCTTGAAGCTAACCCTAGATAACCCAAACTTCTAGTCTAGGACTGGGCCACATTGTAAGCGCTTTTGTTGCTTCTTCTCTCCACTCCCCGCCTGTTTTTTGACGCTCTCGGGCCCAGATTGACACGGTGAACTGTGGCTGAACCGGGCTGCGGACTGACAGCTCGGCAGGGCCCATGTGGAGGTGAAAGGGGGGGAGGGAGGTATCGAGGGGGTCCTGGTTCTGTCCAATGGGCGCGAAGCTAGTGGCGAGCTTCTGCGTGACCGTGGGCCAGATGTTGGTTATGACATGGCGTCAAACTGAGCGCGATCAGAGCGGAGGAAGAGCAGACGTTCCGCTGGGATTTGACCCGCGCGTCCGGCTCGGGGGAAAGGCTCTCCGCCGGTGTTGTGGTGCTTTGGTGCTGTACTGGTGTTTATCCAGACTCACTGATACGGGGGAAAAGATTCAAAAGCGTTTACACCAGTCAGGAATAAACATTCGCGTTCATGAGTGGGGTATAGATGGTTAACTAGCCCCAGCTTCTCTCAGCTAGGGGATATCCGACCTCAAAAACGTCCAATTTAACTGCATTCATTCACCTAACTGTTGTTACAGTTTTATAATTTCCTAGTTTCACTGCATTCGTTTCTGAAAGCGCAAAAATACATGTCTAAAATCTTTAAATACTGCATTATATACTGCATCATTACGCTTGTCTTAAAAAGTGCAAAGATTGCTTTATTTGTTTTTTACAAGCGCAGTTTTGCACTTCTTTTAACAGCGGGCGTTTTACCGCATTATGGTCCTAAAGGAGAATCTTTACAACTTTTTTTTTTATTATTAAAGCGCAAATATTCCTTTTTGCTTCTTAAAATCCGCAAAAACGATAAAATTGCTTTCCATGTTTTAAGAGCAAATATTTATGGATTTTTCTTATACAGTATAAGCGCCAATGTAAGTAAATCGAGTTAACACCCGCAAATGCAACTGTAAATGCTTCTTAGAGGTGGAAATATTTCTAGATGCATGTCCTAAATGCGCAACTGTGGCTGTGTTCAGGTCAAATACGAATGGAGTTAGGTCCTAAGAGCCTACATAGATCTCCATGTGTCTTAAAACCGCAAACTGCGCTGAAATTCTTTCTCAAAAGCGCACAATATTCTAGATGTGTACCCAAATGGGACGTCGTCTTGTTTTGAACGTTTCAGTACAGCTGCACTGTGCTGATTTTTGTCTTAAATGAGACAAAATTAATGGATAAATCTCCTAAAAGCGAAAACATTAACGTATTTACACCTTATCATCTGCAAAATCCAGTGCAACTGTTTCTTAAACGGGCAAATATTTCTGAACGTACCTTAAATACACAGATTTAAATGTAATAATTGCTTAAACGCGTGAATATGTATGGGTTTAGCTCTTGTACGCGCAAATGCAACTTAATTCATGGCTTGGCATAAGGAAAATCCACTGCAATTGTTTCCTCAAAGTGCACATCTTAGTGGATTTGTGTCTTAAATGCACATAAGAAACTCTAGTCATGTCTGAACATTGAAATTGTTCCCCCAAATATAGTATAAATGCGTAAATGTTACTATATTCACGTCTTTAAAGCGCAATTATCAATGGTTTTATCTTCAAAGTAAAATGCACTCAAGTCAGAATGACCTAAAGATAAAAGCTATGTGTTTACAGACTTAAGGAAACGTAAAACGGAGTCATGTTTTGCCATTGTGTCCTAGTTTGGAGCTTGTCTCATAACGCTGCTGCTTATGGCCATTGCCTGAATCTAAAAAGACGCGTGTGACTGTGTCGGACGCGCTCGTGCCTATCTCTCTGTGTGGATACTGGCTTGTGTTATCTGCCCACGCCTTTACGTGCCTTCACAGCACACACTCACGCTCACACTGGGAGAGAGAGAGGAGATAAAGTAAGGAAAAGGCGAGAGGGAAGTTCAATTACGCCGTTATTTGATAAAAGAAAAAAACCCCAAAAAAACAAAGAGGAGAGGATCGTACCATGGACACATTTCCGGCTGTGTTTTATCGTCGCTGCTGCTGCTTCTTTCACTGCTGCTTCTGCACTCGGCCTTTGGATACAGTTCCAGACGCTCATTTTTCACGCGCCTTGAATCACTGGCCTCGTGCAGCACATTATAAATTAGCACGAGGCCACTTATTGATTTATTTCCAGCGGCTAATAATAATCCACAGGCGAGCAGTGAGGAAATTTACGGGGAAATACCTTGGACACCGGACTTCCCTTAACAGATAAGACCCAATAATAATAATAATAATAATAATAATAATAATAATAATAATAATAATAATGAAATGTCCCTCCGTGTTGCTATCAGGTGCCTGTTGCAGCTGATTTACCGTGTTTTCTTAACATTGGTCTCGCTTTTACGCGCTCCTTAAGCACTGGCAGATTTATGAGGGCAAGTGGCTGGATTTATGTTCCACCGACTCCACTTTTTTCTTTTTTTGTTAAGTAACATGCTCCTGTGTCGTTTTGTGAACCGTCAAACTTCATCTAAAAGCGACTTTGCACACCTCTCTGTCCGTTTAACCAAAGGCGATGAAAAGCGAATTGTGCGTGCAAGAGATGCCAATGGATACAGCAAATATATCAAGACAAATAAAGCCCAATAAACAATATTATGCATTAAGACATAATATTTGTTTGTTTGTCTTGTAAAAAGGATATTTTCTTTAAAATAATCACATCCTTTTTTAAGATTCTGCCAAAAATTGTTCCTTTTTACTTTGACATTGTGCGTAAATCTCAGCCTCCGCAAATATTACTGCATTCATGTCTTGAATTCATACATTTTCACACTGTATTTGAGTGAAAATATTTGTGCATTTATGTCTTAGAATTCCCAAATACTATTTAACAACTGTTTTTTGAAAAAAGTCTAAATATCGCTGCATTTGTATTCTGTTGCGTAAACGTCAGCCGAGATCATTCTAAGGCATAGCCATGTTCTTCTTTGTTGAATCTTATGTTATGATAAAATATGGCATTTTCTACTATTTTATTAAAGAAATCTATCCTAATGTCTTCAGATAAGACATATTTTTGAAGATGCTTATGACTAGTGTGAAAAAGTATGGAATTAAAGCGGTTTTTTCCTGCAGGAGGAACACTCGACGTCCTATTCTTGATCTTCCAGAAGCGTGGGAGCAAGACAATATGGCTGCCAGACGCTGCAGTGAGTGGGAAGACGCTCCTAGTCCAAGGGCTTGCTCGCTTTCACGTGTGACAGACGCGTGGGTTTACTCTCCATCGAACTTGTATTTGACTAGAAATTTAAAGCGGGCTAAAATACGGAACAGAAACATGGATTTTAAAGTTTTGAAGGGTTAGAGGTTGTGATAACGAACTGCTGCTGTTTGTGGCTTTGTTTTAAATGTATCCTATCCTTATCTCTGCCGGGTTCAACAATTTGCATTAACGTGCTTTCCAAATAACCATCGTTAAATCCAAGACAATTTCGTCCTAGTTCTAAAAATAGCAGTGCAGTTTGGCTTCTCTTTTGCCTTGCTCCTATTCTCACAGTGACTCCACACTGCTTTGTCCTGCAGCACATTTCTGCTAAACATTAATTCCAGCCTCCAATGGCCCCAGCTTCACAATAGACTTGATTCTTCTCAGCACGTAACACATTAACGCGCCATGGTAAGGGCTTTTTAAACGTGCGTAAAAACAAAGACCATTCAATGTCCGCGCTCTTTTTAGTTAAAAAACCCTCGTTACGTGTTACACAGGCAGTGGGAGTAGTTCTCAACACCGCTGTACACACATTTGGATTTATTTCGGTTGGACTAAGAGTGGACACAGGCTTTGGATAAGATAAGATAAACCACTCTGCATTTTTTTTCGATTCTGATTCTATTTAGTTCTTTTAAAAAAAATGGTCTTGCAATGCCAACAAGCACAGTGTTTGTCCTGACTGGCGTTTTGAAATATGATTTAGACGCTTCGCTGTCATCCAAATCAGATCCAAGGCTGGGGACATCCAGACAGAGATATAAATATATATGAAAAAGAAGGAGCCCTCCCTCCGTCTACCGCGTCCGTCCGCAGAAATGAGGCGGGATATTGTTTGTGACACGGCGGCGGCGGATGGAGGCTGTTCTCCCGCTGCTGCTGCTGCTTCTGGGGCTGTTATTACGTGATGGGAAGCGCAAACGGGGGTAATTTGGTTACGCTAAGGTTTACATTGGAGAAGGTGAGCTCACTGAGGATGCGCACAACAGCAACATTGAAATGCATGTAAGAAAAGACACTGTTCCATATTCTATATTCCACATAAACACGCATTTGAAAGTATATAAAGAAAGTGTCTTTATATATCTTTTTTTCTTGTATATAAAGAAATTTCCACGTGAATTATTATTACTCTGAGTTAACCTATGTAGAACTTGTATGTCACTGTACTTATATTTATAACTACAGTGATATTCAACTTCTATTATTACTTATTTCTATATTAATAAAGTGTTCGTGAAAAAAAATGCATCCAGTGATATTTTATTTTTGTATTTATTTTTTTTTACATTTACAGATTTTAATTTTTTTGAGCCACTTTTACGCACAATGTAAATGTACTCCATATTAAATTACCATTATTATTATTAATAATAATAATATTGTGAGTAATATGCATATTGCTCATTTTATTATAGTTGTTATTATTATATTTCATTTTAAAATAAGTATTTGTTTAAGGTTATAATGGCTATCTAATAAACGATTAACGTCACAGTAACTAAAATGCTAACTATGTTTATGATTATTGTTATAATTACATAACATCTCACTATTCTGTTTGTTTGTTCACTATATTTAATTGTATTTCTACACACAAAGAAATAAAAACGACGCACTCTTGTACAAATATAAGGCTAATGTTGAAAAATATATGTGATAAACAAGGTGCTCTCACGCTGCAAATACACTGTTTGTTATTTTTGAACATCAGCCACCATCACACAAACATGCACACTTACATACGCCCAGAGTAAATAAATAATAAATCATACGAGCGCCATCTTTATGACTTATGAGTTGATGAAATGGAGTTTAGCCTTTGGCACAACCTGACGCTACCTCTCACTGAGCAAGTGCACCAAGCTCTGGAGCATGCTTTATGAATTTGCTAAGACACAAACATGGAATCGAGGAAAAACGTGTTATTTTCACGTGGAAGAGGTATAAGGTTTGACTCCCAGAGATTTCTTTGAGACAAGGCAGAGACACAGAGTGCTGACATGAATAATGGCGCCGAGCTCAATTCCAGGGATCATCCAAGGAAAACACGCAGGGAACAGGCAACAATGCGACCAAGTTTCAGGCAAGTTCAACGGGACACAACGCAGACCCAAGGTAGACTTTACAGATCAACAGAGAAGTGGCTTAAAATGAAGGAAGCCGAAGTTCTAGGAGCTTGGCAAGAAGTGTATTTGTGCCAGCGAAAATAAATGGCTCCCCTGAACTAAACGTGGTTCCCTAACAGCTCCTGGCCAGATAGATGAGCTTCCCCTGGCCGCTGGCTCTTTTTATGAGATTTGATGGCGGGCCTAGGCGTGCCAAATTTAAACAAATCTCTCGTTAATTGGTCGCCGCAGTAATTCAAGAGCCGGGGTTCCTGCCTACAGCCACAAACCACGCCAGCTCCTTCAGCGAGTCTAAACAAGAAGCAGAGAGGGGTGTGTGTCTGTGTGGGTAAAGGGGGCAGAGCCGGAACTGCGAGGAAGAGCGAACCGAGTTGTGTTCCGGTGTATCCCCTGTCCCCGTCTACTGTCATTTTTCCCACCCCATAGCGGAGCAAACGGTGAGCATGAACGTGATTTATCGTAGACAGAGGCGTAAACAACAGCGCTCTCTCACAAAACGCACAATGGCAACCCCCGGCCGCACGCTGACACCGCCGCCTCAACATAAATCACGAGTGGAGAGGGGGGCCAGAGATAGAGAGAGATGTGAAGGCAGACGCCAGCTGATGTGATGGCTGGAGCGGAGATGGAGAGGAATATCCAAACGCTGCGTAAAAACACAAACAAGCCATAGCTCTGGCCTCGCTCTCTCTCGAGTTTGTAGGAAGCGGGCTGCGGCGCCATAAACAATGGCTGATGATGATGGTGATGATGATGGGTGGGGGGTGATGTGTGTAAACAAGGCGACAGCGACATGAGGCACGATGAGAATGGAGCATGGCTCGGCGGTGCGCTGGGCATATTTACCGCGCGGTGAAAATGACAGGGATGCGGCAGCGGTGGACGGCGAGAGGAAGCGTTCCCCACATGCAGTTCCCCCTTCTTCCTCCTTCCTTCCCTCGCTTCCTTCCTCCCCTTCCTTGCTTCCTTTCTTCCGCAATACTCACGGTGTCCACAGCGACCCGCAAGACGCACGCCAAACGTCCAAATTTGTTTTATTGCAGCGCCTTCTCTCTTTTCTCTTCTTCTCTCTTCTCTCTCTCTCTCTCTTTGCGCTTGCTATGTGTGTCTTCTCTTCTGCCCCTCTTCTTCCTCCTCCTCTTGTCTCGTGCTCTCTCACCCCCCTCTCTGCTGCTACAGGGGGGCTTTTTTTGCCTGGAAAAGGACAGTTGAGTTTTCCACGTCAGACTCTCATGTCGAACCGTTATATTCGGGGAACCAATACATATCTATTCTGCAACATCGGCATTAATTATTTAATGAGTCACGTGACGCAGAGAGGGGTGTGGGTGGGACAGTGGTGGAGGTGGTGGTGGGGTGCACCCAAGGCTCCTCTGCTGTTCTTTTAGGGGCCCACCCGGTTCCATGCGTAAAGTATCAAAAGTGAGCGTAAAATGTTAAGCGTGCGTCAAAAAGTCATATTTCTCCAACGTCATAAACAAACAGACCGGGTTTAAACGTTAACTGTCATCGTCCATGTTCACGGTTAGAAAAGATGAGCGCGCCCCTCACTCTTGTTCTTTGTTATTCCTCACTGTCATCTCCTCCTCGGCTCGCAGTTAGTCGCAGAACAGGGCTAATTCCTAACATTGTCTCACATCATATTTCACTGCATCCATATTTCCATATTATCATTCCGAGGCTGGATCATATTAGACTGTAAAATGATGATGACAGCATAAAAGGGAGGGCATAAAACACGGCGAAATAGGCTTTATATCTATTATTGCGCGCAATATTTGGAATACTTAGCAAAGTGAGAGACACAGATTTAGGATTTGGCAGAAATAAATCACATGCCAGTTTAATGTTATGGTATGTACAGACGAATATGGGCCTATGCCAATTTAATATGTAAAAAGAAAAAAATATATCTGTCAAACGTTATTCGTTTTTCGCGGATAATTAATTCTTATTTTATATTTTTGCCGTTACATTGGTAACGAATGTTGACTGAAAAGTAACCTTTTTGCATGTTTTGCGGCTTCGTTGGCAAATGTAGGTATTAAAATGTATTATCTTAAAGCGTGGGACAGACAGGTAGCGCGCAAGGCCACCATTTTCAAAAGAAACCACAAAAGAAACAGATAAAGGAGTGAGACATAGACGAAGAACTAAACAAGACCAGAGACAAGACTCCCGTGGCGAGGCGAGGCCGTGGGGCAGCGACAATAGGACACAGGAATCTTTTTGCTCTCCCCCCTGGTTCCACAGCCCGAGCTTTTACAACAATGGGGTAATGGTGTGCAGTAGGTATTCTGGAAAGTGTTGGGGCTGTGGAAAAGCTGGTGTGGCAACGAAAGAGCTGAGAAGAAACGCGCCAAGGTCATACAATGAGACGCTGCAGCCCCAAGACGCACGGCTTTTTCCTCCAGGACCTTTCACAGTCACGTGGAACCTACGCTTTTGTTAACCTATCTTTTAACATACCTACATTAAGGATTTCGTTTTATATTTGCAGTAGGGCTAATGTTTTAAATTTAATGAAATAAACATTTTGGTAAACGATTGGAATGCTTTGTTGATGTCAAAAGCCTACTTATAATTATCCAGAAGAAGAAGACGAACGCGAGAGGTCTCACCCTATTATGCGCGTAACAGCTGCGCGGCGCTTTTATTTATTGCTAGGCTACTTAATGCAATAAAAAAAAGCAGAGAGTTTTTTTTAAGTTGCTTTCCCAGCGCCGCGGTGGTTTCCCTGAGATTTAACCCACAACAAGATTGAAATCAAACATTTGTGGTGGTGATGATGGCGTCTGTAATGACGGCCATAAATTATAGCAATCACACTGTGAAGCAGCAGCGGCAGCAGCGGCTAGAAGATAAGTAGCAGAGGAGACTGGGGCAGGCCTGACAGCAGCAGCAGTAGCAGCAGTAGCAGTAGCAGTAGTAGTAGTAGTTTCCCAAACCTGGCACGGCGTAAAACCACTGCGTACTAAAGGGTTTGGAAGATTCCTATCCACATTGTGATGGATTTAACAAGACTATATAGCGTTATGATGGCTGACTATTTGGAGCTAAACTTGAAGCCCACATTCACATGGCTTTTCTTTCAAAACGCTCAACTTTTGAATTATTTTAACAATAACATTTATTGAAATCACCCCAAAACATTATTAGATTCCGCACCCAATTTATCGCCGAGATCGGAAAATGCAATTTTTAATGATTATTTTAAGACACCTTTGCAACACAATAAAATGGATTGGACAAAAACAGGTCTAAAGAGTCTCTGGGATGGCTGTGTGCTCCATGATGGATTAGAGGCAGGTAGAGTCTTCTCCTCGTTAAAGATTCACCCGGCTTTAGAATTTAATTTAATTCCTTTGTTAACGCGCAGTATCCTCCACTCAATTATTATTATTATTATTATTATTATTATTATTATTATTATTATTATTATTATTATTATTATTATTATTATTATTATATTGTTTTTAGTAGTATTATTTTTTATTGTGGTTGTTGTTGTTTGGGGCAGAGTGAATGGAATAGAGACGGTGTGCGGGAGACAGAGCAGAGATTGATTCTACGCGCTGCGACATCTCGCCTTTTTACACTGCCTCGTAAATCTGTCTCCTGACGGCAGCCGCACGCGCATTTTTGAAATATATGCCTGCGCGCGCGACGTGAGGTCTTCCCCCGGTTATGTCAGTTATGAAACTACACACTGGAATCGTTCCTTCTCAAACGCTTGTGCTATTGTTTTGTTTACAAGGCTTAGGTGACATCTGATTGGCCCCCCAAAAAGGCAGGATCTATAATAAATGTATAATCATATTAGTAATCTGTCTTGGTGGATCCTAATGGCTGCTGTAGCGGCTTGTTGTGACATGACAGAATCAATGAGCAGTGTTCAGATGCCTCCATTGTCAGCTGTATAAAGCCTGTGCTGCTTGCTGAGTAACACTGCACTTCCATTACCCAATATGTTTTACAATAATGCATCTACAGCATATTCTCCTCGCCATTTATGTTGTATTATTACGCATTAACTCCAGTAGTAATGTGCGTAATTGTGGCGTTAGGGCTGATGGGCCTGTTGTGGAGCCCATCATAGCCCTACGCAAACATAAACACCCATGTTTGGATAGCACATAATTAATAGTGTATGCATTGCCAGTATTTGCACTAGGCCTATTATAGCTTTATTATCAAACTAAATGCGCAATAAGTCGACAGATATTGCGCATGTATATTGTTTTAAAAGCTATTTGTTTTGCTGCTATATACAGTCCTATGAGGTCTAAGAAAGCGGACGCATGTACTGAATTCATAACATTAGTCAAGCTATGTCATCAAACAAAAAATATTTTAAAGCCTCAAACATCTTTGTCAATGAAGCTTTCAGTTATGTATCATTTAATAGACTTTGTGCGGATAAACATGGACATGCGCAAAAGAATTAAAACAATGCTCCCAACAATGCATATGTATCCAATCTGCGAATGTAATATACTTAAATAATTGTGGCAAAGCAGCAGAGTTTGCCTTTAAGAATTGAGGATTTACAGTATGTTGTATATAATATTTTAATTACCACTAATGGTGTTAAGACAATTCTGTATTAATTTTACACATTAAAAGTGTTGATTTTGTAATAAAAAAAACTGTCTTGTCTTAAAATGTCAAAACTAAGCGGTGTTGATCCTCCACAATAGTGTTAACATTTTTAAAATAACACTATCTACAATGCTACGCAGTTAGTGCTACATGCAATCCACCAACTTCCATACTATTTAAATGGCTATTATGAATATTAAAAGGAAATCAGAAAGGCAGTGGCTTATACTTAGTCCTCGATATGATTTGGATTAATTAGCATTCACAGTAAAATCAACAGAGTTAATTTAACTCTTAGTGTTGATTTAGCATTTTGAAAGTAATAGTTTCCCCTTAACAGAGATTATTATACCACTATATTCTGTTATGATGTTAAACTAGCCAACACCGAGCAGTATAGGCTGCCTAATAGTGTTAGTATAGGCTGTTAATATCATTCAGTTTTAAGTGAAAGTCATATGGACACCTCTCAGTGTTAATTTAACACTGATGATCTTGCTGTGTTGCGTAAAATGACATTGTACCAATACAATGTTCTATATGGAAGTTAAATGATCATTTCTTTGTGCACTGGTTTAATGTAAGCCACATTGCGCTGCGTGTATTACATTGAGGAGTACGCTTTTTAATATGCTTCCTAATACATTTTCCATATCACGGGCTGAGTTGAGAGTTAAATACGCGCAGGCTGCAGCAGAGCCATGGCACAGCGCGGTAACAGGCTGGCCTTTAATGGACACTGTAGCGCCTCTGTGAGTGCTCCAACTTGGCAACCGTTATTTGGCTCTCTCTTTTTAATACTTAATACGTGTCTACTTTTAGATGGCCTGCACACGCTCCCCCTCTGCTTCTGCTAACACCCGCGCTCACGCACACACCGCTCAAAGCCCGGCAGCCATATATCTCTGGTGACGACCTCCTCCTGCAGTCCGCGCGCCTGCACCGTGACCTCCTCGGCTCCCGCGCGCCACAGAATAATAAATTTCTCGGGCAACGCGGCTCCACGAGCGCGAGGAGGGGGAGAGGAGAAAAGCGAGCGGGCGATTTGTCTGGCAATTAGCAAACCACCGCGAGACTCCCCGGGCCAGAGCGCGAGAGGAGCGGAGAGTGGGGTTGTTTACTCCGTGTGATGTCGTGCCAACGGGAGCACTGCGTCAAGTGGAGCATGCATCTCCAACACGATCTGTCAAAACAAGCGTGTCTATGTAACGTTTACAGAACTGTGGATGTGTACAATATCAGCGTTCCAATGGGGAAAGTGTTGGATTTGTATTGAAGACAAAAACCAAGCACAGAAGGAGAGATTTATTCATATTAAAACAAGGGTTACGCTTGTCTATAATCAAACAGCCATTACTGTGGTATAGTGTTGTGCCCCGGTCCTTCAGCTTTGTCACAAACAGAGAATCTGTCCACTCAATAAGAAAAGACAACAAAATATATGAATCTAAAATCTGATACTGTTATACATTTTCACAGTAACATATTGTTTTTCTTGGAAGTAAACTTTCATATAACAACCAACCTGCTTAATGACAGTTTAACTAAGAAACGTCAGTTTTTATTTGGTAACCACTCCCTTCTTCAGACTATAAACATAACTGTCTTTAAGGCAGAACAAGTGACTGACTGTGTTAGATGTGATGATTGCATTTGTTGATACCAAAGCAGTAGCTGTTAAATCATTCATGTGGTACAGGCTACTAAAGAACAATTCAACCCTGTGTTAAACAATTATCACTTATACATCTTAAACATCCTGTAAACAGAGATATCACGTGTTCAACCTGATTGCAATGCTTTGTTGGTCTTAAGATGTTGTGTAACTTGTGTTATTTCTGTTTGCTAAAAGTGCTAAGAATTTTTTTCGCTTTACCTGGCAATACAATAGATTCTGATTCTCATTCTGATATGGTAAGCAAATTCCTCTACATTCTGTGTTAAGACCAAGTTAAAATTTGGACTCCCTATCCACTGACCCAACCTGCCTTGCACTTGCACAAGAACTCAGTGTTTCCAATATTATACAAACTGAACCCTGTGGTATTTGACGTCCTTTCAGAAGTACAGATGTCTTTATTTCTCTTGTGGATGCATATGTTAAAAACTAGTGCAACTTGTGGCGCAATTGTATGCTACTGATTAAGATAAGCCATATATTTCAAAAACACATTTATGTCCTTATTAAAACCATGAGCAAATCCCATTTAAAGCCCCAGTTCAACCATTTATTACTTGGTTACATGTTCCATACACCACCCTAATTCAGAAGTTTCTCTATCATGCAAAAAAGAATTGCACATACTTTCAAATGTACTTCAAATGTAATCATGCTCGGAACACATTTTAATAAACCATCTCTTGCTGGTTGGCGATAGTGCTTTAGATACTTTCTTGATGTGTAACAAGGTGTAATGTAACTGGCGTCTTGTCAACACAAACTTACCTCACAGCTTTATGTAAGTTATTTATTAAGAAGTGTCAGTCCTATAACCACAACCTGACCTCTAACCAAAATCCCTTTGCATGCCTTGCTTTGGAGACAAACATTTTATGTCCCATCCACCTCCACAGCCTATTTCTACATATCACGTACATGATACTTTATATATTTACAAATGGATTAACACTGAGATCCAGGCAAACTTTGGTATGTCTTGGGGGCACATATTAATGCCCATTCCCCAACACTGGGAGCCAAAGTGCTAGTGTTTCTTTTGGTGCATTTGTGTACCACTTGTGCAGTGGAAATCCTGCTGCTTCCTGAGTAAATCTCCTGTTGAAACATCACTTCCCCGAGCCTTTGAACACATCCCTGCCAGCTCACTGTAACTCACCGCTCCAGCACGGGTCAAAATGTCAGCCGCTGCCTGTTTGACCCCTGTTGCTCCGACCTTTTTTACTGCACACTTACTTAACTGCTAATCCCACAGAGATTACCACAACAAATCTCTGCCAAGACGCCTCGGAAGCAACAGGACACCGAGACAGAGCGAGCCTGGTGTAAAAGGAGACTCCGCAGCTTCACATCTCCAAAGGTAATGTGGTGCTGCGGTGAATATAGGCTCTGTGGGTGTTTGGAGCAGCAGGGGTTTTAATTTAAACAGCGGGTTTTAATGAACCTGCATGAGCTCCTGGGGCAGAAATGAGATTTAGCCCGTTCAAACTTTACCAACTGCTGCATTTGTGTTTAAGTCAATGAGGAGTAAAGGATTAAAAGAAGTGAGATCGCAATTAGGATGAACAGGGGAGAGGTGACGTCACTCCACTGCAAACAAACTGATGTAACCTAGAAATGTCAATGCATTTACGCCAAGTTTTTCATAGTTTTGCTTTAGTAAGTATGTTAAATGATTTTGCAGGGAACTATTTTGCAATTCCTAGACATAATTAAGCACGGGGCATATTCATACACAGACATTGAAGTAAGGTGGGTGAAGTGTCTTGCCCAAGGACACAACGACACTATGAAAAGGAGGGAATTGGGATTGAACCAACAACCTTCTGCTTATTGGACGACCTGGTCTGTTGTGTTGTTGTTGCTCATAACAGTGTTCATACCTTGACATTTTTAAAATCACACTTTATGTTGAATGCACCATCCAATGTCTAGATAATGCATTAAAAGGAATATCATTTCCTGATATTACAACACTTTCCCATTGATTATGTGCAAAATATATTTAGAAATTTAAATAAGGGCAAATGAATGTTAATCATACAAGGCATTAATTTATTTCTTGCTAATTCCATGAACAATATTTACTTATTTGATATAATCTATGTAATATAATCCAATATTTTTCGCATTGATATCCTCATTGTAATATGTATTGCACTGTTGGAAGGAATAAGAAACATAAATCATTTATTAGATGACCCAAATGTATTATTGTAATGAAACTGTTTTGATTGACTATTAAGCCGTAAGTTGTATCAAAATATAGAATAAGAAATTATATTGTGATTATTATTTTCTTCGCTATTGCTTGTGATTGGATAAAATGGCATGAGACACCACACTTCTTTGTTTGTTGTAAAGTAAAGGGACATCCATGTTATCCAAAACTATGATATCTGTTTGAATATAGAGCCATTAAACATGTATTAAAAATATAAGGAATAATTTCACTTTGCATACGGACCACACAGCTATGTCATATAAACCAATTTTATCATCGTAAAAGCACTACATCAAATCATGTTCATTGTTTTATTGTAGGCAGCGTGACAGAAAATGTTCCTCTGGATCCAACCTTCAGCTCTTATCATTTTGAGTAATGTAAAAAGGTGCTGTGACCTCTGACCTTTACATGTCTCATGTTCTTTGCAAATGATTCTATTGATCCCATCTGCTTCAATAGGCTTTCTCATACAAATTACTGACATGCAGCGGATTTGTCAATGAGTGACAAATCGGGCCAGCCGTGGACCCCTACATGCTGTTATTACCTTTGAATATAAATACTTCTTATGAAGAAATACAATGGCAAAATGTTGTAGTGTTTTTTTGTTGACATCAATAATCATGAGGATGAATAAAATATTAACTACAGACGCACTTTAGACTTTAGATGAAGTAGTACAATGTTGATATGGCGAATTATAGGGCATGTATTTTATGATTTCAGCCTTCCTGGGACACAGCAGCACATATTAAATACACTGTTTGATTCATCTTCATTAGGAAATTACATGCTGCACATTATATTTTCCGTAACAGTCTCTGTTGTACAAGATGCACAAAAGAACACTTGCTTCTCTCCAACATTTTTTGTCACTGTGTATATGTTTGCAGTGTAAATATAGGTGCAGTCCGTGTCTGTGCATATACACAAATCAGATAATGAAAGCCTGCTGGAGAAGTTTAATAAGAGCCGCCGAAACCGGGAAGGCATTGGCACCAAAGACAGATTGGAGTCCTCCTAATCAACAGCGTCCCGTGTTCCCTTATGCCACTGTCTCTTTGATTAATCAGTTTAGGCCCCAGCACACACTCATCCACTTTGCCCCCCCCCCTTACCCCCACCCAGCTGCAGGTCACATTACCAGCCTGGAAATGACCAGCAGAAGCCAATGCTAGTCAACAATATGGCTCCAAGTCCCTCAGTTACACAAACGTGACTTCTTTCTCGAGGACTGAGTGTGTCTCTGGGACCAGGGCATGTTAAAACCGGTGCCGTCCTGGACTCTGTGTAAACTAGCTCCTATTTTTAACTTGACGATCAAAGTTCAAAATGTGGCTGAGCAGCTTTTCAGCGAGGCAATCAAGAGAGGCAGTCTCTGTTTACACTCAGGTCCCAGTCTGTCCAAATACTGCCTCAGCCTGTCTACAGCAGGCCTGATCCTCTCCTACATGGCATTACAGAACAGACAGTACAAGTACAGGAGAGCAAGGATTCAAAGGTTACGTTTGCGTGGACGGGAAAAGGCAGCTAGATTTGATTCTTTAAGAAGTATTTTGACTGGGGTTCATAATACGTGCTGTATAGTCAATCAGATTCCATTATAAGAAGATGTTAGTCAAATAAATGCTTAGTGTGCAGTCAGTGTTCGTAAATAAGGATGAATTTAATTCTTAACGTTATCTTTTAAACAATTGTGCCATCTATGGTTTACGATGGGGGCTATCTACATGCTTTTTTTTATATGCTAGAGAATTTCCTGTCACATCAATTCTGGCTTATTCAACTAGGGTCAAAATTGGTCTAAAAGTGGCACAAAAAGATCCGATAACTGTGTTTTGACTTCTGCCACTTTCAAGTCCAGAGTAAACAAGGAAATACTAAAATGCTGAAATGGTGAATCAAAACTAGGCGTTCATTTTTGCATGGCCACCTCATTGTTGATGTTGTAATAACCTAAAGGTAATGTAAGTTATAATTCCTCTTTCATAAGCCGGCAGCTCTAGAGTGCAAATCTCACAAAGCAAACATTGGTTCTCAGGGGGTTTTTGTGCTTTTAATATGCACCACAGGTTCCCTACCTTTAGTAACGGTAAATGCATTATAATACTAACCTAATGCTTCAGAGAACAGAGAAATCAAACTTAACATGCACCGACAGTGTCTAATATCTGTTGCAGCGGGAGTGGCATGTAAAAAGAACGTTTTCATGAATGTAAGACCACCTCCAGATAAGAAAGGTTTAGGTTGGATTACCAATGTTATCATTACAATAAGTCTATTTGGAAGTGCAAACCAAACACTTCAGACAGCCTGCTCTTCAGAGATACAGTAGCCAATTGCATGTCAGTGTGTGTAGAAGAATAGAAATGAGGATGTCCTTAAAATTGCACAGTGGCACAAAAACATACTAAAAAGTACACCGACCTCTGTCTTCTATCTGATATCTTACTGACAAAACTGACCAAAGCAAAAGTATCTTGATTAAAAAACCGCTAAAAATCAGGAAATCAAAACACATCTGGAATCTTGGAATTTATATGTTCAAAAGCAGTCCTTCTGAAATGATAAAACAAAGGGTGGAAAAGAACAAAACATCATCCTCAACCATTTTAAGGTCACATAAGGCACAAAGGCCTTTATGTCTGCCAATCTCAACAGACAGAGGTAAGATATAAGCTGAGCACAAGGACAAAATTGTGTTCTTTTTTCTATAAATGTCCGGTTCCTTCTTGAAATTATTAAAAAACTTTAGTCTTACATCTAATGCTTAATGTTTAAATGTTTTGACCACACACTCGATGACTCAAGACCTACGAGAATGGCTGCCCTAACTGAAACATTTCACTGCAAAGTTGCATTGCTGTCAACTTTTTTTTAAAACTGACATGCTGCAACTGTAAATATCCACTAATATTCTAAAAGCTTTATACATAATGTTCAAGTTTTTAAGCATTCACTCCAAAAAAGATAGTTTGTACCGCTTCTATAATGTTTTGGATTTTGACTCCCTTCTTAGTCCACTCCCCTGTCCTATTTGATCCAGCCCGGACCCATCCCCTGACCGTCAGCTCTGTCCCGTGCATGACCCCTGCCTAAGGTGGATAGTTTACTCCTGGCTGTCTGCTGTTGTGGGAGCGGACATATCACCGCCGTGCCCCGGGGTTACAGTGCCCTGAACTCGGCCTGTTATGACTAAGTGGCCTGGGGGTTCCGGAGGTCTGGGAATGTCCGAGTGAGTGGGATCTTTGCGAGGTCAAGGGAGGCCCTGGAGTGGTTGTGTTGGTGGGAGTAGGGCCCTCCATAGTTTGTGTGTGTGCGTGGGTACAGGGGGTATGCACGGGTCAGAGGCAGTGGAGCTCATCGGTCAGAAACCAGTGTCCCCTGCGTGAACCCGCTCCGCCGCTCTGCAGATTCAACATCCATCGATTCATTCGCTTCTTTTCGATAACCACGCGCATGTTTCCACCATTAGTTTTCTACTTCTCCACGCTTTAGCTGCTCCTCAGGAGAGACTGGTGCGTCTTTTTTTTTATTTTTAATCCTCTCGCATTGATTGGTGGAGGGGTCAAACAGGAGTGAGCGCGCTCAGCAGATCACCGGAGGCCTGAGCGAGCCTCCGCGAACCCGCGATCGTTCGTAGTTCATTTAGAAAAGCCTCCGCCGATCGTTTGTTTTCGAGCGAAATTGTTCTGGAGCGCGACCGAGAGAGTATCCATTAACCAGCGCTCCCTCGGTTCTTTTAATTTTTCTTTTTCAGCCTCACTCCTCCTCCTCCTATTGCATCCCACTCTCCAATTGAGCGCATGCGGGTATTATTCATATTCCCAGGGTAGAGTGTGTTCGCACCTGGTTGGCACTCACACAAACACGCACACACAAACTCGCGCGGGCAAGATCTCATTAAAAGCTATGGGCCTAAACCAACACGACACTTTATAACCTAGGAGATCCAGACAAAACGCATAATAAGCTCCAGTGAACCAGGAATTAGTCACTGGCAACGCTGTAACATTTTACGCACAGCCTTTTTTGGAATCGTCTACAAAATGATATCATGGCCATGCCCAGAATTTAAACAGTACTGGCGTGTATGATCGAAACGTGTATATGCATGATGTTGCCACAGCAAAACATTGATGCAGGTAGAATCATGAGCAAATAAGAGCATTATAACAATTGCCAGAAGACTGATGTGCGTCATGGAATGGAAAGACAATGCCAAAAGCTTTTTTTTGTTTAACCTCTCAATGAACCATGCTCCAAACACAACATGTGCGACTCTTGTCTGTATTTTATTTCAGTTGACTTATTTTGGACTGATGAGAGCACAGTAACAATGTAAAAATAACGTTTAGCTGCTGTATATTGGAACAAAATGCGCCAAAAAATAAAGAAAAAATAAAACAAAACACAAAAAAACAAAGAAAATGTATAAAAACTGGTCTCAAAATACATTCAAAACGTTTCTAATTAATGTTGGTTCTGTTTGTACATTTTTAGAATTTATTTTGGCTTCATGGATTCAGCAAAAGTGGCCTCATATCCAATTGTGGGCATTATAGCACTTTACAAATGTGATACAGTTATCTGTAGCGGAGGAAAGCAGGGAAAATATTGGGACATATGTCAAGAACTAACAAAGGAAAGAAATCAATACCAAAAAGCAATGTTATAAATATTTTTTTTGTAAATTATACTCCAAACAATATGGCATGGTCCTGGTTCTAGTTTTAGTTAGAGTTCGGGTTTCTTTTGGTCATTACATTGATTTTTGACGTCATGTTGTTATAAGATATACCAGTTTTAATAGAGAAATGATCCAGAATACAAAATATAAGGGACAAATAATACGGTCTGGACTACAAGGACCAAGGCCGTGCATGCAAAATATAACACGTCAATACAACACGTCATAGCCACAGGCGCCCTGTGCGTAACGCCTTCATCTCTACAACGGGCCAGAGCCAAACTGACGCAGAAGTGACACCAGAAGCAACACATGGGCAAAGTTTAGACAAAACAACTCAAATCTGTGACTGTACTTAGTAGACTCCAAGACAAACATTCAAAAAAGTCATGCGTAAAAAAAGAAAAAAAAAAAAAAATCAAAGCGCTGGAGGCCACACATGCCCTCTGCTCCTGACCTCACCAAATGCGCAGGGGGCAATAAAACCATAAAAACGCCACCAAGCCGTCACAAACCAAGCCAAATATAGAAAACAAGGGCAGGGGCAAATTGACAAAATAGCATTCCCAGGCTTCTTACCTTTCCTCCTCGCAGGGCCATGTTGTCCTCCTCTCTGAGCCTGTATCTAAGTGGGATTTTCTTCTTCCCAACGTGGTAGGAAAAGTTTATGAGAATAGTTGTGGGGTGGGAAGGGGAGGGAGGTGTGGGGGATGAGTGTTTATGCGTGTACACAGTGTCTGAGGGGTGAGGAGGAGAGAGAGGGGGGGGGCGTCTTCAGAATGTCTTCCAAGACGTCTTCTTCTTCTTTCTCCGCGGCAGAAGGGGTCTTGTGTGTGGCTGACAATAGAAGAGTTTAAAGACGTGATTAATGATTGCTTCTTGTATAATTCTCGCATTTTTCTTGAGGTGCCATCCCCTTCTGTCTTGTCCACCAAATAATGGCGGTGAACTTTTTCAGGGGTGGGGTATAGTGTGCTTTTTTTTTTTTTTTTTTGCAACAATGATAAAAAAAATCTGCTCCCTATTCAAAGACAGCAGAAGGGAGCAGCTGATAAAGGAGGCTTCCAAAGAATAAGGATTCCTCGGTGGATTTTATTGTGAGCGGTGTCAGCCGAGCGCAAATTCATTTATTTCACGTGGGACTGCGGCGCTCTGGGGCTTATTGTGGGACACATATGTGTGTGAATATTGGGAAGGGGGGTTTGTGTTTAGATGCACCGGTATATGTCCAGAGTTATGTGGCAGAAATGACAGCGTTGGACACAAATATTATTCTGTGTGAGGTGTAGCCTTGGGGCACGGATGGAGGAGGAGACTGATACAGTATATTCTATTTTTCTAAAAAGCAATACCTGCAAATGCAAGAGGATGTAAAATGTATACATAGTTTGGACAAAAAACATCCCAAATAGTGCAGAATATCAAATGTCAAATATCAAAATATGCATAACAATGGTTGAAGTTGCTCTTTCTGTAAAAAATAAACTAATTAGCTGCAATGTTTAGATTTTTTTTAATGCAGCTGGGTTTGATATGTTCGATTCTTCGGATTGCATCAGAATTGTGACCAAAAATGGAAACGTTTTATATTTTGCCCTTGCGCTATGCTTAAAACTACTATCAAAATGTGATCCTAACCTTTTGATTCAATACTGATTCCATAAGGACACAGATTACTCTTTAAAATGTTTGCTTTAATAACAATAAAATGAAAGATCTGAATGTTAACCAAAAAGAGTAGTGGTTTGTTTTGTTTTTTTAATAGAAATGTAAGAAATAAAGGATATGAGTATGGTTAATCATAAGGGTTTACAATTGTTGTCCCAGTTCCATACCTAATCACATTTTTGATCTGGTTAATTTGGTAAACTTAGTTCTTTAAAACAGCAAATAAATAAATGGGATTTTGAATCATATAATTCCCATAAAGAAGAATGTGGACATACTGTATGCTCTGTTACTGTTTTGCTACTGCCTGAGCTGGCATATTTGCATTGTGCTTAATAGTAATGTACATTTTCAGAGTCAGAGTGATGGCCAAAGGGAAGAATGTGGACACCAGGTGTATTACTGCTGAACCAAAGCTACAGTGAGATATACTTTTCGGATCATATTTTTTCATCATGTTGATTCAGTTAGAGAAGGTGAGCTTCAATATCTAGAATAACTGAAGAAATGCACAATTACATTCATTACTATAAGACACATGTTTTATTTCTGTTTTTCAATCTTCAATGCTGCTATCTTTGCACTTTCCTTAGTTTACATTACTAAATATATTCACATATTTCCAGGTACAATAAAGAACAATAGATTTGATCTTCAATACAGGTAATCAGCGTGATAAAATACACAACATGGGCACTACTGTTGAATCCATACCAACATAAGAATAGTAATCTTTGCACTATGGTTGCGTTATGCTAATTGCAACTATCCATTTATCATTGGGATTTATGCAATGTTTATTGTCCTACTGAACATCACCTGATGTTTGTTTTTTTTAGTGGCCCATGCATCATTTAAGAATCTGCTATTAATTTGCACTCTTGCACTTTGGCACTGATACAGTGACAATAAAGACTGATCTGCTCGTGTCTCCCTCTGACTCTAATTATCAGAGATTTTATCTCAAGTCTAAACCACTACAATGCTCGTGATAAAAAGACGCCTAAGATGATTTGTCTTGAGATGAATGCTGGATTTAACTGAAGAAATGTGGTGACACCATTATACGAATTGCAGCCAATCTCTCAAATGCAGTGTTTCAAAGCTATACAAAAGAAAGGAATGCTTTGTTGTCATTGTAAAGAAGTGCGATGAAACACTGCACATGTAAACTTACAAAAGAATAAATAAAACCACATACAATTAAAATAATAATGCGTAACAATGCAGTTTTATCTAATGTTAGCAGAAGACGTTGAGAAAAGGGGGTAGGAGCACTTTACGCAAACATAGCTTCCAATCCGTGCAGCAGTGCACAGTGAGGAGCGTGCGTTTTGCGCCAGGAGCCTTTCATAAATAGAAAGAAAACAGATAAATGGGCAGAGGGAGTCTCGGTGGCAAGAGGCCCAGGGAGAAATCAACCAACAAGTAATAGGGAATCTTCTCTGGGCCGAGGAATACGAGCGGACCAATTTGGGGGGCACACTTTTTTGTTTAAAGTTCATGGCGAGGAATGCTATTTTCTGGCGCTCCCCCTCCTTCTTGCTCTATATTTTTCGATACCTGCTCTAAGAAAAGAAAATGAAAATTAATACGGGAGCCGCGCCTTACAAAAGAAGCCATTCGTCTTGTTGATTATCTATTTGGTTGTCAGGGTTTGAGCTATGGCGCCTGGCCCGCTCCCTTTTTGTAATATATAAAAAATAAAACCGTGCTGCACCGCGCCACGAAGCATTGAGGGAAAAGGAAAAAAACAACACTTGTGTGAAAATTACACTCATTAAAGCATTAAAAGAGCACGAACCGAGAAAGTATTTTTAAGAAAGTATAGCATGCGGTGGGGGCTTTTCAGGCAGGGCCGGTGCGCGCACATCCGAGCAGCCGTTAAATTAACGGGAGAACGCGAGTGAAACGGAGGGACGGCTTGTGATTTAAAACGAGATTACACGACGTAATGTACCAAGATCAGTCACGGCCGGGGCAGATTAATCATAGCGGGCTCCTGATTTGCGCAGACAGCTCGGTGCGTTTGGAGTAAAACCAACAGAGAATGAAATAAAATGGAGGTTTAGAAGATGCCTTTTTTTTTTTTTTTGGAAACTACATCAGAGAATTGTATCTAAGCGTCAAAGCCTACGTCTACGAGTCGCCTTGACGCACGATGGATAGAATGTATAGAGAGATGTGCAACAGAAGCGTATTGACTATAACTTGCGTAAAAGCGATGCCTTTCACCCCATAAATACACTGACAAATAAATTGCATATTGCACCAAAATAGGAAAAACTGGCAGAGCACAATCAGACTTTTCCATTCATTTATTTAAATTTCTATTTACAAATAGAACACTGAAGCAAGAAAGGAGCGACGGATACATTTGAGGGAAAAAAACACGTATTCATTATTAATATTATTATTATCTTTATCATCATCAAATAAACTTGATCTTTGGAATGTAAATAAAATAACACTTATAATAAAATATCTAAAAGAGGAGACTAACATAGAAAAATAACACATGCAATCATAAATGCTCCGATATTATCTGATGTCCCCCAACTTAAATTACATTTGATATTTTTTTTTTACGTACAAGAAATGCTTTCATAATGCAGGTCATAATTATTATAATAAGTTGTCACGTTATTTCAAAAAAATAGTCACTTCATGGAAGGAGCAAATCATAAGTGAGGTAATAACTGTGATAATTATAGTGCTTATATGAAAATGGGTCGGTGGAGTGCTTTTGTTCGGACCCTGTGTGAACTGGAGTGGAACATTTTTTTATTTTATTTTTTTTGGAGTAGTGTGTGCGTAACGGAGCGCAAAAATGTTCCAACAGCAGCGTGTAGTCAGGTATTCCCAAAGTAAAAAGCTATAGCGCCATTTGGATCACATATGTTACAATAAAAGCATGGCTTTAAGATCTATGTTTATATTTATTTACGTGTCCTGTGTGCGCGCGCCTGTATGTGGAGGGGTGATGGTAGTGGTTTTGGGGAGGGGTGTAAAAAACAGAAGGGAGGTGGAGAGGGGGAGCCGTGGTTCACCCCTTTTGCTTCGCAGAGTAAACATGACAAATGAGCCCCGAGTTTGGCATGATTAAAGATGAAAACGAGTATCCATCTTCAGCCAAAAAATAGAAAAAAAAAGGACTAACAAAAAACCATGCATGCACGCACACGCACGGATGTGGAGCCTACCGTCTTCTGCTCTGTCACAAAGACAGAGGGGAGCTAGGACAGACACGAGAAGCAGAGAAGCAGCTGCAGTGTTCTCAGTTCGCTCCTTCGCCGTTACGTTTGTTCATTTCAGATTTTTATGAATGGAATATGTCCCTCTCCTATGTCATAGTGTCATTTTCTATAGTGAGTAGCATAGGCAGCAGTGACATCCTTCTGAATCCAAAGCAAAGGCGCAATCCGGTCCGAAATGTCCCGGACCAACATCAGTTCAGGTTTGGGGAAAGGAGGCAACAACACATAAAGGGTTAAGAAACAAGTACGGGGCTATAGAGGTCCACTAGATCGGTTTTGAGACCCAGCTAGACCTTGGGAGTTTGTACTAGTGCTGTTAGACCCGGAGCGGACCTTGGTGTTTGGCAGCTTGTGGTCTTTCTTCCATTTCATCCTCCGGTTTTGAAACCATATTTTGATCTGGCGCTCCGACAGACAAAGAGTATGGGCTATCTCCACTCTGCGCCTGCGCGTCAGGTACCGGTTGTAGTGGAACTCCTTCTCCAGCTCCAAGACTTGCTGGCGCGTGTAGGCCGTCCGTGAACGCTTGGGTTCTCCTCCGGAATAGTTTGGGCTAACTGGGAGACAAAACAGACTCATTTAGTGAACAACAATCGTGCGCATAACTGTTTACAAAATGTGCAACGTGATAAACATGGAAATATTAATCATTAGCAGTAATTACGCACGTTCAAAAATACATTTCCACGGTATTTTACTAATATCTGAAGTGATTTTAAAGCAACTTCTGCTGTCAAATGTCACATAAGGGCCCTGCGGCGCCGTCCTGACGCTTCTGTCCAAATGTTGTGATCAACAACAAAGCACGGCCTGAGTCTACTGTCCCAACACTCACAATACACGATGAATATGATATTTTTTTAAAGGAAAACACTACAGAAGCTGTGACTAGTTTAGCAGATCAAAATCTATTGCACTGAAAATGTAAATCCCGTGGGTAAAAACAAACGCAGGACGTACTGTATATCAGAATACGGGTTAAAGGGGGAGCTGCTGCTACACGACGCCATTGAAAAGCCTAGATAATGATTCAACAAAAACACAAAACCTACAAACAAGCTGCCATATTGGTCAAGAATAGAGTTGTCTTACCGAGCACGCAGAGACTGTGCAAAAGGGCAGCCGCGAAACATGCATTCCACTTTTCCCCGAGCGAGAAGAGCAGCCTGAACTGCACACTCGCTTTTCTACAGGCTTTTTTTTACGAGCGGCTCCATAAACATGAATATTTCAGCTCCCATAAAACTTTCCCTCCCTCGGAATAAAGGGTCGACAGAGTAAAGTACATCGTTTATATAAGCCCACCACTTAAAATCAAATTACCAAAGCATAAAAGCTAACTTATGGGCTCGCTCGGAGTTGTCATAAGGCGAGGGATAAGAGCAGACGCGCTCCGGATCGGACTTCAAACGGCACCTCAGCGAAGAGGTGTAATAAAAATTTATGGAGGGTGTAATTATATTGGCCCTGCAAACAGACGATCGTAAATCTTGACCCAAGGGCTAGAAAGCAGCAAAGGCAGCGAGAAGGGAAAGACGGTGGACACCTATCTGAAGGTTTGAAAAGGCACGAAAGCGCACGAAGCGAGGGAGCGAGTGGGAGAGGGACAAATAAGTTGCACGTACCGATGTTTACATGGACTTTCTTCATCCAGGGGTAGACTACGGGGTCCTTCCGAGCACTCGCGGGGGAAGAAGAGCTTTGGCTGTGTGGCGTTTGGCCGCAGGACGGAGGCGGAGGAGGGCTGGGTGTCACCGACTCGCAGCGGTGACTCTGCTCCGGAACGGGAGTGTTGGTGGTGGTCGGAGGGAGGACATGACCCCGGGGGGACATAAGCACAGAGGCGGGTTGTCCTGCGCGCTGGCACGGCGTGAAGGGCGGCTCGACGGCTCGCTGTGGCTGCGGTTGGTGGTGGTTCTGGTGGTGCTGGTGCTGGGGGTGGTGTGGGTGGTGGTAGAGAGAGTCCGGCTGAAAGGCAGCGGGCTCCTGCCTCTGGGAGCTGTAATAGTCCGGAGAGTGACTGGGCAGATAGTCGCTCTGAGAGTATTCCTCACACGGTGGAAACTTGGGGTCCACATAGTTGGAGTTGATCAAATAGGAGCTCATGGCCATTAATTTCTCTTTTTGTGGAATAGTCGGCAAATATATAACTAAAATTTATATCTCATCGCTTTACTCTTCGGTTATTCCTGTTCCGTTGAACCCTCCTACTTTTCTGTCAAGTGAACAAAGTTAAGAAGCCACGTGACGGACTTCGGCCAATGGCGGCGCTCCGGGACGAACCCCGGATAAGGAAATAGGATTATACGCGTGCTCATCATCATATGGCCTCAGTTTGTGGCCACTTTGCCCCGTGCCCCCTCCCTCTTCGAAACCCCCTCTTCACATTTCTCCACACATTTATGATCCATGCGTAAAATAACAACGAATACTCTTACATCCTTTTGATTCAAAATAAAACATGTGCATAGGACTTACTTGTTTCCATAATTATTGTTTATGGGGTTTTTTTGCACCCTCCTAAAGCCCCTATTTTTTTTATATGGATATAGTCGTATTATAATGTACAGTAGACCCCCCTCCCTCCATATCCTTTCCCCTTTTACGCGTAACTTCAAATAGAGAAATAATGAGAGCGCTTGAGGGGATTTAAAGTGGCGCCTGCACCACCCCTCTGTATACATTTGGGTGTGTGTTGGGACGTACTTTTCCATAACCTTTCTTTCTTTTCCCTTTTTTTAAATCACTAATAAAGACTGGCCACCAAGCAGCCCCGCAGCTCGTGTCAGAGATAAATCTGGCTTGTTTAGGATCGATAGAAAATTCATCAACTAATTCAGGTTACCGGGCTCCTAAATCACAAGCAGACCTTTGCATTAGAAACGAGTCCCTTTTTTGTAAAAGCAGAGGCTCGTTCCACAGTGGAACTCTACTCGCATGTTAATTCAGACTAGGATTTATTCCCCTGCTGCTTAACATCCCTGGCATAGTAAAGTCCCATTCGGCGTCATATGCCACGTCCGGAGCGTCAGGCTGCTTTGCCCTTGAGCTGTGCCGAGATACACGGCTTCTTTGTGTGCCATTTCCACTCTGTGCCACCCACAAGCTGCCACAGATACAATCTACTGTTGTCTGTTCACTTTTCAAAAGCTACAGCACGTAGAAATACAAAATATGTTCCAGATATGTGGCATTTAAATTACGCACAAGATGACTATTGTTCTAAGTGGTGCTTCATGCAAAATAGTGAGTTTAAATGGCTTAAAGAGATACCAAAGGGAGGCCAAACAAAACAAATTAAAAACTAATTCCAATCCCAAGACTCAGTGTTATCACTAAAGTCACATGCAGCCACAGGGAAAGGCGATGGAGATATCTAAGTCTTTGTTTCTGGAAAATTGACCGTCTCCAAATCGAAACCTTACCCCCCGCACACGCAACACCCAACCCCCGCTCTATACGCCTTCCTCCGAGATGAACAGTAAAGACAAGCGCATCATTTTTCACCCAGACAAATAATAAATAAAACGAGGCCAATTCGGACTCGAGCTGCCCTTTCCAACTCTGAGGCGCTTTGAGGATCGAAACAAATAAAGGGAGTATTAAAAAAAAAAAAAAGTCTGAACTCTGGGGTACGGATATAACATGCATGGAATAATGAAACTACACAAAAACAATCAACTAAGCTGCAATATATTTCTTACAAACGAATATATAAACTTGGATTACTATAAGCTCTAAAAAAACGAAAGATAATTGGGTAAAAGCGTCTAAGGCCTGTCTCTTGAAGGAGGTCCATCGCTGCCGTCGTGTATAAATCCACTATATACTCCCCTAGAAGCGAATTTGTGATTGTTTAAAGGACTTCCACACAAATCCGGATCTACAGGGTAGATATAGAAGACAGCGGCTCTCTGGAGGCACACGCCAACACCGGACGCACTGTTATTGCTTCATAAAAACCTGTGCGTAACAGCGCTCTGCAATATCCCCATCCATCTGTACTGACTCTCACCCCTGACCTACTCACTGCTGGGGGCTACTATATCCTATTTCCCTTCACAATATTGTATAATGAAGAAACAAATATAAAAACGACATTTGCCATACGCCATCTTACATTAAAGAGCGATAAAATTACGCACGGCCTTAAAAACCACAGAGGCCTTTTGTTTTTATTACATAGGCCTAATATTTTTCATTACATTATGCTTCAAACATATAAATACAGACTGTAAACACAAAATTCAGGCCTCGTTGTTTTTTATTGGTAGTTTAGGCCCTACGGTGTTAAAATAAAAGCGTAAAATATACACATTTCTCAAAAATATAATAAAATAATATAAATAACGTGTATGCAAAACAATTCCAGCACTTTAAATATCACTCGTAATAGTTATACATATTATTCATATTAACATAACCCCATTATTTATTTCAAGTCGACTAGTTTGATAATATTTTGAAGGTAAATGTACCCGAACTGAGAAAAGAAATCTGCAGGCAGCAAAAAATGTAATTAGAAATAAAGTTGCAATTACTGCAAAAAGATAAGAAGGAGAAAAGAGAGAAGAAAAAATCTTGGCAGTTGGAATGAGAGCGCTCTTGCGGAATGATCGCGATTTAATGAAAGAAAAGACAGATTGCTTGGCACAGGGAAACACTGTCCTATCAAAAAGTGTTCTGGCTCATGGCACTGAAGAATAGATGGAGCAATGAATAAATGAATAAAAAAGCTTTCACTTAAAATAGGACGTCTGCAGAAGTCCCGGCTAACTGGATTAAAAAGTGAAGCCAGTTTGACGCACGAGGGCCTCTCCAAATAGATAGATCCATTTATTAATCGACTGTCATCAAATCAGTTTTATTTATACGCTGACTTTCACTCAACTCAGTAAATCTTGTAGTGCTTTGTTACAACAACATTACAAACTAAAAGGAACTAACATACAATATGTACGTTTCAAGAAAAAAAATACCATAAAAGTAATAAAAATCATTTACAAAATAACTTATCAATTGTTATGTTTATTTGAAAAAAGATCCCATAGCTTCCTGTAACTGAAAAATACAATGCTATGTCGTATTCAATGCCACATAATAACAGCATCAATATTACGTAAAAAAATACAGTGCAAAGCTTGTTTTGTTTTATCCCATAACCTACTATCAATTAATTAATTAATCAATCGATCTTTAGTTATAGCCGACATTGACTTTCAATCTACTTAATAACTTGCAGCGGTTTACAGTATGTTACAATAAGTGAGAATTAAAGCCAACGACATATGCAAGAGAAAACATAATTAAATCAAACAAATAATACATATCTATCAATTATCTATCAGTTATTAGCTATATTCGAAAAAAATCGGTAAACAGTCAATTCTTTGTCTGCTATTACATGTAATAAAGCTGAATATTCCACATATATGAGCTGTATAAAATTATGGGGATAAACACAACCCAGTTTTCCCCATAGCACTACATCCATCTATTAATCCATCCATTAATCCAAACTTTATTGAAAAATATTTACACACAGCCTTCCAACAACACGTTGTTTATAAAAGGTTACAACACCTTAAAGCATTAAATTAATCACATTTTAAATTTAAGATAAAAAAAAAAATACCCCAAAAGACAATCAAATCATCTACCAATTATGATCTATATTCGGAAATAGAATTAGTCGATTAAAGCAGATTTGTTAACAGAATATTCCACGCCATATCAGAGCTGCATAACTCTCTGGGAATAAACAAGGCCCAATCCCTGCATTGTAACTCCCACAGCCTATGAATCGTATAGTGAGTGTAATTTCTGCGTGGTGCTGTGCTCTTTTGTTACTCCCGCATTGATTTTGTGACACTGACACTCTCTCGGCGGCTCCCGTTTCCTCCGAAAGTTACTCATACATCACGGGAGCGGACAACAAAAGCGAGAAGAACATGGAGCCTCCTTAGGCCGCAGGCGCAGACCCGACCACACACCTCCTCATGCACTCTTCTTCGTATTTATTTACCATTAACATGAATATAACAATACTACTCACTACACCATTCTATTCCATTCCAAGCCCGGTGTTCTTGTGTGGCGCAGGTGCGGGCGTACGTGCCTCACCTTGACCCCCAGCTCGCTCCGGGTCACGTCAGGTATCGATCAAGGTGTGGCTGGGACACTTCCCTCTGCCTCTGTCAAGTTTGTCAGCAGCCGCCATTCAGTCCAACGGGAGCCCATTGTTTGTGGCCCCAGGTAAAGGTCAATGTGGCACTAAAGCCCCCGGCTCAAACATCCAGGAGCCGGAAACAACGAGCAACTACATCATGTGCACCACCAAAAGCACTACTCAGGTCCTGTGACAGCGAGGCCATTAATAAAGGTTTGGTAAATATCAGTGTGGTTCTTTTTGGTCTGTGTATTATAGATGGGAGGGGAAAAAAAGCTATATTGCCAGTTTTTGATTGTGCAGCGTAAAGAAAAAAGAGGGTTTCATGTATAGAACACATGTTATTGTACAAGAGTGTGGAGCAGATCATGCGTATAAACACTGCAATATAAATGTCGCAATATTTACCATTGATACGGTATTTGATATGCTGAATGTTTGAGAAATGGGTGCCAAATGTGACTAACATAATATTTGGGAAAATGTGTAACAAACAAATTCAGCTAAAATGTACATAAAAAGCAGAGAGGACCATCTTTTAGCTCAGAGGTTTGTCGAAGAAAAAGAAAGGGATGATAAAGGCCTATGTAACAGTTATTCATTGTAAAAATATATATATATATCAAATAGGATGCAACACTAAAAAACAATTCTTGCGCTTCATCATTTGCTCACCGATCCATATTGAGTAAAAAAAGGAGTTTAGGTTAGAAAAAAAGTATCATAAACCTAGAAATGTATACACTGGGAAGCCTGGCTGTTATAGTGAGCACAGAGAGCCGTATGTTAAGATGACATGCAGCAAAAGGAAAAGGTCACCGCATCTGGGTTTGAACATGTGACTTTTATTGCGCTCACTTCCGTTTACAGCTCAAACAGCAACACGCGCGTGAGACGGGCCCGCTTTCAGAGTTGAAAGGCTTTTGAAGAAGGGGGTAGTGGTACAAGCGCAATCAAATATTCAGAGAGCGGAAAAGAGACGCTGTGAATAAATAACATTTGAGGTCTCACCACAACTGACAGTCTTTTAACAGGTCTGGTCCGAGTTTGTTAGTTAGAAGCACAACACAAAGCAGATCAGACCTACATCGTTCTTGGTGAATGCGAATTGGAATTTAACTTCAGGCTAAAATGGATTCCCTTTAAGGTAAGGGTTTACTGATTATCAAACCAAAGAAAATACTTTACACAAGGTAAAACACTTGAGGGAGGCCCACCATTACCATACGCTAAAACTGCATACAAACCAAAAGTAGGCTTCAAAAATACACAAATGCAATCTATAGTGACAAAAAGTAAAATTGCAATGTCGACCTCAGCTAACCCATTATTTAGTTGCATCAGGCGCGGGCTATTTCCAGGTCACGACGTAAAAGCGACATATTGAAGGGTTAAACGGCCGTATTATGTGCAGGACCCAGGCTTGTCATTGTACTGAAAGATTACCGAGGTGAAAAAGCTACACAGGCCAACAGCCAGGAAGAGAAATGTATTTTTTCTTCCTTTGTGCAGCTTGAAAAATAAACCGCAGTTATTGTCATGCAAAGCGCTGGGGACAGAGGGATTAAAAATGAACAGCTAGTGTCGTTTTTTGGTTTGGCATGCAATTGTTTGAAAGTGTGTGTGTGTGTGTGTGTGTGTGTGTGTGTGTGTGTGTGTGTGTGTGTGTGTGTGTGTGTGTGTGTGTGTGTGTGTGTGTGTGTGTGTGTGTGTGTAACTTTAACTGCAATTTCTTTTATGATATTTTAAATATCTAACAGAAAGCGTGAGAAAAAAAATGCCTCAGAAAAATCTTAAGACATATAATTTAATGTCCCTCCACCATAGTTCCATTCAATTAAAGATAAAGCATTGTGTGAAATTGTGTGCTTGCCACTGTGAGTTAAATTAGCTCATGTGTAAGAAAGCAACGTGTGAAACCAAAATGTGTTTATAATTTTGCGTCAGCTTTGGCGCTTGACCGTGAAAAGGCACGCTGTAGAATTAAACTGCACATTATTCTTTGTCCATTACCAAAGAACTGCAATCAACGTGGCATAAACAAGTATAACCACTAGCTTCTTACAGATTGCCTGATAAATTGTACAAAAAATATGGGTTAGCAAACCAACACAGCTGAATGTAGAATGATTCACAACTGCAGAATTCAAAATAGACTCCCTTAATCCGTATTTCTTTTTGTTTCTTTTTGAAATCTGGAATCGGATTGGAACAAACCAGAAATGACTCTGAGCAACATAAAAATAAATGCAGGACCAAAGGAAGCCATTTTTAGCTTAAAGGTCTAAGAGAAAGTGTGCCCTTTGACCTCCCCCTGACCACGACCTAGCCTTCACACTCGGCGGCAGCAGTGACCTTTGCAGTGCTGCTGGAAAAACGCACAGCAATAACGCGTAAAAATGATACTTGGTGTAGTGATATAATACTGTAGTATATGGGGAAGAGGATGAGGAGGGGAGATGAAGGAGAGGAGGGGGTGTTCTGCCTCAGCTCCTGCAACACGTGGTCTTCCCCTTCCTCCCCGTGTGGGCAAAGCACCTGCCGCACACTCTCTTACGCACACACACACACATATAGGCACAAGACGCTGGCAAAACGCAGACGCACGCACAGCACTATGTAAATGAGGTAGCTTCTCCTTCTACAAGCACATTTGCTGTTTTTGCGTACTCACCGCTTTGTAGCTCGGGGATATCTCCCTGGTTGCGCCCGTGGACATTTCCCACGCGTGATAATTCCGTGCCGCTCTCATCCTCCTCTGGTCCCAGCTCCGGGTTTTTTTTTCTAGTTTTCTGTGCGGAAAGGAAAAAACAAGCTTGAGTGTAGCTCCTCAGAAGTGACGCCACAGGTTTTGACCTCTTCCTAATTCTTCGTGGCATCTTTTTTAAAAAACTCATTTCCGTGGACTGCCCCCGGAAGACGCACTGCCTTCCGTCACCAAAAAATCTGAGCAGAACAGCTGAATCCGCGCTTTAAATCAACCAAATGTCACAACGGGCTTAGAGACAAACACAATCCAGCGAAATCGACGACCGCGCGTCATCAAACTTTACGAGCGTCACACCGGACATGGCGCGGTGAAAAACCCGAGCGGAGGGACGTGTAAGAAGGCGAGGGTCGTGTCGTGATTGCCGGTGCTAAAGCTGAGCTGTCGGGACTGGAAGAGCGCGCCGGGGCTGCTGCTGCTGTGAGACTGTGGGCTCTTTAAGGCATTAAGTGTTGTGTGCGTGTGCAAGTTTTCAAATTAATCTGCCAGTTTGGCACACTCTTTGTTTAACGGCCGAGGCGTGTCACCCCTCGTCCCCGGTACACATTTTAATATTGGTGAGACGCGCTGACCTCCCGTTCACCCCGTGCGCGCCGCCGCGAACCCCCCTCTCCACCTCCCTTTTTTTTTTCTCCACTGCTCTTTTCTTGTTGCCATTTCCTCCTCATCCGCGCTCCGTGTCACTCCCTTCTCTCGCCCTCTCTTTCTCTCTCGTCATACTAAATTGAGTTGGGAGTCATTACTTTGAAGACAAATGGTCAGTGGATGTGCGGGAGGGCGGCAGGGAATGAAGGGAAGGGGGGGGGTCTTTTCTCTTCTCACGCACACGCGCAGATTTGTCTTTTCTTCCAGGATCATTTCTCCTGTTCCCCTTTTGTTGCAGAGATATTTATAAATGAGTTGGCGGTGCGCGCACTACCCACAGCGTGACCGCGCCATCACTTGTGCAGCCCATTCGCGGTTTGGTGATTGGTGGATGACTTCGCTAGCCATAAACAAGTGCCTTTAACACGGACTGCACACGGAGGTATCAGGTGGATCCATATTGGTGTTACCCGACTCTCCTTTCCCTTCCGCCATATGTCCACACTCCTCCTTTCGTTTACATTTCATCGCTATCATATCAGCTACACACTACAGCAAACGCTTTATCTCCATGATGTATTTCTCCAGATTGAGCTACGCGCGCACCACAGAGAAAGAGAAAGAGAGAGAGAGAGAGAGAGTGTGTGTGTTCGAGATTATTAAAAGTCAGGGCCTTGCGCTTGACAGACTGACAGGCGCTCGCGCTACCTCTTAAATTGAATTAATGTTCTGAACTCGGGATGAACCCCGGAGAGACGGACCTGTAACACAGTTAGAAAGCCATTACCTGTGTGGGCCCTGGGTAAAAGAATAGGGAGGGGTGGGCAGTGGCACCGCCATTTATTTACCCAATTATTACCGAGGTTTACTTACGCAGGAGTTAGCACGGAGTTCCTTGTGATGTCTCATTTCGGCACTGCCCTTCACTGTCCAGCAATAAATCTCAGCTTCAAGTTAACACTGTGACATTGTCGGTAGGAGATTATGTCACCTCTAATGTACCTGATTTATATATGAAACACTTCGGAAATGGTTCATATTTATGCCCTTCTTACTTTGAGACGGGAAAGACAAGTTATTGGTTATAGGTATTAATTACGCACAACCTCATGTAAAGATCAGAGAAGTTAGAAATACAATCATGCGCAAAAATAAATGCACATTAATAAAACATGATTAATAAAGTTGTGGTATAAAAGCTATGCCAGAAAAATCCTGCATTACTGCATATTACTTTTCACACTATGGTGAATCTAACTAGATTGCCAAAGTTTAGAAATAAGTAAGGTCTAAAATATTTACTGTGTTTAACGCTTTATAAAGCAATCAAAATCCATAGCTAAGTTCAATCTACATGTTATCATCCTATCTTATCTTACTGTGCAACCCCAAATCTATCTAATATACGAATTATCACAAGTGAACAAAAGTTTTTTAATGGTCCATAGGCACTTTTACTTCATCACTGCTTATTACACATTAATATCCATTAATGTCCATCCCTAGGTGTCCTAATGGCTATGTCCTTGTAGCTTACTATGTGTATTTTTTGCTTTATATTAGAATTCATTCCCACTGGGCCTATTCAAACTGTACACACATCTAATTCGATGCATAATAGCTGCAGATAAAATAGTTTGATATAAATCACTTTCAGGCCAAATACAGTGCGGCTTTGGCTCAAAAATGCCTGACAGAAGGAAATTAACCGCTGGCCAAAATGAAAAATGTCAGCAGAGAATAAAGGGAGAAGTTGAAAGCACCTGGATATAGTTATGTCCAGCTGCTTTTGTCTTAACTTTTTATGATGCAGTATTAGCTTTAATATTGTAGCCATTATTATGAGCTGCTAAATGTAGCCTTTGACCTTGCCCTTTAACCTAAAGTCTCCATGCACTATATTTACACTTCACTGCATGCTAACATTGCAAAGCATCATCACAACAATGCACTTTTCATCCCCTGTAATTTATTTAAATGGCACCTTTAAAAAAGACTATGGGGAAACATGACTAATGGGAAAATAAAATGGTGCTTACTGTTTTTTGCAAGCTACTACAATAACACATCGTTGAAGTTAGTCTTAATAATCATGTATCCAAGTGTTTATTTGTTTTTGAGCGGAAGGTTCCAAGAAAACGCTTTGCGGCTCATTCTTCTGTGTTAAAAGTGGACCACACATAAATCTCCCGTTGGAAGGATCAGATAAGCAGAGTCATATTTTTTCGATGGGGAACCAGATAAGGGTTTACTTTTGACAGACTTGTGGAGATAAGGCTGAGCAGAGGAAACACTGCTGGACCCCTCTCACAATGTCCTGGGGCTGTGCAACATAAAGCTTCCAGCTAAAAACACTCACCGCAGGCACTGGAGCATGTCTTAAAAGATGGGCTATTAATAAGTAATAGGCTGAAATATTTTACTTAGAGCTAAACTGTAGTAAATAAGTAACCACAGCTGAAGATTTGACTGTAAGTAGGCCAAATATTTTAATGTCTAAATGCAGGCTGTAATTATATGCAAGCTAGGTCAAGGTGACTTTACAAATTGTGATTATGAAATTATTTTGACACACATTTTTACAATGGAATACTTTATTGTACTTGTGGGGGAAATTGCTTAAGGACTCATGCTGTGAACTTAAATTAATTAAAATGAAAAGTATCCATAAACAACAACAACAAAATAGATTTTTACAAATGACAGTGAACCATAGGCTAAATATGCATATTATTAAAATTGCCTTAAAAGGTATAAAATGCACAACACAATTTAAATCCCTTTTATTTCTCATCTTGGTAGACTAAGCAATATGCCACCTGACCTCTGTTTTCACTATTTCCTTATTTTGTTTCCATGGAAAAAACATCTTTTGATGTGTAACTCTCAGCCAATCACATCTTCCAAAATAAAATATAGCACTACGAATGTGGCTGCTTTAAATCAAAAGCTGGGTGTTTTAATTCACTTAAAACACTTAATAAGGAGGAGTATAGGCTGCCTTTACCGTGTTTTAGAATGCTATGTTATTGTACTAGCTACCCTCACATTAGCAGACTAGCTCCTGGTTAGAGGGCAAAGGGTAAGACTATATGCAATACAAATGTTAGCTGGTGTGAACAAAATGTGTAAACACCTGCACAGCCGCAGCTCCATGTCACCGAATACCTTCCGACCCCCTCTTCTCAACATGCTAACACCACCTTGAACCCCTCCATATTTTTTTTTTTTACCCCTGTGGAGCTCCGCGGAGGCAGGACGAGGCTCGCTTTGTTACCGGGTAAGGGAAGGGGAGGTCAGGCCTTCACCTCTTCGTTGCCTCCCTACCTCATGCTATCATTCCTCTCTGTAGCACCCCCTTTTTGCCTTTGACACACAGCCTTTGGGCCAGAGTGAGTGAGTGTGGCTAGGCAGGGCGGAACTCACGCACGACGGTGAACTTTTGACCTTTCAACTTTGTGAACTTTTAGCTGTAGCCGGCTCTAGTGGCTTGTGGACGGCCGACAGACTGCACTTTGTCGATAACCCTTCGTTCACCCGCCTCTGGCAAAATAGCAGCACCGATAAAAGCAGACAAAAACAAAGAGGAGACAGCCAGCTAACTCCGTGTTGTTTAGACGCTTGGTTGTTAGCTTAGCCATTCCCTTTAGCAGACAAACCCAAGGCCTTTCGAAAGTTCTTTTTCAACCCACAGGTTCAATTTATTGTAAGTTAAAGTTTATGATGAAGCAAAACAGCTATGTGCAAAAAGCATAACGCTACAAATGTGCAAATCATTGGTAAAAAAAAGTTTCTGACATTTATTATGGTAAAATGGAAGAAAACGACTGTATGTCAGGCTTAACATAGTCCATTGGAAAAAAAACTGCTTCAATACAGCCTTGTTTATAACCATTATATTGCCCTTGAAATAATTCGTATCTGCTACTGTGACCCTTCATGTAGCAGCTATATGAAGAGAGGCATAACTAAGCCCACAGCGCCTCCTTAAAAGTTAAACATTGTCTTCCCCAAATTTTCATGTTCGACGTGTGTGCCTCCTCAGACTGTTCTCTGCTCGGCCAAACTGCGTTGACAGCCATGACAGGTGTGTGTTTAACAAATCCAAGCAGAGAAGGGAGGTTACCCAGGTTACCGTCGCTTAGGATTCAAACGGACGGGGGCGCGTGCAGGCGGGGAGATCAGAGGCAAAGTGTGGGGCTCGCGGGGTGTCTCGTGCCGTCCTCCTGGTCTAAAGCGGGCTCTGGTGGCGGCGCGGGAGAGCTGCATTCAGGGGAAATGGGTTTTATCTACAAACGAGGACGTAGAATGTAGCTCGATAAGAGACGACTTCGTAAAAAAAAGATGTGAGAAATGAAAAATAGCAAAAATTAAATAATACAACTGAACAGATTAAAGAATGCAGACTAAAAATATAAAATTAAACGTCGTTTATAACAGTTGTATCGCATTATTATTGCATTGTAATTTGATGAAAAAAAGTTCAGTTAGAACAAAAAATACATTATTATAACCCAATCATATTTTTTGTTTAAACAGACATATGAAGTGAAGCCTGTTGGAACAACGAAAAGGTACAGAGAGAATATTTGTCTTTAAATTATTGAAGGCTAACTCGTCTCCTAAAAAAGCTAGAGCTGCTGAACCACACTCACCATAAAAGGTCATAACCGACGAACGTCTTTCTATGTTCTATTAATTCATATCACTCCGCCAAGTAGGTGTGAACAGTTCCTTCCATAATAATATAATAAAATATAATAAAATAAAATTATATAATAATATATAATTAAAACTTCAAAATACTTAAAAATAACCAGTAGTTTGTAAAATACGCGTGCTTACTATAGTTTGGATAAAGCTCTTGTTCTATTTTTACAATCCATTTGCACCGCTGATATCACTTAATTTAATGTAAATATTGTTAAGGATCATAACTGTAAATAAATCCATGCTAAGAATATCACAATGTATTATTATTATTATTATTATTATTATTATTATTATTATTATTATTATTATTATTATTATTAGACTAGCCTTGTAGAGTAAACAAAGCCCACGTAACAGCTCTCTTTGTAAGGTTATCGGCTCGTCATACTTCAAGGCCAAGACAAACAAAGCTCTTAGTCCCAGCCACTGATAACTAATCTCATGTTTTGCAAACAATTTTCCAATAATAATACCGCCATGAAGGCCCGTTTCCCTTTCATTCAGCAAATCAAGGTTGGTTTAAGATACACAGTGGATAGTGGGCAGAGAAAAAATGCACAAACACTTCTCCTTTCGCCAGGCCACTGTCACCTCACTCGGAGCCGCCACTTGTGGAAGTTTGCATTTGTTTGAGGAAAAGCTCCCTTCCCTTTTTGACCCGGAAACATTGCGGACAAATAAAAACAGCCTCTTGTTAATTCCTTTCCCGTGCTTGTCAGGTAAACAAACCTCACACATTGGGGGGCAGTGTGTTTTCGAGCCGTGCGTAAAACAGCTCCAGAAGCCTGTAGCTCTCTTTTCGCATATGCGCAGTTGGCAGGCACCCTCCTCTCGGCGTGCACTGCTCGAGCCTGTCTGCTGACCTCGCGGTGACTCCTGCTCGTGCATTATTCATGAGGCATGGCCGCGCGGTTCACCCCTATCAGTATGCAGAAGACATTAGGGCTGCGCAAATGTCCATTTAAACGTCAGGCAATCACTGGGACGCGAGCAGGAGAGTGTCTGTGGATGTGCGCGGAATAGCTCTGACTGCCTTTTATAACGCTGCTTCACAATAGCATCGTCTAGCATTCAACGCGGCATTAGAGCAAAATATGCAGGCCACGTTTAGCCAGAATTATATTTTTAAATTGGATTGGAGCTAAATCAAAAGAGTAAATTTGCGTCCCAAACAATGTTGAGTAAGAACCAAATTGTCCTTATTATTATAGGTCTATATTCACACTCTATTCCACAGGCGATTGGTTTGTGTGTTGAACTTAGATGATAGACCTGCAGAAAAATAATGACTAATTATTGCCATATTTCGACATCAAGTATGGATTTGCATTATCTGATTTTTATCTGTATTCACTCGCAAAATATAAATGCATGGCACATAGAAGTAGTCCTGGATATATCGGTAGAGCATGTTGATTCATTATGTTTTTGGAAGTATATTTGCGTAAAATGTATGTCCACATATTTAGTTAATCCAAATTCAATTGTGCCTTATCTATTCTACTTTTGTTCATTTGTGTAACGGTTTGGTTGTAGAAGCTAGATACTGTGGAGTAAATCTCACTTTCTTTGCTTTGCTCCATATGATTGGCCAGACATGCAAAATATAAATGCATGGCACAATGAATACCATAACATAACTGCCTAGATATGCTTTTTGTGAATGTGGATTTTGTGATAACATTTTTTAAAGTTCAACCTCACTGTCTTGACTATTACAATGTTATTACCGGTAATTTATTGATGTCAGTCAGAAAGCCATGCCACAGAAGCTCTGTCTTGCAACAAATTAGGGCAAAGTAAGCAAACCACTTTAGAAAATGTGTCTTTTCAGTTTGAATTAGAGCAAAATCAGGAGTCGAAATCTGTGTTCAGACTGATTTTTAGTGAGAACCAGCATCCATAAACACTTTATCCTTCATTTAAAGTTAGTACGTTTGGTTTGTGCCATGGATTAGTCCTGGATGCCACATATACAACTCATTTAATGATTAATGACCAGTTTTGTTTGCTTTGAATTTGCTCCTTCATCTGATTGGTGTGCAGACCATGACTGCATGGCACATGGACTTCCATCACAGTAGTCTTGTGTGGATATCTCAGTAACACTCCTCTACAGTAGCACCGTTAAGCATTCAACAGTGGTTTATAGCAAAGCAAACCACATCTGACATGACAATTGCATGTTTAGTGAGAACCAAATTGTAACAGATTATTCTACAGTTACATTAACTTCCCTTAAAGTCGGGATTGGTTTGTGCAATGAATTGGTCTTGGAAGTGCTAGATGTCCATTCAAAATATTGGCTGATTATTTCCCAGATTTAATAAAGGATCAAGAATGGACTGGGAGGTATACTGTAGAGCTTTCCAGAATATAAGAGACAAGTGATCTGTTATATTGTTTCTGAATATGGCAAATTACTTGTTGAATGAATCTGTTAATATATGAATGCTTGACTGTTTTTAACTGGTCTCAAGAGGTGAACAGACTAACTGGGACATGTCTGACGGGTCCAATCCACATCCATATAAACGAATATGAATGCCTGGTCAGTCATAAATCCATGTCAATGCTTGTAACACTGGCAAACAAGACTTTTATATAACACATTAATAAAAAGCTAGTCTTGTGGAGCACTTTTTGTCCCCACCAATGTCAAAAGCAAAGTCAAAAAAGCACCACAAGTGTTTTTTGTTCCAACAGCACACACAGGATCTTCCCATGGCCGGGTCACTCACCTTTCTCCCTCTCATGCCCTGCCAACGGACCCACCAAACACAACAAAACACTCCCCATTCGCTCCCACACAAAGCGCACTCTCTCACACACACCTTGCAATGCAAAGAGTTACTCACCCCACTCATCATCACCAACAACAGCCTGTAAAGCCCCGGCAGGTTCAAAGGAGCAGCCAGCCCTGTAGCGCACACAGCGGCTGTAGCACAGGCCTGAGCCCTGTGTACATAAACGGGAAACACATGACATACCCGGCCCCAAACACAAAGGAGCCCATACAGAGCCTTCCCATGTCCTGTCACAGCCTCCACTCCAGCGTGGTCGGATGTATAGGCCCGGGCCCGCGTGTTTTTGCGCGCGTGTGTGCGTGCCCGTGCGTGTCCTGTATCATCGTTAAAAGAAGGAAGTAGATGAAAAATGAAAGGGGGAGTTTTTTCTTCTTCCTGTTTACTGGACTCAAACTTCCTCGGGGCCCGGCTGCTTCTGACACACTCACACGCACGGACAGCGCAGAAAACAGTGCACCGTGGAAAAGTCAAACATGAGAAATGTAACTAATACTGATATTTACTATTTACGCACGAATTTAGGTTGCCATATCAGGCTTCAGAAACAGGACATTGCGCAAAAAGTATTTTTTTGGGGAAAAATCTCATTCATATAAATTAATATGTGATGTTAGGTGATAGACACGTTTCAAGACACACAACAACTTGCAATTTTTTATATTTTAGGCAAAAAATAAGAATGAGAATGAGAAAAACATCGAATGGAGCAAAACTGTGCCAGTAAATTTTACGCACCACTTCATTTCAATCTAATCTTCCCCAAATCGCTTATGGAAATGTGTTTGCAGTTAGATAAGGCAAAGGAGGAAAAAAGTGTGTGTAAATAAAGTAAATAATTCATCATTAGAAATAAACGTATAAAATAACAAAACCTTGAAAATACATTTAGATTTTCTTAAAATGAGGAAAGGCATGGAACAGCAGTAATCAGCTGAACTCCTGCACCAAAGAATCTTCTACAAACAAGACCACTTCCCGTTTTCTCTCTCCCTCTCCCTCTCTCTCCCAGTGTCTGCTGTATAATTTATGGCGACTCCCAGAAAACATTCTTGTGAAGCTGGTGAAAAATCATTGTAAAGGGCTAAAGGCAGCGCCAGGAATCCCCAGCCTGAAAACGCATCGGGTCAGGCTGGCCTCACATGTAAAGTGGCCGGTAATAAATGAGACTTTGAGAGCGAGAGAAACACAACAAGCCTTCTCTCTCTTAATAGCGCTGCCTGCTCCGAGGACTGCGGATTATCTGTGCAGCTCCCACTAACGGCCTCATGTAAATACAGAGAGGAGAGTTTACTGTCAGACACTCCGCAGAGCAGCCGGGGAAACTTAACACTACTTTACTCGAGTGCGTGCATTTATTTTAAACAGAGCAGGCTTTTTTTAACGACTACAGCTTGGAGAAAAAGACCCAGTAACAAATAAATTACAACCGACTTCATAAATTAGTTCAGCCAATATGAATAGACGTCATCAGTCTCCTCTGTGGGTCTCCTCGGGGTGCCATGTTACAATCAGCCGCAGCACAAAACACAACAGTAATTCGTATTGTCTGCAGTGTTGTCCCTTTTGACAGACGCTTTGTACGCACAAGGGACGCAGCATTATTGGAAAACTTTTCACCTCCTCTTTATAAATCCTACTGAAATGTGTTACACTGACAGATGAAAGCAATAAGAGCCCGAGTACCATTCCATGCGTCACGTTAATGTAGGGTCACCGTATACAGCGTTGCACATTTAAAATCTCCCATTGCCAATGCATTCATATAGACTTCTAAAACTCTTTTACTTCCCCATTTAGCTTGTCAAACACCTTTACACCCTATTCATAAATAATTTAAAAAAAAAAGTTATCCTACGCCTTCAACAAATGTACTAATATACTACTAATACTCAAAAAACGAGAGTAAAATGTCGGAAGTTGGATTATTATTGAGTCGCACCTTTAGTTTTGGAGCCAGTGCCCAGTGAAAAATATTTGACATTAATGGACATTATTATTCTTATCTCAAGTGTACAGTATGTATGGGACAAACTTGAAATTGTGGCTTTAAGTGGCCTATTTACGCTGTTTAGGAGTCACCTGCTTTGTTGGTTTAATGTCATTCCCTTTGAGCTAAAACCATGTGCGCGCATTGGGTCAAACAACAGGCCGGATACGAGACCAAAACAAGTCACAAGGACGCTCCAGATGACGGGCCTTGAGAGTGTTTGGCTGCCTCACACCCATCCTGTGTGGAAACCGCCAGGGGAGGGAAGGAGCGCGCATACATTTACTAAAGTCCACCCAAGGACGCGTGTCACCGCGAGCGTGCGTGGCTGTGCACGTGTGTCCTTAACCATTTACTCGTTGGCAAATGTTATCACACAAAGCTTCAACTCCCATGGCGTAGAGTCCTTATTGGAGACATTTTTACGCACATAGCGGTCGTGCGTAAAAGTGCCAGAATGTGGCCTAGATCAATAGTAATAATAGCCATAAGACTAGAAATATGGATTCACTTTTCAAAACGTTAACTGTATATTTATCTAGTGATCCAAGGGGAAATTAAACATATCAGTTTCATACAACACAAACATAAAAAGGCAAACCACCATAAAATATCACATTTCAAAACATTCTTTTTGGCGTTGATTAAAGCAACAACTATGCCCAGATGTTACTAGTGTCCAAACTATTTTAAGGCACGACTTTAGTGAATGATAACTTGCAAAAACAACAGCAACGACCCGTGAAACTGTCTTTTGAAAATATTTCACCTTTACCTCATCAGTGTTATATCTACTCTGTCCCACACACAGAGACTTGTACAGTATACGAGAGCTAAGTGGCGTCTGTAGACCACAACACAGTAAAATGTGAGGTGCGCAATTACGCACGCACAGAGGTGACAGTAACGTCCACACACAAGCTCTCAGTTCTCCGTAATACACTCCGTGCTACACACAGACAGACTGACATGATAATTACACCCCCTCTCTTACCCCACCCCCTCTCTCTTTCACAGACGGTCCTTAAACACCACTTACTGTTCTTATCGGTTCTATCCAAGTCCAAGGCAGCTCGCGGAGCTTCCCGGGCTTGAACCGGAGCCTAGCGGCGTCCACCAGCACAGTGGCCCGCGATCGGTTCTTCTCAGCCTTCCACACACGCACTCCCTCCCTCTCTACTTTACTGACCCCTTTAGGATCCCCGCGAAGCCGTTAAACCGTCACTTGCTTTCTAGAATGTGAAATATATAGTACATTGTCAACTCCCCAAAACCATAAAACTAACTTTATGGACCCCACGTGACCAGAGGCGAGCCAGTGAGAGGTATCAGTCGGAGGCCAGGCCTGATCTTTACGATCCAACTTGGACATAAAAACTCTCATCCGTTTGACATGTAAATGTCAAAGCTGCCTGCTTTTTTATAGTTTGGCCCAAAGCAGAAGGGGGTTAGCTTTTAAAAAAATATCTCAACACACATACACACACAGAAGGGACAGGGCAGCAGGTAGAGTTCACATGGTGCAGGGAGAAGAAGCGCGCTTGTCCCTGGTTTCAACCCCGAAACAGACGCGTGTGCGCCGCAGAGAGGCAGCAGCAGCCGGTGAGTGGAAAAGTTCACTTGCTTGTTTACCAGCTGGAAGAAGGTAACCTAATTTGGCCGGGAGTGGCATCCGTTAGGACGGAAAAGCCTGGCAGTTTAGAGAAAAGTGGGCCATTTGTCCACAGCGCGCAGTTTGTTGCTCTGTCGGCTTTGGTCGTATTGACACCGGACTGTGATACAGAATATCTGTTTAGTTTTGAGCTCGTGATGTTCTGTGAGGTTCAGAGATGGTCGTCTGTTTGGAGGGGCATTCAGAGTTCAGGTTCAGGCCTCGAACAAGGCCTCTGACAGAAAGTTTTGAGAGGCACGTTTTGGACCCAGAATTGCTTAAGAATTTGTTTTTGCGCTTTAGTTTAAAAATGTACTAATGCTTTATGGATGTGCCCTATCAAATATTACCTTTGTGCGTGTGCACCTAGCGAGACAAGTATTTTTTTATTCTTAATTCTCTACAAAAAGGTGCTTTTTGGCAGAAAAATTGCATGGTTTAAACAGGTTTTTGTGATTTCAAACAATAATTATGTGTCTTGGACATTAGTAATCTCAAACCTGCAGTAGCTTTTATCGAGTCAGTTCTTATCCAAAGTGAAGCTGATGTAGCTGAGTTTGGCAGTTGACAGCTCATGCCATCCCAACACAGATTTGCAAAGGAACTGCTCAAATCCATAAGGATAAATGGGACAATTATCTGTAATCGATTTGTTTAAACCAGGCAGAACCCTCCAGTTCACTTGTACCTGAAGGATCCAAAACATCTCTGGCAGATGACACCGTTTTGGAGCCCAGTGAAGCTATTAGGGCGCATTTTGTTGCGCTAACAGCTGAGAAACTTTGTTGTCGCTGTTTTATTTTACTCCAAGATACAAACAAATACAAAAAGCTTATTGGCATTACAGCTTACAGGCCTTTGAGGACGGTAGCCATTTTGTTTGAACGCACACACACACATCCACACACACAGGCACATCTTGTCTTTCAGAGACATTACATTGACTTCCATTCATTTCCTGGAGATTTACATTGACCACAACATGGCTAACCCTAAATGTAATGATCTGCGTGACTGTAATATTTAGCCCCCACAAGTGCTGCGTAAACAGATGGATATCTCCATAATGTCAGAAGCCACACATATAACTGCTGCCAATCACAACTTCAAAGAGCCACATTAAAAATGACCATAAATGTATATACAACATTTTTGGAAACGTACATCCAATAATTACAATAGCAATAATATAGTTACACTTTATGAATGCTATACACACGATTATGAGTGGAGATGGAACTGGGCTGACTTCACTTCAAAAAGCAGCAGATTCGAATGGCATCTATGGCAAACAATGAACAGAGGACGAATATACGCACAATATTGGCAGTAAATAACTTATAACAATTTCATAATAAGAGCTCGCATGCGAGAAATTTACGAAACACCACATACAACGGTAACAACAGGTAGGTAGAAAGAGTTATAGGTAGTATTTTTTTGGACATCTAAGACAACGTACGAGAACACACTTTTTTGTTACATGAAGTACCACAGTTGTTTTACCTTGCCCTAAAACGACAACATGCCAGACAATGAAAGTGCTGCTGTACAGTCCATTAGGAAGTGTTACATTTGGAATCTCTCTGCGCAAAAGTTCATGTTCTTCATCATATTTGTTGAATTTTTCTTCAAGTTTTCCTTATTTTTCCTATGTGGTTCAGTCTGTGTTTCCCTCCAAGTCCTGTCCACATTACTCTCTCCACTGAAATGAACGGATATGTTTTGTTTTGGGCAAGTATTTTTTATGGTTGGAATGCGCTGCCGCCGGTGGCCAGGGTCATGCTTTTGAGTTTGTTGTCCTTCTTCCATTTCATCCGCCGGTTCTGGAACCAGATCTTGATTTGACGCTCCGTGAGGCACAGAGTGTGCGCGATCTCGATCCTCCGTCGTCTCGTGAGGTACCGGTTGAAGTGGAACTCTTTCTCCAGCTCCAGCGTCTGGTAGCGAGTGTAGGCTGTGCGCGCCCGTTTGCCATCGGGTCCCGTCATATCTGAAGGTTGGAGTGGATACATAGTGAATGGCTGGTACATGGCACAACAGTATTTTTACGCAATTTGGACGTATCTGAGCGAAGCAAGATCTGCTCCGAGAGGATACAATTGTCCAGGAAACCCCACTGTTAAGTGTCTTTGTCATTTCTGCTTTATTTAAACCCTACACTAATGATTCATTTGTTAAAAAATTAGCCCCAAGTAAAACGAGTAAGATTAGTTTGACAAGACATATGCTGGTAATTCAATAACACGTTGTTATATGTTGAGTCAGGAAGCAGCCAAAATGCAAAGGTGGCCACTGGAAGAGATCTCATAATGAGCTTCAGTAAGTAAAGACAATAAAAGTAATTACATTAAGACCAGTGCCATTACGTTCAATAAAATCATAATGGGACTCGACTTTGTGTACTATTTTATCTCCTAATCCATGTTTAATTTCACCCTATATTCTTATATCTAAGTAAAAATGTAAAATAGTGCATGGATAGAAGACGCACAAATGACTGGTTATTCATTATTTGATATTTTGCACTGGACTTTTTGAATCGTATATACAATTGACATAAAAAGCAGAAAAAAAAAACATTTTAGTGAGATATTCTTTTAGACTGAAGGCCAAAATATAAAATAAATTGGCTATATTTTTTTATTTTAAGCATATGTCTTCTTGTTGATCTATGTTGATGACAATTACGCACGGACATTTACAAAAGAGCATTAACAGGTTCTGTCACTATGCCATTTTAAAAGTGCACAAAGGGATTCCTCGCTGTTTCCAAACAAATCCTAAACAGTTGGCTACAGGTGTTACTGCTTTTGAGCCCACGTCTGTAACTCTATGCACATTCATGCGCGCTCTTAAGTGAAGCAGCATGCGTAAAAGCGTCAAACGCACCCAAACCTCGCATGACTTTTATTCTCGCCTTTGTGCTTTTATTTGTCACATTGCTGTTTCTTCTTTTGCGCGCCCCTGTCACCCCCGTGCCCCCAGCTCCCCTGCTCCCCTCACAGTTTTATGGCACGTCCTCTGCTTCACCTCACTAATAAAGTTCCCACACGTAATAAAGCTCCACTTTTTCAAAGAGGCCAGCAGCTTCCAAAGCCATTCTGCTTCGCTTTCTTCTCTCCCCACCCGGCTCTGTCTGCTGCTCCCCCGCCTTTTGGCTGCTCAGTTGCTGCCCGGTTTGCCCTCTCTCCCACTCGCCTCTGACAGATTTATGACGCTTTGCTGGAATTTGCTAAAATAATAATGAAAAATCATAAAAAGAGACAGGGGCAAGCATCCGGTGTCCTTCGCCTTTTGCACAGCTTAAACACGGCATTAACACAACGTCAGCTGCTCACCACAAAGCACCAGCTGTCTCTATTAGTCACATTTTAGTTTACAATAAAATGTCAAATATTAGAGTATACAATTTGCCAAACCACTACATAAAACAGGCGTGCGTTTTGTGAAACACGTCCGCTGCAAATTATTTGTTTAAAGAGAATTATTGTATAATATAACCATGAAAGTTTAAAACCCTGCCTTAGAGCTAAACTTTACGCAATCAGATCCACTCATAAGTGTTAATAACTATGTGTTTATTGTAAGAAAGCGCCATAAATTGCCAAAGGGTCAAAAAGGGATCAACGCCTTGCAACTCCCAGCTAATAAGAAGAACAACAGAGCGGCGTGTACCATGGCTAATGTGCAGTTTTCTCATCCAGGGGAATATCTGAGGTGCGTGCGCGTCGCTGCCTGCCGCTGCTGCTGACCCCACCGGCCCTGAGTCTTGTTTCTGCCCGCTTCTGCTCGTAGGGTTGCCCACAATGCCGTGCTGCATGTCCTCCGCGTCCGGCGAGGCGTCATCCAGCTCCGTGTAGCGCTGCGTCTTGCCTCCGCCGGCCCCAGAGGACGACAGGTTGGGTGAGCCGAGACTCCCGCTGCTCTCTTGCTTGGACGAAGAGCCCTTGGTGTCTCCTCCTCCGGCGCCTGGGGAGAGAAGTGAGGAGTCCGTGGCGAGGGAGCAGCTGCTGGACGCCTGTCTGAAAGCTCTTTCCGGGGAGCCGAAACCTACCGAGCCGCCTCCATAATGCGCTCCTGTTCCTCCGCCGCCGCTGCTGCTCCCTCCGCCGGTGCCGGTGCTCCCCCCTCCTCCTCCCCGGCTACTGCTTACCGTCAGATCCATGCCATTGTAGCCGTAGCCGTAAGAGCCCGTCGCATGGTGCATAGTGGCGGAGGTAGAGTCCCTGTACGTCCCGCCGTTCATTGCGCCGCTGCTGGCTCCATAATTTAGGAGTTGATAGTCTGGGCCATTTGGGTAGCGCCCCGAGAACGAGTTTACAAAGTACGAGCTCATTTAGGTTGTTTTAGAGAGTTGCAGCCTTAACAGTTGAGTATTAAGGGGCGCCTGATTTGTTATATTTCTCTTGGTCGTTATAACGCGGGTACTTTCAACGATTTATGATGTATTAGTGAATTATGGCGTTGCACTGTACTTCGTTTTTAGCTATGTATGCGCCCGTCCAAATATGGGGGTGGGGTGGTGTGTGTTGGATAGAGGGGTGTGTGATGGGGGAGGAGAGGGGTGAGGAGAGAGAGAGAGAGACACACACACAGGCAAAAGAAGGAGGGGGTGCCAGCGGTCACGTGCTTTTGTTGACCAGTCGTAAATTCTCGCTCGATGACTTTGGAGAGGTAATTCATGCTCTGGGGTTTCTAATGACGGGAGGGCGGGGGTAAAGAGGTAAAAGAAGGCGGGGGGAGGCGCTTGACTCGCGGATCCTGTTGCTCCAGAGGTGTCCGGGGGTGAGCTCAGAGCGCCACCTACTGCAGAGATAATTTATTGCACACTGGTGAGGTATGGTTAGAGAAGGAGGGGGTACGAAAAGAGTTGTTATGAAAGACCACCCCTCCTTCTCCCGTGCGTCATCACTCAGGCCTGTTCACTGACCTTTACTGAGGCTGGAAATTAGGAAGCAGTCAACACAGGCCATTAAAAAGACTCTTTAAATTATAATCCATACAGTAGCCTACTAGACGACATGTGGCCTCAAGTCTCTTTCAAAGTTCTTACTCTCCACACACACACACACACACACACACACACCCTACTTTAGACCTTATTATATCCCAGTAATTATAATATTAATAATAATGCCAATACATGTGTTTCTTAGTATGACATCAAAAACGTAACATTATATACTTTCCATTTTCATTGCCATGGAAACACAGCTCATTTTGTCAGGGTAAAATTATACGTGCCAGATTTTGTTCATTTACTCCAACGTAAATGTTTGCCCTGTGTATCATTTTGTGTTTTAGTTGCCTCCATGAAAATGCAGTTAAGTTAAGGCGTTAAAATAAAGGATGTGATTCTATTATGTCAGATTCTATTGGTCCCCTTTAGGCTTGGCTGTTTATTACTTTTCAGCTTGTTGTCATGGAAACGCAGTATGGGTGAAATACAAATTTTTGGAAGAATTAAATATCCATACTTGGTTTTATACAACAATTGTTACACAATTAAGTTATGGCATGGGTCTATAAAAGTGTAGTAGTGTAGTTTATGAAGTAAACATTTGGTGCCCACATTTCAGCTCATTGCCATGTAAACAATTTGAAACCTGAAAATATAAGACATTTCTGTTGAAATGGACATGTGTAGGGCATAGGTTGTTACCATGGAAACACAGTTAAGTTATGTCACGGCTCTTTAAAACTTTGTTCAATCACCTATGGGCCTTACTGCGTATCACTTTTCGGTTGTTACCATAGAAACAAAGCCAATTTGAGGCTTAATTTAAGGTTAATTTAAAGCTTAGGGTTTTAGTGTTGCTGCTATAGAAACACACAAGCCAAAGAGATGTTTTGAGTTATTGGGGCATAACATAATAATAATGCTGTGTGTTTTACTTAGAATATTGTGTCAAAATGTTTTTAAATCATCAGTCATCAGTTTAAAGGTGAAGTTTAGCCTTGTATGATTTACAAAACTTTACATTTATACACATCATTTTTCATACTTATCAATCTGTTATATTGAATGCATGTATAAATACAATCATATATATAATATCACCATATGGATACATTCAATTATTGGTGAATAACAATGTTACGCGAAGGCTCTTCATGTCTGTCATCAGAAAATAAGCTACAAATTTCTAAATGTTATCATAAATGTATTTTTTATTACTTTATTAGCATTGGTCCAATGTGTCTGTCACCTGGTATCCAACTGATGTGAATACAATATGAGTCAGTCGTAACAAAGGGATCTGGCGTGCACTCTATTAAGGCAACAAATCCACCAACATCTGCAAAAACATTACGCCATGATGAATAGATCATATCATGATTCTCAATACTGTGATGAAATCGAGCAATGGGGACTAATGAATTTTTAAGAGCATTTGACGGTGCAGTTTGTGGTTTCGATCCGTTTCATGATACAATTTTAACAATACAGGGCTACATTAATAACACTAATGAAGCAGGACCATGTGACCAAAAGCCAACCTCAGCACTCAAACCTCCACATGACGAGATTCCCATCACAAACCCACTGAATAACTCCATAAGAATCCTTTTCTCTCTGTCTCCCTGCAGCCTCGCTTCCAGCTGCAGAGGAGGAATGTTAAACCTGATCTCAGACGTCCACACTGGATGGAAACGTGCTGATTTATGATTTGTTGATTCCCGACTTGGGATGCATTTCAGCCCGGGTGCCTCTGTGTGTTCTACTGTTTGCAGTGGGCCTCACCGTGCAATCAGCAGCGCATGTTTCACCGGAGCAGGACACACGTGCACATGCACAAAAGACAGGGCCACGGCACAAATGAAAAATTCCACATTCGTGTGTAAAATGATACAGACGAATGCAGTCTCCCTGGGAGTTTGGGGCTCGAATGTGCCCGCGCATGGGCGTAGGTGCAGGGCCTGTTTCAGACACTCAGCTGCTTGAGTGTCGCCAAAGGAAACCAACAGTTGGAATTGAAATCATCTCGATATTCCAAAGTGGGCAGGCATACAAAGAACTGAGCCAGCAGGCCTCAACAGGGGTCCCACTTCACCAAGCAGGCCCTGCATATTATTTTACTGACTGGAGCTCAAAGGGGCTTAAAACCGGGGTCTAGAGACAGAGTGTGCCAGGAATGATCCACGGGGACAGACAGGAGGTGGCTCTGACCCAGTTGGCACACTCCTCTCAATACACTCCCCTCGTTAAATATAGATTTCCACCATCACACGTGTATTTGTACTGTCCAAGCAGGCCCTCGGCTAATCCGTATTTCAGACGTTTTTTTAAAAAAAGCTCTGTGTTTTATTGAAATGTTAGTCAAGAATATACTCTACGTTCTATTTCTGTGCTCACAGTGCTTTCAATTTTTTCATCTAATGACTGTGGCATTAGGAGAACATTGTGTGTGAAGCTTCACAGTTAAAGCTTATCATTCCCAGACTGTTTATGGACAAATGCAGCTGACTTTGTTACATGCAATGCCCAAATGTGAGTCTTTGCAATCTGTAGAGCACTTGAGTCCTTGTTTCAAGCTGTGAACATCTGTTGAGGCACTCGTCTATTTCGAATCACTAAAAGTCAGGCTATAGCCCATAGTGAAAGTCCCTTATATCAGAGCCATACATTTTCGGAAAACCAGTAGCAAAAACAAGGGTGAAAGTGGTGTGCAAAGCAGGAGAGAGTGCTGGATCATCGTTGGTCAAAGGAGCCATAGATAGGTCACACTTAAACATGTTTAACACAGAACATCTGCAGCATGTTCAGCACAACACATGCTCTACTCTACATGTAGAACTCCAACTGAGGAAGGGGCCAAAAAACGAAGAAATAACCACTTCCATAGTCACTCTATAGTTCGATCGTATCTGCATTATACAACACTCAATCACTTTATGTTTAAATATGCCTTCTATCACACATTTGCTGTTACGGTTCGAGTTAGCTTGAATTTATTCCCCACTGTGGTACAATTAGGTTCCACTGCGAAGCTTTACATACCATATGTTATGCATACTTTAGCTTCTATTTTAATATAACATAGATCTTATTGTACGTTACATATGGTTTCCGTAGTACATTACAGTAAAGTATGGGTTAAACTGGCTTTTAATATCCATTTTTGGCTGCCATTCTGATTTCCAAATGGATCTTCTGGCATAGCCTACAGACTATGGAATATGGACGAACCAGAAGAGATAAATGTAACATTTTCCTGTTATATCAACACATTAGGACCAGGAGTTCCATAAATGACAAGTCTAATTTGAGAGGAGTGAAAATATTTGCCAAATAAAATATAAAGAAATCATTTTACTTTGATGTGGACGTGTCTCCGCTGTCCAAAAGCAAATGCACATGTTATTACCACATTAAATACTTAGACCAAAGACGAAACAAAAAATTCAGAGGCACTAAGTGAACTGAAATAGCCCTCAGTTTGCAGCCAATACGCATTAAACCAAATCCAGACTAAATATGATTATCTTTTTCTGGCGTAATTTCCAGCATATGAAAAATGAATTTAAAAGCTGTGGGTTAATTACTGCCTTGCTTTCCTTCCATCAGACATAATCAGATCAACTTTGCATATAATAAGCATTTGGTGCATTACGGCGCTCCGCTGTGTCCTAATGTTGTTCCTATCGCTGCGCGTAAGTGGCTGCTCGTTCGGCGGAGAGGCGCGCTCACTCTGCTGCAGAAATCGAACGCCGGTCACTCAGGGGACACGCAGAGTTCAAAAGGTCACAGGACATTGTCCACTTTGTCTGGGCTGAGTGTGTGCGCGCGAGTGTGTGAGAGTGGAGTGGTAGCTGTGACGTGTCTGGCCGGGGGGCTCGAGGACAGGTCAACTTTCTCCGCCTCGAACCCCCTCGGATCATCAATTAGCCAAAGTCCAAGCGCGCACCCGAACCGCGGCGTGCGCCTGCTTGGCCCCAGCTCTTGGTTTCACCTCTACTGCCGTAAATATGCACGTGCGTAATGTTTCACAAGTGCGAGGGTAAAAGGTTTATGATGCTTGGCGAGAGTGTGAAAATGTAGTCAGTAAATCACCAAATACACGCGTCTGTATTTCCAGACTCTAAACTTAACTCCCCAAAGCGTGTAAAAATGCCCTTTCTGGTACAAACTTAAGCATTATATGTAACATAATTAAGTTACATATTATACATAAGAATGAAAAGAAAGCCATTAAATCAGTAGTTCAAAACCTCTATTTTTTACCCAAGATCTAAAGTACCGTTATTATTTTACGCTTACAGTTTCCCCCATTGTGCACAAAATTGAGAAAAATATGCACAAGTGCCAAAATGCAGCCAGTAAATATTCATTGTTTCTTAAAAATACAGGTCCCGAGAATGCACAGGATGTTAAGCACAAAAGCACAAAATAAAAACGTGTATATGTGAAGCAATATTAATATAAATCACCAAACAGAAGTGTATCTAATAATGAGAAAGAGTAAAAAAGATTCAAGCGCAAAAATGTGTATAATGTGTACAAGTTTGTTATTGCAGCCAATAAAATCAAAAAACTAAATTGAGATTTCTGACTTCAAACTTTTAAATCTTTTCCTGAACACAACGCAAGTGACGTTCTTGGCACGACTTTACGTAAAAAATGTGCGCAGTTAAAGAAATGTTGCTACTGTATACTTCTAGTATTACCCACAAGGCACAATATGTTATGATTCAAGCAAAAAAATAAAATAAAAAAATCTTATAATAGTCTAGTGTCTGTAATTCATACACAGAAACCTTTTGTATGTTTTGCACTATTCACCATTAAATATTTCGAGTCCATGACGGAAAAATATAAAAGTAGACAGTCACAATTTGACATTTACACTATTACCCCAAAATGTAATGTAAACAAGGTTCTTCTGGCACAACATTACGCATATGTGCAGGGATCAGGTTGAAGTGTTAATGAAAACCCGAGATTCAGAGGAAAAAACAAAACAAAACAGTTAAATAGGAACACTTTTAACAGTCTACTTATTCATTTTTCAAGAAGTTTATATAAAATTGGTGAGATTCGGCTGTCTGGAGCAATAAATCAGACATAAAGCAGACAAAGGCAGCGGTACAGTGCTTTACATTTTATTGAACACTTCTCATAGGTAGTATACGTTGTACTGGACAAAAACACTAGCCTAAACGAACATCGTAAAAACCCTTAAAATATACACCTCCTGAACGCTTTTAGGTAGTTTTGGAGTCAGTAAGCCCACCCTTGGCCCTTTCACATATCTGCACCTTACAACGTGGCTGTGCGCGCTCATTTCTACACATTTTATTCCCACATGACGCATTCATCACATGGTTTTATTTGATATTTACAGCAAAACTAAACAGATTTTTTTTTCAACAAGTGCGCACAACAAGAACAAATACAACTAAGATTTTTTTTTTTTTTGGAATGCATCATAAATTGCATCTGAAAACAAGTGTTTGGGGGTTACATAATGGCTTTAAATACTAATCTAAACTAATGTTTGTCTCCTCTCCGCAGTCACGTGGCTCATCTCGGGGAGTGCTTCTAATTATTAGCCAATCTTCAGACCACACAGAGAGATATAGTTGGATACAGTATGGCGTGGGTGGACGTGGAAGATCCTCTTGGCTCCGGACTTGTCCCAGCCTCAGGTAAAAACTCCCAAAGTCTTCACCAAACACTGACAAAATGGGTGTCTCTGTCACCCCCCCGTCTTTGTTCCTTTAGTTTATCCATCCTCAGAACGCCTCACTCCGTCCGTTTCTCCTCGTGCTCCTCTCCGTTCATGTTTGAGGACGAGGAGGACGAGGAGGAGTTGATCAGTTTGTTCTCTTTCTTCCATTTCATCCGCCGGTTCTGGAACCAGATCTTGATTTGGCGCTCTGTGAGGCAGAGGGCGTGCGCGATCTCGATCCTCCGTCGTCTCGTGAGGTACCGGTTAAAGTGGAACTCCTTTTCCAACTCCAGCGTCTGGTAGCGAGTGTAGGTCTGACGCCCGCGCCTCCCAGGGCTGCCGAAGGTCCCTGAGGAGGAGCGCAGATAGGGTTACACAGTAAGCACACAATGGCACACATAGGACATAGACTATTGGCAAAATACACACTTACACACCACTATTCATAATTTCTCATGATTATCTATATCCATTATGAAACAGAGTATGGATTAAACAATATTCACATTTCTTCTTATTATTAAAGCCTCTTAAAAATAGCCAATAACAAAATGGTCACATGTTTTTTGGTTATAGTTTGATAACACACATTGGTGGTAACATTTGTATGACTTTTGCATACAAATGCCTAAATTATAACGTAAATCTATATCATTTGATGCCTATGAATGGCAATATTATATCTGTTTTTTTATGCCTTTGATGTTCAAAACACTACGCTATGGATTAACCAATTCTAAAAAAGCGCTGGGTAAAAAAAAACATGGCTTTTACGCACAAGTATAACAAAATGTTAATATATTATTATTATAACAAATAATACTGTAAATTTGGCTAACATTGCCAACAATAAACCTACTTTGTTTCGTCTGACTTTTGAGTTTGAGTTCAATTGAGTTACGCACAAAGAAAGCACAATGGAATTACCAACACAAAACTGTTGCATGTCTTTTACGCACGAATATAGTCATAAATCATAACAACACAGAACACACTCAAAGGCACTACAAAAGCAAACATCAAGGAATAAAACTGTCTCGAGTGATTCACGTTAGATTTAAGTGGTTCTGTTCGCCCTGCTGTGCGTTTAAACCAACTTTACGCACACAAACCTTTTACTACGCGTTAAGAGTTTGATATTTACTGTGACCAGGATAAAACAACAATTTAATTTTCGATTGAACTTTATTATAGTTGTAAGGCAAACATTAAAATGGCATGTTTTAAAACTGGCTGAATAGCAGCATTGAGCGGAGCACACAGAAACGCCTTGTTCAACTTTTTCAGCCCAAAGTGAATAATAAGAGGAATAAGAAGGAGAGTCCCGATAATATTTCAGAGGTTTTTCCCCCCGGTGCGGATCAGCTTCCCTGACTGCTCCTCTGATCCCCCGCTAACAGTATTTTGGCCCCCGGTGGTAAACAAATCGCCGTGTTGTCACTTTAGCAGCTCCACATTGTGTATTGATCTGAAGGGGAGCACGGAGGGAAACCACAGCCTCTCTGAGTCCATAAATAAGGACTCAGCCAAACCGGATTATAGATGAGCACTTGGGCTCTCTGCCTCTGTCCAGATACATCTCCAGCTGTCAGTCCGCCTTGCCTTTTATTCCTCAGATATGGCTCTCAGATATGTCTCTCAGATACGTGTTCGCGGCGCTGCCTGTTTCCACCTCATCTGTCACAAGGAGCAGTGTCCTAGGGGCTTTGGGACTACAGTAGTCCTGCACCGGCCACCATTACTCACAGCACAGCCTTTTCTCTGTTAAACATCAACATAAAGCTCGCAGTGTTCACTGCAACAGCTCACTGTGCATGTGTCATTATTCACCGAGCATGTTCTCTGATGTGAGTTCAGTATCTAATCTGTGAAGGGTTAACAGATAACTGCCTCAAGTTTACAGTGAGAGCCATGTTATCAGAGTCTGTTCCTCTGTAACTCTCAGTAAAAGGACAGCGATTTGTTCAAACGCAGCAGCAGAAAGTGACAAACTGAGGACTCGGTGAGGACTATTCTGAGCAGGGCTCTTTATCAGCTTCCTATCTTCGCCGTGTTTTCAGCAAACAGCGTCTGACAGGCTCTTCCTCTGCGGTCAGCGGGTCACATACAGTAAGAGAGAAACAGGAGCTAAAGCCAAACAAAAGCGCTTTATGACGGCTCATAAAGCAGCGCACATGACACAGCCACAAACGGCGTCATAAAGCGGCCACCGCGGAGCGCGGCTGACACAGGAAACAGACGTCACTTTTATGAGCGGATCATAAACTATGCAAAAAGCAGGAAGAGACTCACCATTACACGCGTTCATGCGCTGCATCCATGGGTATATGGGCGCTGTCGCCCCGGGCTTCTCCTCCAGTTCTCCGAACAGCCCTTTGGCACTGAGTCCCGCGCACTCCGCTTTCCGGTGCACGCTGTCCTGCAGTGCCAGCTGCTCCTCCAGGCTGCACGGCTCCTTGTCCCGGTAGAAGCTGCTGGCCGCAGCCGCCGCTGCTGCCGCCGCTGCCGCTGTGGCGTAGTCACAAGCGGTGGCTCCGCTCGCGCCCCCGACTCCAACCGCGGCCCCAGCCGCCGCCCGGTGCCCGCCGTACGCTCCGTTTGCCTGCTGGTAGTACGGGGACGCCGCGTACGTCTTGTCCTGGTTGGCTCCGTAAGCAACAGCCGCCCCCGGGTAGTGCCGGAGCGGGTGGTCCGCTGCGTACCCCGAGGAGTACAGCGGAATCTGACCCAGGAACGACTCTGCCGCAGCAGCTTGTCCGCCGCCGCCCGGTCCCGGCAGAGACACCGGGAACGAGGAGTTGACAAAATAGGAACTCATGGAGAAGTGGAGAGAGGAGAGGGGACAGGAGGGCACGGGACAAAACAAGAGCTCCCACAGAAAAAGAAGAAGGAGGAGGAGTGTTAGGCTAACGGCTAACGGCTAACGGTCTCCTCCCGTCCTCCTGCCCCTGCCGCACTTATGATTTGTTGTGTTTTATAGCCGCCAGTCCGACTGCGCTGCTATCACTTAGTTTATCTCAGATCGGAGGCAGTGGAGGGGGGCTGGGTGGCGGAGTGCCAGTGTGGGACAGGAGAGAGAGCGGGGCGCGCGTGTGTGTGTGTGCGTGTGTGAGGTGGGGGGCATGAGAGAGGCACAGACCAGCTGACCCCACGCTGACCAATGAGAACCTCCCGTGCCTGGCATTCGTATTCTCCTTTTCCTTTCGCCGTGAGAGGAGGAAGAAGAGGGAAAAGAGGAAGAGGAGGGAGAGGAGGAGGGGGTTCCCAGACGCCCCTCTCTCCTCTCCTCTTTTCTACTCTCGTCTTCTCTTCTCTTGTCTTCTCTTCCTTTTTCCAATTCTCATCCAATCTCTTTTCTAATCTCCTGCGGTTGCAGTCAGATTGGGCTCCTGAGCGCACGTTAAGTGATTCTGGCTCCGTCTGTTCGGACCATAACAAGCAGCGGCTCGTTCACGCTCCAGAGCGCTCGCGCCCGTAGGGGCTGTGCCGCTGCGCCGCTAGAGGCGAGCAAATAATAAAGCATATTCCCGGCCGGCGCTTTGCAGATAAAGCTGGGCACATTAAAATGAATTTGGAGAGCGTAAATCAGAGACGGGCGCGAGGAGCAGTCATGTGTGATCCCATGTTGGTGCACGTGGGGAGGGGAGGTAGAAAACAACATAATGTGGACTATAGCAGGGTGTAATTGAGGTGTTTTGTTCTTCTGGCAATAAACCGCCACCAGACTCGTTGCGCTTTTACGCACTGAGCTTGTAACTCAGCCGCACACTGTATTCATATTTATTATACTTTATTCTGTTAAAGAAGTAGGCTAATGTCCTCTCTGAGTCGTGTAATATGTAATAATGAATTGTTCACGTTTCCAGGTAAATGTGTCTTCCTTGTGCTCGTGCGTATTTAAAGTGAAACAGCAGAGACTTGTGCGGCACTTCTTGTGTTTGATCTATGGGCGCAGTGAATTATTATTTTCTTCTGTGTGTGACACTGATTAGGCTCCCGGAAAGAAATAAAGAAAGACTGAAGTCCTTTTGCTGTTGACACTGATTAGAGCCTGACGCAAAGTGCGCTGCAGTAAAATATCTGTGCGCGCACGTGCGGGCTGGCAAGTCCAAACAGAACACAGTCGGAAGGACTCAATTTTATACATGCGCTGCATTCATCAGCCTCCACAAATTCACCAACAATTAAAAAAAAATAAATAAACAATTTACTTTTTTCCATAAAATAAATCAAGCAAAGCATCAGCTTCAATGTGTATTCAATTTATTTTTCCCACCCTACATCATATAGTTTTACACTATTCAAAGCAAAACAGTTATCAGAATTCAGAGCAAATATTAATTTATAACTTAAAAAGATAAAGTCATCATTAAGGCAATGAAAGTAAATGAAGAAACTAAATACATGCATGAATAAATATACAAACACCACTGAATTTCTTGACAATAACAACAACAACAACAACAATAACAGTAATAATTATAAGTCTAGCTATAATAACTTGTTTTAAATCGTAGTTTTAAAAATAATAACAATGGTGAGACTTTGGGGAAATAAATAAAAAGTGATGTTAAAGCAGTGTCCAATCAAATTGAGCGTCACAACAATGGATGGCGACTTTTACAAATTTAACCCAAGCTGGTAATTATTAGCTAAAAAATGTCACTTTAAGCAAAAAGTAAGCAGTAACTGTAACTATTTGAAACACCCACGTGAAGCCAATAGCGTGTAATATGGAAATTGTATTGACTGAAAACTGCCTACTAGAGGTTTAAGTCAAAAGTATATACAGATGCAAAGAAAGAAAAGTAGGATGTTGGGAAAGAGTGCAGAGTGTGAAGTGAGTCGGGCCTGTTTTTCATTGGCACGTCCAAACGGAATATGTGTCGCTAAGGTCGTAAAATAACCGCAGCCATAAATAGTGGCAGTCAGTTCCCCTACAGGCTGTGGCTCGTCTGCGTGGCCCTGCTGCAGACAGTCCGACTGACAAATACACACAAAGACTCTATTTTTACTTTTACTTTACCCCCTCCTCCTCCATTCCCCTCTTCTCCCTCTTTCCCTCCTCCATCCATCGCTCCAGTGCCCAAAGTAACACTGTTCAGAGACAGATAATAAGTTTTACGCTCATCCCGGGGCTGCGTTAAGGCTCGGGCAGTCCCAGACAGATGGGGGATCTCTCTCTGGGACGGGACTCTCACTGTGACCCCGCTCTTTCTCTTCTCTGTATGTGTGTGTGTGTGTGTCTGTGGCAGGACGCGCTGTTTCCTCTGCGCTTGGTGGGAACGGGAAGCAGCGGCATTGTGTTGGAGAGGGCTGAGGTTTAATCATTAATGGTCAGCACCAACAGTTGGGACGGGACACTGCCTGGACACACTCTGCACGGTAATACTGTTATGGTATTTACGTCTGTTTGATTTACCAAGGCTTTTGCGCACGCTCAATACTTGAGTCCACTTAAATCAGAGTTACTGATAGTCCTTTTAGTCTCTTCCTGCTGCTGTCAGTCTAAAAGCATGTACTGAATTCAACTCCAGTCTAAATGAATTGCAGAGTTAGGCAGGTGAGGCCTAACTGTTAAAACACAAACAAACTCGATGGAAATTTATCTTTTATTATGTGGCAAAAGCATTCGAAAATATGACATAAAGAGCGCACCATAATTTTCCTCTAAATTGAAAATTCAAATTAATATTTCGTTTTGTACTTAAGACAATTCAAGCTTCATTTGTTACATGCACTTAATTAAAATCAAATATATATACATACATTAATATATATTTGAACCTATCCGTATTTATTTAACTTTAAAAACAGCAGGTTGCTTAATCACAATAAAATGACCGTAATGACTACTAAATAACAGTATATATGCAAGTATAATAGTAATGGGCTTGTCAATTGCATTGCAGCGCTAAGCACCACTAAACTATATCCTTAAAAATAAACCAATCTTAACCTGTCAATGAACATCGATAAATTACAAAGTCATTAGAATCACGCTCAAACAAAAGAAAATGTACAGTAAATGAGGTTAAAGGTAATAAAATACACCAACAACCATAGGCTATGAGCTAAAAACAAGAGAATGCGTATTAATGGCGCATTAGTACGTTAAAAGATACTACACTTAGGAATGGAAATAGGCTGTAAAGTTGCACTAACAAAGGAGCAAGTGGTGCGTTCGGATTTCAGTGCAGTTTTATACAGCAAGGGGTGGAAACTAAAGTAGGAGAAACAAAAAGTCAACTTTCTGTGTCACTATACACGCCCATGCTTGCTTGTAGGAAATAAGATGTGTGTCCGTGTGTGTTTTGCAGGTGTAGCTGGAGGAAAAGGGCCAAGCAAACGGCACCAAACGGCGTTTCCAGCTCAGGATGGCGGCCAGACGCTAAGGCTGAATCGACGTGACCGTGCGTCGGAATCTGTGAGTGGGAGCAGACAGAGACGGGGGCTAATGTCCGGTCCAGTTTAGCCACACTGCTCCACTTCATTCGGTTTAACGTTACTTCAATGTGATTCCATTAATGCCACTGAGAGTGACGCAGATGAACAGACTGAGCTAGTTTCATTATTTTCACATTATGCTGCACTTAAAATAGTTATATCGGATTATTTTTCAATCAAAGTACACTTGTTAAGACTGTAAATGATCAGGGTGCCTTTTTTAAAGAGCAGTAAAAGAAAAATAAATATATATACACTAGGGATTGTCTGGTCTGTAATAGTTCTACGATTATAATGATAACAATAATGAAAAATAATGTTTCCTAATTTGTTTTAAGCTTAATTTCAATTAGCCATGCGTAAAATTTACAGTTACACACATACTAGCTTATATCCTATAAACATTTTATTATTTTATCATTATCTACACAAATAAATAAAATATTAACAAGTGACCAATCCAGAAACTATCAACAAAGTGATGTTCTGCACATTTTTAACGCTCTCGTTTTTGGAAGTCAGGCTAATGCTATGATTTATTGCTGCAGTTAACAATTATATTCAGATGATATGTGTACAGTTTACCATTGGACTGTTCATTAGGCATCTTTATAGACTCTGGATAAGGCTTCAACCAGAACCATGTTGTGTGTACTTTTTCCGTAATTGCATTTGTGCGTAAAACTTAACATGATGCAAAAAGCCGGTCATATGATAGCGTCAATAATAGGATTTATACGTGCACTTAAAGAGAATTTGGGTTTTTTAAGTACTGTCCGACACATCAAACAGTTCATATCACTTCTTTACACAGACTAGTGACTCCATGTTGTGACCGAGCAGAGCGTAAACAGAGCGGGAGGAACTCCAAGAATCTGCCAGACTTCAGAGATCATCTACAATAAAGCCACTGCTGCTGCGGTCAGACTGTGCTTTATGACTCCTCTTCACCTCTTCTTTTGTGAGTGTGTGTGTGTGTGTGTGTGTGTGTGTGTGTGTGTGTGTGTGTGTGTGTGTGTGTGTGTACGCGCCTCTCCGTGCGTGTGACACACAGACCTCCCCACTTTTATGGCTTTATGACCGTTTATGACTCCTTGTAAAGTCCGAGGAATGGTGACGATGCAGTAAACAGCACATGGACAAATGTTGAGCGTTATTTCACACACGTTCACTCACACACACACACACTCACAGACACACACACCCGCTGTACAGTTGGTGAAGTGTGGTCTATGGCTTTTACGCACAGGCCGACTGCTGTTATGAGCGTTTAAAGTGCAATAATGAAGTGTCTATGACTCCTTTCTCTGCTGCTGTGTACTTTAAAACAAAGCGCTTTTTTTTTTGGTATAGTTTTTGTTTTAATTGAAACTAAAACGAAACCAATTTACTTACGCTTACTGCACTTTACGCCCATTTTCAACGCAACAAACAATAGTCTTAAAAACGCTTTTAAGCTCACTGGTTAAAATGGTAGTCATTAAAACTCTTCAGCTAAAATTGTACTTTCACTGTATAATTAATACTGACAATACACTTTAATTTACCCAAGAATTTGATCCTTCGGAACTATTGACATATCCCATTATATGAAGATTGTTGCTAAGTTCTCTTTTTGGGATATTGATATTTTAGAGCAACCCGAGGTTAATCATCTGACGTTGTATTAAGATGAGGAATGTTTATATATATTTTAAATTAATTAAAACTTTAATCAAAGTAACCAAAAGATTAGGAATGATGGCAAAGAATATGGGAAAAAGGGAAAAATTGATCTTGATTGCAGTTATAGCAAAATTCCTGACAAAATTATAACTTTATAGGCTTGAAATAATGCGCTTCAATTGCACATTTTATTGCGGGAAATGGGTAGAACTAAAAGAAATGTTAGTTAAGCGTCAAAAAGGAGGAAAGGAGGAAAAGTCATACTAAAGAGTTACAGCACATCCACAATAACTGATTAACTAATTCCAGCAGCTCGTTAATAATACACCGCCCTTTTGCCTGTTCACGCGCACACGCACACACCAGCGGTAGAACACACTTAAAGTTAATGGTAAACCGAGCAGAGTCTGGCCGAGCAGCAGCGTGTCCGTGTTTCCGGGCAACAGCAGCGGCCCGCGGCCTGTGTCCTTCACGGCGCAGCGGCTCCGGCTCGGGGTCACTTCTCCGAACGGTTTCCCGGCGGCCCGAGCCCACATCCCGCAACCCAGAGCCGAGCGCAAGTCAAACATTAACGGGGAAATGCAGGGCCGTGAAAGCAACGTCACGGGGAAGGCCTCGTGTTCCACTGACTTCAACCGACACTCTCCAACACCACGCGTTGCAAACTGAGAAGTGAGCTCACATTTCAAACTGATTTCTTTCATTAAATCCACTCGAGTATAATGTATCTTATTTACTTCAAAATAACCTTCCTTGTGCCTCAAAACATATCTTAAAAATCTTTTTCCAATGTTGTATTATTGCGCCTCACTATTTTGGAAAGCGACTGTTTCTCATTAAAAGCATTAATAAAAAAAAAAATACAAGACTATATTACACTTTATTGATTGACAATGGCAAGGACTTTGACACAAACATCTTCATTTACATTTGTTCACACTGTATACTGTATACTTTACTGTATTTACTAGTATAGCCAAATAAGTTATGAACAAATAAGAGCTGTGCATGATTTTTACAACAAACTGAGAGAATAACATTGTCCTCAGGTCGATTCTCAATATTTGTTTGCCATATTCACATTACGTGTTCCGTTTTGAAATAGCATGCGCCCTATCTTTGGTCCCGGTCCACTTTTTGGCAAGCCCTTCCCCAGAGCACCTTCACAAAGCTCTAACACATGAATGAATGTGTGTATTCATCTGCTCATAAGAGTCAGATATGAACATGTGCGTCCGCAGAAAGCAGCGCCTCTGTTTAACGCAGAGAGGGGAACTATTGATTTGCACGAGCTGTGAAGCGGATTCTGAACGCTGGATTAACGTCAGACGATACTGGAGTCATAAATTCCATTCAGTACAACACTCTGGCTCCTCCCCCTGTTCCCCTTTTGGCCCGCACCAGTGTCTTTCAAACCGGGCTCTGTTCCACAGCGGCGCACCTGGACGCATATATCCAGGGGCCGACGCAGATGAGCACGCTCTTTATGTTTATCCACAGCGCGAACCTGACCAATCAGCGCCAATTCTACACCCCCGGTCTCCGTTTCCCTCGCACATGGTACAGTTACGCGCACAATCTTCTTTCTCCACGCCTCATTCAGGCCTTGGACACAAACAGAAACAGCTCTCTCTTCTCCTCCCACGCCACAAATCTGTCCCAGTCTCTTCAAAGAGACACAGAGCAGGCTCACAATGAAATGTACGCCCCGCAGCTACGTGTACAGACACACACACACACACACACACATAAAACTGATCCTTTTGCAAAGTAACAGTTTCAGTTTCACAGTAGAGATACTCACTGTAACATGCACAAAGCACACTCCAAAACGACGTCATATCGCGTCCTATGAGACCCTTTCCAGTCTGAAAGTGAAATGTAAACACACACGGGTTTGGAGAAGGGTCTAGTAATACGGATTCGCACGAACAACAAGTCAAAATCAGTCAGAGTATGAAGAAGACTCTCTGTTATAGGCTATCTAGTGTTGGTACTGCTGTAAACTGGACGCTAGATGGCACCAGAGCGTTGCGCAGGTCGCCGCCGGAGCTCGGAGGAGGTGAGGCCGATAGAGAGGAGAGAGGAGCGGGGCTGGAGTCTCACTGAGCGCCGCCAAAACTGTTCCTTAGACGTTCCTAAATATTCCTTTCTTAACATAAGAAATCAAAGGAGGAAAAAAGAAAAAAAAAAGAAAAGAAAAAAAAGCTAAATCACACGCCAGGTATTAAAATATAATGCATGTAAAGAAATTCATTACTGTACAATTCTCATGTATAGCTTTTCACCATGTGCTATATGTTTCCCCCTGTAATCTCACTGTAAATATGTACATAGCGTGCCTTTTTATTATATTGTTAATTTATCTTGACCTGATGCACCTTTTAAGTTCCTATTTATTTATTCTATTTTTTTATTTGTTTTAAAGTCCGTGTGTATTTTTATCGCATTCTCTCTTTTTATTTATTTTTTTCTAACAGTACTTTTGCACTGTACTGTATGTGAACTGCCCTCACATGTGAATATCCCCATTGTGGGATCAATAAAAGTCTTATCTTATGTAGCCTATCCAACAGCAAATAGAAAAGAGCACGAGAACAGCATGAGGAGTTCAGATGGAGAATAGGAATGATGACAAAAAACAGAATAACAAGACAACAAAAATGTGTGTGTGAAACTGTTGTTGTAAAATTATGATTAAAACATATTGTATGTCAGAACCATGTCAGTATAAGTACCAAGTAATACGCAATATACCAAAGACAGTCCAGCGTGGTACTACTGTTCTTTGAAATGCATAAAAAGAGATAAATATGACTTGACTAAGTGAATTTATTTTATATACATTTGACTGGTGTACACAAACAGCACCGTTACGCGCGCTGTCTTGATGAGCAGTATTTGTTCCAAACACTGACTGTATGTTTGGTCATGAATTGATAGTATGTGTTAACCATTTAATTTATGTTAAATACCTGGGCTATGAAGAATATTTATTATGATAATCAAAAACAGAAGGATAAAAGTAGATTCAAAACTATTTCCAAACGTTATTCTTAACAACGGTTACATTTGATTAAGAAAAGAAAACGTGACGCACTTTATGAAAATGTTTGGCATTGTTGTAGTTTATATTATTGTTGTGTAATTATTGTTCACTGCTATATCTCTCTCAAAAAAAAACAAACAAACATATATATATATAGAAATACCTACGTGTCCACACACTTACATATGTTCTTATTTAATAAACCATATGTCTGCACATGTCTCTGTGTTTTTTGCTTTCTTTACTGCATGTAGGCCAACCACATCTGGGTTTAAAGGGAATGAAGAACAGACAACGCACGGCATAGTTATTTTAAAATTCACATTCGTCATAGTGAGCTACAGTTAAGAGTTAGCGGAACAAATACTTCTCTGGGCATTGCATGTAAATTGTCTTGTATTGATTTCTGGTCGCAAAGTGAAACGCCACTAATGCTACGCGGAGAATGAGCGTTGAAAGGCGGAAGTAAAGACCGCATAACAATAATCATAATGCGGGTATTACTTTATAAACTGGAGCTGACAGACCGCTGGCCTTGCCACATGATGTGTTTTCCGTTGTGAAGAATCAGACGGTGATGAATGAAAAATATCTGCAAATGCAAATGCAGTGGCTTTTGATTTGTATTTTTAATAACAGACACAGGTTTGTAGTTTGTGACGGAAGTTCCGCAGGGCTGAACTCCAACAATTATTAATAAACATGCATCTTATTCCACACTGCATTTTCAAGGCCAGATATGCTGAAATAAAACGTTTGACTTACTCAGGTGTGCATGTGGAGGAGTGTAGTGGAACGTCCTTTCAGCTCAAGTGTGTCTTTGAAGGGAATCCCCAAAGTGAAGGTGTCTGCGTGTTTGATATTTGAGAAGGGAACAAATTGTAGACCAAAGAGAGCAGACAGACAGACAAATAGACAGACAGACAGATAGGCCTGCTGCTGCTGGAGGTGGTGGTGGGCTGATGGGGGGTGTTGGGCGGTGGCTGTTAGCTGTTAGAAAGCGAGAAGAGAAGGGGGGCAGCCGCAGGGAGGAAATGAGAAGGGAAGCAAAGTCATAAAAGTGGGCTGGACGGAGCAAGCAGAAACAACATTCCTCTGTCCACTCAGACACACACTAATAACACACACACACACACACACACACACACACACACACACCATAATAACACACAAAGCACAGACGGACTTATGTGGAAGAACCTGGAAGCGCCACTGACATCTGGGAGTGCGGAATACAGACTGTGCGTAAAAACACCAGAGCAGAAACAATGAGGGGTCATGCGCCAATCTGTGCCAACATGCAAAATCCATTATAGTTCATTGAAAATACTACCCTGGCTCTATATTTGCACTCTTGATTGAAAGAGTACACCTCTCTTAAAGTACATCCGTTTGTATTTCAAGTTCTCTTTCATCCAGGCCGTAGTATTCAACACTGCTATTACGTCCTACATTCAAATCAGTTTCATTTACAAAGCCCCGTATCACAATAACAATTGCCAAACAACTAAACTGAGCAAAAACAAAAGACAGCAAGTGTACAAACAGGATGAACAAGACAATATTCCCCTTTTCCTTTGAGGGTGAGGAAAAAAAACAAAAAACAACCACTTTCAAAAGGTTCTCATTCCTTCAAGTCACGCAAATCATTTTTTATCTTCATCCAAATGATTTAAAACTTTCCTCTCCACTTCATTAATATATTGCACGTACTCAGCACACACAGATGGAATACACCAATACTGCATTCACCACTAAAATAATGTAAGCACAATGTTTATAGCCAAGCCAAATGAATTCAACCCGGAACTATGCACATACAAAACCAGACAAGCTACAAAAGAAGATGGGGGAAGGAGAAAGGGTGAATGAAATATGGCTGTATATATGTAGCAGGCAGGAGCATGATCATAAATATTGACGTAATATTGCAAAAAGGGCCAATTCAAGTATATTATGGTATGCAGTGACACCATTATTTGAACACACACAAACACCAGAGTATTTCTACATATGAATCATAATCCCAAACGAATTCCAAGTCACTTATATCTAATTCCATCTTGCTGTGCTTTTGTTTATAGTGAACATAAGACAGAGCATTCTTTTTTGTGTGTCTCAATACCATAACAACGGTTTCCACAAAAGGTTTCCCAACATCTAAAGCTTACTATTGTTTATGCCATGACTTTAGACCAATATAAAACCACAACTGTGTCTAAAACCCCTAATTATTCACTTGTGTCATGTCCATTCAAACAAAACTGAACACAACACACAACCAGGTATTGTTTATGCCATTAACAAAATCAGGTTTGTATTCAGTCCCACAGTAATTCACTTATATCCTTTTAATCAGCACCTCTGTTTGACTATGCAATGCATTTTTTTTAAAATATGACATTGCATTTAGCAATATAAATCTTTATCTGCTTTACGTTTAACCCATAGTCAGTGTACTCACATCTGTTTCATCAAAGTCCCCCTGATGGACCCGGTTTGCCCTCCCTTTACGCGCACCGTGCACGGCTCGAGGCAAAAACACACGAGCCCACCTTCCGGATTCCAAGCCTCTCGGTCGGTAGACGCTCTTCCGCAGCTGTAATCCCAGCACTCAGAGCGTGTGAGCGTGGACCATCCATCACCAAACCCGGGCCTAATCCAGCTAATTCCGGAAACGCTTTAATCTCACCTCCTTGATAATCACAGGCAGATAGAACTTAGACGTGCACTTACCGGTTGTTGATAATCCGTCAGACGAAGCGCGAGAGGCGGCTGGGTGGGATGGAGGAGACGGAAGGATGGATGGACGGAGCGTGCATGATGAGTGTGAGGAGGAAGAAGAGGAGCAGCGGGGAGGCGTTGTCGTGAAGGCGTCAAAACAGCAGCGCCGTCATCCGCCATCACCGCCCCTTGACGCGTTCCACAAACAAGCCCCCGTGTGAATGAACCACAGCCGGGCATTTCTCCTCCTCCTGCCCGCTCGACTCGTGTCGTGTTCCGGGTTCGTCTGGCGCGTCTAGCCGCCTGTTGGCTGCGGTGGAGGATGAAGGGAAGAAGACGAAAAAGAGGAGGAGGGGAGAGGAGGGTGCCATATCCTTTAGCCCTCTTGTCCTCATCAGTCAGTCCCGTTAATGAGTCGCTGTTTGGGTGCCTGGACGCGGAGAAGAGCGCGCGGACGGCCGGCTGGCTGGACGGATGGAAGGAGGCAGTTCGGGTCGGAGCCCAGAGCCGAGCAGCAGCAGCGAGCAGCAGCAAGCGATATAGCCACTTGGGAAATCATAAAAAGTTCATGTTCACGTTAAGCGCGTCCACATGACCAGCCCGTCGGCCAATCCCTGCGCGCGGCCACTCATAAACTTGTATCACAAAGTTGTAAATTTTCATAAAACAACAAGGAATTTATTGCATTTCTTCATGGAGCGCGGCGAGAGGGGAGCTGCTCGTGCTCTTTCTCTTCTCTTCACAGCCGCCATTTTCTCCTTTTTCTGCCCTTCGCCTACACCAACATTTAACAGCGAGTAGAAAACACAAAACACACCAGAACCCACTGCTCTGTCCTGACATTAATCTACTTTGCAATTAGATATATCCATACAATCATCACTGATTACATTATTTTATGTAGTTTTATTTATTTTACTGAAATTGTCACATTTTTGGAATTTTCCTAAAAGCAACATATATTTTAAAGCATATCCAATGTGAAGTTAGAAAACTGTAACCCCAAAAATCCCATTTAATTATTAAAACACTGCATTTTACAATTCTATTTTGATAAACAGATCACGATTTCTTTTGGGAAATAGCTCAGACGCCGATGAAAAACGAGAAGTTTACCTAAAATATTGAATAACATAAGCTCACATATGACAATAATACTTTGATCTAGACATAAAACTAAACTAAGTGCTGTGCAACTTTTATAAAGTTATATATTTAAGACCAGGTTCAATGACGTGTTGCAAAATGCAAAATGCAAGCTCTCACAAAAATGTAAAAATTCGTGCGTAAAAAAGAGCAAGTAAATCAAAAACAGTGGCTGCTGAATCAGGTAGTGTATGTATGGAAGGGCAAACAGGAGCTCAAAAGTAAAGTGGTTAAACAGTGAATTGGCATTTCTAATGGCAGCCTCACCTGAGCCTTGGCGTGGGCCTGGTGAGGACTGTGCGTAAAATGGTTTCGCAATGCGGCAACACGTCACCAGTTTTACGGCCTGAGAGCCCCGAGCTGCAGCCGCAGGGAAGAGACACACAGTAAAACAAAAAACAAAAAAACAAAGCCAAATCCAACTGAAGGAAGCCAAAAAGGGCTAAGATAGAAAAGAGAAGAAGAGGTCTGTGTGGTCGTTTGTTTTCATCACCTAGATCTAGCTCGAGCGTTTTTGAATGAGACCAAATAAAACGCGCCTTGAATTTTAAACACGTTGCTGCACTTAGTTTCACAAAGCAACACACGAGGCTCGGTTGGTATTAATAATTTACTACAGTGCATTTCTGCTTTTCATTTATGACTTCTTCACCTATATTTACTGCAACATGGTCAATGTGAACCATGATGTGAAAGCATATCTGTGCACGTCCCACATGCTTTGGTAAAGATGTATTTGTCCCAACCTATAATACAAATAGAAACATATAAACATAGTCATTGTGGAATATCATTTTACACTTATGGTAAATAGTAAATAAGAAGATGCTATTTTGGGGTGACGTTTGCCACGAAAAGTATTACACATATGAAATAAAATACCCAGAATAAGGTTTAGTTAAAGGTTTAATTTGTTGTCCAAAGCAAGGTCTAACCAAATCCAGAATGGGGCCTTAGACACAATCAGGAGTCTTCTCAACACAACTCCAACTAAGCTCACAGGAATTACTTTATTGCGTTGTGCAGTTTTTTGTGTGGATATTTTTACGAAAACTAGCAAGTCCAAGAGCTTTGAGGTGGCAATATTATTAAAAATGTGTATTACAAAAAGTAAAAGTGTTTAGTTTTGGGGATTATTTATGTCCGATAACAATATTCAAATCTAGTCTACCATTCAAAACGAGCAATACTGTCAACTTCCGGCAAATATACCCTTGACATTATGCAAAGGTTAGAATCATTCTGCATCTTTTTTAAATACTGTGCCAAAAATAAGGATTTTATTGGTGCAATGGAATGGAATTATTATGGAAGTCGACTGTATTACATAAAAGTCGAATAATTTTTAGTTCGATTTGATGGTCGACAATACTAAAGGATGTAGCCTATTTCATTGGATGCACCATTGATTCCGTTCTATTCCCGTCTCCAACCAAACGCACCAGACTCACACTTTAGCATTTTACGCAGCACAAACATCCATAGACCCGTGTTTTTCGACGTCCAGTGACCTACACGTGACCGCGTGCACACCGTCTGTTAAGGTGGACACTATGTTTCCTTTATGTAAATGTCCAGGTTGAACATTAACAGAACCACAGGCCGAGCGCGCAGAGAGGCACAAACAGACAACTGCATCCCGGTCTGCTGCTGCCTTTGTGCGCGTGATGCTTTTATTGCGGCTTCCGGCCTTTTCATGGAGGCAATAAGGTGCAATAAGGACCTGCTATAACCTCCAACACCACACTGCCCTCTTCCAGAAGCCCACTACCCGCTTCTGCAGACTCCACTTTGCCCTGAGCCGAGGACATGATTGCGTTTGGGAACTAATGGAAGCATCCGCAGGTAAAATGAGGCCTGGAGCTATGGGTGACATTTACGCGGTGAGGTAGCCAGTGTATGGATCAAAGAGAGTAAAGATAAAACAGGCAAACATTAAGAAAGATGAAGTAATAAGTAAGTTTTTTGTAATCAATGTAGTTTTTGAATTTGGCTGTATGAGAAGATATGCGCAACATTTTACGCACGGAAAACCTTTTTGCATAACATCGTCATTACTTAAGTTAATCATATTTTCATAGAGGTGATGTCGTAGTGTAAATTAATATATCCATTGAAAATGTGTATGGTGTCTGGTATTCTTTTAATATCACATTATTTGTCTTTGAGCAGCCTGGACACAACATCTTAATTTTATCATATTATTTTTCAGTTGAAGACAAGTAATAAAACCAATAAAAAACTGAATGAACATGAACTCTATTTTTTTAAAAGCAGATAAACAGGATTTCATAGGAAAATCTGTAATGTATTCTTTTTGGTTGGCTTTAAATGTTGATGCGTAATGCACCAAAGTCGGTTTATTCCGTGTTGCTGCCATTATATTAAATCTAAACCGTTTTTTTTTTACCCAATTGATAAAATACGACTAATGTTTATCTCTTTATTACTTTAAAAGAAGTTTTTAATATCACTATAAAGTTGCATTGTCGCTGTAGAAATGTAGGGATGACGAATTGATAGGTTTCATATAAAATACAGTGAACATTCAATACAACATCATTGCACAAAACAAAATGCAAACCAATACAGAGCAATAAGATCACGAAAAGCCATAATGAGGATGTGTTTGGGTCCAGTTGCTTGTTAAACATTCATAGACAGTAATTTTTAAACGTGATGTGGAATCGGAAACCGGTGCCAAACCCACGCAGAAAGTGGATAAGTATATTATCCAATGCCTTAACCTCGTCTTCCACATCCCAAGGCGTTGTGCTCAAAAAGTAATCAATTTGGTTTTTAAGTCTAAATAAAAACGGCTTAAGTGTTGGCTGTAACAGTGAGCATGAGTTTTAAAAGCCTCTAAAAGTCATTTGGAGATGTAAACAAGGTGTGGATACTCCGAGCGCACGCTGCGTTCATTAGTGTGTTTTATAATGTGTTAAAGTAATGACTCCGGTCTTGAGTGAGGATGTTACAGCTTCACAGGCGCTAAATATCTGCCCCTCTCCGTCTCTTACTGCTCCTGACAGCACACGGTTTAACGTGGACTTGAATAGGAGTCTGAGAAAAGGTGCGTAAGAACAACAATCAGAGGCGTGCAATTTATTCTAGATGCAAAATGTTTCACAGTAATTGTTGAGCGGCGAGTAAAAGTTGATTGTAACATTTATCGCTGTGATTTTTGATATTGCACTGGGTTTACTGGTGATTTCGTGTGATGTTATTGTATACTGGAAAGACAATTAAAAGTGGCTGTAAATGAAATGTTTATATCAGACACATGATTTGTATTAGAACTAATCTGATGCCCATGCCACGTCAAATGAATCCTCGTTAATGCGCAGCAGTTTGATAAATGATCGGTAAAGTGTGTCCATAGAGGTCCGTTGTGTTTGTTGTTTGTCCTGTCCGAGAGCACTGTCCTGACACTTCCTGGAAAAAAAAAGCTGATGATAGAAGACGTCGTGCGTCATCGTCAGCGCTGCGCGAGCTGATGAAATATCACGTAAAAACACACACTCTTTCACATAAACACACCGGCCCACGTGCACCTGTGCGCTCAAGTTAATTCATTTTCACAACTTATGCAATTATAACAGCCTGGTATCAAGATAAATTATAAAAAAACATTTGCATCCGCTTTGATTACACTGACGTGACTGACGTACAATTATAGGAGTCAACGACATGACAGAGGTTATAATCAATAGGCTACAAAAGAAATGCATCATAAAAGCGTGTCATTATTGAAGATATCTGAACTGGACATTGTCATAAGCAAACACCACAACAGTTTATGAACGCACATAAGATGATATTCCTCATTTTCATTGTTTAGGAATAAATCAATAGCGTAACATTAAACACTTACACAAATCTATAAAGGGATTAGTTTGGCGTAAAATTAGAAATAGTATTGCGCATAGTCATAAATAAAATAGTGTCGAATGGAGTGAAGGTTGGCAGTAAATTTGGGGATGGCTCCTCTGGTCATCATGCTGCCCTAATGTCAAGTAAACCGCCCAGTGACCCTCACCTGACCCCGTCCCAAAGTGCACGGCGTCTGGTCAGCGGGGACTCGGACGTCAGGCTTCCTCTATGTAAATGTCCGGGCTGATAATTAACAGAGAGGGCGTGCGCTCGGGCCTAATGTCCAGATATTGATATTTTGGAGGAATGATGGCCAGGAATGATTTTAATGCATAAGTCCATAAACTAGAAACGACGATATTGTGTAGAACTGTACAAAAATGTGTTCCAAACACATTAAACTTCTCATTCCTGGATATAGAATTGACCTTTATGTATTTTCCTTGGGGCTGTTTGCTGATCGACGAACATGACTGCCGGGGTCAAAGGTCTTTTTTTTTTTTTTTTTTTTTTAAATCTCATATTTTGAATGCAACGTCATGTAAAGGTAAGGTTACAAACAAACTATAGACAGAAATGGTGCCTCTACGTCCTCTTCCACTGCATGGATCATAGCCCCGCCGCGTCGTGACGTCTGGGCTAAGTGGAGCACCTACTATCGTCTATAACTGCTGCTCAGGCCGTTAGTCCACACCTGAACAGGGAAAGGCGTGGAAAGCAGAAGCAGTTAGGTTTGGGTTGGAGTGTCTGTATGCCCTGTTTGATCGGGAGTGTCCAACTTTCAAGGTCCTTGCTCCACGTCCCAACACATAACTGAAGAAACACTAATTTGTCCATATTTGAAACCACCCCCAGTGTTTCCATTTTCACAAATCAAAATATAAACAGAAAGTTTTATTCATATTCATTTATTCATAGATATTTCACTTTCTACAGGTGGAAATGTAGAATGTTAAACACGAAACATTTTCCTGAGCATTATTTAAAGTACAGTACATTTAAAGTCTTTGTGTGTGTGTGTTTTTTCATTTATTTAATTTACTTAAAAAAGTTTTTAAAAAAGCCCTTTAATTTTAGTTAAAATTGAGCTATATTGTTTTGTCTTTACTGGTGGCAGATGATTTAATTACTCACAAATATAGACTAAACACAATTTGGGAATGCCAGTAAGTTTAAGAAAAAAATGTTGAGTTTTAGAAAAATGGTCACCGCTTCATAATTGTGCGTAAAGTTGATTTTACGCAAGTATCGTGTTGATGGAAGCTTTTCTGTTTCCTAAATAATAACACTTTTCAATGAAATGCTGTAAGACAGTTTTGGCTGACAGCTACCAGACAATAATACAATTATTTAATGCTGCATTGATTAATTGTATGTCTTCCATGTTTAATTTGTCGTTTGCAAACTGTAAATGTAATTCCATGTGCCGCATTAAACCTAACTTGCTCAGCCTGTTTAATGTTATTATTGTTATTCCCAATATCTTGAATTCGCAGCTTGTCTTTATGATTCTACATTTTTAATCAACTAAAAATGGCCCAAACATAGCTCTTTACACAGTGACATTTCTATAATCCTTGACGTAAAAGTAACGAAGGGAGCGTCTCACCGAATCGGTTTGTTTCTTTTGGATGGTGTATTTGTCACTGGTCCTGGACTAAAGATGGCGCCCTGACGCCTGTCCTCACCTCTGTTTCCGGGCTCACACTTTTTTTTTTTTTTTGACTTGTGGCTCGGTAAACATCATAAAGCAGTTCCTAAACGCTGTGGTTAAAGTGTGGGCTCAGCTGCTGTGTGTCTGCAGAATCACGGGTCAATATTGACCTCGCACCGCGTTGGCCAAAGCACTGGCTCTTTTAGATCAACTCCAAAACGATGGCCAACCAAACTGAAAGAGAGGCTGTGTCCCCTCAATATGCTCAGAATTTATCATGACAGAGAAATAGATGTAGTTAGAGAAGCCCAAAACGACTTGACGCTTGTTAAATGTGCACCAAAATGCTTAAAGCTTAACGTGTAACTATTTGGTAAAAGATTTTGGGATAGGACTTTTACTCCTTAGTATGTCTCTCATTTTTTCTTGATTTAACAAAAGCACTCCGCATTTAAGCAACACTATGTAACTTTTCATGCTGTACAGAGCTAAAAGAGACAAACGTTGTGGTAAACCTCACATGGGATTGTTAACATGTCATAAATATCAGTAGTGTGCCCTCAAACACACAGCTCAAAGGTGGAGTATCTGTCAAATCACCAACAATTTGTCTGTAAAAGAGTGGCTAGTCATTAAAACATCAAAATGAATGGAATCCTATTGTTGTAATGATTTTAAAGTCCATTATTGGGGGTAAAAAGTTACATAAAGTTGCTTTAAATAATGGTTTATCAGAGGACATGGGTTGCCCAATACCACAGAACCATCAAAAACACCACATGCTATGTACAGCATGATATGATTTTTTTTTAAAAATGTATTTCATATTAAAAAGTTGCAGAAGTGTTGCTATAAAGAGTGGATGGAAGAGGTCTGACAATTCTGTTTGGACCAAGTTTTTACAGAAACCAATTTAAAAAAGTAAACAAAGCAAAGTAATAATAAAAAAAACCAAAACACTTAATTTTTAAGTTGCAATGGGAAACTGTGCTTTATCAAAATAAAAGGATCACATAATATCAATTAACACTAAAACTTTTTTTTTTTTTTTTTTGTATTCCACAACCTTTGGAAACCACATACTTTGTGACCCATTACGAACCGCATTTGAAAGTCAAAGGTTTAAATTACAACAAGAGGATGTTGAAGTACAGTTTTTATTTGTTATTTATTTATACGTTATTTGTATGATAAATGTATGATAAACTTCTGTAACATCCGTAACCATTACAAACTTCAGAATAAATGCAGTCAGTGTGAATGTATAAACACACCAAATCTATTCCTTCTGTATGACTGCAGATACATGTACTGATTCAATTATGAGTGAGAGTAAAAGTTCATGTGTGTGAGTGTGAGCTATGTGCTGACCCCTTGTGTTCTGGAGGTCAGCCAAAGCCTGAAGGTTCACCGAAAGTGGGTCACATTTTCCAGCTCAGAGGTCGTCTGTGGGCCACGCACAAGTCTGCGCTCTCTTCCTCCGTGCATTCAGCCGTTCCTCACTCTGCCTGTCACATGCTCACTCCTGTAGGGAGACACCACACTTCTGCTGTTGTCTCAATGTGCATTTTACTGTGTCAAGATGTGCTCATTAAAAGTGCGGTAGGCAAAAAAGTCTAAATCGTTTCTGCTGTGAACAAAAGCTAATCTCAGTTTTGTTGTCGATTGGAAATGAGTCCAGACTCTTTGTGGGTAGATAGAAGCAGTGGGGGTACAAAGTTTTTCCTACAGACCATATTCCTCTATTTGGCTTCATTTTTTTTTTCCAGAATCAACTTGAACTGTGTGTTATTGAATTTTTCACCAAAATTTTCTTTATTGATTGACAAGTATCTGGTACATTAAAGGTGCAGTATGCAACCTGGTAGACTCCTTGTAAAAATATTTGAATTTGACCATGTTCCGTCCATGTAATTCTTTTTAAATGCATTTTGTGATGCAATACAAAGACTTAGTTCAAAGTGTAATTCAGAAAGGTTGTTCTTTGCTACATTTTGACTCCTTAGGTTCTTATTAAACACATGTTCAGGTCACAGAGTCCTTCTGCTGTGGAATCTCACTGAATCTGACTGAAGCCTAGCTGAGGGGTAATAAAAATGAGTGGCCTGGCTTTGTGGTTGTTTGTGTGAACTGAAACGACTTTAGCTGCTTTTAACTGAGGGCTTCTTAATGGCACGGTACAGTTCTCAAAAGAAAGCTGCATAAGGATGTACTGTCATGTAACATAATGTCATAAAAATACATGGAATATGTCAAAAATACCCACAGACATCCAAAACATGCATTATTTTACAATTCATAGCAAGATTAAAAGCTAATAATAAATACGTTACAGCAGTTTACAGAATACAGTGGATATGATAACCAACCCTTTTATGGAATCATGCAGCATGTCTTTTTCAACACTCCCATCACTTATCATAGTAAAAATGCTTCCTTTTCTTCATTGAAATGAGTAAGGACCATTCCTCATTAATTTCAATCAAATTCTGCCTAAAATTAAAGAGGCACTATTTAACTTTTAGCCTGTAGAGGGCACAGATCCCTCTAACACACAATGTTCATATTCTGGTGACAGGTTATATTTGGGGTTTCTGTTCAGCTGAGGGTACTGTGACGTATATTAAGGGTGCTCCTTTAACCACTGCTGGAGAAAATGTAAATGTGAGCTAGAAAAAAGCTCTACTTCAAACAAAAGGAGACTGGAAACAAGATGATTTAATTTCATATGATCCATATTTGTGGTTACATTATCCTTTTACACAGCAGACTATCATCTACAGCACAGAAACCATGTATTGTTCTGCACACTTCATGTAAACAGTATCTTGATACACAGTATTTTTGTCATATTTTCCATACGCCTGTGCTGTACTACACATAGGTCACCAGTGTAACTCGACACCTCACACGAGGACACCCTCAACTCCGCACAATACAAAACTGTTAGTGACCTGAGGTATCTGAACAGCTCTGATCATATCTGACACCAACAGGGAACACAAATATCAAACCATTCACAATAGTAGTGAGTGCTGCAGAGTACAATTTGATGTAAATATGATGCACATGATTTGAGCACATTTTTCAATATGCAAATTTGTGTTCAAAATGAAAAAAAAAAGAAATAATAATAATACAGTAACAAATAATATGTTTTACGACTAATTCATATTGTTAATTCATGTGTTTGTTTGTTTTTAATTAAGTCATTTCCACTGTTTTAATGTTCTCCAAACAAACCAGGCAAAAATAATAATGAAAACATGATTGGGTCCAGTGATTTGAAAAATACATAAATGCCTCGTGTGTGATCCGTGCGTGAGGGGGACAGAAATCACTCACTCTGCTCATGCTTTCGTGCTCTTGCGATGATTTGTTGGAATTCTCCGCCACCAACAACGAGGGCTTTGATGACGCGCTCCTCCTTTCCTCACACACATCCATTCCGCCACTGCGCATGCTCTGTCCACGATCACTGTGCGTTTGTGTGTGACACCACCATCATCTCCTTCGATCTAAATGAAAATCTTTCAATCCAGGGAGGTTTTATTCACCGCCTCTCATTTCCTTAAACCTCGACCATTATGTCTGACATGAATAATTCTTTCATTATCTGAGGCTGTATTTAAGAATAGTTTCAATCTGAACAAAAGCAGCAGACGTCTGTCGTTTATTGCTCCTCGCTGTTATTATTTTGGCAGATGTATTCTTTTGACTTCACCTCTGCAGCTCTCCAAACAGCCATCACCGTTTCCAAGATTTTGATGATGGAAATTAATGAGGAGCCTGCAGCGAACAGACGCTGTCCTCTGGTTGCTAAGAGACTCCTGTCAATTATCCAACCTGCTTCGAAAAATACGAAGAGAGCGTTGGAAGACGAGTAATAAAACGAAGACGGCATTTGAATAGACTCTGTTTTAGATAGTTTTCATTCATTCGCAAATCCCCACAATCAAAACAACTTTTCACACGTCCGATTTGATTTACGGCCAAAACGTCTTGACTTTTACGCACCTTTTACGCACAAACCCCACTCAGCGCTGCGCCTTTTACGCGCCACTTTTCAGCATCGTCCAACGTAAAACATCAAAGTGCTCTTTGTGTGTTTGCTGTGTGTTTCTGGCGGTTGAAGACGCCGAGGCCTCGCTTCCATTCAGCGCCAGGCCGCTGTTGTTGCCACAAAGCGCTTTGAGACTTTTACAACCGGGGGAAAGGGCAGCCATTGAGATCAAACCCGCGCTTAATTTATAGCGTTTTCCAGCGTCAGCTCCAGAGAAGGCAGCTCCAGCACCGGGCGCCATGAGAGGAACACTGGAAGAGTCCCGTATCCAGACGTGGCTTCTTTTTAAACACAATACCACCTAATGAATATTCACAAAGTCTTAAATTATGGTTTTATGGAGGTCGCAGTGCCGTAAAAGATGTGCAAAGAGAGAGGGACAGGTTGTAAAATAAGTGACAGAAGCAGAGAAAAAGTCACGCATAGTTCAGCTGTCGGCACTGGCCGCTGCGCAACCGGAGCCAAGAGTTTAAGAGCGTTTACAGTGTTATTGGCTCCACTAATAACTACTGCACACACACACACACACACACACACACACACACACACATACACAGACACAGACACACATTATCTATCTGCCCCCGCTGCTCACCTGAGCCTCATCCAACGGGGAGACCTGCGTGTTCTGCCCCAAACTGCTGCTGCCACCTGGAGATGACACCCGGATTATAGTACTTCAAAAGGAAAAAGAAAATGAGTACGCAGAGTGAAGTGTCCCGACATAGAAGAGGAAGAAGAGCAGGACGGAAAAGAGAAGGAGGAAGAGGAGAGTCAACAAATACACAATATGATGATATGATGAATTAAAACTAATATCAAAAGTCGCAGCAGAAACAGAAAAGCCACCACCAAATGTAGAAGTCACAAAAACACAACAAACAAAAAGAGTCCCTGAGTTGAGAATGACACTCAGAAAAGAAACAGGAAAAAGGTAGGTAATGATAAAGTCATAACACAATTCAAATTTCAAAGTTTCAAAATCAAAGTTCCAACCAATATTTATGAATACAATTATGCATATTAAACAGTTAAGTTAAAAACACATTTAAACGCCACAATACACATTCAGAAGTCATATAAATAAATAAATAAATAAATAAATAAATAATGAGCAGCTGTAAAACTCTACTGGTTTAGTTTTAATGTGATGATAAATGTTGCATATAATAAACTCATCATCAATAAACAATATAATAATACAGTTCACAGGGTTTATAATTTAAAGCATAAACAGAAATTAAAAAAAACATGACAGAACAAAGAGCTGAACAGATGCTAAACTCATAATACACGTGGAGGCCTTGTAGAAGTCTAATGGTCTTCTGTTTGCCACCAACATTATTTTCACCACAAACTTACACCATTTTTTTTAACAGACTAGAAACATTGTGACTTTTGTAGTTTGTTGAACCTTCTGGCCCACCGTAGGCATCAGACTGGAGCAGATAGGATGGCCCGCCGGTGCCTCTTGTCATTGTCTTTATGGAAACAGTGCATTGAAGTTAGGTCTCGCCTGTGATTTGTGGCCCGGCCAGTTTAATGTCCACTTTTATGAGGCACTGTGAATTATCAAAGAGGAATTACTGTTTAGATTTACAACAAAAATCACCCCACAGCCCCCAAACGCCCTTCCCTTCATCCCGTTGCCTCGGTGACCACATGACCTCATGCTCATGTGATATTTAGATGGCGAATGGAAAGAGGAGTCTCCTGCAGGAAAACATGTCTGACCAGGATTTGACTGGCAGTCTCCTTTTTGTCATTGTCCTTTACACAATGGACAAAGTGTGCACTAATACAAATAATACAGTTCATGATTTATGAATCAGTCCTGCTTTTCAGTCTCCTGAAAACAAAACCTATGTCCTGAGTGCTGAACAGCTTTCAAATGAGCAAAAAAATGAATAAAAAATGCTTTGTTCATATTTAACTTAAACTGTTTTTACAATGGTACCAACAACCAGTCATTTTGACCCCCAGCCTTACCCCTTTTGGTAATGGAAACACACCAGAACTGACCCGGTACCCACACCAACCCACACCGTACCCTACCACCAGTGGAAGTGACACTCAATTGACTGTTTAGTGTCTCATGTTCAAGTTGTCCATTTTACATGATAAGAAAATGAGTGTAGTAAGCACATATTGTTTATTTTTCAGTGCAGACATTGACACAACATGGTGTAACTAGGACTTGAGTGTCTGTGAATACCTGCAGAGATAGTACTGTATGGTGTAACGCTGCCTTCACGTGTTCCGTGTTTCCAAGATGGAGGTCTATTTTCTGACATTGTTGTGTTCATGTGCTCACAACTCAAAATGGAAGTTTAACATTAAAATACAAATATAGCTTTACGTTTAAACAACAACAAACAATCATTAGCTTTTTCCAACTAGTAAAGCTCACTCTTATGAAGGTGCATTTTCATAGAGTGCGCCACTATTTTTTTTGCACATATGACACATGCAAAGATTACAAAAAGGCTGGTCACTGTCAAAAACACAAAGTGATGTTACTGTCAGTGTGCTCTTAATCGTCACTCTTTGTTGGTATAAAAATAACACTGTTTATTAGCTGTGGACATAGAGTAGCAGCCTGATGTGTTTAAAGCAGGGCAGTTCCACGAGTGGCCTTTAAAAAAGTTTTGCAACGGTGGTTTAGGTCGACTTATGAGTCCTAGACGCCATTATCACACACTCACATGAGCTCTGTGATACAATCAATACAGCATCTTAGAACATGTTCGCACAGATCACCCCGAGCACTACCTGACATCTGGACTGAACCTAATCTCTCCTGGTTCTCTGCTTGCTGCTGTTGGAATGATGCTGTGTGCAAAAACGGAGGGAAAACTCATTAGAGGTGATATTGATTAGACCTCTCTAAGTTGCAGAGAAAACGAAAAAGAACAGATGGATTTTTTTTTCTCCGAGAACGCTGTCTTTTTGTCCTGTTCCAACCGGCAGCGGTGGGGGTGGGCTGCTGACCGGTCAGCGCTGGCCGAGTGATGCACGCTGCCTTTGTAAACAACATCAGCAGTGAAGGACGGTGATGCGGCCGGCGAAACGTGTCGCTGCGAAAATCATTCTGCAATAACGTTCACAGTGAAAGATGGTGGCTGCCACGCTACAAGACGCCGCACTCCACTTTAATTCAGCTAATAATCCAAACATTAAGAATTACGTCTTCATATTTCTTACCACTGTGTCACGCTCAATGAAATATTACAGCGTTAAGCTAAGCAAACAAAAGTAAAAAGCTGACTGCATGATGGAACGCTGGAAACACTTTGCTCTGGGTGCTACAAATCCCCAGAAGACAGATGCATATTTGGGTCTGAGTAATGGTTTCAATGCATGTTTAACTGTTTCATTTCACATTCCGGGGCCCGAGGAGGAAACTCACCTTGCCTGCAGGTTCTTGAAGTCGGCTTGGATCTGCAGCCGTGACGTTGACCTCTACCCGCCATGCAGCACTGACTTACTGAATAACTTCTATGAGCTGTGTAATGTTTAACAGGCTACAGAGGGGCTGTGCATGCTTGTGTCTGCGGGGGGAGTCTGTGGGATAGATGGGGGATTCAAACAGGAAGCAGCAAAGGAGACTTTTCATGCACAGAGTACTTTATGAACGCATGGTCATTGGTTAGTATAAGGAGGGTTCAAATGGGCAACTTCGCATTTTGTCCTGAGTCAAGTGCAATGCTAAGGGGCTGGGCTAGTCCACTTTGTGATAGGGTTGTGATCATTTGCAAGGCTAACATTTTAGCCTGTTAGCATGCACCATATTAGTTTAGGTCAATAATAAGATGCTAGAGTTTCATTTGTGGATGCTTTCTTGGAAATCAGAATATCAAAATGCTCTTGAGATGTTAAAACAGTGGCAATTGGGCACCACCAGGACATCATGGAGAGGATGGTCTATGTTGTTATGTATAGCATCCATTCTGCTCACACAAATTATCCAACCTTTTTTCCACTTTGAAGTTCAATCACATTTTATGGGAGCCCACATCTCCACATACAACAATTAAAGCTAACACTTCATATTAATAACACATTATTAGGCAACAATATTTGTACAATATTATATGTAAAAAATAGTTTATAAATATTGTTGTATTTAATTTGCGCCACGTCCTTTTTTAGCCTATTTTTATAAAGTATTTGATGAAGAATCTGTGCAGTTACAATCGTCAGAATTTAAAGTGAAGAGCAGTTGAGCATGAACGGTGCCCTGTGGAGCTCCACTGATCGTAAAAACCAGTGGAGTCAGAGTTACAAACATGACAAAATAATATCGTTGGCTAAATTCTGGCACATTTTTGTTTTTATAAAATGTTTTCTGCGTCCTCCAATGGGCAACAACATGCAGTTACTTCCATCCAAGGCAGGTGTTGTATCATGTACTGTAGTGTGGATATGGTCTTACCTTTTAAATGAAGTCTGTTTGCTGTAGATGTCCTCTTTAAGTCCTCCCACAACCGCACAACCATTTCAATTCAGTCTAAAAGACAGAGTTCCCCAGCCGGACATACTGTGGCTGACCTCTGAGTTAATAAGTGATCCCGTTAATGAATGAGAGATCCACCCCCGCACCCTTTAGCTTTTTACTTTATCCTAATCTAACATGGTGTTTATAGACTGGTCAGCACCAAAAGAACCAAACTAAATGTCAAATTTCCCAATTTCACATTACTCTACTGTAAAGCAGTACATTACAGACACTAATTATGGCATCACATTTTCTCCTAAATAATTAAGTGACACTCAGTGAGTAGATATATAGTATTCTTTAAAGCAGTAATGGGCAGGGGTCATGTAATAAAAGGTAATGTGTACACAGAGACCAGCCTCCAGACTATACATGCTTAAGTGCTTTTTGCAGACTCATTACTTTAAACTCTAACTCCTGTAACTCAAAGTCTGGTTTGTCATAACAGCTTACAGTCAAAAGTGTTCCCCGTGCGCCGCTCTTTTGTCGAGAGTCGAGAAGCAGTTTTATGGTACGCATACTTCAAAACGTAACCCATAACTTTTGTTGTCATAGGTGAATTAAAGTCGAGTCGCGTAAATATTTGGCAGACTTTCGTTCCTCAAATAAGACGGCGTGACAATATAAAAACACACGTGTGAATGGGAACGTGCGAGCTGCAAGTGTTTGATATTCCCATATGGAAGCAATCCAAGCTCACCGTGATGAAGATGGAAAGCCGACTAACGGTGAATACGGAGGGTTGTAATAATGTAAGTGTAGGTGAAGGAGCGGGCCATAAATAAGTGATGTTTGGAGATATGCTTGCACGTGTGTGGCTTTGGGCTCGGAGAAAGGGGCCCGGAGAGCGGAGGGGAGGGGGGGTGGCTATTGTTTTAAGAGGCGATTTCCGAGTTGAGGCTTAAATGTTTGGCCTCGTGAACTGAGCGGTTTTATCAGTCTGGGTGTTGACAGAGCGAACGGGCTTCAGAGGCTGGGGAGCGGGGCTGGAGAGGCAGGACTAGGAGTAATCATGTGCGGGGAGAGATATGGAGAGGTGTAAAGAGGAAAATGATCTGTCATGTCAGGATGTTAAGAGATATGGCTCCCTCGTATGCGCGGGCTCGGGAGGCTGCCGCCACCCTCACAATGTGCCATAACGTTTACGCTTGATACGTATTTGCTTACTGTTGGCGTTTAAACCACTGAGCGAAGTCAGTCAGTGGAATTTTATTGACTGTTTGCAGCTCTGTGTTTAGTCATGGATTAATCAGGTTTAGTCCTAGTTAAGTCTTTATGTAAGCCATTAAAAAGCAGTGTTGTTGGCGTTAGAGTCGCTCACTACGGATGTTTCGATGGAGTTCTCACCTCTAGATAAAAATGAATAATGAATGTTATTTATGTAGAAATAAGCTGGAAGAACCACCCTTCTCTTGCATTCCTCTGTATTCTCTCTAATATACTCCTTGACTGGTGATATAATATAGAAGAGTAGGTGGTACTTGTAGAGTCAGATATTCTATAGGTTGGATTGTGAAAGGTTTGAGAATTACAGGGCTGTTCCATTTTTAGCTCAACTTACACACATACTGTCATGAGAATGAAATAGAATAGCCATGTCCTAATAAAACACCACTTAATATTAAGAAGACACTTACACAATTGTAGAAAATGGTCAAATGCTGTTGTATGTTCTTTGAGTGAGTCGACATAGTGTGCAGTGGGATTGCTCAGATGAATACTTATCCACGGCTTATTCAAAAGGTCAAAGTTGAATTGATTCAAGGTATATTCTTCAGGAAGTGGCACCAAACACCAATAAACGAGACCCAAGGTGTCAGCCCAAAGAAGATTTTTTGTGTAGAGACTGGACTTCCATATTCTGAACCTTAATGGTAAAAATAATAAGTTTATAGCCTCTTCAATAATAAAGATATTAAGGACAATGTCATGGCTGAGCATGTTTTCCAGTCTCCAGGATGCTTCCTTGGGAGAACTTCTTTGGAGGTGTGTCCAATCCACAGCTCCTCAAAGGACTGAGTCTTTGTTTGGCTAAAACGCCAAGGATGCATCTATGGATCCTTCAAGGTCTTTCCTTACCCACAATGCACCGCAAATGTTTTGAAAAAATGTGAGGAAGTGCAGCTAAAAGAGGAGAACTTTCAGATGAAGTACAAGTGTACATTTGCTGTATTCATACAAAGTGTTCTATATTCATAATGTCCTCATAAACTGCAGTTTTATTTTGCGTTAATGTTTCATCACTGCTGTTATTGTTCATATTATGGCTTCAGTGTGTATAACATGAGCTGATTGTTTCTATGGGCTCAGAAATGCAAAACAAATCACGTTCAACAGGTTTTGTTTCTCAGGAGGCAGAGCAGGTCATCCAATAACCAGAAGATTGGAGGTTCCATCCCTGCTTCTTCCAGTTCATACTGTCGCTTTCCTTGCTCAGTGTCTGTGGCATGTGTGGAGTATGAATGAGCGTGATTGTGGGGGGCACCGTTTATGGCTGCCATGGTGGTCTGCGCCAGGGCAGCTGTAGCATACCACCACAGTGTCAATGTGTAAATGCAAACTTGATTTAAAGTACTTTGAGTGCCCAAGAAGGTAGAAGAGCACTGTAGAAATGCATTTTTACCATTTACATGTGGAATGAAATAAAATAAACATCAGCTAATGTAACCAACGATGAACCATGATATTCCATGAACCATGTTCCTTGTCCTTTTCTTACAAGCCATGGATCAGTATCAGACTCTCACTACAATCACACTGTGAGTCTAAAAACTATTTGATAATTTAATCATTCACATTGTATATTATAGTCATTGTATAATTAATTATATATAACTGAGTAAAACAGAACTCTAAACACTTTTTTAAAAAAATTTCTCTAGAGAAAAAAAAAAAACAATGTTAAAACTGTGGGCGGCTTTTGATGATGCTCCTGGGCCTAAAGTCTGTTCCAAAAGATGCTCATGTAGAGTTATATAAGACTCAGACCTGACTCTGGAGCAGCTGCCTCTGAAGCAAGGATCCTGGAGATTAGGAAACGGAAAAAGTCTGCAGGAAATACATTGATTTAAGTTTGGAGTCAGTCGGAGTGTTTTTACTGAGCAGCAGGGGTTTGAAACAAAGTGGATCGGGTTCATACATGCAGCCCCAGAACTTAAGTCAGAAGGAAACATCTTCATAATTCACAACATTTACATTAAAAGCAACATGGACACTTTTCCATTTTTCTCTTTTTTATTTTTATGAATGTTATCTTTTTTTTTTATTTATCTGCACTGTGCGCATGCATTTTTGCCCAAAAAAGAGAAAAAGGAAGACAACGGAAACAAACACCATCGATCAAAAAACAAATGAAACCACTATCAATGTGTAAAAAAGAGACCCGACCTACGGCATAAATAGGCAGTTTCATGTTGTTGGAAATTTCAATTAATTGCAACGTCATCATCATCATCATCATCATTATAATCATCATTATCATCATCATCAATCATTGCCATAACAACAACAACAACATAGAAGTGAGAAGTACAGTAAAAAGTGCACCATCATCATTTAACTTAAAAACTATACAGCTGCCAAAGATAAAATTGTTAATGATAAACTTCTAACAATATAGAAATGTTTCCACGATAATTGTTCCACAAAGAAAGGAAGCTATCATTTTTCTTTTTTTGTTTAAACACTAGAGTTGACTATGTTTCACTCGGGTGATCCGGCCCGTTCCATGGAAGCCCACGTTAGCCACTGACAGAGACATAATATTCCAAAGGCAGGTCAGAATGAAGCCATACAAAAGTCATAATTATGAGACAGAGGATATACATTTACTGCAGCCTCCTCCTGCAAACTGACCCTGGATAAGACATACGTTATTGTTAGAAAATAAGGTTTAAAATCAGTAACATATCTGTCCCTTTGCCTTACAACACACAGACGCCATTTTCTTGTTTGTCTTTTTATTCAATCAAAAAAGAGAACTACTTGGTGGTGGAGCAGGTCCAGATGTGGGTTTGACTTGACAGTAATTGTATGGAGGCTGATTTTACTGGATGTACTTGCTTGAGACTGACACCGGTAAAGCAACACTATGAGACTAACACTCCGACAAGATTCTTTCTTTGTGGAGTTTGCGTATGTACAGATATGTACAATAGGTTCGCTAAAATGCTATTGCCATTCCACCTTTAAGGTCCAAACTAAATGGTGCAGCTGGATCCACTGCCAAATGTTGATCGGTCAACAAAGGATCCTCACTTCTGTGCAACAAACGAAGCTTGTCTTGTTTCTAACAAAAGCATCATCTCTGTCGTTGCTGTTTGTGTTTTATGTTTTTTCACGGGCTGCAATTTGTGCAACCATGCTATCAACACACAGTTTAATCCATAGTACGATAGCATTTGCTAAACCAGACTTTACCCCAAAGCAAACCAGGTGAATACCAGACTGAACTTGCGTCTCACAATTGTGACTATTGTATCTCACAGCTTCCACTATTGACTATTTTTGACCTACCTTTGGAAAAAAAATGAATTCTCTCATCGGCCTTAACGGGCTTCCGTACTGTCCCTCAGTTTACATGACTTTTGTTCTTGTTTTGAATCATAGTTCATTGATTTTTTTTCTTCTTCTTTTGCAGTTTGAGTCTGAAGTCCATCCAGCTGTAGAAGTCCCCATTTCGGAGACTCATTAGTTCTTTTACGACGATTGGAGACAGCAGGGCAGTCCAGTGGCCTCAGTGAAGACAAACCCAGCCCCCCCCCTCTCTCCCCTCACCCTTTACCCCCTCAGTCCAACATGTACACTCCCTCCCTCCGCTCCCCAGCCCTTTACTCCTTACATTACATTGGCTTGTGGCTCTTCTCAAGACAATCCTCACTCCCTGTTGCCTGTGAACCAGCAGCTCCGGGTGTACTGCCCCCTCCTCCTCCTCCACCACCACCACCTCCTCCTCCTCCTCCTCCTCCGTCACCTCCCCCTCCTGCTCCCGACCCAGTGGACCCCCCAGCGCCTGACCCGTTATCCCTCAGCTCCTTCTCCCTGCGCTCCCGCTCCACCGCCTCCTGCTCGCTCTTGCTGCTGGGGAACTTGTCCTTGTTGTTCTCCTTCTTCCACTTCATGCGCCGGTTCTGGAACCAGATCTTGACCTGCCGCTCTGTCAGGGCCAGTGCGTGTGACACCTCAATGCGGCGCTTGCGGGTGAGGTAGGGGTTGAACAGGAACTCCTTCTCCAGCTCGAGGGTCTGGTAGCGGCTGTAGGTCTGGCGGCCTCGTCTCCGGCCGGCAGCTACTGGGGGGGACACACGGGGGGGGACGGGGGGGGAGGACGGACAGAGAGGGACACACATCAGAGACACGTCGTTAGACAAGAGAAGTCTACAAGGTCACATGATCCGTGTGTATTCAGCAGGTCTGGGACAGCTCAGCACATATGGAAGTCATATAGTGGAACTCATGAAAAAGCAAAGTCATGTAAAATGTATAAAGAAAAGTTATATTCTTATTTTAAATTTCTCATAATTCATGTTATTTACAACTCTTTACTACTATCACTCATTTATTTTACAAAACCTGTCTAAAAACTAAGACTAATTTGCTTAAAAGTCAAATAAGATGCATCCAACTGGATTCTTTCTTGCATGGCCTGAATTATACTCATTCATTCATATTTATTCATCAGTGCTCATCGTTAACATTTTCTTACCATTTCCTTATTTTTTTTATTTAGTATTTTTTTATGCTATTGTTAAAGCAGCCATTTTTCACTGATTGTGCTCGGACCACCACAAACACAGCTCTTAACTGTTCTTTGGGTGGAGTTCAGGCTATGGTATGTTTTGATATGTTTTATACAGTTTAGGAAACACTTGTCCTTTTCTACCATTATCAACAGTATTGAAATGTCCTCTGTGTAATGACCTTTTGTTAATCTTCGTCTAATCAAATGTATGAATTTGAGGAGAATATGTCTGACTCATTTTTCATTTTTTGATTTTAGACTCTAACGGCATGTCCTGCTGCTGCTGGAATACTGAGGAATAGTGTTTGAAACAGCTGCCGCTCTCTGGTCCAGGTTCCGTCATGGTCCAAGTGAGCCCTGGCATGCTTTTGCAGCGAATCAGCTTGTTTCATTTGGTATAATCTCACATCACAACCATCACAAGTCAGTCTTTATCAAACAGGAATAAGATTGAAGTCTAGTTCCCAACAAACACAAACAAACTTTACCGTGCATATTTTTGATGTATTTGGAGCTTCTAGCCTAGCATCTGTCACAGCCTGTCCATCCTGGGAGTGGATCCTCCTTCTCTGGTTTTCCCTCAAGTTTCTCTTTTTTCCCACAGCTGGGTTTTTGGAGTTTTTCCTCGCCCTGATGGAGGATCTAGACCTGGGGCTGTTGTCTTGAACACTCTACTTGTCTGTTTGCTGCCTTTTGTCTTTGTAAAGCACTTTGATACTGTGCTATATGAATTTTATTGCCTGCTTTTACTTATTTAACGGCGTATTTATTTGTCACTCATAGGTGAACAAAAGATAAACTTTCTGTTCACTTTATAAATACCTTGTATAAAGTACAGTTTGAATTCATTTCAGGTACCAAGTCTAAACATATCAATACATGTATCTGTCATTTAGTTGTCAACTTATACACCTATTCTCTCTGCACCTTCTTCTCCCCCTGCACTACACACTATATATATATATAACAAATATATGCTATAGGCCTATATCTATTTTACCATTCTAAGGCCACTGTTTAAAAAAAAGAAAATTATAAATAAAACAGACTAATCCCGGAGACACATTTGGTTTTGAGCATTTAGCATGAATATTTTTAAGTGCACAGCAGCAGGTACTTGCACTTACACTAGTGTTGATGACTCATGAATAGGCTATATTTACATTGATCATTTAACCATGAAGCCATCCTTTCAAAGACAAAAGGACATATATTTAGAAAACTGGAAATAATCAATCCAAAAATACTTCAAAGGCATATTTTCGAAAACAAACCATTTAGTTTTTTTGTTTAGTTTGTTTTTTTTTAATTTAATTTTGATTGTATTTATTTATTTTGGTTTAATTTTAACTTTATTTTATTTTATTTTTAATTATTTGATCATGTTCAGTCCTGCACACAGAAAAACATCATTTGTGAAATTACAAATGGGGCTTTAAAGATAGAAGACGTTTTGTCCCTCCTCCAGATAATGATTTGAAATGTATGTTGTTTGTTTTTTCATATTTTTATATCGTATTATAATCAAAACCTTGCACTTCTGTGTAATAATGCATCCATGAGAGGCCTTTCACTCCTACAGCAGCTAAAAACACAAAATCCAGACTTTTAAGTTACAGGATTGACTGCCATAACGTCATTTATGGTTTTCGGTCATGTGAAAAAAAAATTTTTTCTAACTTAACACCGTTCATAATTGCTTCTAAACACATCTATACAACTAAAAGAAAAATGCGACTGTAACGCATTTCCATCTGTTTGTTATAATTGTTGTATTCTACAGCTTTGCACATAATGTAGAGGTTGTTATCCGTTAAGTCAAACCCACGCTCTGAACTCATATAGACTCCGCGGTGGACAGTGTGGAGGGATTGTTCTCAGTGTTGTGTTGTGAACCATGTGATCCTCATGTGCTTTAAATGTTCAGGAGAGCCATGAACGGAACACACACACACACACACACACACACACACACACACACACACACACACACACACACACACACACACACACACACACACACAACCCTTTACACACAGCTATAAATACGCCGTAAACACTTTGGGCCACACATCAAAGTTACGCGCAGGTTTATAATGAACCAACCTTACTCGGCGCGAGATAATTATTCACAGAACCACCAGGACTGCTCCGGCACACGCGCACCAACAGCCATCAATATTTAATAATCATCATCTGAAAACACTGCGTAAGTTTTCCACAATCATTTTTTCCCCTCCATACTTAACGCTTTTGCCCATTGCGTCTTACTCATTTGACCTTTTACGCACAATTTTACTGCTGTATTAAAATATAACGCAAGTATATTACGTATCTTTGTTTCTGAATCACTACAAAAGATACAAAACTCTTCGATGTATGAATCCCAAATCCCAAATAAGTGAACTCATCAATAATACATTAGATCTTATTAACACAGCACATTAAGTTATTATGTTTCCATGAAGCAGTTTGTCTTCCTCTTGGATTATTGTGCCATAAAAGGGCTGCTGTAAAACTGGAGCTCCAGCCTCTTAAATCATAAATCTGAAGGGAAATTTAGATTTGATATAACCAAGAAGGAGTTCACTCGTTTGCGTAAATTTGCGCAAAGAAACACGGAACACAGGGAGTTGGAAATGAAAAATACTTCATCAGAAATGTATTTTTGTTCGTGTCTAAGAGCCTACCTACAGCGCACGCACGCAGACACACACACATCGCAGTTACAGACCTAACTTCGCGGATTAGATTAACCCAAAGAGCAATGACTTGGCTGGAAGCGCATTTGCTCTAATCACATCCAGTCCGTATCTGAACCGAGAGCATTATATTATGTCTCAAAGCCCGCAGGTAACGGCCACCAAAACATCTCCATCTCCATCCGAAGATACATCTATTACTCCCAGAGTCCTGCGGGAGCGCGTGGACCCTGATGGACTCCCTGGATCCCCGCGTCCAGGGTCAATCTGTGGCCACTAACCGCTCATGGCGATTCACAAGACACAAGACACAAGACAGGAGAGGTTTATGGAGATCAGTCAAGGCGCAGTATGTCACTACAAGGCAACTTTTTAGCTTTTCAAATCGTTTATAACTGTGCTATTAATACATTTCTGTCATATTGTTTGGAGTGATTCAAGAAGTATTTTACGCAGAACTAAAAACTGTTATAATCACGAATTGGATAGCTTTATATTTGATGAGCTTCTTTTTTCTTCTCACACTTTTCCAATCATTTATATTGTGTTTCAATCTAGAGTTCTATTGCACATTTAAAATGATTAATAAAGTTTTGTGCACACTGAGTCCAAAACAAGACTAATGATAATTTTATCGTTTAAAACTAAGGATAAGTCTCGTTTAAACCGATTCAATATACTCTAATGTAGATAATGAATTCATATTGTCTTTTATCCTAATGTGCTTCCAAGATTTTAAACAATGAAAAGCATTCTCCTGATGGAACAGTCAAGTACTATTTACCAAATGCAAAACAACACTGTTACTATTATTATTATTATTATTATTACACTACAAAAAAAAAAAAAAAAAAAAAAATCAACACAGCAGGAAAATACTGAAAAACAATGGTATATTCAAAGAATGCAAAAACAACATGTAGCTCCAACAACAGACTAAGGACATTTCTTTGCGAAATAGTGAGCCGCAGTATAGTCATGGAGTAGCAATTAGCATGTGAGCATTTACAGCAGAGCTCAACCGGGCTTTATAGTAATGTGTAAAACAGATTTGCATTTATTAATGAGAAGTTGACCTTTAACTGATGAACTGGATGCTCACTGGAAAGCGTTATGAGACACACATCTTTGAAGAAGCTTGTGATGACATCTTTGATCCAACTGCATTAAAGGTACAGAATGTATTTTATAACATAGAAAAACACCTGATAAAAACTTAAAAGTGGTTGAATTTTTTAATGCTGCTGTGAGTCATTTTGAAAAGGACAACTCTGCTATCTTAAAGCTCGGGTAGGCGTTTTTCCTCAGTGTGCATCTAGAATATTGATCAAATAAAATAAAGTTTGCGCACAATGCAGTTTAAGCAGGGGTTTAAGACTTCAAACACAAGCCTTACTTTTGAGAATGATGTGCTCACTATTATGAAATTGTGCTTATAATGAATTTGCGCATGTTTACGTAACGTTTAAGAATTTCCAAAATAAAAGTCTTCTGCCTTGCATTTGTTCTTTTGAGCTTAAACTATAGAAAGAATAGCCTACTGTTGTTTTATTTGTATCCAAAGCGATGTAATTCTAAAACGATACATTTATAAGGCTGCATGTTTTTGCTAAGGGATACCGTGACCTGCTGCAGTGGACTGGAGGTTATTGGGCGCCACATTCACTCCTGTCATCAGTCGTGAATTAACAGGAACAGGGAACCCTTTCCAGGATAAAATAACACCACGGACTCTTTGATGCCAGATTTTTTTTTTTCCTGAACCGGAGCAGGACGCACGGGGGAGTGTCAGTCCGTTCAGTTCACCTCCACAGGCCTGTAACACTGTAAACACACTGTAAATCATCCGGGGTTTTACATTCTCCGTTTATTTAGCCCGCTCTTCCACACTTGAATCACCACACTTCTCTTTTATGATCAGAGAAAATGATAGCAAGCCGGGACTGTAAAACATCCCCAGCCTTATTACGTACGAAACCTTTACGCAGCCAATTAGATAAGTCCAGACAAACACGGGACAGTTGGCAGTTGACATTTGGGGAGAAGGAAGGGCCCATGTTTCCACTCCGGCTGCAGACAGAGTGGACGCAAAAGCCACCGCTGCCATTAAAGACGTACAATCCCCTTATTCTCCAGCCTAATCACATTTCTGCCTCCTTTATAGAGGTATCATTCACGTTTGGAAAGTCAGACTGGGATGTTAAACGTTCCGCTTCAGGGCTAGGGGTTATTCGGTTGTTCCCAGACGCGTAGGAGCCCCCTTTGTCCTGGCTCAACAGAAGTAAGTGGAGGTGTGTGTGTCTGTGTGTGTGTGATGCTCTTTACGCAGCGAATTATGAAACGCAGCTCTCGTTAAAGTGGGCTTTCGGAGCTAAACGCGGAGGGCGAGCGCCTCCTCCGACGCGCTCCCAACGTGCAGTGCCGATTTCTGCTATTATAACTAATAAATCCTCTCACTGAGCAAGCCTAATACCCCATCAAACCAGGCAGTAAAGGTGCGCCTGGAAAGTATTCCCGGGATTGACACAGCTGGCTTCCTGTTTGTATTCGACTTTTTGCTGCTCGGTTCGGAGCTGCAGTGGAGCGGCGCGCTGTGAAACCAAGTCCACGGTTTGGAGAATGTATATCATCTGAGTTAAAGTGACATGTAAGCACTTTTAGATCAGACTTTTTCAGAATGTCTAAGAGTGAGGACAAAGGGTGTACAAGCAGCTCACTCTCTGTAAATTTTACTTTTTAAAAAATGGGGTTCTTTGTCTTTGTCTTCCAAAATGCATATATTATTTCATGTCTGCTTGGTGGGGCAGGTGCCAAATGCCAAGTTATAATACCAGCTGTAAAGCCAAACCCGCTCCGTTTACTATTCCTTTATTTTACGATCATAATCATGAAGCCACAAAAGTCCATAACCTCTTTAAAAATACTACTGCAAGCCATAAACCGTCTCCCCTTTCCCTCTCCCCCTTCCTCTTCCACACTCACACAAACACACGGGGCAGAGCCAGAAGAAATATGGGCTTTAAAAACAGACATGTCAATCCTTCCTCCTGTGTCTTGTCAAAAACGCCCTACTGCATAATCACCGCGCGTTAAATCTTCAACAGCTCCACAAAAACGAAGAGTTTTATTAATCATATTCGACTCAAAGCCCAGCCTTAAAGCACAAAACGGATGCTAAACCACAAACAAGAGGCTGCATAGAGAATGTGGAGGTGGATGCATTCAGACTGTACCCAAACCACAACATGAAAGTCTATTTTAAGCTCAAAATTAAAGCTGGAGTAGGCAATTTTGGTCTGTAATAACTTTTGGGAAACCTACGGAAAAAACTCCTCTAAATTTGAGACATTTATCAAAAGGCCATTCATATAGAGCTGTGTATATACATGTCAAATGTTATATTTGTTATGAATATAAATCCATTGTTGACCGACTTAGATGCTATTTTTGTAATATTTTGATTTCTGTGCTACATTATACTTCCTTCTTGTCTAATTTTCTTTAAGTATTGCTTTTGCAGCCTTCAGAAAATGAATTTAACATTATAACTGCTTTAAATGAAACATTACTGCAAGAATTGATATTATGTCAAGCCTTTTTAAATGGCTAACGTATACATGCTCTTTTCTGCACCTTTAACCCTGAAAGCCTCACTTTGGCCTCCTCCATTTTCTACTGCAAAGCTATAGACACCTATACGTGCTGCTAATGTGACAACACACACACATTCACCAGCACTATATACGTTTACGCAGGAGCCGGACGCAAATAGCACGTAGCCTCTGCCAGAACATCATATTCCATTCCACACTTCATAAAGGGCTCGAACAACAAAACGAGAAGATTGCTATGCTCTTAATTCCACAACGAGTGTCTGTCTGTAGCCCGTGGGGGAGCGGCCACCTTGTCTCTAATAACCCCACAGACCACAGGCAAGTCGTAAAAGCAATACACCCGAGTGAGACCTACATGGGTCAACTGTGGCTGCGAACAACGACCTTTCTCCATCTGCTGTGAGCGGGGCTTGGAGGGGCTTCTCATGAAAAGAGGCTCCCAGGTTCACCCCTGAGCCCCCTCCTCTGCTTCTCGCTCTGTATGTGCAGTCTTCAGCCGGGGTTACACTGACTAGCAATTAAACCATAAAGCTCCTCACAAGTTGTGGTGCTGGCAATAAAACCATAAAAGTGCGTTTGTTTCTCACTTTCTACACAGGAAGTTGTAATCACCCTTTTTAAATAGTAGCATTTAAAGCCACTTTCCCAACTTTTCTCCTACGCTGTGCTACGTTTGACTGTGTCTCAGTCCGGAGCGCATCCTCACCTTGTGGTCTCATCCACGGGAAGAGCTGCGTAGGTGACGGACTCTGCTCGGTTCCCTCCGCGTCGTCAGCTCCGAGTCCCGGCGCGCCTCCGAGTTTACAGTCGCTGTACTGGACCAGATCCGCGTCCTGGGCCCCGAATAGGGTCTGCCGCTGGAGCGCGTCGTATCCGTAGAAGTTGCCGGGCTCGCCGTGGCATGTGACCGCGCAGGGGCTTTGTTGGTACGGGTTGCTGGGCAGCGTTGAAGCGCTATGGTGGTAGAAGTCCTGGATCTGCGGGGCGTGCTGGAAGGTGGCTCCAGAGCCCGGGCCGTAGACCACAGTGGGCCGGCTTCCCGCGAGGTCCTGCGCGAAGCCGCACTCGTAGTAGTTGGGACGTAAAGAGTCGCCGCTTTTATATTTGGAAAAGAGCGAGTTGACGAAATAGGAGCTCATGTCTGAAGCGGGTCTCAGTCTCACTCAGAGGGGACACTGCTCTCGCGCTGCGTGGGAGACACACACACGCGCGGCTCCTCAAGCTGCCGCTGTGGCTGACCGCTGCTGTGGCGCTGTGTCCCCTCACGGCCACGACGCACTGGCCGCTCGCGGTGCAAGGAACGGTGTCCGCGGTAACGCTCCCGAGCCGCGCCACAACAACAACGACACAAACACAAACAATCACACCGAGTCCATAAAACACCCAACGAAGACGGATCAGACCGAGAGGCTCGCGTGAAGGAGGAGGAGGACGGGCTCGTGCGCATCACAGTTCCGGTGCTCGCGCTGTAAGCGGGAGCATTGTCGCGCTCTCAAACGGCTTTTCCGTGATTTACTCCTCTGCAAATGAGTTGTTTCATATTTTCTCTCTCCCTCTCCGCGCGCCCTCTCTCTCCCTCGCTCTCCCATCCACGCACGCGCCCCCTGTCTCTCCTCCTCGGCCTAGCGCGTGCCCGTGTGTGTATGTGTACATTTGTGTGTGTGAGTGTGGCTTCAGGGATAATTTGCATCTATTATCAGCTCTTCATCCCATTGGCTTTTCCACGCACATGGACTGACGTGCACGCGCGCCACACACAATCACGCCTTTATTCCACTTGAACAGAGACAAAAAAGAGCACAGAAGAAGAATAAACATAAGAAGATAGAGTGGAGTTTAAGTTAGTGATACTAGGGTGTATTTGGATACATTTACACATCCCTTATATCCTCTCTTTTTACTTCTTTTTTTCAACTCTAAGCTGTGAGGGCTCCGAAATTTCAGCACTCTTAATTGGAACCCCTTTAACAAGAGCCACTCCATAAACACACCCGAAATTTGAAACCAATTTGTCCCGGCGTTTGTCGCCTGCTCCGAACATAAACGGCCCGCGCGTTTTCTGATCACTTTTCTAATAAATATGACGTCCATAAACGCGGGGAGGCCTGGGGAGGCTAATGGGCTCGAGAGTGGCCGTAAACGGACTGTAAAGCGGAGGGGCAGTGCAATGTGCGGCTTGTTTATCGCGGAAACCAAAAAAGGGGGTTTACGACGCGTCCTTTTACGCCACCGAAGGCTGTAAACACCAACAACCGACGACAAATGACACGGGGAATTATATAGTCCTATGTACAGTGTTCCATTTGCACAGGGTCAGTGCAAGTCGACGGGAACTGTTCTGAGGCATGATTTTGTTTATTAAAGCGTTCCTTTAGGCTTCATTGCAATAATTCCCTGCGTTTTTTTCTGCTCACTGATCAATAAAACACAACTAATCTGATCTGTGTGAAAGATATTTTCTCTTTTATAACAGAATCTAAACCAGAACACAGTGCAGTATCACGCTTAATTTAGTTAGACACCCTTTTGCCATAATTTCCAACAGATCCAATATGAGCTCTATCCATCATTCGTCCAAATATAATTACGCGTTTTGAATGTATTCAGCTGATTGTGCTTCAGTTTTGGAATTACAGCCATAATTTCCATTTGCCTCTGATTGTATTGAGTATTGGAAGTATGTTTTACACTTTTAATAATCTTTACGAAGTGTGTGCGGGCAGCGAGGTTTGACGCATACAACAAGCGGCCTCTGTGTGAGTCTGCAAGGCGCGTGCACGTTCACTCCAACACAATTCAAGATGAACACAAACTGGATTTCCTTATTTAGTGTCTTTTCGCAAAACTAAATCGTATATCTTAAAGTCTAGGCGAATTTCGAATGGATTTTTCCGAGCTTTACGCGCACAAAGGCCTGTGTGCAGCCCAAAGGAGCTGGATGTGCACTGCTCCACATATGTTACCTGAGGAAAGGAGGAGGAAACACACCCCGCTGATCCTATACGGCCTGGATACACATTTTTACGCACGGGCTGTTTCAGAGACAAACACAAAATGAACTTTTGTCCGTCCGTGCGTCCTTGGCGTGAATTCGCGCCAGGAAAAATAAACATTTCCTGGCTGCCTATATCCTGCACGCCTATGGCTCCTCCACGTCCCTCGGGCCTTTACCCTTCCTCTCTACGCCCCAAGCTGTGAAAACTGGCCCAAAACTGTTTTAAACGTGTCTGCTCTCAGCCAAAGTCAATGTAATCACCGTCTTTTACGCACGCACTCCGAAGACTAACAGTGAAACTTAGAGGCCGTGTGCGGTAGGTTCAATACAAGGTGTCGCCCCCAGATGAGGTTTATCCGTGGAGCAAGAGTGCCCCCAAGTGTCCAATCAGTGAAATGCCACCCTCCGTCTACTTTATGGTTCTATTAAGTCCACACATAAAGCTCAATAAGCGGTTTTAAAAGCAAACGGCGTGGTGTAATTGTGGGACGGGTTTCAGAGCTGGTTTGGGAAAAGGGAACGCAAATGGAGATGAGGACCAGGACCAGATCAGGAGTGTTACACGGAACTAAAGCTAGACTCAAGCTGTGTGTAATTAATTCTTGCCGTAAAGCAGTAATAGTGCACTGTAAATGTTTGAGCCCGGAACAGCCAAGACACAGGCGTAAAAATAAGGTTTGAAAGCATAAAGAGGACGAGGCCTTACGCTCGTCAGAGGTTTTTAAACTGACAATATCAAACGAAAGAGATGGACTTGGCTGTAAAATAATGGCGTGACTGTATTAGAAGCAGAATCAGCCCGCGCTTACTGTTTTTGCAAATTAACTCTTTCATTTGCAAAAACCGTTTTCACATCAATCAGGTTTGTTTATACACAAACCTCAAAGAAAACAGGATTTGTGGAAATGTGATTTATGGGAAAATTAATTACAATCCTTAAATCATGTTTATGGTGCGCTCTAGAAAAGTGCAATAAAAATAATTTATGAGTATTGTTTTGCAAATAAACTAGTGTTCACATTTAAATTACACATATTTATATAAATGAATAAGTGAATGAGTGAGTAAGTAAATGAAGGAATATTCATATACATTGTTTTATAAATAACAATTTAAACTGCTTATATAATGGAAAAACATAAAATGAATACTTAAATTAAATTTTACTATATTTTTATTGATAATACAATACCATAGCTAACTGCATGATGTAATATTATATTATATTATATTATATTATATTATATCATGATATACATAGCATTGGATTATAATACATTATTATATATATTAAGGGCCTTCACATAAACAACAAAATTGACATTATGTGTAATAATAATAAGAAGAAGAATAATACATATCAATAAAATACAAAATAATAAAAATACATATAAATAAAACTGTGAAATTATTTTTATAACTACATCATATATTTAATGTATATGCAACCTGTTAATATATAGTCTAAACAGGCCATATTATCATTAAATGTGATGCTGTATTATATCACCCACAAGCATCTTGAGACTTAAGAATCACAGTTATAATAATATTAAGAATCACAGTTATAATTATATTAAGAATCACAGTTATAATTAAATTAAGAATCACAGTTATAATTATATCAAGTACTCAATGCCTCACGTATTTCAGCCTACATGTTTAGTTATAATGGTTACTAACACATTATCCACTTTTTCCTCAGGCCTCAAACTCACATCACATTATTATACATCAACGTTTGTTTTCTAATATGTGATATGTCTGCTGTACGTCACAAATGTTTGCTTCAGTGAGACCACTCTGTGCGTCAGCGTGTGTTTTGTGACAGCTCATGTGTCAGACCGAGTGTGAGCTGCTGACGACAGGCTGTAAACACACTGTAAAGAACATTTATTACGGCTCTCTGAACACCGCTCCACTGAGGCACCAGCGCTAAAGCCGCAGCGCCATGTTGGACTGCCCTGTATTTGAGCAGCACCTTGAAGAATCCTGGCTCCCTCCCGCTGCGTGGCCCCAAGTCAGGGCCCCTGCGTGCCCCGGGCCGGAAGAGGAGCCTGGGAGCGTCCAGCGCGGCCCCGCTCTCAGGCTCTCATGCTCCCAGGCTCCCAGACTCAGGGCTCAGTGTGGTGTGGGGCGTTTATGGCCCTGCTGTAAGGACGTATGTGGACGGGACAAAGAGAGGTCAGCGCTCACACGCACACGCACGGACCGGTGTGTGGAGTGGCCCTTTAGAGCCAAACGGACAGAGCCATAAAAGAGGCCAGTCTAAAAAGAGGAGGAGGAAGCGCACACAAAAGTAGCAGCACATTCTCTCTCAGAGCTGTGTTTCAATCTGTGCACTGGCCTTGTTTACACTGATGTCTTAAATAACATAACACACACTGGCATAGGCCTGAAAGTGATTATGGAAATATCTTGTTAAAGCACTGTACACCGTCTGTGTTTTCCATTGCTGTACAGTGTCAGGGTTGGTGCAGTAAAACACGACCAGGGGAGTCATTTTGTCACTGGTGTGGACATGAAAAATGCTCCACAAGACCACAACTGTTTTGAGGATCTTTTTGGCCTTTTCTTTTCATCTCACCCACATTTGGTAAAGTTGGTCCTTGGTAAAGTAAAGCTGATATTCTGACTATTAGGAATATTTTTTTTACTATTTTTACAAATTAGCCTTAATGTGCACATGGTTATCTTTATGTACAACCAAGACTTGAAGTTCATGCAGAATGACACTGTAATGTTCCTGATTCTGGCACACATTATTGCAGATATCTAGATGAGGGAGCACTTGGGAGGCTGGGGTTGGAGTTGAAACAGACACCTTAGAAGTTTCAGGTATTTTTAATACACAGAACGTGAAATTTGCTCATATTTCTTCATATAGAGGTAACATTTCACTTATCATTGCGTTTTACAAACCTGCAGTCAGACTTCAGCAATAATTGTGAAGCTGAATGTCAAGTGTCAACAATGTAGTACCAAACCATGCGTGTGCAAAAAATGTCTATAATAGTCCTGACCATGCTTTTCATTAGTATTTTGGAATAGCCTACTGCAAAAGGAGCGGTTAAAATATGTTTTTGCGCACTGAACCATGACATTTCCCATATGAATGGCTGGCAGAAATATACAGGTTTTATAAATGCAATATCTGTCCATATTGGTAATCCTCCCATGACCATATTCTATTTGCATATAAAATTGCATATAAGAAAATTGCAGAAATACAAAGGCAGGAAAATCTAATCATAAAGGCAACCTACAATAATAATAATGTGCTGGCAGAAAATTGTAAAAACAGGTTAACATGATACGAACCATGAATGAAACATTTCAAGGAGTACATTTTGTTGAGCAGTTGTTAGTATTAGTAGCTGGTAGTATTATTATTGAGTCCACTGGTACAGTTTGTGCCAATACGCAGATTATGTCATAACTGTAAAATCTGTTATTAAACATGGGAAATATTCAGATTTAAACGCAGAGTGAGCCATAAAAATAGCTCTGTTTGAAAAAAGACGGAAGAACAAGTCTGCTCTTTTGTCTCCAGTCTCCCCCTCACCTTAATACCACTCTAATACCCTCTGTGTCTGCGGCTCTTACGACTATTGGTGCACATAAATGATGTCGGATCAGACCGGGACCAGACTGATCTCTAATGTTTCCTCTCTGTGTGTCTTTCCTCAAGCCCTCCCTTCTCTTTTCTCGCGCCGTGTTTGCTTTACAGCCGTTTAGTTCTTAACCTTCACAAATTTATACGCTATAAACTTTTATTGCCGTCATATTCTTTTATTGCGCGTCGCATTCTCTTTCCCCGCTCCACGCTGCTCTTCTGCCGTCTTCCGCTCCAATGTTTTACGACAGTCGGCGGCGGCGCACGCATCCGCTCCTCGCTCATCCCTTCTCACATTTGGTGTACACACATACATGCTTTTTTAGCCGCGAGCGCGACCCCCGGTGCGCGCAGGCAGCTCGGCACATCCTGCTCTTCTCGTGCTGTTTGTTCGAAAATAGGAAGTGTGCAAAACAAGTGACGTGAGAAAGAGGAGGAGGAAGGTGTTATGGGCCTGCGGGGACGCGCGCAGGCGGCGGCTTCTCAGTCCGAGCCCCATTTCTAATGAATCAGGCTGCTCCAAGGCCTCGCTCGCTGTGTGCGCTTTTACGCGGAGGATTCACGCCGCGCCTGTGACGCGCCCGTGATGTGGACGTAGACCGTGGAGGCGCAAATGGACTCAGATGAGGCGCAGGCACAGAGGTCTTTACTAGCAATGGAACGTAGGCTTTAGAAGTGGTCTTATTAGATTAGAATGTTAGGAGCGCGATTCTCTTTTGCTTTAATTCTCCAGCGTCAGAACAGTCATTATTACAGAATGTCATTGTTAAGAGTGTTTGTATGCTCTTGTAAATGCATTGCACAAATAAAAGTGACTTGATGATTTAGTAATGTTTTACTGATCCCATTAATGAGTTTTCCTGCATTTCAACTGCAATTGACCTTTTTACTGTATCTTTCACGTTTTATTGTTGTTTCTTTGAAAGTGATCCAATATAGTTGGATATTATCATATATAATTATTGGTTATGGCATGTCTGAGAAGACTCTTAATCATGCAAGTCAGCTTATCCTATGATTGGAAATTTTATTGCAAGTAATTGTGACGGCAAGGTAAAAGAAAGTATGCTATTGAAATACAGAAAATGATGGGATAGTTTGATTAAAAAATAATATTCTTATTGTTTTTTGTTTCACATGAAAGTAGATATATATCATTTCTTCATAAAATCTATTATTTTGCTTTGTGGTTGTAAAGCAAGACTGTGGAGCTTTGTTTTGTTCAGGGAAGAGTAATTTTTTGAGAATTAGATTTTTTATTTGAGACTTTTGAGACAGGCAACATCAAGCTGTTGATTTTGCATGACCTCGGGCATGACCTTTCATAAAATATTAATTCATTCATTCATCCAGGTCATCATATCACAGATCAAGACTTTGTCAATCCAAGGCTATGCCATTTGGATAAGGGGCAAAACCTTTTACTAGTGTGTCCTACTGCTGACCTACTTCAAAACTCTCTCTTATGATATTCATTCATATTTTTAATAACAAAGGTGCCCAAAACTAAAAGAAATTAGTTATATGTAGTGCTACATTTTAAATATGAGTGCTGCACTATACGTTCTATGACACTATTGTTATGAAACTGCCTAGATTTGGTTGAAGAATGGCACACGGACAGAATGAGCTCAGCTTCACACACATCACGCCTCTGTCTGAAGTCTGAAACCTGACACCACACAGTTAGCACCAAAGACAGCCAACTCCATTACTCTCTGTCTGCCTTATGTCCAACCACACAAAGGATTATGACTTTATACGCCATAGTCAAGAGCTTATGAAGTGTGCCAAAGCTAGCTTTTTTAACTGTACTATACAAATAAATATCTACTATACTTGACATTTTGGTGTTACTTTTTACTGCCACAAAATCTTTAGCCATATCACAGTTGAGTAACATTCGTTTCCATGTTTTACTGTTGTTTCTTTCAACCATGTGTAGTGTTTCTGTGTGTGTGTGTGTGTGCTAGTCAGCTCATGTGTGCACCATCAGCGGCAGTAGCAGCTCCTGGCTTCTCCCCCAGCTCTTAATGAGTCCAGAATGGCCCATGTGATCTGGTCCATACAGCCGTTTGCATCAGCGGGACCATAACTCTCCTTTGGAAAATTTATGAATATGAATGATATGGTGTGGGGCTTGATGAATTATAGAAGCGGTGCGGTGTGGAGCAGCTCATTGGCTGTGGTGTGGGGGATTCGGAGCTGGGTGGGGGTGGTGGTGGTGGGGCTGTTCTGGACCCCTGCGTCCAGAGATGTACCCAGTCTGTCACAGAGGCAGCTCATTATCTGGGCTTCTTTAATAGGGAGCTTAAAACATATTGGATGTTGGCATGAGCTGGATTATGAATATGAAAATACCTCTTACCTGAGCTGCATGCCTATGACTTACTCGTTGCTGTAGTAGGAGCATGTTAAGGTTTTTAGAGTGTTGTATGTTGATGGGACAAAATATAATGAGTCAAATGTGTAATTAAGCATTATTGATACTTCCTCTCTTTGTAATACTTTTTTGATTGTCACTTAAAACTTTACAAAGTCCCATAGTCCAAAGTTGGAGCCAGGTGGAGCTCCTCAAGACATTTTCACAGGTTTTTAACTGGTTCAGATGAGTTCTACCAGGGATTCATTTGTGAGGTCACAAATGACTCCAGCTCAGGCCAGATAACTGGACCGACAGAACAGAAATGTTAGCATGTTAAATAGAGCAGGCTATGAGACCTTTGCAGGGTCATTACTTCATAACAACCAAACATTTTGAACTTGCACTTGGTCCTTTGCACGTTAGAGATTTCTGCTTTGGAATTGCAGCACTCTTGGGATATCTTGATGTGTTGTGTTGTCTTGTAATGTGTTGTAGCAATGAAAAGCATATTGTATATACTATTACTGCTGAAACATAATAGACATTGAGTGTATTTCCATTCAGAACATGTATTTCACATGATCGGACTTACCGTAGACACTGTGCAAACCTGGACAACAGTGCTTTTCCCTATTGCTGTACAGTGGATGGATGTTCCACACAGACGCATTTAAATGCATTTGTATTCAGTGTCCAGGGGCTAATCCAGTATGTGGGATATGATAAACAAATCAGATAGTATATTCTTGTGATACCTTGTAATTCCTGAGGGTGGCACTCATCAGATGGAGTGGGAGGGGGATGGGAAGAATTTGCACCACTAGTGCATTAGGTGTTATCATATAACATTGATGTAAACGTATCTGTTCCTTACAGCAGTTGGGCTATATTTAAGTGTTCAAGGAGATGGAAAAAGAAGATTAGAGCAAAAAGGATAAATCAAAGCTTTACACTGTGGTAGAACCCACACATAAACCCAATGAAGTACTTTTAAAATACTGTTTTATTCGAATATCAGTTGTATAACAAATATGAGTGGCTGTAATGTTGATGTTTGAATAGAAATATGAATACAGCACTGGGTACATTTAATCAGTCATGCTCTATGGGACAGTTGGCTGAGCAGCAGGTTTCTAATTCAATTCAGTGTTATTTATGTAGCCTTATATCACAACAAGAGTTGCCTCAAAGGGCTGTACGGACTGTACGAGACAACCCCCGCATTCCCCCAGACCCTCCATTGGTGCAAAGAATATCAGTACACAATTAAGGTGTACTTTGATCTTTTGACTCCAACTAAAGCTATCCATAATTGTAGCTTGTCTTCACTACTAAAAGACACAGCTGATGTCCTAAGTGTTAGTTTTTATCTGTTGACTTGGGTAACTCACTTTCTTTTCAGTGGATGTCCTTGATTTTTCTTAGAAACTTGATAGTAAATAGTGTAGACATGTAAAACTTAGCCCAGAGAGGACAAACTGAGCACTGCTGGAGGAGAAGCACACTCTATTTGAGCACACGTTGTTGCTCAAGGTTTGGGACATTTATGAACTGCATTGATTTTGTGTTAACCTCGTTATTACAATCATCATCAGATCTATTTCCACTGAGTTTGTTCATAGACAACAGCACATCCATGCCACAGCTGTTCACATGTCCTAAAATGGAAGTGTATGAGAAGTGTAGCTGCAGTCTGAGCTTTAACCAGCAGATGTCAACAAAAACAACACAACTTTAACATGGGAGAACGTGTTTGTTATATCAGATGGAAATGCATGTGTTGTAAGGCTGCTGTCAGTGTGAGATTTACCGACCCATGTGTCCCCGGGCCCCCACCCCTCTCGCTCTCAGAGGCTGATGGGGAAGTGGCTGTCCTCCCCTCGGACTGAGAGAGGGGGCCCGGAGGGAGGCCCGCAGCTCAGTGCAGTCAGACTTCTGGATTTAATGAAGGTACGACCCCGCTAGACCTCGCAGAACTATCACAATCATCCGCCGTCCAGCCACAGATGGTTTATGGGCCGGCTTTGTGGGGGCCCAAGCCTGGATCTGCCCAAATCCTGAAGCCTCATTGGTCAGGATCAGACGTGTTCCTTACAGGCAAGATTCACAGGACTTTAACTGTTTACTTGCTTCTGCTAAACATGGTCAATGAGCAAAACTAGAATTCAACACAGTCTCACACATAACGTAGACCTGTAGGGATGGTGTTACATTATTTATTTACATTAAATGATATACATACTATGCTTCAGACTGAGGGTTGGCTGTGCAAATGTGTGCACACTTCAATCAGAGATATAAGTTTGCATCCCAAGAGAACGTAGACAATTGATTTCCAAAGTGAAGGAGATATAATTTAGACAGTTAGCTGTGACTAAATCTTTTCAACCATTTTGAAGAATTAAGCAAAGAAAAAAGCGCAAACGTCACTTTTTAATCAATATGTTGGAGTTTCTTGAATTCCAAAACTTTTGTCAGACCAGCAATCGCCAGTTTTGAAGACATATAGCCTATAGCTTCATGTTCTCTTGAATCATTAGTGAGATTAAAGCTCTCGCTAATCAGAAAAAAGGCTTTTACAGAAATACTCTGATGACACAGCAAAAGCTTGTATCAAAGATGGACAGGAAGAGAATAACAGGATGGAGCCAAGAAAGCTGTCTCATTCTAAACACCTCCAGCACCAAAGAGATTCAATAAATGGCTGACATTGAACTAGTCTCCACCTATAAATACCTGGGAGAGCATCTGAACAATAAGCGGGACTGGTCCATAAATATAGATGGACTTTATAGGAAAGACTAGAGCCAGCTATGTCTTTCAAGAAAACCAAGGTCTTCATCTGCTGCAAACGTTTTATCATGTGCTTAAAGGAGGTACTGAACAACATGGACCATCCCCTGCACTGGGTTTTTTTTTTAGTGGACGTCTGAGATCAGTGAGCTGCGGGACAGAACACCACAAGAACAAACCTTCCCGACTGCAATAAGACTGTACAATCAATCAGTTTGTAATAAAATGAAGCCTGAATCAATTAATTTGTCTAAATGAAGAACTGGCAACCAACAACTGAATTTCCCTTTAGGGATTAATAAAGTTGCAATGAATTAATATCGCTTTTTCATGCGGAAGGAAGTTCTTTTGTTTATTCTGCCCGATCCTATCATACAGATCATACATAACCTTATTTGTCTGCCAAGATCAGGCCCACTTTTGAAAGCCAGAACAATTATTGGCCATGTTCTTCATTATTGTGGCTGGTGTGGTGCCAGTTTACACATTCCACAATCTGTCAATGACCAACTGTATTAGATTGAGAGCTCATGACGCTGTAACCTGTAAAAAAATGTTTTAGAAGAATACAGGACACCACACAATATGTTTTAATTAAATAAATGGCAATACCAGAAACGTAAACATGATGATCATTCGTTGAGCGTGGGCCCAAAACAGCAGCTCTGATGTTACATAATGTTGCCACTCTGTGAGTTTTTAAACACTTACACCTTTAAACGCTCTTGTAAATAATTTTGTGTGCGTCAAACAGGTAATAAAGGCTTTATAACATCGCCCAAGCTGATTTATGTGAGTAATTACCTTCAGTCAACTGTTCAAAGTGAGGGTTTTCTCATAAGAGCTGCGCTTATTGACAAATACATCTTTTAAAACGGCACTAACATCTGCTTAACATTATCGCGTTAGCTTTAAGGAGCTCTGTAAAGAGGGCTTAAAGAAGTGCTCCAGATGAAATGGCTTCAACTCTCTGTTAGTCCTTTTGTTTTTAGACTCACAACAGCAATATAGCGCTGCACTGTCACAAGACTAAGAGCAAGCCAGAGCTGGCACAAAAGAACTCACGTCGCAGGTTATCTGAAGCCCCTATATCATGGCTCTTAGCTTGAAAGTAGGTGCTCTGATGTGTCCTTAGTAAGGCTTAACAATGAGTTTATGGCTACTCAACTTTTAAAGTAGAGTCTATTTTTCAATTTTTTAAAGAATATTTGAGCAGGCCATGATACCATTGTCTTTATGTCTTTAACCATTTTAACTATTGTGGACAAAGATGGCATTTTAACCTCCAATAATCCCTCCTGCTCATGTAAACCATGACCTGGAAACTTCACCGTGGTTCAAAGAAGATCTGGTTTTTGCTTTCATACTTTTGATTTGCCAAACCTAGCCAAATCACATCCATCTATTTACATCTATAGGTGAAACTGTGAAAGAATTTGAAAATGAACTGTACCTGTTTGGGATTGTCTCTAAATATTAAAGGAAAATGAATAAACTGCTTTCAAGGTGAAAACATATATAAAAAGTGTGCCAATGATTTTCATTTCTGCATTTTCACATTTTTCACCTCAATGTGTCAGTGTCTACTTGTGTAATCATGTTTGAAAATGTTGTTTCAGTTCATTTTGGTAACTGAATTTGGTAATTTGATGTGATGGAATTGAGTCAACTTCTCAGGATTTGTGGCCCTCTGAAAAACAGCAAACACAATAGCTATCCTGTATAAATAGTGTGTGAGGTTTAGATCTTCAAACACTTTGAATTTAGTTATCTCCACCTCCTTAAACATCATGAAAATCCATTGCCAAGATCTATCCAGTTTCAACTTTTTTGCCTTTTGTGCTGTTCCTTTGCGTTTCCAAGTGGTGCATATGCAAACAAGTAATAGGCCGAAGTCTTCAGGATGTTGTTGGTGGTGGTGAACATTGTCATCATTGAAAATCCTTGATAATGACGTCTAGATGACATCTCAATTTGGTATGACTCCAATTACAAAACCCTTTTAGGTGATTGAGCAGTTTTCCGTTTAAAATACAGCTCTTGATCCTGAAGTATAACTTTGACCGTGTACAATCTGCTCTGCTCAGTTGGTCTGGTGACGTGAGAAGTGACAGCGGAAGTGGATGAGTGCCGCCGCCTCAGACTCAGTGTCTGTGCAGTTATTTGGCGCAGAGACAAACACAGGAACCGCAGAGCTTCAGCTCCTAATGGACGGATGACGACGCCTCTGCTGAATGCGCTCATCATCTGTGTGCGCGCGCGTATATGTGCGTGCGTGCGTGCGTGCGTGCGTGTCTCCGGGTGGGTGCGGGGTGTTTATGGCTTTATGACGGTCTTTTGGTGCTGCAGCCAAACAGACGCCCCCTTCCCCTTGAAGCTGCAGTGTACAAGTGAAGGCGCACATATTTTCAACACATGCTGCTCATCCGCCTCTGCGCACCCCACCCCCTCTTCCCACAAATGAAATCAGGCCAAATATGTCCAGAGAAGAAACCGAAAGCTCTCGTAACTTTCCAACCGACTACACTTTCAAATTGTGTGTGAAATGGTCGCCTTTGCTTCTAAATCTCCAGTGATTCTATTCCATTGTCGTCGGTTGCCGTTAATTATCAGACAGGCACCAGTGCAGCCAGTGGAGTCTCTTTTTGAATAGGAATCAGCATTGGCAGAGCTAAATGAACAGAGAGAGGCACAGAGTAAAGACAGAAAGGAGGAAAAACGCACAGAAACAAGTCATAATGAGATTAAGAGGAGCACTGTCAGTGGGATTTAATAAAGGATCTAGTTTTACGCACAAGAATAATGTTTCCAATGCAGAATACATAGGTTTCCCCTGCTCCTTGTGATTTATGAGATGTGTTTTTTTTATTTCAGAGGCAGGAGATAGGTTGGAGGGAAATTATAAAATGAAAGCAATACTTTTTGAAAATAGTGTGGCATATTTTGGTTGTAAAACATAAATTACGCTGCTTTGGTGTTATTTTAAAGACTTTACCATTACTAATGACACAGTCCCAATGTATAATTCCTGGAGTTTAGTTTGGTCAATGTGTAATAATGATGATCGTACCTTTTTTTTTTTTTTTTTTTTTACCGGAAACTGATGCAATTCGGTGATGTTTGTAACTAGTTTGGAATTATTGTGTGGGCAAAAAAGCAATTAAGACCATAAAAGAATGAATATGGTGAGGCATGCACATGTTGTGTGTATGTCCATGTATTAAAGTGATTAGTAACATGCACTCAGTGTATAATAACGCCAGTAAATGTTAAGATATGCCTGCATATATTGCATAGTGCATGTGTGCCCATGTAATGTGTGTGGTCAACATATAAAGAATAATTAATGGTGATATTTGTCAACATCTAAAGAATAATTAAGAGCAAATATGCATTTATTTCTCCTCTTTTTGATCCCAATGGAGCTTTAGATGTGTGCCAACATTTGCACATATTTTATATATTGTCATTTGAAATGTTATTACTCTGTTAGCGCAAATAAATGATCTAAATGGAAGGGAAAACATAATCGCAATGTGTTTTTTTGTCATAAGGACCGTTGGGAGACTGGATTCCATTAATGTGATAGAGCCTTTAAGTGTCACATGGATCAAATTAGTCTCAATGGAAAATCAAAGGGACAACGACAAGACATTTGGAGCTGCGTCCATTCTGATCAGCTTCTACAAAGATTATGTCCCTGAAGCACAAAGTACAGAAGCGCTGCGTCAAAGGAACATGGCATTTATTCAAAAGAGTCCAGTCTACTCCAGCCCTCACTGGAGTTACATTAAAACAGAGAAACATAGAAGAGACACAACGACATGTAATGGGTATCCCAACATCAGGACAAAGGAAAGTCATCTCTATTACAGATAGACCAAACAATATTCAGCATAGAACCCATTCCATAAGAAAGACTAGCACTTTATGTACAATAAATTAGAAATATGTCTTATTAAGAAACGTCTATTCGTTTTAATACGTTTGCATTCCCTCCCACAGATTGAACACACAAAAAACAATGAAAACACCGCTTTCCAAAAGGAGACCAGGACTTGAGGCATGCGCTAACCATGTAAACATTTGATTTGTTCTTTAAGACTTGGTGTGTAGCAGACTGGAGCGCCGTTCATTTGGAGGCCACTTGAAACGAGCTGTGAGTGCTGTAAAAAGCCGATGTCTTGTTTATGATGCGTCTATAAAACTGCCAATTGGAGTCCGGCAAATGAGGCTCCCAGCAGCTCAGCGGACGACACGGACTGTTCCGACGCTTTTGCCTGAGTCTCAATGTACACAACGAAACACTGAATGGACATTTTACAACCTCTAGGAATGTTACTTCCTGGAAAAAAAAGCAGTAAATGAAAGGATAACGAAGCATTGTGTGATTTCTTTACATCCACGGTGCGTAAAGAAACCAATGTGTTTCTATAATATCATCTGAACGGACAAATAAACCCGCCTTGCATAGCACAGATCCACTGTAGAGTGAATGTATAAAAATAGAGCTGACTCTTGAATTCATTGCAACACAAAAGCGTGTTCTTGTAAACACTGGGCAGCTGGAGCAGGGCGTACGCGCGGAGACGTGTGCGCAAATCACGTTCGCGTTGATGTCTAATGAATACGTATCTATGGCGAAGGTGTGTGAGGCTAAAGCGGCCGTAAATCTGTTGGGAGAAGAAGTCTGATTCAACCCAGAGCGGAGATGAGGAGCAGGACTCAAATGTAATCTGACGCATGGCACAGGATCAGCTCAGGGAGACGTGGAGTAACATGAGAGAACCAAAAATGTATTTCTAAAAAAAAAAAAATCAAACATGACATGAATTTGACCCGGATTTGTCCTAAAAAAAAATAAATAAAAAAAGAATCGCAAGATAAGCCACATTTGCGCATTGGAGTTGCGCATGTTTTACCAATACTTTTCATAACTTAATAACACTAAATAACTACATAATTACTTTATATTTTTTATTGTATTACTTCCTTGATTAAAGTGTTGCGTTTGGAGGTTTGGAAGTTAATCTTTTAAAGTATGTGATGACCACAACCCTCAAAATGATGATTTATGAAATGTCTATTGAGAAATTAAGTTTGACATTATTTATTTTAATGCATTTCAGTCCATGAATAGGATTTTATTATTTACCTGTGCATCTAGCCCATAAGGCAGCCCTTTGTTCTAAGTGAATGTAAGTAAATCAGAGCTATAGGTGCCATGAAAAAATGAAAAATTGTGGAATTAAAATTATTGGATTTATTTTTTACTATACTGAATATTCATCTTCCTAAATCACTGTCGTTGAAAATGTATATATCCGGGAAAATTTTAAATATTCTGCTTTGTAAAATTTTGTACTTTAATTCAAGCTGTAAAACTGAGACAATTTCTTCGTCATTAACTTTTACGCATTTTACGCATGAGACATTTTACGAATTTGTTGGGTTTTTTTTTTACACATTTCACAAATAATAATAATAATAATAATAATAATAATAATAATAATAATAATAATAATAATAATAATATGAGAACACTGCGCATGACTTACATTGGGTATAGTGTGATTTGTAGCTGTCTGTGGTTGGCGCAGGACATAAAGCATCGGTGGGCGGCTGACGCTGAAGACGCCACATATCGATAGCCTCTAATCGGATCCCGGGCCTCTCCACCCAGACCCCCACGCGCCCCACCCATTCCCCACAGCCCCGCTATCTGCTCATTACTTAGACCGTCAGCCAGCCGGTAACTAATGGTGGGCTGCTGCCTGTATCACCGCTACACCACCAACATCAGCAGAAGAAGGACCAGCTCTCTCTGTTCTAATCAAAACGTGCGCCCTGGACAGAGGCAGGGGGGGAAGGATACGACGCCTGTTCCTCGCGTGAATTAATGGCCACGGGCTCCAACACCTCCGCGTGTATTCAACAATAAATAACCAAATGAGTTCTTGAGGAATGGGGAAAAGAGATGCGTATCTTCTTCTATATCTTTCCAATTTCCCTTCCTTTTACAACGGGGTAATCAAGAGCGCGAAGTAAGCATTCTCGTTTAAAGGGGCAGTTCAGGTTTGAAGAGGGCTTCTCTGAGGCTCTTATGGCTCGTTAAAGCAACACTAGGGCACTTTTCAGGTTTTGTAACGAACTTGAGTTTGTAAAGACTGAGGTGAAAATAGTTCATCTTTCTTTCTCGTGAAGGATAACTATAAAAATGACTTTGGGGCTATGATTGAAGCTATATAGATTTTTCTGAATGCCCAGTTTGGAGAAGCACTAAAAATATACATAAACTGTGGTTAATTTGGGTCAAAGTTATCAGAGAAGGAACAAAGATGGCCGTGCCAAAATGAGCCATCTGGGGCCATTTTTGGACCCCTCCACAATTCTATGAGGTTGCACATCCAGCATGAAAAATTGTAGCACATCTAGGTTTAAAATTGCATAAATTATTTGCCTCAAGTCAACTGATTTTTATTTGCAAAAAATAGTTCATTATCATTATTTTTAGTCACATTTTTAATTGCTATTTTTTAAAAGCTTTGAGATGTTGCAAACAAAGAATTAGTGAGAAATATTTTAGTTTTGTTCCTCCACGATGCTGAACCAAGTCATTTTTACATTTCTATTCTTTTTTATCATTATCATTTTGCTGTGTGCTTTTGAGTATATAATTCTTTAAGTTAAACACATAATTTTGATATTTCATTAGTTAAAAATGTGGGGGAATTGGTGCCTCCTGCCTTGGGCCCCCAGAGTCTTTAGAACCGCCACTGAATATGGGTAAATTCGGTTTGGAAGATTGGGTTGCGTTTATTTTTTCTGCTTCTCCAAACCGGCCATGCGTAAATGATTATGAAACCCTATGTTAATACCACATCATTCAAAAACTGAACTACCCCTTTAAACCAGACGCCAGCGCAGAGTCAAGTGCTCGCAGCTCCGCAAACCTCCAGCCCCCAGTGAAGCCCACAGTTCAATCCGTAAAGCTATTGATCCAATGGAAGTGGACGTGGGTGTGAGTCCTAAGTGTGTGTTGTTGTGCGCGCGAGATGAGTCCCAGCCCGGTCCGGTTCGACCCGGTTCAGTCCTTGGGCTGGTCTTTGCTCTGTTTCTTCATCTTCATGCGCCGGTTCTGGAACCAGATCTTGACCTGTCGTTCGGTCAGGTTGAGGGCGCGCGCCACCTCGTGCCTCCGGTCCCGCGTGAGGTACATGTTGAACAGGAACTCCTTCTCCAGCTCCAGAGTCTGGTATTTGGTGTAGGGACAACGCTTCTTCCGCGAGGAGCGCGCGTGAAGCCAGTTGGCCGAGGGGTCGTCTGCGGAAAGGACACAGACAGATACATTAGTCCAATAAATCAAATGTTAGTCCAATAAGTCATACTTCTGAGTATTAATCCTTCCTCTAATCTTTCTGTTTCTTTTTTGGCGTGTAGGCAAACGTTTGAAATCATTTGAAGGACTATTAAGAAAGAAAAAAAAAACTTTTACGCATTTTTTCTGAACTGTGCCAGTTTCAGAGTGGCATGTACTCTTTACATATAATTTCTGAACGGGGAATTGGAATGGCCCCACACCTTTTCCAGTTTAGGCTTTTTTCCTTTTTTTTTTACAATGAATATGGATATAACCTCCATTTGTGTCACTTTTTAAACTCAATAATGATAAAGTGGATGCAAAAATCCGTTAATGACACGTTCACATATACGTTTCAAACCTATAAAAAGCATGCCTTGTGAGAATTTTTAAAGCATGGGTATGTTTACATAAAATGATGTTATGTTCCTCGAGTATTAGTCTTCAATAAGTGGCTTACTGTTCTATCTTTCTATGGATGGTTCATGATTAAAATGTACCTAATGCTGTATATGCATGTGGGTCGCCTGTCTGTGTCTACTGCAGAGGGACTCCCAACTGGGCATGTCCAATCCTAACACGCGATTTAAAATCACATACTACCAATCTCATACTGTTGTAATATTTGTGTTTTTGGTAAAGTACACAGTCCAGAAATAACATTTGGAAGTTTCTTTGCAGATATTTTGGAGTTCTACCACCAGAGCACGTGACATCGACTCAAATTTACATTATACTTACAATATCCATGGGAAATTTATGAAAAGTTAACAATCCCTTATGAATTTTGCCATTGCATTTGTCTCTTTTAATCTGCTTTAAGTGAAACAAAGTTATATGAATTTTGTTCAGGGGAAAAAACAAAACAAAATGTATTTAGGGGCATTTTTGTGCATTGGAAATTGTAAATGTTTGTTTGATTGAGATCAGTGAGCAGCTCAGGAGGAAATATCCACATACTGTATTCAGTAAAATCACACATTTACGCAAATTAGCCTGCAGCTGTCCCACTTTAAACACAGGGGTATTATAATATGGTTTTCTAAGTAGGATGGTGAATTTACTTTTAAAAAATTGTATTTAAAAGACATTTTGGAAAAAGGGAGGTTATAATTCACATTAGGCCAAAAAGTAAGCTAAAGTAAAGTAAGCGGCCCTACTGTTTTCCAAACAAACTTGTTGTAAGAAGACATGACGGCAATACAACACAACCGAAAACAAGAGCGCGTGAGAAGTGACGGAAGCCGCGTGCGTGCCAGTAAACACCTGACTGACTGTAATTGACACGTCAGCGCGTAAAGTGGCTTTATGGTGTCAACGGGGCGCAGTCTGGTGGCGCGTCAATCCACAGTCACTCAGATGAACGGGACACAGGAGATGACTGCAGATCAAATCTATAATCTATAAACATGGAAGATTTTAATGTAGCACACTTTAAATTGATTCAAAGTACAAATGCATTATTTTTTGCAAAGTTTCCCAGTCCAGTCACTTTATGCGTAAAAACGGACGTAATTCCATAAAGTTGAAAGCCAATAAAGTCAAACATAACTGAGCTAAACACGAGAGATTTGAGTTTATAGCCCCAACATTTATGGATTTTATTATTTAGAAAGGTAAAAGGAGTATGTCTTTGGGGTCATAGGTCATACCAGTATCTTTATTCGGAGAATGCATTACCGTTTGTAATGATGAGAATATATGGCTGTACATTTGAGAATACGTTGTACTTCTAAAAGACGCAGTGATTGATAATAAACTTATAACATTACAACAAAATCGCATTAGAGACTAAACACAGGACAGAGAAAGCCCTCACGTGACGTTACACTCGCTTTTCTTCTTTGTCCCACTGAAAATCATGCGACGTAAGCAGCTGGACGCGCTGTCTGTGCGTCCAGTGCGCGCTCTGATGTGAATGAGCGGCGCAGGGATATTTACAACCGCGCTGGGATCCGCTCTGTTCCTTTCATTACGCTTCAAAAGAAAAACGAGTGGATTTCAACACGCTTGGCTCCATAAAACCGACCAAAGCGGTTTTAATATGTCCTGTATCCATGTAGTAGGTAGTTACTGTGGATCCCTGCACCTGAAACGTTTACAAGACAAGCCAAAACGACGCTGCTATTGTGTAAAGCTGTGTTTAACCAAATACCATCGCTGTAAACCTCAACATTAAGACATTAGAAGTGAATTCCTCTTTTAATTGGATGTTGTTTTCTAACAGAATAAACCCGGGCGTAATAGTGATTATTTTTTCCACTCTGTTCTGTGCAGAATTACGTTGGTGTTGTTTGCCAGGCCCTCCCCGACTGACTCCAACCCTCCCCCATTTTATAGCTTTCAGACCGATGTAATTAGCCTCTTGTTTGGGACTGGTTTGGGCCTGAAAGCTATCTGCGCGAACCTTCTGCTCTGTGCCTTTCAGTCATTATTGTGCAGTCCTTGCAGCCAGTGGAGAAGGTCGAGCACCACAGAACAAAAATAGATGTTTACTCTTGAAAACATGCATCAAAACACGGTTGGAACACAGCAGATTCTGGTGTTGGTTTGCTTCTACTTTTATGTATTCTAAAGAAAACCTAGCGCTGCCATTCTCTGTGGTTCTGTAAATCAGTCTGTTCAGTCACAAACAAACACGTCTTGTCAAAGGCACACCATGTGGGAACCAGTGGCGTGAGCAGTGATAAGGAGACCTGAGTGCTGCTTTTCATGATGGGCAAAAAGGTATTGAAACTCTGAGGTGCATGGCTTATGCATACAGCCTAAAGAAGTCAACTGTAATGATCTGCAGCTTCAAAGACTCAGGCATCAGTGCTGTATTTGTCAAAAATATGAGAATACACCAAAGAAAAAAAAGAAATCTGAATACATCCATATGTTACAGCCAAAAGGGATTGTAGATTAGGACAATTTGGCCTCGCCACCTCCTTGAACCCAGGAGCAGCTGCACCAGTGAGCACTACCTAATGTTAGGCCTGTGGTTGGAAGAAAACCCTTCTCATGGAGCCAGCAGTGTTCACAGTGTTAGCCACGCTATTTTCTGGGGACACATATTTCAACCCAGTCAGTCAACACTCATTATATCTGTGTAAGAGATTGGATGGCAAGCCAACAATTCCAATTTGATCGTCTGGTCTTGGTCCTGTCATAGCAGTCTCTTTTTGTCTTTTTCAAGCTTGTTTGCTGCAATTATTTTTCAATAATGAGATTTCATGGCTACTCAAGGGAAATATCTCACAACCAAATATTGTCAATTGGATGACAAGTACAAACTATACAAAGCACAAATTTTGTTATATTGCTTTTTAAATTGTTTTTCCAAATATGTAACTTTTTACATTCTTGATAGTGCATCAGTAGAACACCATCTTGGGCATCATGAGGAAAACAATCAAATATTTTATGATAAAAGACATGCTAAATTCTAACTTCCTGCCTGAGGAGTAAAGTGCTCTGAGCTAGTATCAAAGCTGGTGTGGCTAAAGGCTTAAAGTTTATCAGACATCAAAATCTGTTGTTGGGCTGGAACTGGACCGTCCAGATGTTGTGGCAGAGAAGAGGACGGTGAACAAAATTAGCGTTATCATCCACAATTTCTGTCTCTATTGTACAGTTCTGTGGCAAATGGGAAGCTTTGTGCTTACATTACAGTGGATGTTGTGGTGGTTAAAAGATTTTAACTTGTAACAATATAAAATGACATTTATTCAAGAACAAGATCTGATTATGATTAGACAAAGTTGATAGATATAATACAGTAAATAGCCCATTATGTTCAAACCAAAACATGCAACTATTTTAGAACAGTAAAAGTTTTTATTGGAAATTTGGTCTTAAATGTATTACTTTCCAACGTAAAATTGCATGAAAAGTAATAATTAAAACTTCTTTGGGTCAATGTAAACTTGACAACAACTCTAGCACGTTTAAGTCCTATGTTTTACATCCCATCATCTGCCTCAACCTGCCTCCAGTCTTTAAAAGCTTAAAAAACTTCAAATGTTTTCAGCTATAGACACTGTTCTTGGGAATAAAACATAGAAATGCAAATTCCAGAGTTGGGCAAAATGCACAAAGACCACAATGAAGTTCTCCTGTTCCATGAGACTCCACCTATGTCAGCTCTGGTGATCTCTCCCAGTGTGACTCCAACAGGGGATTCCACTCTGGATTTATAGGCCAAACAGTCGATTTTTTTGTAGCGATACTGGCTATTTTCATTGTGCTGAAGCTCTCCCTAGGCTAAGTCTGAGTGAGTCCCGGCACGCACACTGCCCAACCACCACTGGGACTTTCAGAAAGAAAAGCTACATCTAAATCAGTGTGTTACAGCCAAAAGCTTCCCGTCTCACCGCAAGAACTAAGATTTATCCAGCACGGCCGTCCAGGAGCGGATCGGTCTGCAGGGCGAGGAGGTTATAAAGGAGATTTTCTGTTCAGGGCTAAAATGCAGGCTCAGTTCTGTAACGGTAAATGGCAGAAGGGGTGATTTTATCGCTCACAAGTCATGGGGAAGGCCAGCGCTTGTGCTTTTTGACGCCAGGCTGGGGAAATGTGGCGTACGTGTCCTTAGGCTCACTGGGTTTTGCCAAAATATCGCTGCTGATTTGGGCGGAGGCTGTATCTGTCTTTAATTTGACTGCTGACATTTCACCCTCACGTCAATCTCAGTTGTCACAACGCCAAGGCGATTTGCACACCAGCATATGACATCCATAACTGCAATTTTTCCCCCCAAGCTGTAAACACAGATCCTTTTGTGTGCCACTAAAGCATTAAAGACACGCCAAGCCCGTATTTAATCAAATTCTTGCATATTTATATAGTGTAACAGTGCGAGGGCTAATGGTGATAAATAACAGGGCTAAAAAGTAATAAGGGAAATCCCTGGGTAATTATTGTCAGTTTTATCTAGTAAATATTTCTTGAGTTGGGCTAAAATATTTTCATGTCTGCTGCTGAGACAGTGGCCGAATTGTTCAAAAAAGACATGGAGGCTAGGTTTTATAGAGAAAAACATAATTTGGTTTAGCTCATTACTATGTTTAAATGGCTGACTTTTCAACAAGTCACGCTCCCTAATTTAATTTTACCATCTTGCTGACATTAATCTGGTTCTTTTATTTTTTTGTTTACATCAAGTATTTTTGAAATGACAGATTATACACATTAAACTACCTCTGAATCATAGTGGAGAGACATACAGCCAATCAGAAGTCATTGGGCACCCAACTCAATTTGAAAATTGTACAACCAATCAGAGAAACAGACCATTGCATAAAGCCCGCCTCATTTTTGATTGACAGTTATGATTGGTCAGGTGGAAATGGGTTTAAATGGGAGGGGTTCCAGACTCACTTCGCCTAGAAAGTGAATGGGTCAGGCTGGACAGGCTAACTGCTGATGCTATATTTTTCGGACACTTTCCACTTGATCCTCTGGGTAGGATTATTTATAATATTTCTTTTATATTTGTACCTTGTATTTGTAACTTCACACTGATTTTTCCTGACAAATATTCAATACCATCATTTAGATTTATACTTTATAAGATTAATCTCATAATATCCACAATGTCTTACATCAACACCATGCTATTATGCTAATGATGCTGCCTGTTCTGTTCTCTCGCAGCAAGAATGTTGTGGAATCTTTCCAAGTGCTGTGTAAAGTCTGCATCGACTCGCCATAGATTCTTTATGGATACTCTGGCTTTATTCCAATGGCCAGCATGTTTAGCTGGTGATTCAAAATGGCTCATAGTGAGTGATTGTGAGAGTTAGTGGTTGTTTGTTAATGTTTGTCTACAAAAGTTAGCCCTGCGATTAACTGGTGACTGTCCAGCATGTACCCCACTTCAGGCCCAAAGCAGTCACTCACTCCTCGATGGAAAAAAAAGAGAAATTAATTAAATGAATGAATTGATGTTGCATGTTGACGTAACTTGTACTTTATAGTTCGCTGCTACACCATCCCTCATGAACTTTGCTGTGCCATATTTTTGAAAAAGAAAAAAAAGAAAGCAGTTTTAGATCACAAATCTAGAGTCTGAACAATCTTTGGTAGAAAAGATCCAAGCAAAGTGGCCAAATGTCTAAGATGGCTGTCAGGGTTTTTGGTGCAGACCAGAAGAGAAACGACCCCTGCTGCTTCCCTCTCTCTCTGGGTTAGTTAGTGGCCATCATCAGTAAATACGTCTTTAATACCCTCTGGAATCAATTTCCTCCGAACATGGCCTGCATGTCCACGATCGATTTCATCTCAGAGCAGAATAATGCCTGGCAAAGAGGTGAGAACGGGCAGGAGGGGGTATCTGGAGTGAGCGGGCCGGGGGTCTGTGGGGCTTTTGTCACACCGTAAAGTGGCTGCTTTGCATTCCCTGGCTGTATAATCACCTCGAGGACCATTCATTACCCCGCGAGCCGTGCGGCCACCACGGCTGTCACATGTCGATGAGGAGGGGGTGATGAAGAGCCGGGGGGCCACGGGTCGATTGTGGTTGGAGGAATTGGACAGTATGCGCGGCCTTTTTGGGGGGGAGATGAGATAATATGAAATAATATGAAATACGCAGGAATGTTTCGGTCTGAGATTGTCCAAAGTCGTCCCTCTTCAGGCAACGCTGCTTTGATGTCACATGGATGGAAAGATGGATATGCAGTAAATATCCACCCGTAGCCGTCGGCCATGTTGTGTATACGTGCCTATGTGATGAATGCCGCTCAGCTCGCATGGAAACTGTAACCGAAAAAGCGACAAGACTAATATCCCATCTCTTCTCCTGTTTCCACCTCCCTTTGCAATTTCACCCTAATAGTTCCACAAATTGACCTCTCATATATCCCAAAGGCACGTTATTACATTTCCCCGAGACGTATTTTATGCTTCCCTCTTACGCCCCACCCTTACGCCCTGTCTCAGCCCGGCACCAACAGCCCGCACACCAATTAATGACCTTGTTCACTTGGTGTTATAACTTAATAAACTTGGAGGGTAATAACTTTCTCGCTCTGCCTGCAGCAGCAGAAGCAGTACAAAGAGGGAAGTGTAATCTCACAGTTTATTCTGGATGGACGCCCAGCACCAAAGAGAATCAGTAGCTTTAGCCTCTCTCGTGTTTTTGAATGCTGTAGTCCACCGGTGTTGGATGTCCAGGGAGGAAAACTCTGTCTGGAAGAGTAAATCCAGCTCAGACCTGTCATGTTCTAATGTTCTGAGTTACAACACTTCAAACATGCAAGAATCGCAAAGTTGTTTCCAATGCGGCTACCTCCTGAATTCGGTCTTGGTCTGAAAGGAGCTTTTTGGAAATGCTGGGCACTCATTGTTTGGGAGCTCTGATTATGACTCCCATTGGCTTTGAGACTTGGGAAAAAAACATAACTGCTGTCAGAGACCGGCCGCACCCAAAAAGCTACTTATAATTTAAGATTTACAGTGAGACACAATGAAAAACAATACCACCAAGAAATTTTGGACATCTGTATATGAAAAATCTGATGACATCAATGTTGAAAACTTAGTATTTTATGGCAACATGGCTTTGCTTTTTCTTATCTGCCAAGCTCCATGCTGGCTCCTGTTGCTTTGGATTCATTCTGGAGACTTTTGAAATTCTTGCCAAATGCTCTAGTTCTGGGGAATAGACTCAGACAATAGCTAGCAGGCTAAGTGTTGATTATCTATTCTTCTACACATTTCTTTTTACCAACTCTTTAACAACCCATGCACAAAAGACGTAGGTTTTATGCATAGATATAATTAAGATAACAATTTAAAGTTGTAAATACAAAACTCAACAAAATGCTTTCTGAATGTACATCTTTAAACTCTTTGTATAGAGCTCTGGTAGACGACATTAGCCAACCCAAGTTTAGGCCGCTAGCAAGAAAGCACTACATCTGTACATTGAACTACGGTAATAATAATAACCAATAGGAAAGCATTGAGCCAGTTTTCACGCAGTTTCTATAGATTTGTGCAACACGTCCCACAATCGCCCTCTCTTCCTGTGCCCCATTTTAACAGAAGAAAATACAGAGCTAAAAGACGACAGATGCTAGCTTTTATTTAGCGACCTGTGTCAGTAACAACAGTATGTTATAGGTTTAGACTCTTGCCTGGTGCAGGATAAGGCTCAAGGACTATTGATGTATATGATATTAATGAAGTTTAGCTGAATTAAATTGCTTGAGTTGTTATTATGCACATGGAGTACGGAGCTCCATAATGTACCCATGGCTGTACAGTGACTATTTTCTGGTATTGCTTTGGGCATACAATAAAAACATTCAGAACAAATATGCACAAAGAGTATCTACAACCTACATTATCAATATGTAGACATAAATATAGCCGATAGACAAAATTTACCAAATGTATAGATCAAAATCAATACGTTTGTTTGTGATTTATTGTCACAGAATGAATGGAAGAACTAGCAGTTAACAGTGAGCATAAAGAAACAATCATGCTACATTCTGAGGAGGCTGAATGCTGTTTGATGATTTGGAATATAATGGTCATCAAAAAAGCTTTCTGTTTCTTTCCTTCACTGAATCAATAAGTAAAGATCAGCGGGCAACATATTGTACACAACAGTGTTTTCAAAGTAAAGCATTTTCTATTTTAGCATCCCAAAACAAAATGTGAAAATACACCACAGATAGCACTGCTAAAATAAATATGGAGATAGTTTGCTGGGACAATAGCACTCTCAATGGGCCAAATGTGCTTTTATATGGCATCAGAGGTGAAGTGAATTGAAAGGCATGTTTTCAAATCTCCCGCAAAACTACACCCAGCTGCACATAAAGGTTAGCTTTGGATTACTTTTGCAGCAACAAAAATAATTCACGCAGCAACAAGCATGTCTAAACTGTAACTTTGCTGTGACTTCAACATTCAGAAGAGCTCCACTTTTGAAAACGTTATGCCACTGCTGCTGCAAAAAAAGAGCTCGCTTCCTCTCCACTGCAGCTCGTTCCACACATGGGAAGCATCAAATGGCCTGGTAAAAATAACCCCGGCCATAAAGCATATGTGTTGATATTTCCAACAGCATTTCTTGAAGGTGACATCTCAGTAGTATGGCTGCGTGCTACATACTACCCTCCAAAGCTCCGAGCGTTGCCACATCCCTCTGGACCGTTCGCTCATCTGTGCACACGGTAAAGCCCGCTCTCATGTTTGCATCCCAAGTGTTTAAAATGGCTGCCATGTGAACAATAAAAATAGTTTCCCCACGCTGTGCTCTCCGGCTCGCTCCAGCACCGTGACCCAGAGCGGCAGACAAACAGGAACTCACACAAGTGCTGACAACAGAGTATGTTTGAATGTGTAGTCCCGCTTCTGTTTCTCACTGCATTCTCCACATAACATAAAGCTATCTGTTCTGTTGTGGAAAGACAGCCCCTGCTCGAAATGTGTTGTTTATTGGAATTGTTGTATAATAAAATATATTGTAATAAATGTCTTATTATCAATGTGGTAATAACAATGGTATTGCTCATAAAAGATCCAATGATTATCAATGGACAGTGGAATTTTTTAAACTGTTTAGTGTGAGGACCACCCAAAAAGTGTTGCCTTGCTGCATTTTTGTTTTGGCTTTGTTCTCACCCTTTTAAAAGATCAGCCACAACTTTTGGCACTGGTTGTGTTCTATGGGTGTTATATACGCATTTCATTCATAAAAGGAAAAAATACTGTGGGCTGATCAATTCTTTATGTATTTTGTGTTTGTACTTTGGCACATTTAGTCTGATTATGCAGGTCGGGGCATGGGATGGGACACAAATTATAGGGCATCATAAGACATTGGTAATTGGCTAGAATTGAATATATGATAATGCATTGACGGTATCACTTTACTTTCCGTTTTGGCTTAAAAAAAGTTTTGAATTTAGACAGAATGTAGGGTGAAGATATAACAAGATGAAGACCTTGTTTTCACTCTCACTGGTCAGACTTTTCTTTGCCCACATAACATAACTTTGGATTTCCTGATTGCACAAATGTGAACATCTGCAAATTACAGCTTCCAAACGCTTGAACTGTACAGGTGTTAGGCATTTTAAAAGGCCATTACGCCCTACTGCCTTTTCTCAACCTTAACCGGGTGTGTTTTTTGACTCAACAAAGTCATTTCAGTGGGTTAGCTCATTTCTAAACCACTAAACATAAGAAATGTAACGTAGCACGTAGCTAAAATGTGAAAATATAGGAAGGATTCTCTTTAAGGACACTTTACATACAGTTTTGTAGAGTCATTCCCTGTACTTCCCAATAAAGCTTGTATTAAAAAGTCTGTTTGAACATCCCTGTCCATCATGCACCGGGACCATCCCACACAAGGACTTTGTATTATTACTGGAAAGTCTAATAATTCACACCGGTGGACGCTGGGCTCTGTCCAAGTCCTGGCGCTCTGAGCTCTGATGGATGGCACTAGCGGCGCGGCTGCGTGGACGAGGTGTCATTTGTGTTCTTTTTGAAAAGAAAGGCCACCTCTCTAACTCCCGCACGCGCGCACCCGCACGCTGCCGCGGCCAGACGCATGGATCAGACGGCTGTGGCAGATAGGAGATTCATCTGGCGGGATTAGCGCAGTGAACAGAGCCCCAGTTTCATCCATACGCGAATAGGAAAAATATTAGAAAAAATAAGCAAAATAAAACATTAATGAATATCTTTCCAGGGAGCGCTTGCGAATCCCGCCTAAAATAATTCTTCTGGAGTCCGAACCCCGCCTGTGCGTGATGGATTAAATGTTGTTGTTAGTGCGGAAAGCGATGAGAGGAAAACAGAACAAGCCCGTGTTGTACTGGCCCAACCCTGAGCGGCTTTACATCAACGTAACTGCGAGATCATGACAGGGGAAAATATGATTATTTTTAGAGAAAGAGCAGATGAATAAAACAGGTAGAATACACAGTAGAATTCCATCAAAAACAGCAGGGGATCCTCGAGCTCGGGGAGAATGTATAGCACAGAAACAGACGCTTTATGGAGGAGGACAAACGCGCGTTTCTTAGGTAACATTTGGGGGGCTTTAATGTGGTTTAAAGCTGGGGTAGGTAGTTTTCGGCGTAGACTCGGGGTAAAAGTCCGTATTGTAGTCGATATGAAAGGAGTTTGGCATGGATTTTTAGCTTTGAAAAACCGAACATTCAGTAGAAGACTTTCCACTCACTCATTTGACCAACATATTAAAGCTATACGTCTACACAGTGCACCCTAAAACGCTTTAGATGGGTCGTCCATGTTGTAATATATTTTTCAATGCAGATATTGAAGGCTAGATGTGCACTAATGTATTTAAATTACATAGCTTTTCTGCGTGTTCGTTTTCTACTTCTAAACTAAAGAACACAAACGTGAACTAATACTAAACGTAACATTTTACATAGTTTTGAACTCTGGTGCCTTCTCCTGGCTGTGTTGTAGTGCAGACAAACACAAACAGAATCCAGATTCAAAATACAACTGTTTGCTGGTGGTCTTTGAAAACAACGCAGTATCTTTGACAGCCAATTCAACAAGATTTAGGCGTCATCAACTATGATCATTTCTAAAACAGCAATCTGTACAGGTTGTTTAATACACCTACGGAGGCAAGTAGAAATATGTAACCATGTTCTTGGGTTTCTGTACAAAGAGGGCCACGGTGCGCGCTACGGTGTCTCCGCGCGCCCTGATGCTGAGTTATGGGGCCTCTGTTGTACTCAGAGCTCATCTAGCGCCGCGGCTCCGGCCCAAGTGATGGACTGCCTCTCTCTCATTTTTATGATTTTTGGAAGACGGTGCGCGCGCTGACACACGGGGGGATTCTTTTCAGCTGATGGACAGGGGCTGACACCAGGAGGCGGCTGGTCTTTGCTCATGTTTACGCACGGGTTATAAAAGGAAATGGCGGCTTAATGCTGACCATAAAAGCGGATTTGACAGAGATCTACTTTATACTGGTGTTTTTCAAAGTGTGGCTGACCTTTTTTCAGATTTTCACATTTCATCTCTGAAAAAGATGACAAATCTGCGCTTTGCAATAAAATAATCTCTGTCATCGCTGCATTGTGTGATGACTAGCCAACTACACATTGAGCTTAACCCTAAGCTTATTTCATATGAAGCGTGTTTGTAAAAATAAATGGACAAAAAAGCACAATCCTTTTACAAATTGAGACAGTAGGAATTATAAGTCAATACCTGTTAGCACTATATACCCAAACTTGATGTCTCAGTGACGTTTGGTCGTTTATTGACATTCTGGACCAATAGTAGTTTAGAAAAAATACGTTTAGGTAGCACAGATGTATACCATATAAAACTGGGTTGCAATTCAAATTGGTTATTTTAGGTATTCCATTTAATACAGACTATATGAACATAAATAACGTCATTATGCGCAACAGTTTCACACTTTCTGCCCTTTTAATATAAAAAGTGACCGCGTTACTTCAGTTTATGCTAGTAAATCTGTTGTTCCCGGTCTGATTCCAGCCGCAGACCTCTGCCAAGTCACATCCTACACAGAGAATAGCTGAGTTCAAAAGCCGGGCTGGTCCAGACTGAGCCGAGACAACCACAAAGCCAGAGTCGTGCGCAAAAGAAGGGCGACGGAAAGAGAAAGAAAGAGCTACGACTTACAATGTACCTGCCGTAAAAATGACAAATCTACAGCTCCAGCCACTTCTTCCTCTTTTAACAAGTCACAAGTGCGCATGTCTTGGCAATTAACTCACACAAACCTCGGGCGACCTGGAGAAATATTTCCTCTGCTGACAGGAAAAAGTGAGGAAAAACAATCTCAAAGACTGTTTTCAATCCTTATTGTAGTCACTACTCAATTTTATTGAGTTAGAGTGTGAACGGTGTTTTTTCTTTTTCTTTTTTTTAGCGACTGTGCGTAAATGTCAGTTGTTTTAATTACGGCTGTAAAGAGACAGTTTCATTAGGCTATTTGTAGTTAACCAGACTAACTACTCTCTCAGTTAATGTCTTTTACAAAAACAAGCCACCTAGACTAAACTTGTAAAATCAGCGAGCTATGCAAAACCAAATAACTCTCTGGATAACTTTGAATTAGTTTAGACCACATCCAGATTATGCAGTGGTACATAAGGAGCTAAACCCTGGTCTATTGCGCGGTGCAGGTCGTGTCCCGGGTCAGTGGGGCTCGGAAGGCTGAATGTAACCCGGGGATGACAGGGGCCAACTCCCAGTGAACTCCGAGTGAGGTGGGGGTCTGCTCCCGGCTCTTTGTTCGTGTTTTATGGGGGCATTAAACGTTTTTTACAATCTCTCACTCTCTGGTGCTATTTCCTGCCTCAGAACTTACTTTGATCCAGCGCGTCTTTGTCCTCGCCGCCTTCACAAATGTCCTTATTCTCGTCGAAGCCCGCTCCGGGGATGGCGGCTGGATGGTGGTGGCTCAGCTCTCGGGGCTCCACGGCAGAAGGCTCCAGGATGTAGGCGGTGTCGAGCGGGTGCTGCGCTCCCAGTTTGCCCGGCAGCTCCGCGTTGAGGTGCCCCAGCTGCGGTTCGAGTTTGACCTGGCCCTGTCCCGGAGCTGCTGGGTCTGATCCGCGCGGGGCACAGTCCAGCCACGAGCGCAGATAGCGTGAGTCTGCCGCGGGCACGTGCTGCGTTGGGAGATACGGGTGGTAGACGCCGTGGTGAGGGCTGAACGGGCTCCAGGACGAGGAGAACACCGGGGGCTTGGGTTGAAAGCTGCAGGAAGGGTACGACTCTGGTAGAGCGTGGTCCCCGTGCGCCGTGACACTCGGCTGCCTCGCGCTGGCGGAGACCGACGCGGGACTCATTGCGGAGGAGGAGGAGTAAGGCCCGGGGAAGCGCGCGGGGCTGGAGAGTTCATCGCTCTCGTGACTGATGATGGAGTCCACGTAGTAGTTGCTCAAAGCGCCAGACACGGCCATCCTCGGACATTCTCTGAGAGCCGCAAGTTCACTTCAGAGAATCCACAGCAGACTCCTCGGTCCTCCCCCTCCCTCTGCCTCTGCCCCAAACTCACTCCAGAAACAAAGTGCTACTCGCTTACAGCCCTGTGCGCGCGCGGAGGGGCTTGTCTGTCTGTGCGTTAGGCGAGAACTGATTGGCCGGACTTTTTCCTTGTTGCCTGATAAAGCGTCAATGGAGCGTAAATCAGCGACGCAGCGGCCTCCCCCCCTCCACTCTATCTTTAATAGATCGCCCTCTGAATAAATGCCTCTTGTTTATATGCAATATGCAAAGTGAATCCGCGTATATAATTATATATTCCCACCGTGTGACGCGCTGGATAAAAGCATTAAATCTAGGACTCGGTCTGGGCACTGTGCGTAAAAACGCAGAGGCAGACAATAGCTGACAAATAATCGTTAGGTTTACTTGGTGTATGTTTTTTATTTATAGTGATCAGAACAGATGCCCGCGGTTCGGAATCAGAGCAGTCAGAAGCCACTTGTGTTGAATTGTGAGCTCCATCAATCCCAGCACATACATTTAAAACGCCATTAGCCCAAGCGTCAATCCACTCACACTTGAGCAGATCTTCGCTGGAGCTGTTTTATGCGCGGGACAAGATAGATGTAAAGTCCAGCCTAGGTGTGTGAATTATTTATCCCCCTTCTCTCTCCTCTCGCGGCGCTGACTCGGTTTTATTGGCAGATTAACAGTCATTTTTGTTAACGAGGCCCTCTCTTTACAACAACTACTTGCGCTACTTTTGGCTGGGGTTTAATACCATAATAAAATCCTACATGCGACCGGCTGCTCTGCTTTTATAGGCCTGATATATGACCTGTGCTAAACTGGGCTGGGGCAGAGTATAGCTACCCCCTGGCCCGGCTCTGGGCGCTCACTTTGCGGCCGGCACGCCGTTTGGAAGGGTACACAACTGGTTTTGGTGACATGATTCCCGCTGTGATTGGATTCTATTTTCATTTTTTTTTTTTTTTTGGAGGACCACTTTGGCCTTTGACGACGAGATCTATGTCGCAACTCAGACATTTGACTTCAATGTGACCTTTATCAATGGGAACGTTCTCTTTCTATCGGTGCGTAATGATCCTGGACTCACTGTGGACTCTTACGGGCTGCGAGTGGAGTTATAAATCCGATCTGTCCGCGTAACACCATTATTTACGACGATTAAAGTATGAACTGCTATTGCTTTGGGGCTCTGCGCAGTTATTTATGATGATAAGACTCGAGTGTAGTGCGCCATTCGGGTCCGAGGAGCCCCAGCAGCCGAACCGAGCGAGTGTCAGAGTGGTTTAGACCAGATTCTGGCGCCCAGCTTTGGCCTTTGAGCTTGAAAATCCACCGCATTCCTCTGGAACTTCCTCCTCCTTTCCCAGACCCAGATCGAGCTCTAGACACAGATCTAACTCATGTGAACGTCTTCCTGTGCGTCAGCCATCCATCAGAGCGGAGTCAAAGCATGGGCCGTAAAGGTGCAGTGCGCTGAGGTGTGGAGTGCGTTTTGAAACAGGTTTCACACACTGTAGCGTGAATACGAGGTCCCCGCCTACGTACTAGTATATTTTTATTTTTCATGTTTTAGCACAGTGTCGTTTTGTCTTGTTAGAGTCAGATTTTTCTATTACCCCTTCAATATCCTCGACCATTTTCCTCTTCTGTTCGTTTGTTACCCTGACCCACGCCAAGGGTATTTTGGTTACATGCAAAGTAGTCTTTTCGTGTCTAGTTTTAACTCCAGTTTGTCCCAGTTTTAGTTAATAGCGTGAGGAACGTCCTTAGTCAAGATACATTTATTATGAATGAGAATTGAGAATGAGAAAAGTGCCATGGCTTAGCTTCTGGAGCTTGTTGGTTAAAGTTAAAAGTATATGGCCTACAGTCAGATATGTTGAGACTGGTATTTCTTTCGTCTGGTCTTATTTAATGTCGTCTTTTTCTTCGGTAGATCATTTAATGAAGTTGCGTTATATATTTTTAGCATCTTTGAGGTAAATGTCATTTATTAGCAGACACTTGTTACTAGTCTGAATCGAAATTTGAATGCACTTGAGTAAAAGAACTCCAAGATACAGAGAGAAATGTTAAAAATATTACAACCATCCCCGATCTAAGTTGTTTTAATCCTGTCTTTTTGTTTTTTGTTCCATTGTTAACAACTTGTAGCCTTAATATAAAGCTTTAACATGATATAAGAGGCAAATAACTATTGTATGAGCTTAAAATTCAGCCTTGGGATCCAATCATGCATTTGCAGCCGTGGAGCGTGTGGAGAGCCTTGTTTGTGTCAGGGCTGAATGCTGCGGATATATATTTTTTTCACTCTTCAAACCGCAGCCTGTGGAAATGTTCATTTGGGAAGGCCCCCGCCCTGCAGCCTACAGGCCGCAGAAAACACAAGCTCGGAGAGTATTCTAGGCTACACCAGGTTCATATTCAAATGATTCTGTTATAATCTGTGTCATCATAGTTTGTGTTGTTGCGCAGAATTGGACGCTAATGCGTAACGGATGAGGGTACCGTGTTCTAATCAAAAAGATAGGTGACAAATGTGTCTGCAGTAGAATCCCATTTGTATTGTTGTATTATATTCTTGATTGAACAGTTCATCCACCCATAGAGGTTTCTGAAAGTCATTGTAAAGTGAAAGAAAATCAATGCAAAGAGTGTCTTTTATCCCAGACTGTTCCTTTTAGGGTGTTCATTATTTATTTATGCATTTCTGTCTGTCTGTTTAAGGTCAGTGCAATTTACACTCTTTGGAGGCAATAATAACTTCCGAGGTTTTATGCTGCTTATTGTCGTTACTTTCTCACATGCTCCATTTTTGTTGTTTGCTGCTGAGAGGCTTGACTTGTCCTTCGGCGCAAAACATGGGGCAGCGCATCTATTTGTCCCAGTCTATAATTGTGTCTACAGTTATTGCATTGTTATGTCTTGGAGCCGCTTAAAACTCCGGCTTTGTTCAAATGCAGCATTTTCTTGGTGGGCCCTGCTCTTTCTGGGGTCAGCACGTTTAACTGTGGGCTTCTGAGGTTTACAAGCTGCTCTTAAAGCTGAGTTGAAACGGTGCCGTCGAATGTATGTGTAGATCTGGCATTTCTAACAATACTGGATTATTCCACTTTTATCTCACCCAGTTTAAGGGTTTTAAGAGTTTATCTTGAGCGCAGTGCACCGTCTGTTTCTCACAGTTGAAAGGCGCTCTGCAGCGGTGTCCGGCAGCGTGACACGGGCTCATCTCTGTTCCTGCTGCTGCTGCTGCTGATGATGATGATGTGAAATACTGACTTGGTGAATTCCAGGCGGTAATTTGCTTTTCCTGGAACAAAAGCCTCCATTTCCACCAACGGGTCTGGATTTAGAAAGCATAAATTTAGAGCGTATTCTTAATTACACTTTAGCTCTGGAGATGTTTTGTGAAAGTGAAATACTGTCAACAGTAAGTCTTCGGACGAGGACACAACACAGATTATTTTAAACTAAGGATAAGTCCACATCAAAGCATTTTTTTTAGATCTTAATGCTCTGTGTGAACTGAATATACCTAAAATAATTATATTTGGCTTCTGTTGCATTGTGCGTAAAAGCCCATATACACAGGGTCTGTGTGGCGCCTTAGCGCAACAACATTATCGTTATTATATATTATAATTATATTAATAATAATAAAGAAATGAAAGACTTAAAAATAATAATATATAAATATGTGATTGGCAGACCTCGTATGAAACAAACAAACAAAAAAAATCATCAATGATTTAAAAAATAACTTTTATAGATTTTTGGATTGGAAAAAAAAATCACATAAACTTCCTAAGTTCAAAGAATCGGAACGTTGAAATGTTTAATGGTCAAAATTAATATAAATAAATGAATAATAAACACTTGTTATGTTTTGAAGTCTTCCTTTTTGAACAACGTATGTTATTTTTCTTTTTCTAAATCCAAAAATCTAAGAGATATTCTTGAATTATTGATGAAAAAACGGTCTGTCAAACATGAGTGGGCATATTATCATTAAAGTCTCTTCATTTGTTTCTCTTTGCGTTTTTTCCCCTTTAATTGTTTTGTTTTTTGTTACACACTTGCACTACATTAATTATACAAAAGTTTGAGCTGAAGACTCAAATAGAGGCTAACATGATTACTTAAGACTTCATTAAGACAGAGAAAAGTTAATGGAGCATTTAGCGCATCTCTGACTGTATCGAGTCTCTCCTTTTTTTCTTTTCTTTTTTGTATCTATCAATTCTCTCACCTCAAATAATACTGTATCCTCTTTTAATAATTCCTCTTTAAATTGGCGAGTCTCTCTACAAATGGAATGCGCAAAGGCCAAAATAAGAGTTTCAAAAAGATCACGGCTTGACTTTTTAGCAAACGGATCCCATTTACAAATCATATACGCAAAATGTAGAAGAAAGCAGTGTTAAAATTTGCCAAACTGTATTGTAAATGACAAGACAATGACACATGGAAACCTATAGTTGTACTTGGTAAACACCCACAATCAAAAACCTTACTCTGCACAATATTTCCGATGATTAATATCCATTTGTACAAACTAAACGAGAGCTGAGCTGTTTATTTGCGTTATTTGCTTGAGTTAAAGAATAAAAAAAGACTCATAAATACAAATAGATCAGTGTATTTTGTGGTATAGCAGAGCATGTTTACCACAACACACCAGAACTCACGTGACACAGCGTCATCCCCAGCAGCTGCTCCGCGCTCCTTACTTTATGAACGCCCCAGTGTAGTGCCCTTTGAGTATGATAAACCGTTTGATTGATACCATCATATATTTCAATAAGAACCCGTGCGCTGCGCAGTGTTAGATTTCTCCAGTGGACGACCCGGGCCTCTTTACAGCTCACGCGCTAAAAGTGTCGGTGGGAATGGAGTCATCCGAGAGTTATTAACCAAATCCATCCTTGAGCACACTGTCTGTCAGCTCGGGGCGCTCGGATGGAGCGTGTTTTACGGCCTACAGGTGCCTTTATGCAGAGCTAAAACAACTGCCGAGCTGCGGAATGATCACTATTTAGCAGCACATCCTCCAGTGTCAAACGGCTGATTTTGAAAGGTTATGTTTATGGCTCTTCTTATGGCTCTGTTCGCGGCAAATGGATTTACAGTATTTGCAACTTAAGTCAAATTACTGTCAGATTTACTGAAGAGGTCGACTGTGGTCTCCATTCAAAAATATAAATACACATGAAGACAGTAGATGAGACTTTATGGGACATGTTGTAATTGTATTTAACTGTAACACACTAAAAAAATACAGGGGCATTATGAAAGACGCTTTTAAAGCAAATGCAGTGTAAAACTATAAGATAACAATTTAGCCACTAATAAGACTGGTGCAATGTTAATGTAGAAAGAGTTCATTTAAAGTTTTTATTTGATGAACAGCTCAGTCTCACTCAAAATGTCACTTCTGCCCTTTTAGTTCTCACCCCGTGTTATTGCTTTACAAAAAAAGAAAAAAGAAAAAGAACACAACAAAAGTGATAAACTGGTATTTAACCCTTTCTTGACACATACTTTTTAGATTTGACATTCATTAATTGTTGCTTGACAGTATTGTACCATAAATAATAAATGATACAACACATTACAAAGAAGCTATGGATGTTTCCTTTATCTTTTCCTTATCTTAACTGGAGCCTATGACCCAGGGTTACTTGCAGGACTGACACTTACTGACAGTAAAAAACAACCATTCACTCTCTCTATCATTCACTATAGGCACTTTAGATTGTTCAATTAACCTTTATGTGTGTATCTTTGGACAGTAGGAGGAGGCCATGGGTCCTGACGGAGGCGTGGCCACCTCTACTTGCTTACCGACAGTGAAAAACAACCATTCACTCTCACATTCATTCACTACAGGCATTTTAGATTGTTCAATTAACCTTTATGTGTGTATCTTTGACAGTGTAAGAGCATAGTACCCAGATATAATTTTTGACTTTTAAATCCCATTTGATCTTGTACAGTTATATACTGTTGCTGTTACAGGATATTGTTTTGTTCCAGGATGTGGTTCTACATGTTTCCATAGGTCTCTTACTGTGAGTGAAATTGTCTTGAAATACCAATTAAATAAAGCTTTAGAGTGAAACAAAAAGACAACTTTGTTTATTGTGTTTTTCCTTCTTCTCATTTGTTGCATGTAAATGAAAAATGTAAATATTTGTCGCGCTCAAAGCTGTGTTTACCTCTGCAGACTGTAATTCAATTATGTCTATGTAAAGTTAACGTAGGAAGCATCAGTAGCCAAAAAAAAGTTTAGAAACATTTATTGGTTATGTAAGTGAATGTAGGCTGCTTCTGTGAACAATGAAGGCTAAATATTGAGTAAAAGCTGCCATGTTCTCACATCACAAGCTCGACTAAGGATTTAAGAATTTAAAGTCTAATTTCACAACAATGATCACCCACTGAAGTTTTAACTGCTTCTTGATGTATAGAGCATTTCATCAAACTTTCCTCAAGTTATGTCTCATAGCAGAAATATTTATAGATTTGCCTACAGGACATTCCATGATTTTCTTTTATTCCAAATTGTGTAAAACAAAATAATCACTGGCTAATATATGTAAATAATTTTACATATTACACAAATTTATTTATTTATTTATTTATTTATTTATTTATTTATTTATTTGTTTGTTTGTTTGTTTATTTATTTATTTATTTATTTATTTGGAGAATTCTTGTTTATAAAATTACAGTAAATACAGATTTTACTCTAAAGCAACAACAAAAGTGCCGTAACTGTCATTGTAACAGTTCTGACTATTTGAACTCATGTAATGTACTCTGAACCACTTTGGAGTAGATTCTATATTTGTCTCTGTATAAGTCATTAAAAATATATATCTGATTTCTTTCGCTCTGGACATAACTAAGTCAAATTTTCGTGAAAAAATTCTCTGTCCACACAAATGATCATCCTTTTCACAGGACTGCAGTGTTGCTCTGTATATCAACATGTACATTTTGAAGGACAGGGATAAGTTCTGTAGCTTTATTCATTCTTAGGGGTCAAAGGTCAAATCAGTAGCAATGGTTTTAATCCATCTCACATTTCTTTGTGATTGGATGAAGGCAAATACATGTACATACAACAGATTAGGTGGGAAACCTTAATGCAAGACTTCTCAGTGACTGTTTTTCAGAAATATGGAATAAACCAGGAACATTTTTATTCTCCGACAAAATATAACTTTTCCTTTTTCATCATTACACACCAGGATTTACTCTATTCTTTATTCTACTGACCACACATCTATGTTTTGAAATGATGCTTTAAATTTGATAGATAAAAACACACGCTTATTTTTTTGTTGTTTTTTTTTTGTTGTTAAGAGTTTATTCACTTGCAGGTTGCCATAGTTACATTTCACCATATAGAGATTATCCTCCACACACGCACAATTGGAGTAAAAGAGGTATATATCAGAGCTGTTTGTTGCTTTCAATGACGTCACTGTTTCTGCAGCAAATATCTCTCTGGAAACACTCAGTGGAAACACAAGCCTCTGGTCTTCCCTCATTGGCTTGAACCGAACAATTTAAGCACAGCCAAACGAAACATTTTTACTGGTCACTGGTCAATTGAGTGACTTAAAAGCCATTTTCTGATTCTTTACTTCTAAATATCCATCACTATTCATCATGAAGTCAGTCATTATGATTATTTGATGTGTTTGTGAGCACAGAGAAGCAGTAGTGGACCCGCCGCCAAACGTAAATGTGTTTCAAAGCCGGCCCGGATTTACAGCCCACTGCTCTCTCTGCCCACACTGCACTTCATAAAACATATTATATCTGAAAATGAACATCGTCCACGGGGAGCAGAGGGGGGAGAGGTGAGGGCACTGCCGCCTGACCCCTTCCTCCAACACACAGTAATTAGCTTCAACTGTTATTATATCACCGAAGCCCGAGTGTGTCGTAAAGCAAAATCTTTATTGTTTGTGAGCGAAGAGCAACATTTTTGACCGCTCAGCACTATCTCTGCAAGAAAGCCTCACAAAACCATGACTTCTGAATATATTTTTATAGGTTCATGCAATTATAGACGTGACCCCATTTATTACTCGGACATTAAACAGTCAGGGCTTATGGGAAAAGTTTTATGCGATGGGGAATACTTCATTTATGAAGTGTAGAGGTATATGGAGCCACTTATGGTGTTCAATAAAGAGCCATAAACCAGCGCGATGGCATATCGTCGCAGGAATATTGTTTAGCTCTTATTAGCAAGTCTAGATTTATCTGAAAGTCAATAAATGAAGGTAAGTCAAAGTCGTGGGTTGCCAACCTTTTGTACCCAAAGAACCATTTTTCTGTCAAGCTGCTCTCCATTGACGTCTATTCAAACCTAAGCAGACTTTGGAATTCACGGGGCGCTGATTTAGGCTCATTTAAGTGGTCACTGTTCAATCACAATAATGTTAGGTCTCTAATTGAATCCAGATAGAGTAAAGAGCAACATGATGGCGTAGCTTTAAACTTTCACTGACCAAAATACCAAGCAAAAAATAGTTATAGTGCAATAGACTGTGTAAACATCCATGAGCCGAGGTTATAAAGCAAGTTGTGTTGTATTAGAGGCTTTATTTGTCATGTTTCACAGCATCTTCTAACGTCTACAGCTTTGTTTCCATTGGTGGTACAGTATGCGTCGGGATCCATCCTCGAAGAGCCTCAAAAGTCGTGTCTCTATTCGAGATATAAACATATTTGCAGCAGACTTTATGAAACCTGTTAATAATTCATATAAAAAAAAGAATAAATCCTTGAGAGTAGCTGCGAGAGGCTGGAGGTACAGCTGCTGCAGTAAACATAATGTAGCTGCTTCCGGTGTATTCCCAGGCTTCAGAACATTACATTTATTGAGCTGCACCAATATCCTATAATTCTTGTGCCTCAAATAGACTTGCTATTTGAGGCGCAGGTTCTGCTTGTGTTTAATGCACTTTAGACGATAAATACAATGTTGAAATTCATGTGAAAGCTGTACGTTCCTGACTCCGTTTAAAACTGGAAATAGTTGCTAATGCTAGGTAGCTTTGTGGTCCCTCGTTTATCGTGGGGGTTACATTCTAAAAATAACCCACAATAGGCGAAATCCGCGAAGTAGTCAGCTTTATTTTTTACAATTATTATATATGTTTTAAGGCTGTAAAACCCCTCACCACACACTTTATACACTCTTCTCAGACAGGCATTAACATTTTCTCACATTTCTCTCTTGTTTAAACACTCTCAAAGTTCAAACCTTAGCACCTTCCTCTGCCTTTTGGGTGCGACCGCAGGTGCCTTTGTCGGTGCAGAACGTTTCGTCGACATTGTGGGTTTTGTCGGGAGAAAACTTGCAAACATACAGCACTTCAGAGTCACACTGCTAGCGATCGAACATTTATGTAAATTTGTCCGAACGCATTCTGTACTGTACAGGAGACACGGCACGGAGGAGATTGTTGACAATGTCCCTTAGCCAATCAGGACGCAGAACACAATGGGCGAGTTCTCCCTTAGCCAATCAGGACGCAGAACACAATGGGCGAGTTCTCCCTTAGCCAATCAGGACGCAGAACACAATGGGCGAGTTCTCCCTTAGCCAATCAGGACGCAGAACACAATGGGCGAGTTCTCCCTTAGCCAATCAGGACGCAGAACACAATGTGCAAGTTCTCCCTTAGCCAATCAGGATGCAGAACACAATGCGCGAGTTCTCCCTTAGCCAATCAGGACGCAGAACATAATGTGCAAGTTCTCCCTTAGCCAATCAGGATGTAGAACACAATACCCGAGTTCTCCCTTAGCCAATCAGGACGCAGAACACAATGTGCAAGTTCTCCCTTAGCCAATCAGGATGCAGAACACAATGTGAAAAAAAAAGCATGAAAAATTGCTCTAAAAAAATCCGCGAAACAGTGAGGCCACGAAAGGTGAACCACGTTATAGCGAGGGACTACTGTATTTGCAAAACATTTCTGTTGATCTTATTCCTTTCTCTTCTCGTTTTCACTCAAGTAAGGATTATCTATCGTCCTATCAGCTGACTGCAGTGTTTAACTACAGAGCATACCCCTAGCCGAATGGTCCCCAAAGGTATTCGGTACTCTTTATGGTACTCTTTGGACCCCTTTTGGTAACGGAAAGGTGCCATAACCAACCCGCTCCGCACCATAACATCAAGTGGAAACGAGGCTTAATAAAGTACTTTACACTTCTTGAACCCATGAGCTGATAGAGGCGTGGTCTTGTTCATCTTGTTCATCTTGTGTGCAGTGGAGGCTGTGTGACTCAGGCAGTTCCAGGTTCCTGTGGTCCACACACCAGCCCAACAACGTGAAACTACCTACACCACACAGCTCCAGCGGGCTTCACCTGGCTCCACTCAAGAACAGACAGCAGTATCTGAAAAAGAAAATAAGATGAGTGAAAAGTGTGTGATTGAGATTGAAAATTAAATTCTCGTAGTATCCACAAATGTTAATAGGTTGGAGGATTAATGTAAAAAAATACAGTACATATGTGTGTACTCAGTAGCGAGTCACTTGGGAGCTTTAAAAGAGACCAATCTGAAAACCTTATTATCTGTGGTATATTGTCTGTCATGTGTCGGCTGAAAATAAAATGATGTATTGAGTAATATGGTTAATCTAATAGTGATACACCAAAGATTAGACACGGTCAATGAAAGTATGTCGCCTTAATTCTAAAAAAAAACAGCACATCAACACTGGTCTTGCTTGAGCCTGCTTCAAAGGGATATTCTGTACAGTTTAAAGTCGATTTAAAGGTGTGTGCAAAATGTGGGATATATTTCAACCATGAAACAGATCACTCATGTGAGAAGAGTATCAAATAACTGCATCAAAATAACTCTCAGCATTTGTCTATTATATATATACTAATATTAAAGTGTTCTTTAATACTGTCTTTTAAAATGCATGTAAACGGCTAAGTCCAACTGGAACCGAAGTAATCTGTGTTATTCCTAGTTGGGCTGACATACCTATATAAAATGATTTTCTCAGGTATAGTTTATCAGCCTGATTGAGCTCTGAACAGAACTCAACACAGATGCACAATTAAATATAGTACCTACGAAGTCAAAATCCTGAGAAACAAGACAAAGTCGTGACCGAGACCAGGCTTCTAGGGATTTAAAGGCTGTTTACACAATGGTGGGTTTTGCCGAAACTTCAACGATTCGATGTCAGATTGGCCTCTCATTTTCCCGAGGCCAAGGAGGTGTTTTCATGTAAACACATAGGTTCATAGGTGCGACACGCATGAGCAAACAACATCTCTACAGAACAGAAGGTAGCAGAAGTAGCAAAAAGAAAACCCACTGCGAATCAGCAACGGCATGACTGTTCCATTTTCCTGATCAGCGCTCTCGTGTAAACAGCCCCTGAGACTGAGTCAAGACCAGGACCGAGGCAGACTGAGAGGCAAAGGCAAGACCAGCACCAGAAGATGACAGATAAGAAAAGATAAGAAATCCAATCAGTGCATGCAGTCCAAACTGCTGGAGGGATTAGCATTTAGCCAAAGAGGTAGAGTTAAAGGGATAAACAAGACAAGACTGGTCTCAAGAATGAAGAAGAAGTATAAACCAGTTCTGGACTTGGCAGTGGTCTTGTGGTGCAGCTGGAGTTTTGGACGTTGGATTAAACTGAAGTAAAAATAATTTTGGACGCATCCCTCACAGGTTCACATCGAGAGGCCTCTCAGTTTAGAGGAAGATCAAAGTCAGTAAAACCACCTAATGCACACGAAGAACATTAACCAGCAGGAAATGCATTCCTATTGGATTTGGCATCAGTCTTATTAAAAAGAACAAGTCATATTTTGTTATGTGGATGTTGAGATATTTCTTCAACATTCTCATTGACTAGAACGGGTTTATTTCATCAAACATGAAAACAGGACTGAGTTAGAGCTCTCCACAGATGCTGTAGAACATGGCAGTCGCTTGCAGATGGAGCCCAGAAGTCAGGAGGTGCTCAGGGTCCATCCAGAACTCCTATTATATTTCTGCAGGATCAGTTTTAGCCTCCACAGGGACCCGCTTCAATAAGGAGCCATACTGTTCACATTTAGAATCAAAAGCCTGGCTGAGAGTAGGCAGAAGTTTAATACATGCCAGGAGTCATTACGAAGATTTACAAATAATACATCTCTTATAATTCAATTAGGTCCTGACCATCATGCAAGTATAATAACCTGGTTACGTTTTTTATGTGACAGTTGTAGCGCTGCAGTACTGCCTTCCTCTGGTTATAATCAAATGATTGGAGTTCATGTGACTGGGCCCAGCAGCAGGAGGTCAGACCACTGCCCTAAATCATATCTAACAAGTAAAATCCCTTCAGCGCGGCGCTCCTGCCCGCCTTAATGAATATCCAACTGCGTGACCCCGCTGCACCGAGTCTGCGGAGCTCTCGAGCCCGGCCGCCATCTTGTGTTGCCGGGCAGACGAGCGCAGAGATGACATATGAAGAGCTTTGTGAGGAAGCAGATGCAGGATGATGGCAGGTGGGACGGCAGCCAAAGAGGAGGAGGAGGAGGAGGGCTGGGAGGAAGAGGAGACACTGTCAGACTAGGGTGTGGTTTATTGGCATGTTTCATAGTGGTTTGGAAATCAGTTTTGAGGAAAAAAAAAGGGCATTAAAATAAATACTCGAACTCAAGGCCCCTTTATAATGTTTTATGTGGCCCTTCAACAAATTTGGACAGTGATATTTTTGGCACAAGGTTTTAATGGATTTGATTTTTGCTACAAAGATAAATAAAAGCTTTTAAAACCATCCAAAACCTGTTCAAATTCAACTAAAACCTGTTCAAATCCAATTAAAACCTGTTCAAATGCAACTAAAACTTGTTCAAATTCAATTAAAACCTGTTCAAATTCAACTAAAACTTGTTCAAATTCAATTAAAACCTGTTCAAATTCAACTAAAACCTGTTCAAATTCAACTAAAACCTGTTCAAATCCAACTAAAACCTGTTCAAATTCAACTAAAACCTGTTCAAATGCAACTAAAACTTGTTCAAATTCAACTAAAACTTGTTCAAATTCAATTAAAACCTGTTCAAATCCAGTTTAAATCTGTTCAAATCCAATTTAAACCTGTTCAAATTCTACATTTAATTATTAAAACCCTTTAAAACCCCCCAAACCCTCTAAATCAACTAAAACTTGTTCAAATTCAACTAAAACCTGTTCAAATTCAACTAAAACTTGTTCAAATTCAATTAAAACCTGTTCAAATCCAATTAAAACCTGTTCAAATTCAACTAAAACCTGTTCAAATTCAACTAAAACTTGTTCAAATTCAACTAAAACCTGTTCAAATTCAACTAAAACCTGTTCAAATCCAATTAAAACCTGTTCAAATTCAACTAAAACCTGTTCAAATTCAACTAAAACTTGTTCAAATTCAATTAAAACCTGTTCAAATCAAACTAAAACCTGTTCAAATTCAACTAAAACTTGTTCAAATTCAACTAAAACCTGTTCAAATTCAACTAAAACCTGTTCAAATTCAACTAAAACCTGTTCAAATCCAACTAAAACCTGTTCAAATCCAACTAAAACGTTTCCATAAAAGTAGCAATGTAAACCTGTTCAAATATAACTAAAACTGTCAAGATTCAAATAAAACTTGTTAAAACAATCCAAAACCTGTTCAAATCCAATTAAAACCTGTTCAAATTCAACTAAAACCTGTTCAAATTCAACTAAAACCTGTTCAAATTCAACTAAAACTTGTTCAAATTCAATTAAAACCTATTCAAATCCAACTAAAACCTGTTCAAATTCAACTAAAACCTGTTCAAATCCAACTAAAACCTGTTCAAATTCAACTAAAACCTGTTTCAAATAAAACGAAAACCTGTTCAAATTCAACGAAAACCTGTGTCAAGACTGAGATGAAAACCTGTTCAAATCCACCAAAACCTGTTCAAATCCAATTAAAACCTGTTCAAATTCAACTAAAACCTGTTCAAATTCAACTAAAACCTGTTCAAATTCAACTAAAACAGTTTCCCATAAAAGGATCAAAAGCAATGTAAAACCTATTCAAATCCAACTAAAACCTGTTCAGATTCAACTAAAATCTGTTCAAATCCATCAAAACCTGTTCAAATTCAATTAAAACCTGTTCAAATTCAACTAAAACCTGTTCAAATTCAATTAAAACCTATTCAAATCCACCTAAAACCTATTCAAATGTGACTTAAACCTGTTCAAATCCAACTCAAACCTGTTCAAATCCAACTACAAACAGTTTCCATAAAAGGAGCAAAGTAATGTAAAAAGATAACTTATGTAAGACTCAAATGAAGATGAAATCTCACATTCAAAATTGAATAAAAGCTTATAAATCTCATCATCTTTGGCCCCTGAAAGGATTCTTATTAACTATCGTGGCCCCACACCACTGCTGTAAACACTACTGATCTAATAAGATATCAATAGCAGGTTTATATAGTGAGTGCAGCTTTAAAAATAGCATGTTGGGTATGTTGCGTGTGAGTTACTGAGCACGTTTACATGCAGGTTGATACTATTGAATTTCAACCTTAGTCCAGTTATATCCAGAGTTTTAAACTGCAGTAAACACCCTGCTCCGACTGGAGGACAGACATTCAAATTGGATGATGTGATTCATTGCCTATTGTGGTCTGTTTGAGGTTTAAGCTGGGGACACACTACACAACTTTCACAGTCTTTGCAGATTTTAAAAAGACTGACACAATAACAGATTGGTTCCAGCAGATTTTTGTGTGACGACTGAAAGACGGGGGATCACACACTTAACTGAGCCACTCTCCCTCTCTTGCTGGTCGCCATCGTTGTTTTGATCTTCCTGCTACTTCCCATCATCCACTGGGGCTATTTCCTGTGTGCCACCCTGTCTTTTTCATTGGCTGTTGGCAACACATGTTTGCAGTTGGGTTTGTAATCAGCTAGATCAGGTTTATTCCAGATTTAGACCAGATTTAGCTCAGGTTTAATCCAGGTTCAGACCAGGTTTAATGGTAAATGGCAAATAGCATGCATTTATGTAGCGCTTTTAATACCCTTCTCTAGCACCCAGCGTTTACATCATGCTTCCATTAACGCCATCCATTCACAGCTATTCATGGGTTTAGATCAAGTTTAGACCAGGTTTAGACCAGGTTTAACTCAGGTTTAGTTGTCATGGTCTTTCATGTAATTGTTGTTATGTTAGTAAGGGCGCTGCAACCACAAAACACACTTTCTGTCACAGTGTTAGGTAGAAAATTCTGTTAAAATATGTTAAAATGGTTATGTCCCTGCCCCATTTTGGTGCAATGATGCACTTAGTTAAATACAGTCAATTTTAAAAACATCTTAACTAATAAGAACTGACACTTACTGTGAGTGCAGCCCAATGTTAATGCCATCCAATGCTATTTGTGCAGTTCAAACACAGTGCTCCTGCAAATGCTATATTTCGAAATAATCTGTATTTGTATGAGTTTCAAAAGATTTACCAACCTATCTCTGTGGTATTTGTCTGTAAAAATCACTGTTGGCCTGGCGTGCAAACTCCAGCGTTTTCTTTATTTTTGCAACTCCATGCACACAGATTTTTTTTGACTTTTCCAACAGACTGCGGCCTGTTGTCATGTAAACAGCTTGGAATGACACCAAAAGGAAGCAGACTTTCCTGGAGGTGCAAAGCTTCCGCTGGAGGATCTTTTGTCGACCACCAATAAGGGGCAATAACACAGCCGTAAAAACACACGGTGCACTAATACACCTCGCCAATACCACCACCTCCTCCACTTCCTCCAGCCACCAATAAACGGCTGCTCAATTACCCTGCAGTAAACACCAGAGTCTGCTCCGAGGCAGACAGATGGACAGGAGATGAGCAGGACCGGGCTGGAGACGGAGCGGCGCTGCACAAATGCTGCCGTCTCAACATGGCGCCGTGGACTCTGACGCCCTACTACCTCTTTGCTGTCTCTCTCTGCCATCTCCATTAACTCGGCCTGTTTATTTCCCTCCGGTAATTTCAATCTCAGTCCAATCCATCAATTCATTTATGTAACAATTCCAGAAACATGTTGTGTATAACATTTTATGAAAAAAATCTAAACATTAGTATAATTTGGTTTGTTGTAACATGGAGACCAGCATTGTGGTTTAACATCTGAGAATGTCAGTTGTAACAAGGGAGTACAGAGCCATATTTTTTTGTTTTTCTTGTTTATAAATATTTGTAAAGTTCACAAGTAAAGCTTTTTAACTGCGTTGGATCGTTTCTTTGGATAATAGTATGTGGACAATTATGAAGGGTTTGTTAAAGCGTCCAGCTATAATTGTGATGAGTCATACAGCTCTACGCTAAGTAATTTAAATAGAAACCAAAGCATATCATGTTCACTAAACCAGCCAGCTTAAAACACTTACAATGTTCTGGTAATAGTTGGACAAATTGGAAACAGATTGGTCAAAATAACATTCATCTCACACTGCATTTGTCCCTCTTGGAAAAAAGACATGTAAATCTCCACAGAACCCAGTTGAAGTTGAGTCAGTTTAGTTCAATTACTTTCATTTGTTCCTACAGGTGCCCAGAAAGGACAAACTGAGCACTGCAGGAGGAGAAGCACACTCATGTTTGTACTTGAGCAGACATTCTTAAATATAGGTGTGAACTAAATTAGCAAAGTGAAATATATTATACAACCTGTTTTTGGGGGGGTTTGTTCAGAGACAATTCAGAGCATGCCCCTCCAGGGCCACCGTAGCTGTTCACATGCTAAAAAGAAGCAGGAGTGTAAGGTGTGGAGTTGCAATGTGCACTTAAATTTCAGTAAAAAAAAAAAACAAACACATTCTTCCTTGAAAGCTACAATAGGCATTTTTGTCAAATGAACAAAATCATAGAAAGTGGTCGGTTTAAGAAAAACATTTTCCAATTTTAAGAAGTATTCTTGGATGTAGGCTCAAAGAAACTAAGCAAATAAGGCAAAACAAAATTCACAGACGTGATCTTCAATAGAGAGGAACATGCAAAACTTTTTCTACTGATTAAAACAGTTTAACATATTATTTGGCTGACAATTTGTCGGTTAAATTATGCAAATCAGGTAATGACACAGACCATTATGAAAATTATGTCTTCAACTTCAGTCATATGTAAATTTGTTGGGATGTACTCTCCAGTGGGAATGAACTACTCTATTTCTTTCCTACAAGAACTGACAAAACAATGACAAATCTACTTTGCATATGATCAGCTTTGTTCTCTAATATTCTGCACATTGTGGATTACCACAAACCAGCAGAGACATACAGTAATAACTAAAACTTCTCTGCATATGCTTTCCCAAGCTTCTTCTCTTTCCCATCCATCTACTGCTACTAAAGGCTGGTCCTATGCTCTGGTCTGGTCTGACAAACGGACCACAGCTGGCTGCAGCAGGCAGAGGAAGTTCAGCCATGTGTTCCTGATCAGAGCGGCAGCTTCTCATGCAACGCCCCACACTGTCACTCTGTGGCCCGCATCAAACACTGACGCAGCCCGCTCTGGAGACATACTGCTCCATGGGTGACTGGAATTAAAATTCAGATGTCAAAAGTCAAGTTAGAAAGAGTTGTTTCAGTAACAGATATTATTTAAGCTAGTTAAGTACTTGCCACTTCACAACGACAATGACACAGACTGTTGTAACTGCTGCCTTATGAAATCTGGTTTCGTGTAGTTTCTGTTGTTTTTGGTGACATCTAGTGGTGAAAGTGTGGATTGAAACCTTACACTCCTCCTTTTTAGGGCATGTGAACAGCCAAACCCAGTGGAAATAGGTCTGATAGTGATTGATTTGTGGAACATGAGTGTGTTTCTCCTCCAGCAGTGCTCAGTTTGTCCTCTTTGAGCAGCTGTACGAACAGGAACAGGAAGTAATGCAACTTCCTGGTTCTATGGAGCTTAAAATGCCTAATTTTCTTACACGGACACATGCAAAGACTGTTATTTGACACTACTGAAAAGTTTTGTCTGATGTGTTCCATTTTGTTTAAATCTTATTAAAAATTTGACACAATACACCTTTAATGCATGTGCTGGGTTTAACAGGCTGCACAATATAGTACTTACGGCACTGTGTGAGTTCCATTTGTTTTGTCTACTCATATTCTATTCATATTCAAATATTCAAAGAAGTGGTTGTTATTATTACAGGAAATGAGTTGACCTCTGTTCACCTCATCCTTATCTATTTGATGAGCCCAACCGCCAGGAGTCATCACGTACTGATTCTGGTAAGATCTCTGTTTCCAGTCGTTCTACAAATGTGTGTGAAAGATGTGAGCCCACCATGTGACTTGAGGCGTCCTGCCAGAGGAAGCGTTGTGTGCCATGTGGATAATCAGGAAGCAGACATTTGAAACAGAAAAGAGACATGTCCCACAGGAAATATGAAGCCATCACAGTCAAACACACACAGTTCTGATAAAGATTTGTATTCACACTTCAAGCACGTCGTTTATGGAGAGAGTTTGTTTGAGTGAAATTTCAGGTTTAAAATTCAGAGGTCTTTAAGTAAATGACATTAACTCTAAATTTTTAAATGAAAGTAACTGCTGTTCCTAATTTGTTCTCTGGGGTTGCACTATGTTAATAAGACTAGCAGACATTACTGAGAGCCAGAACTGAACAGCAGATAACAGAAAGGGCGAAACTCTTTTACCGTTGAAATAACCCAACCAAAATGTATTTGTCAAAAAAGGAGAAACGTAGACAAAGAGTTTAGAGTTTTCCAACAAAAATGTTTTAAAAAATGGACGATTTCCTATTTACTCACTGAGGAAAATGGAAAACCTGTTCAGTTAAGTGTTTCAGTCCTCAAGGAATATAATATTCAGCACCACTATGGCACTCATTGTGATGAAAAATACAGCAGCTTGGAAGGACAACGGAGAAGAGAGAAGATAAATGAATTCTCAGCGGGCTTGAGAAAAACAGCATTCTTTCTTTTTCTTTTTCCATACCCAAGAGCTGAGTGATGAGCAGTGAAAGTTAGCATCCTGATTGCTCACAAAATAGCATTAGCGTCAAGATCATATTGTGATGTTGAGTTCATGAAAACATACATGCTGAAGGCTTTTGTCAATATTAGCCTTTTTTGATTGCAATTAATTAGAGCACTGACATTATAACGTTACATAACTTTGCCCAGCTACTTATGCAAACTATGGAGACCCCTGGATGGGAATAAGCCAAAAGGTACTTTTTATGGTAGATATCCTTACAAGTGCCACTGTAGTGTACTGTAGTGGGACAGTAGTCAGGCTGTCATTATGAAACCTTTGTTAAGAAAAAAACGACATGTTAAATAATCTGATATCCTGATCCATAGGAGCGTAATGGTACACGTGGTTGTAGTGTATCGTTTCAGTACGGTCTGTTTGGTTCAGTCCACTTGTGTAACATTCGGTAGATAGATAGACTTTATTTCAGACTCATAATATTTTGTCATTTAAATTTTAAATGTACGATTTAGCACTGCACCCACTAAGTGAATGGTTTTGGACACTACAGTGTGTTTTCTGTTGCTGATAGTCACATGACTCTGGCGTAAATGTAAAAAAATAAAGGCTTTTGTAATACACTCTCAGCAAGACTTTAGTGATAATTATTAAGAATAATGTGTCACGTGTTTTATTCAACAAGTCTTGTCCTATTAATGACCAAAACAGACTGGATTATTGCAGCTATCAAGAGGTAAGCTCTCATACCTGCGTCTGTATGAGGTCAGGTAAGCTAACGTTAGCGATTTAATTTTCTCTTCCAGCAACTTAACATTTGAATTTTATTTTTTGCAATGGTGTTTCATTGTTACACGGGTGTATTTTAGTGTAGGCTGCAACTTAAGATTATTGATTTAATATATCACCAAAATGGGTCACATTTATATATTTATTTTTATAAAACTCCTTGATGTGTATCTTTTACAATAAATAAGTGTTTTGCAACTTATTTTTCAGTTTTTTTTGTACGAAAATGTACCAAAAAACTGAACCAAACCGAAATGTGATTTTAGTATATGGTTAGACTCCTACTGATCCAACTGCAATAATATATGTAGCTTTATGTCAAATTACATCCACTATTCTTATAATTATCCTTTAGTATTAATTTTGCAAATATATACATAAACAACGATCTTAAACCTGCAAAATATTCACACAACAACATTCAATTTCAATAAAGTAATCAAAATAAATCAAACTGCATTACTTTCATACTGTAACACTTGGATTATATTACAAATGACATTGTCTAACAAGTATTTGTATTTGTTTTCATTTGCATTGAGGTCCTGTAAATGAGTCCAGCCCAGCAGTGCATTAAATCACATTAATTGTAGACTTAAAGCTTGATTTGAATGAAAAATCAAGATTAAACCTGGATTTGTCTTACTGATACTGATGAGCACTCTATATTATGGGCACTGAGTAAATACGTAATATGTATTCCCTCGTATAGTCACATTGGGACTCTTGACAATGAACTGTATGTAATAAAAGCTCTTTACGTGCAGCAATATATTGTATATGATGCAGATCCACTGTCATTTCTTTAGTCGTTGTGTATATCTAAATAAAAAATAAAGTGTCTATAAGTGTAAAAGACGATGTGTTTGTTTGAATCATTCACATTGAAGTACTTTAAGAGTTATTAAAGCTTGCACAATTAAGGCTTTAAATATTTTTTGAGTGTCGTACTTTTTCTTTTGAGTTCTCGGTAAGTTCCAAGTCTTAGTGCGATACTACAATACTTTTGGTCTAGTCTGGTATTATCTAAAGCAGTGTCTATTATAATCTAGTCCCCTGCCTCTTTGCTTTCTTTCACTATGAAAAAATTAAGCATGTCCCCTTAAGTTCTTTCATTTTTGTCTCTATAAGATCACAAACAATGGGCTATGGTCTGTGTGTCATGTGACCCTGCAATTTTAAGATCATCTTCCCTCCACAGTCACCTCTGACTGAGACCAACTCTCTGTAGTTCCCTATGTGTCCTGCAGGCGACGCTGAAGGCTGAGCTGCAGTGCACACCGGGATGAACGCAGGAATTAGGCCCGAGGAGGAGGCGCAGACAGTGGCCAGTTTGTCTCGCAGCCCCGCTCTGGTGCTCTGGAGAGGAGAACACACAGCGGTCGTTAAAAACTCGGACTGGGCCTTAGTAACACCTTCATATTTGGAAACGGAGGGACAACAGAGCGACTGATTAAAGAAAATGGAGAGCAAGCCTTATTTTTGAAAATAAATATTACAGAGATGGTATAGTATTATTAGGAGGCTACAACGTGTGTTTACGCACATGAGACAAAACGCCATGCTGTGTGTGACATTACGGGGAGGGAAAATGAATGTTCATATCAAGGCCGTTCTAAAAGAAATCTTACCCTAAAATAGCTTCAAGGCCATACACTTCGAGTTCATGGTGAATAAGACGAGGATTCAGACGCACAATCCATCCACATTTTACGCAAATTAAAAATAGGCCTTTACTTAATTCATACTTAACTACAGTGGATTTAAATGCATTAAAACGACAGTTAAATTCCATCACATTACATAAGCAAGTCAAGTGATTTGTTTTTGTAGGCCAACGTGTAGGAAACGAAAAGAAACAGAGTTAAATGTTTTTGTTTCCTTCCTTTATCCATGTGCGTCTTCGTGCGCACAATCGGGCCATAAGTATAATGTGTTACGGCTAATTTAAGTTATATATTTCAGAATCATTTTGGTAAAAAAGTGATCACATCAGTATTTTACACTAAATATATTTTTACTGCATAATGTGTAAAAGTGCAATTTATAAAAAAAAATTTAAATATATAAACAGTGGCGCTGCTTTCGAATTAATACTGTTTTAAATAAATCTTTATATGGTTTGGTAGATGTGAATTAATCTATTTTTTTAAGTTATTTTTGAGTAATTTATTGAACATTAGTCGTACAATTGTGAGGAAAATAAATGCAATTGTACAACAAAAGCCTAGCGTTAGATATAGTAGCCATCATGACGCACGCAGCTCGATACACTCCTCATGTTTTCTGTGTCCACTTAACTGCGCACATGCCTGGAGCATTTTTTTCAAAGCCAATAAGCTGTCCATATTTCTGAGGTACAGAGAATCTTAAACGTGAACATGTTTCTATTTTCACTTCAAACATCAGTGAACGGCTCACTGCTGCTGAAACACGACGGCCTTACGTCAGCACGTCCAGTCTGAAGGTGTCTGGCTGCAGCCGTCATCGCGTAAATACCACATGGATAAAAAAAAAAAAAAAAGAAAGAAAAGATGTAAAGGGAAACAGGTTTATGATTGTCTGTAAATATAAAACAAATGCGAGACTGTGACTGTGCGTGGAAACACATTTTTAGTAAAAGCGAGGAGGTCACGTGAAGGTGAAAAACACAGATGTACAGTGAGGGATGTTTTGGAGCAGATGCCAAATCCTGCTCATAACTCGGGCTCTGACTAGACTTATAAATCTGCAACAGAAATATGGCTCGGTTCATTTCAGGAAACACCAGTTCATATTTTATCTGCTTTATGCGCCGGACTCACAAGGCCTCATGTTTCCCTCGATACAAATATGTGCCGTATAGACTTTCAGTGTTTATTTTGTAAAGAGCTGCTACTTTGAATAAAATGTCACATATCGTTAGGAGAGAACACTATTCATATTCGAACAAGATCAGTGGATACACTCAGTAATGTTGTGTGACGTTATACAGTTATTACGCACACATTACGCAAAGTGGACTGAAAACTCAAAACAACTAAAAGGTGGAAATTTGGTTCGTGACCAAAACATATTTTATACAAGTCAATAATAGGATTCATGTTTTATTTTGTCTGAACACGGGCCAATCATTCTAGAGCAGAGAGTTCATTTTTCATTTATGTGTTTCATTTTTAAAAACACATATCTACAATGAACAAAACATTTAATATTTAAAAACAAAAGCATGTTTTAGTTATGTATTCTAGACAAAATTAGAAACGATTTTTTTAAATTAATTTAGCTACAAAGCTATTTGTATGTGTAAAAGATCTTCAAGTTGAATTCATTTTTTACTCTGTATTTCTTTACTCCTTATTAGCCATGTATACCAGTGATTATGTACATTTCTACAGTATTGAATTTATAATATATTCTGAAGGGACTGTTTATTATACAACGGTAAAAACGTCATTTCTGGGGTAACATTTCTTATTCGTGTTTTCTCCAGTTTACAAGCTGAAGGAGCTCTGCCAGACGCCCACGATGGCGCACTGTGAACAACTGGACACACGGGAAGAAGGCAATATCACCGCGCCATAAACTCATTGGGACTAAAAATGAACCCTTTGTCTTATTTTCTTTAGAGAGCGCCATAAAGCGGACAGACAGGAAGCCGCGTCTCGCCTCCAGACCTGACACTGACGCTGTTTACGCACGGCTTACCCTAGTCTTCCTCCTCCATCTGTCTCCTCCCCTTTGTTTTCACACCATCCTTCACTGCTCCTCGAGTCATTTTCAAGTCTCTTTTCCAAAAAAAAAAAAAAAAAAAAAAAAAGGAACCTACCTCTGTCTCGCCTCACGATCGATTTCGCTGATTCTCCTGGATGCTGCTCTCTGTCCATGAATGTAGTGACCGAATATTCCTCTTGTTTACCTCCTCACGTTGCCATTCTTGACGCAGATGAACGTGCGCACACCGTGGAGCGTGTGGAGTGGACCGCGGGACGTGAACGCAGTAGGTGTGGGACCTGTGCACAGTCTTTAAAGAGTTAACGAGCCCACAGCGCGCGAGTGACACTGGAGGCGCATATTTTGGGTGTGTGGCTGGAGACGGACGGCGCTTCCTGTTGACTGGCCAATGGCAGAGTGAGGTTCACGGACAGGCCACGCCCCCGGCTTTAATCCTGTCTGAAGCCATGCTGCGGTTTTAATCAGAACCACACTTTATGAAAGGAAAGCATTTAAATATTGATATGTACCAGAAAAAGAGGGGTAAGATAGAGTGGAGGCACTTTACAGTTGACCATGTTAAAGGTTTATTGAAGGCTAATAATTAGGCTATTCATTGGTTATTATTGGGTAAACTGGTTTCAAATGATTAACTCTTGAGTTGATTAGGATGAAAAAAAAAAACTTTTAAAAATGACCTGGTGACATCATTTAATAGGAGAAAAAAGACCCCAAAATCAGAAAAAGTTAGCTAGGGGTAGGTTCTTGGTTTAGTCCTGGGTTTAGTCTTATTTATTCTGGGTTTATTGCTGGTTTAGTCCTTGTTTTGTGCTGGTTCGTCACCAGCGTGAGGCCTGTATTTAGCCATGTCTAGTCTTTAGTATTGGTTCAGAGTTTAGTCTTTGTTTTAGTGTAGGTTCAATACTAACTTAAAATCTTGTTTCTCAAGGTCTAATTGTCCCTGGTTTTTCCCTGCTTTAGTCCAGATTACTCCTGTATCAGATTTACTTTAATCCTGAGTCTTGTTCTGGGTTTGTTTCCCCTTTTTTGTTTTAACGGACAACACTGGACCAAAACTTACATCAGACAGTGCTTTCTGAAGAGGCACGACAGCCAATAATATGTTGGTAAGGTCTCAACTAATTGGATTTTTTTTCCACGTTTGAATCTATCTAGATGTCCATATTGCGTTCACATCATCCCTAGTATTCATGGGGCCAACAATCAGCTTTTTTTTGGCTCATGTCTGGTGCACACTGAGATGTCCATGTGAACCTGCATCAGAGTTTATTTTACCGCAAACCAAAAACTGACAAATGTGAACGCATTTCACCATCTGTCTATTGTATAAGTTTGTTATAAAAGCATCAGTTTTAACTACTTATAAATAATTAATAACCTCTATGTGAGGGTAAACTCGTCATTAAGAGGTAAATTAAGAGGTACAGCTATAGGCCACATAAGAGGAAGTGTTTGTTAACAAATATCATGTGATAAAAGCGTTGAATACTTTCCTGTTTTAATAATAACAAGGTTTTCCATATAATTAAGAAGGTCATTACATCAGAAGGAAAAGAATTACTTTGGAAGTATTTTTAAAAGAGATTTGGCTTGTATTGTAATATAATGTAATGCAGTTCAGATATTTGCCCTTGTTTTAAATAAGAGGCATGTGTTTATCAGAGCAAACAGCAGCACAGGCGCTGCATCCAATTAAACACAGCTGAACCCCTCATAGACCCCTCATAGACCTCTCATAGAACCCTCATAGACCGCTCATAGAACCCTCATGGAACCCTCATAGACCCCTCATAGACCCCTCATGGAACCCTCATAGACCCCTCATAGACCCCTAATAGACCCCTCATAGAACCCTCATAGAACCCTCATAGACCCCTCATAGACCCCTCATAGAAATCTCATGGAACCCTCATAGAACCCTCATAGAACCCTCATAGAACCCTCACAGAACCCTCATAGAACCCTCATAGAAACCTCATAGAACCCTCACAGAACCCTCATAGAACCCTCATAGAAACCGCATAGAACCCTCACAGAACCCTCATAGAACCCTCATAGACCCCTCATAGAACCCTCATAGACCCCTCATAGACCCCTCATAGAAACCTCATAGAACCCTCATAGACCCCTCATAGAACCCTCATAGACCCCTCATAGACCCCTCATAGAAACCTCATAGAACCCTCATAGACCCCTCATAGAACCCTCATAGAACCCTCATAGACCCCTCATAGAAACCTCATAGAACCCTCATAGACCCCTCATAGAAACCTCATAGACCCCTCATAGACCCCTCATAGACCCCTCATAGAACCCTCATAGAACCCTCATAGAACCCTCATAGACCCCTCATAGAACCCTCATAGACCCCTCATAGAACCCTCATAGACCCCTCATAGACCCCTCATAGAACCCTCATAGAACCCTCATAGAACCCTCATAGACCCCTCATAGAAACCTCATAGAACCCTCTTAGACCCCTCATAGAACCCTCTTAGAAACCTCATAGAACCCTCATAGACCCCTCATAGAACCCTCATAGAAACCTCATAGACCCCTCATAGAACCCTCATAGAACCCTCATAGACCCCTCATAGAACCCTCATAGAACCCTCATAGACCCCTCATAGAAACCTCATAGAACCCTCTTAGACCCCTCATAGAACCCTCATAGAACCCTCATAGACCCCTCATAGAACCCTCATAGAAACCTCATAGAACCCTCATAGACCCCTCATAGAACCCTCATAGACCCCTCATAGACCCCTCATAGAACCCTCATAGAACCCTCATAGACCCCTCATAGAAACCTCATAGAACCCTCATAGAACCCTCATAGACCCCTCATAGAAACCTCATAGAACCCTCATAGAACCCTCATAGACCCCTCATAGAACCCTCATAGAACCCCCACCCCTCAAACCCTAACCCCCCCTTATAGAACCTCATAGACCCCTCATAGACCCCTCATAGAACCCTCATAGACCCCTCATAGAACCCTCATAGAACCCTCATAGAACCCTCATAGAAACCTCATAGAACCTCATTGACCCCTCATAGAACCCTCATAGAAACCTCATAGACCCCTCATAGAACCCTAACCAGTAGCCCTTATGGAACCTACATGGACCCCTCACACACCCCTCATGGAGCCCTCACACACCCCTCACAGACCTCTTATGGAACCCTCACGGACCCCTAACGGGCCCCTCAGGGAACCCTCACAGTCCCCTCATGGAGCCCTCACAGACCCCTCAGGGACCCCCCCATGGACCCTCACAAAACCCTTATGGACCCCACATGGACTGTCAGGAAACCCTCACAGTCCCCTCGTGGAGCCCTTACATTCCCCGGATGGACCCTCAAAGAACCCTCATGGACCCCACATGGACCCCCGTAGGAAACCCTCACAGACCCCTTATAGGTCCATGAGGGGACTCATGGACCCCTCACAGACTTGTGGACCCCTCACAGACCCCTCACATGCTCCAGAGGAATGCTCCTGTCAGGAGTACAGAATCAGTATGAGCCTGTATTCTCACGAGACAAATGGAGCATGGGAGAAGACAAGCCTGTATGACTGACAGGAGATTAGAGTTCAAAGAAGACCATGATAGTTCATGTTAGAGACAGCAGACCCAAGCAAACAGATGCTTGTAACTGGGGCTGGAATCTCTGTTTTATGTGACTACACTAACATTTGTCCATCGCAGTCAGCGCTACCCTCAAGCCTTGTTTCCATTGGAGCGTTCCAGCACGGCACTGCAGTCTGTTGACTTCAAAGAGAAAATGGAAAGGAAAAGACAAAATGGCAGTGCTTGTTGATGTTGTTGATGTTTCCAAATTATTGTACTTTCATTGTTCTACCACAATAACTTAAACGCAGATTTTAATTTTTTTTTTTTTAAGTTGAAATCATCTTATTTAAGCGCGTTAGACGATTTTAATGCGATTTGACAGTGCAGCCTGTTAAAGACATTGTCTCCAGATGCATGTGTACAATGCCACACTCTGGTCCTAGTCTGAAGAGCTGATTGCAGAGCTCCTTTACTGCCTGCAGATGTCACTCTTGTCTCCAGACTGACACTGAGAACCAGCTAATCCTAGATACTCTGCTCTAAATTGTGTTTCGTGAATTTGTTTTGATATTGTTTCATTTATCTTCTGCTGAGGACACAAGTCAATCAGTGGCAGAATATTAAAGTGCATGTTCCGTGATTTTCTGTACCAGCAGTAATTGATTCTGCTGTTAGAATCCATCTTGGTGTGGTGTGTTTTGTCAAGAAGTTCCCACAAAGCCATGCTGGTTTTGGATGAGCAGAGTTAAATGAAGCCTGAGGCCCATGTAAAGCGCAGATGGAACGGTAAAGCATGCAGCATGTGGACAGCCACACACATGGACAGCAGAGAGAGCTGTAGGATCCATCTCTATCACTTTACAGCATCACTCTGAGCTACACCAGCCGTGGTGATTACATAGGGTCCACCTAATGTCCATAGGGCGACGAGTACGGTCAGATTTCACAGAGGAGCACTGACAAAACCTGTTTATCTAGTGAAGTTGAGTCATGTTGACAGAAATATTTGTAAATCACTCAAAGACTAATATTGTCTAATGCTTTCAAAGCGGGAATAAAGACTGCTTTGAACACTTTAACAAACACAATATATCTTCCTGTAAGTTACTGCCAAGGGAATGCCCACTCTGATGTTCTGATGCACCAAGAGTGTCAGGCCTGAGTGGCAGAATATAAAAATATGCTTGCTCTATTCCCATGAACCTCTCATGGGTCTTCAAAAAGCTATCTCGGTGAGAAACAGACAAAGTTATGCTTGTCTATATGTTTTGTGTGATATGTAGATGCATTACTAAATGCACAATTGATCAAGATAAAACAAATGAATACAACTCCTTCTGTGTCAGTGCCAACAGCATCCATCATTGTGACCTCTTCTGCTTTTATTTCATTAAAAAATAAAAAAAAGTGAAACAATTTGCTGCCACAAAATACTAATACATTATATTAAACTAATGTTTAGACCTTTACCTCAAAGTTCTGTCTAGCTGCATATTACTTTGCTCCCGTTTTCTATTTCTCTTATTTCTACTTGTGCTGGGTTTTTTTTTACGTTATTTCTCCATATAAGCAGACACTTTTTTTAATTTTTGGCAGCCATTGCTTTGATAGTAACCATCCAGCAGCCAGTGGGAGTGTTGCTGACTCAAGACCCTCTTCTATTTGAGCATGTGATTGGCCAGAGCCTCAGACATGACCTGAACGTACTCATCTATTGAGAAGCTTTCCTAAAATAAAAAAGTAGTGTACAATATAATAGTAAAGAAAAATAGAGCCATACTAAAAATGTCCAAATGTGTTTTTTGTCTTTTTAACCCAACAAATATCTGTTTTCCACTCTTTTTTTTCCACTGTTTTCACTCTTAGTTTCTTCTTGCATTTGGTCTGAAGGTCCAAACTATCGCAAATGTACTCCACACTTAAAATGAACCGGACCTTGGTTCAGTTTGGTGTGGACCGAGACCTAAGAGCAGCTGTTTGGTCCGAACCATAGTCCACTGGAGCTTAAACACCTGTAGATTTGGTTAGAACCAAATAGGGAAATCCAAAAGTCCATACCAAACAGTGTTGTGTAATTCCACTTTAGTCTGATGAAGTGCCGTGGTGACAAAAGGTGGACCTTGTGCTAAGTATTTCATTTCCTCTTCAGTTACTTTACCTACAAGGTGACGACAAGGTTACATTTGTCCACTGACACTAAAAATACATACCAGAATTATATTTCCTTTCCATAAAACAAAATGCAGATGACATGAGATGTGTTCGGAGTCAGCAGATTCTCTCATGGACACATTTTAACCCTGATCATAAACAGAGGATTCGGCCCATTCACCGCCAAAACACACACACGTCCGCAAACACGGCCCCCCTCGAACACCCCCCGCCCCCAGTCCAGCTCGTATAACCAGTTACCATGACAACCGGGCCCCAGATTGCTATAAACTTTTACAGCTCTGGAGAGGCCCCGCGGCTCCCACTGCTTGGTGCATGTGCGCAGTACAAACGCACCCCTGTCAGCACACACTCTAATCCGTCCCTGGCCTTCAGAAGTAGTCCTCCATAAATCGGGCCCCGGGGGAACTCAGGCATTTTTTATGAAAGCGGAGCAGCGAGCGCATTAGAAGAATTAAAACATATTTATAGATGTGCATTTGCATTTGCGACGGCCGTGGATGCACGCTGCTCCGTGACCTTGCGGGGCTCAAGGTCAGCATGGCTCGGGATTAAATGTAGTTTTTGTTATGTTTTAAATCAATAGAGGGAGCTGGAGCTGGAGTGTGAAGGTTTAGAGCTGAGACGTCACCAGTCAAAGGTCCCGCCCTGTGGTCAGTGTCTCTGTACGGTACCCAAGGGGATGTGGGACAGAGCAAAAATGACAAAGATGTAATTAGTCTGTTCAAAAGCATTCAAACTGTTGGATACGTTTGTGAAATTTTGACTAAAATATGGTGTGTAGCCCATATTACCGTTACCATTAAACATGAATGTAGAAGACCAACATTAAAGCCATGTTTCAAGTGTAGTGGCGTGCTATTGGTCAGAAAAACATGCTTTTAGAATTTCAATTGTCAAAAACAGTTTCAAAAAGCCCCAAAGTAAGCATACATTTCCTCTGAAAGTGAGTCATTTTTCCCTTGAGTGTTTCAGTAGAGTCTGGTCTGTATGGCCCAGTCTGCTACGTAAGCAGTGACATTATAGACATAATGGTATTTGAGGCAAACTTTTAAAATGTAGCTGCAATGTAGCAGGAAATACAATGTTATTAAATCCCAAATTGAAACCTTTTTTTTAATAGAAACAGCACAATTATCAAAGAAACAAGACACACCCTATTTGATAAAACTTTACAGATTTGCGCATTTTGCTTTCACTTTGTCACCCAGTCAATGCTTAACTAAATCTTTTCAATAACGTACCATAACTGTTAAGAAGCACATATTGTTATTCACAAGTCACATGCAAACACATTGTCAGAGCAATTATATTTTTGGCTCATGTTGCAGATATTTGTGGTTCATGTTGCTCTTTCCTTGTGCATACTTAAGAAAAAGTGTTGTGTGATTATAAACTCTTGACTGTTCCGTTTTGTTTGTTGTGATTAAATCATACAGGCAATAATAAAATATATGTTTCAATAATCCAACAAATGCAATGTCCTCTAACAACATCGGTGAACATAAATCACAATCACAATATTTATTTCAATGTTTGGTGGCACTGGACTAGCATTAGCCCTTCTCTGCTGCAGAGACTGAACAGTCCGTAGCATAAATATATTTGGACACTCAAGTTTGTTCGATACATGTCAAGGTTATAAATCAGAATGTGCTGCACAAAAATGTTATGATGATATCAGTAGCACCCCATTTGATAAGTCATCATTTATCCATCCACTCCCACTCCCCAGACACTTCCTCTCAGCTCTTTACATAAAACAATGAGGCTTCCAAGGCCAGCTGTTCTGGTCTGTTATTACTTCCTCCCAAAGAAACATGCCTCAGTTTATTTAGTTTACGTTAAAGATTTTCTTATTGTTCATTCCTAGATCACACAGTACCAAAGTAATTTTGTACGAAATATATTGCACTCAAGGCATCTGGGCATTGGCTTAAATGTATGCATGACAGAGAATCTCAATCAATCAATCAATTTCAACTTTAGAAATTATTTATTCTCAATATGTTTCTGTGCATTCTGGTAATTTAAACAAAATTTAAAATGGAAAAAAAAAAGATTACTTCCCTCATACTATTAAACTGATCATGTATTATTTTTCATAAATCAATTTGATAAATATGCTGAACTACAGACAAGAAAACAGTAGGTTGTTGTAGTTACCGTGTATTACCAGAAGATGGCAGTGCACTACAAAGCAAAACCAAAAGATGACCTTCACAGAGGTGAGCTAATGGTTTAATAAGTGAGAGATGAAGATGTAATAATAGTGTGATGCCTCCTCTTATTAGAACAATGAATATTTCATGAAGCTGCATGAATATTTTACATTGTGCATTATACAGAGTAAGTACTTAATGGAATATGAACAGGTTTCACTGGGACAGAGCTGTTGGTCTGTGTCCTCCATCACGTGGTGTGTGTATTCTCTCATTTACATTTAAAGGTGCACTATTGTCTGCTCTCACAGGGGTCCAGCGCTTTTTCCAGGACTATTCCATTATAACTTTATTTGTGAGACAAGAATGCTTAAAAACAAAGAGTAAATTTAGAAAAAAACAAAACAAAAAAATATCTTTACATGTTGACTGCTCTCTGTTGTTCAAAAGCTTAATGCAGGGTACGGTCCATGTTTTTCTGTAAATACATTAGTCCTGTTGTGTGTATGTCACTCCGCTGCTTCAACCAGTCTCCAAACTAAAACTACTACAGTTGAACCAGCCCCGTTTTTCAAGGTTCCTACAAACTCTGTTTCTGAGGCTGCCCCCGATAGGCTGCAGCATAAAAAAACACAGTCAGCCATTACTGCTGATAAAACATTTGCAGCAGTTTATTGTTTACATTAAAAGAAGCTTTCTTAATAAATATAGCCAGCGTTGGTCTTTCCAAACTAGTTTTGATTGAAGACTTAGGATCTTTTGAAACAATGCTGACCAGTTTACTTCATCAATATTGCATTGGACTGCACTTTCGAACGTCAATGCAAAATTTTCTTCAAGTTTTCTGACAGGTCACGGACTGTCCAGTAAGAGGACTTTAAGCCATAGCAACGATCCCCAAACCTTGACACAATGCCCAAACTTTATTGGACAATACAGAGAAGCTGAATCAAGCTTCTCCCAGGAGACCCCTTTTGACTGTAAGCCAGTGGGGGGCAGTGGACTATTTTAAGATTAGTCTTTTCACATATGCTGACATTTACAATCTTTTACTGTTATATGCCATCAGAAATTCATAGCTTTTTTTTTTACAAATCTTTTGTGTGATTTTTGAAATTACTTAGCCAAATTACCTTTTGGCAACCCAAAGAAAAACTCTTTAGACCCACGTTTGGATTTCAATCTGTTGTTTGGAGACCACCAAGCCCCAGTATCTGTGCACAGTGCACTGACCTGGTCAAATTAAACAAGAAAATAAATAATTTATTAAACAGTCTCATCATGAATGCCACAAACGTTTGCTTGTTCTTGTGCTCACAATTACGCAGCTTTAGCTAAACCTAGAGATGTACCGTCACTGCACCCACACCTGTTAAAGGTGCACTGATTTAAGGTGTGAAATATTCTTAGGTAAGTTTAATGTTGCAGTGAACAAGTGCACCTTAGTTTAGCAAATTTTTTTTTTTTTAATGCACAGAAAATGACACAACACAAAGAGAATAAAAACTCTCATGTCAAGTTACATGAAGGCTGCATTGTGCAGGGCCTGACAAAGGGTCAGTTGTGATCTTTGGTTTGGTGAAATTATTTTCCTATTTTTATCTCCCATCAGTGAAAAATCTGGTCCTTTTTATTCCAGATTTCCCATCTCCATGTCCCAGGATGCACCGGGGCCGGCTCTTTTTTTACGGTTGTGTATTTCAGCAGCTCTTTTATTGCCAGCGACAGACAATTAAAGTCTGCTGAACACACGCTGGCTGCCCGTCAGCAGTGTGCGGCGCCATAAAACGCGGCGGCTGTGAAAAACGAGCAGCCATGTCGTCACGGGTGGACAGATCCCGAGAAGCACACCCAAAACCTGCTGCCATCAGGCTTTTATTCAGAGCCCCGTAAACACCAGGACCCCCCCGGACCCCTCTCCAAACTGTGCTGTGTGACCTTGACATTGAGCCAAAAGTGTAGGACACAACTATGTTTGTCTCAGCAAAGCAAAACTAGACAAAGACCAGTGGCTTTCACTTCAATCAGCAAAAACCCCACACACAATAAATATAGATGGAACATTTATCATGGAGTTATATCCACCCACATTTTGTATTATTAGATTATCACCTAATTCAACACCCAAGAGACGAGTTCTCAAATTCTGTTGACAGAAGAGGTGGCGCCAACTCACACTGTTTAAGTAAATGTCATATGAGGAAACCCAAAGCTCACAGTTTCTCAAAATTTCTAAATTGTTTGAAAAATTAAGTGTTGGTGTGATGTTCCTGCAGATACATCATGAACAATCTTGTGTAATATGTCACAGCAAGTTGAATACATGCATATAATTATGAAAATAAACCTGCGATAAAGATAAAACTCCAAATGTACAAGAAAGATGTTACTTTTTTGAGACATGTTCCTGTTTGAATGGTTTACATTTAGCCACATTGCTATTTTAACTGTTCACTTAAATAAAAAGTTTTCCAAAACAGTCCTTTCATAAATGTGAGTTCCATATTTATGGTTCAGAAAATATTAGAAGGGACTTTGGACATTCATAAAAATTGTGGACAACATATATTTATAGAGAACTAAATGTGTTCTTGGCTGTTCTGGATTTACAAATTCAATGTACTGACAAAAAATAACACCTTCAAAATATAGAAGCACTGCACACATCATACATGGGTCTATGTGGGTCATTTTTTTTCATTGTTCAAGGGCACAAAGCATCCTAAATAAGGCTACTGTCCCAGATTATGTTGATAACCCCTTAGCATTTGGTTCTAAATATGTTGTACCCTTACTAAAAAGTGCAGCCACATTAGAAAAGTTAAAAATGTGTCATTAAACTGGAGCAGAATTTGTGTGTGGAATATGGAATAGAAAAGTGAGACCTTAAAATGTTAGGAACTGCTGCAGCCTCTGAGCTTAATTCTACTCCTTATTGGGGCAACATAAAGCTCTACCTCCATCTTCTTGCTTCACTACGAGAGAGGATTTATTTCCATCTTAACATTCTAATTAATCACAGCACATACACGCTCAAGTTTGCTTCTGATCTACATCTCTTGCAGAAAAACAACTTTTTTCTGCTCCAGAACAACAAAACATAAACTCCATCTGGTGTCACCTGAACTGATTTGTACTATACAACGCAAACTGTGATGTGAGGTACAGTTCCTAAAAGGTGGAGTCTGCTTATTGTAAAATGAAGCTTATCTAATTCTTGTAGAAGAAGAAATAATGAGAAATGCTTTGCTTTCGGCTCTTAGTTTATGAATTAAAAACACTCCATTCTCTGTCTACATTACATTAAACAGGATCAGAACTTTTGATTTAAAAGAGTGAGATATCCTTTTGAAAATGAAGAATGTTTTATGCGAATTAATAGCAGCTCATCATCATTTTAGAAAGTTTGCGGCAAATCCTGTACATTTTTTTTCTACACATAAGCACATTTTGCGTTCCACTTATGTTATGTCACTGTTTACCTCGGCCTGGACACTAAAGCCTCTTCAGGGGTTTACTTAACCAGCCCCGAACAAATACATACCACATTGAAGCTTCATTTTAACCACATCAGTAAATGAGAAAACTTCACCTTTTGTTGTTTTATGCACAACTCCAATGTTATTATCATGACAAATAACAATGCTTTGGTATAGATCTTCGCTGCAGGCTTTAAGCAACGTATCACTGATGAACTTTAAAACACTCACTGGTAAAAGCCTGCTGTACTGCATGCATGACTCCACATCTATAACATCACCCATAGTCTACATTACAACAGCTTGATTAACTTCATCTTTCCCAAAGCCCCTTCCTCTTTTGTTCAGCTTGAATTATTTGCAAAAGACTTTGAACTCTCCTCATTTAAAAATCCATCACAAGCTGTTCATCATTGCACTTGCTTTTAGCTCCTTAACTTTTTGATATATACCACTGTATATATGTTTATTCTAGACATTGCACTTTTATTAAAATAGTGATATTGTATTGATTGTCTGTATGGATGTATCCCCTCTTTGTCTTCTGTTTCATCTTGTGTCTTTGTGCATTTATTGGTTAAATAAATGTTTTTTGTTGTGTTTTTTTTATTTGTTTGGTGTAGCACGTCCCCTGAATGAATGAATGAATGAATGAATGATAAAATATTATTTCCACTCTGACTTCTGCATGTCAACAAACTTAAAGACTGTTGAAGCTATAGTTAATGTATATATGTGTCCAGAAGGTGGTGCTGTTGTGGAGGACAGATCCCAGTAAACAGGTACCCATCTTGCATCAAGGTTTCAGGATTGAACATAACACACACAAAGGGAATCTGGGGTAATTAATCAAAATATTTTCAACATTTAAAAAGAAATGTTAAATGATCAAACACAGGGTTCCAGTAAACTTATTATAGGTGTTTACATTGGATCTGATGTGTGTTATGTGTCTTACCTACACAGACGTAACCACTAGATGGAGTCAGAGAGCTGATATTAGTCCCTGTGACAGTTAGTTTAGTCCCAGTCTGTGTACAGTTAGTTTTACAGCTCAGCTTGTCTTTTCTGACACACTCAAATTTATGACACACACAGAAATGTGAAAAAAAATAAACACTGATACTGAAACCTATCCTTATCTCAACTCTGCCTCTCGGTCTTTTACTTCTGAGGACTTTTAAAAGAGTAAAGCATTCTATCCCCCTTTTTTAAACACATAATAAAGACAAGAATTTCACAGCATGATATTATATTATTAATAACAGTTGAATATTTGGCTGTGAACGAGATATCTTATAATCACATTTTAAAATATTGAATTGGGAGTAGTTCATGGTAATAGTAAAATCTCCCTAAATTTCACAAAAACTAATCTCTTGTGATTTCTCTGTGTTATTTTTTATTATGTGCTCCATAAATCTTAAACTGTATTTTTAACATTGTCAAAAATGACCATGATCTAAGCGGGTTTATCAATGAGGTGAGAGTCAACAAAAATAGGATAGGATAAAGGAATTTGTGAAAACTTGTCTTGGAAATTTGAGGTTGACGTCGAAGCAGGCTGGACAGAGTAAAACACACACTGTTGGAAATGTGAGTCTAACAGGAACTCAGGTTAGACGCTTTTTTCAAGACGACTGGTCAACGAAGTGTCAAGGGGCAACAGAATCAAGAAAGATGCATTTCAATAGGCTTTGAGGTAAAAAAACAAAAAAACAATGTGACATTAGCCATTCAGTACACAATTCACTCACAGATCCTGAACAAATACAGATAGAGCAACTTACATAAGATCATTTTCAGAGAAGAGTGTAGAAGAGAGGAGACTGTAATGCATGATCGGACTCTATACAACATTATCCTCTGTGTCAGCACCCATAGAAACAGATGGACATCTAATCATATTCACTGATAAGAAGGCTTTAGTTTTATTTTGTTTTTTTCACTTTTAATAATCAGGAACAGTCCACTATTTGCTGATCAATATCTCTGACCATATTTCCATTATGTGGTTTTACACTGTTGGATGGTTTATTCAAAAACTGCTGAATTGAATATTTGCACATCTCTGTAAATGCAGAATAATGCACTATTTTTATCCATGTTCATGTTGTACTGAACATACTGTATGTACAGGATATTAATGACATACAGAATATTAATGGAAGATGAAAATATCCTTCTTAAGAACTCAAGCTATTGTTTAGGTATCTGGCTCACTGCTTAACTGCATTTTAATGCCATTTACTTACATATGCAATAACAATAAAGTTTAATCCAGACATGATTTGAACATAGAACTACATCTGTATTTGACAATGATAATTACAGTTTTGACAAAAGCTTATATTAGGAACAACTGTCTATTAACTCTCCATGTTTTGTTTTGTTTTTTTGTTGTTTTTTGTTTTGTTTTTTAACATGAATGTAGTTGTGAGTGAATAGTATAAATAGATAAATAAGTCTTGCCTTAAATAAAACAATGGGAACATCACATCTTTAGATCTCAACACATTTGTCACACTTTCAGCCAAAAAGCAAAAACAATTCATCAGTGTTGACTTTGAAGACTGTAAAAGCAAGACAAATGTATTCCTTAGCTTTTACCTACTTTGACTTTATAACAATTTAGCATCCTCTGCCTAATATAATCTATAATCTGTGGCTTTTAAAACGTCGAGTCAGGGCTCAAAATTGGTTTGCAGGAGATATTTTTGTTTGTTTGTTTTCAAGGAACTCACAAGGCATTTGATGAAAAATAGCTGTGTTTGAAAATTAATGATGATTATGTTGAGAATAATCAAAGATGGCCGTTAAAAGTAATGATGCAAACACAGATCAGAGAATTGGGTCATGAATTATTTGGTCTTTTGAAATATGAGTCCCCTGAGAAAAAAGAAGGGCTGAATCCTTGTGTGCATTGTTTTAACATATAAACGGCTGTGTCGTAATGCTAACATTCAGTGATATTGCATTTCATTTGCATTTTCAAATCCTGCTGCAGCCTGGCCCGCTCCTGTCCAGCTCCTGTCCATCTTTCTGAACGAGCTCTGGTTTAACAGCTGCACAGAGGTGAAGGAAAAAAAACCCAAAGTCGGCGAGTCCCGAGCTGTAAACAGACGGGTGTCACGCTGCTGCTGAGCCACCCAGGTGGAAGTCTGCTCTTCCTTTAACACACTTTTACGAGAGCAACAACAACATGGCGACCGAGAAGGAAGTGACTAAGGTCAGCTGATCGCACACCCATCTGCTTCTCATCGCCATGCCAACGCTGTTTGTGTTTGTGGCCGGACGGAGACGTTCATGTGGCCTGAGGATGGAGTTTTCCGAGTTGTTTTTCCAATTTGTTGTGATCATCTTCGATTTCCAGCCAAAACTCCAGCCACAAGAGAACACAAGCACAATCCTCTGTGGTGGTCCCAAGCCCAGAAAAATGGAGAGGGCTGCATCTAGCATAACACCTGTTCGACTAAAACTGCAAACCACTAGATGATTCACCGTGTCGAGCCCTGAGGGGAGCTGAAAGGAACTTTTTGGTGGTTCTAACAACAAAACCTCTACCTCTTGAGAACATGGTGAACCACTAAACTTTGACAAATGCACTTTTCGTTGAACTGTAATAAAACACCTAAGCTGTCCGTGTTTAGCAGCAGGTTTAAAAGTTGATATACAAATCTTAAACTGATTTTCATGTGCAAAAAAAAAAAAAAAAAAAAATCTGAAATCAAGAAGCACCAATGAGCTTCTTTCCAGTTCAGCTTCAAACTGAACTGCAAGAATATGCGTCTTCGTAACTGTGACCATTTCAGCGATTACTGTACGGGATAAATAGCTACATATAATTAAACAGACAGGCAGCTTAACAGTACTAAAAGCTGATGCATCAGAACGAAGCCGTCCCAGAGTGAGGAATGGTGTTTATGTCGGCTAATTATTGGTTTGACTCACAACCCACTTCAAAACGCTGCAATTAAACTGTGGTCTAATCTGCGTTTTTTGTGACCTTTTATAAGCCCCTTGACAACAGAAAGTTCCAAATAAAACTTAGTATAAATATAGGCAGTATCTTTGAGGTACAGTAAATGTAGTTAATAAAAATGGAGCATATTGGACAACATCCATTATGTATTGTGGAGATTTGGGAGGTGATATGGGAGCAAAAAGTTCATTTCTGTGCATTTGAATGATGCAAATGTATTCAAATGTATTTTTGCACACAAATAATAATAAGTAAATAAATAAAAAATAAATAAATACATCATTCTAACTCTAGAACTATATACATCAACATAAACTACATTATTTAAAAACAATGGCTTTACTTTTTTAGCCCACCAGACCTGTTTAGGCAGCTGTATTTTTTTCTTTTTTTTTGTAAAATATGTAAAACAAATATATTGTACATTTGGTAAAGGTTTTTCAAATTACAGGGCAAAATATTCGACAAATTTAAGCATTGCAGAAAAAATATTTGCAGGTGAACCCTACACAGAATGTAAGAAAACACATAAACATATACAGCCAACTTAAGAGAAGTAAATGCCATAATAGACAAAGACAATACAAAAGCATTAAATGTGGACAAGGATCTGTGTTGAGATAATTCTGGTGTGTGTGAGTGTCTGTGTGTTTGAATGCTGTATTTTAACAATGGAGAAAAGGATATAATAATAATTTAATCATAAATATAGCTGCATTCATATCTTCTTCACTTTCAAAGAAGCAACATTATCCTTTTTATTATTTTAGCTTTTCTTTTCAGGTCCTCTCTCAAGTTTATACCAGCAGTGATGAGCCAAAGAGGGTAAAAGTATCTGCTGAATTCTGGTCTAAAATTGTGCTAAATTTCCGACCTTTAGCATGTGTTAAAAGTCCAGAACCATAAATCCACGTTGAAGGAGGATGTGTCCAGCCTCAGGTCAATATTTGCTCTTTTCACTCCACATTTAAAGATGTTTTATAGAGCGACCGGAGCGGACCGAGCACTAAACCTGTCCTACTCCAACAACAAACACTGACTGAGAGACTGCAGCCGTGAATATACTCTCTACTGGTGACAGACGGAGTGCCACAGGGATCCACTCTGGGACAACTCTGGTTTTCATTTAATCTTTTTCATGTTCATTTTGCGTGTGATTTTGTGTAATCAAGAGTAATTTTATCTAACAATTTATTACTTTTGTTAAGTGATATTTTAACTTTTTAGGTCACGTGCTTTCAAATAATGGATAGCATGTAATAAGTTCAGGATCATCATCAGGAGAAAAAAAAAAAAAGTTTATTCCATTGGATTACAGAAAAAATGATATAATCAGATTACAGCTTCACTTTTTTAAACAAAGGTTAGAAAATGCAAGGCAATGTTATATTATTTGTACAGTTCATACTCTGGGAAATGGAAAGTGCTTTACAGATATTGAAAACAAAGTACAAATACAAAACAGATTTAGTCAAAGGCAACATTTGATTAGAATAAAGAACCCAGATGATGCATTTTTTTTTTTTATTATGGAGTATAAGCAGAGGTAAAAAGGAAAATGTTTAACTGGAACATTGTCAGAGTTGAGGCTGGGCTATTTCAGGTTTTTGCCACATAAAACTGAAACGCAGGTTTGATTCTGACTCTGAACACGAGCAGAAGACCCACTTTTAGTTTCACTCTGGGCCAAAGACCTATCAAAATAGCCCAATTAGAGATTCTCTCTGTTAAATGTTAAATAACACTGTGACATATCAATATAGTTTATCAAAACAAAGAAATCAAGCTTTGTTCGCTCATTTACAATACATCATCTCATTTACACAACTGTTGTTTCTATTATAGCCACTTTCCTTCTTAATGTGTGCATGTGTGAATTTCTAAAGCAAATACTCAGATATCATTACTTTTGTGCTTTAGTAATGCAAATAAAATATGTTAAAAAATATAAGTAATTGTACGGAAATACCTTTTAAAAGTTGCCCTCCAAATCCAGTCTTGTTACAGTCTTCTCCGAATTTTTTTGTATGAGAGATGTTGGAAATTACAATTTTGCAGTGACAGAAATACCACAGGTCCAGTTGTACATGAGTGTTGCCCTGTCACTGAGGGTTATTAGGAGGTGCCTCTGTCGAAACACACTGTCTTATTTAAAAGGAGGGTCATTCTCCCTCTTTCATCTGCAGAGGAAAGTGTGGAGCGTTTATTTTTGACTGATTTAACCTCACATAATAATAATAATACATCCCTGATTCTATCCTAGTTCAGTGACTGGCAATGGCAGACTCACTGCATAATGTCTACTGTAAATGAAAAATAAAAATGTCACCACATCTCGCAGTAACACACCTCCACCTCAGTGTGAAACAACCTGGAGACCCCTCAGTGTGACAAGAACAACATCTCTGGAGAGAGCCGTTAAATGTCACAGATGACTTCTGTGTTAGCCACAAGTACATTTGGACCTTTAATGGACTCATGAAGTGATAACGTGACCGGGTTTGTTTTTAGCTCAAAACTGGGTTTACACACATCTTTAGTTCAGTTAGTTTAGTTTGCTCGAGTTTGATGACTCTTTTGACTACACTTTTTTCAATTTTACATCTTAATAACAGTATTTATAACACCTTCTTTAGTTTTATTTATAACCATCATGTCGGCGTTGAATGGCTTTTGAATCCAGACTTCTTTGGTCAGCTCAGACTGGTAAGTAGGCATTGGACATAGCACCGACCGAAGAATCATCATGTACAATAGAAGTAAGGTGATACGACACACTAATGTTCCAAGGGTAAGAATAAACAGAGATCAACCATGCAGTCACTAAAATAAACTGTAACGTCTTGTGTGTATTTTATTCATTCAAAAATGCAATGTGTAAAACTGTGATTTATTCTTAACAAAACCTGCATTTCTTCAAAACACAACATAAAATACAATCAAAGATGGAACACCTATAAACGTAGTGTGTGAAATCCTTTGCAAATGTGTATTTAAAGTATTATTATTATTGACCAGGAGCTGTCAGAAGGAAGCCTAGTTGTAAAGTCTGACATGTCCGGAGTCTGAGTTCTGTCAAGCTCAGCCAGCGTCAGCTTTTCACTTTCATCGGTGAATTAACAACTCTGTGTTTGTAATGTTATGAATGAACGCCATAGTAATCCCTGATTGGTTTGCAGTACAGTAATTCAGAAATTCTAGGAAATAAATATAAAATAAAATACGGTGTTAACCTATGCATTACTATTTTTATTTTTATTTTTTTTGACTTCTTTTACACAGTTGAACCATGTGATCAAAATCAATGTATAATATAATTCCATGTTACTATGTGAATTGCCTTGATTTTGCAGTATTTTACAAAATTGTGACATATTTTATTTTATATGTGTGTGTGTGTGTGTGTGTGTGTGTGTGTGTGTGTGTGTGTGTGTGTGTGTGTGTGTGTGTGTGTGTGTGTGTGTGTAGATATATTTGAGCGCGTTTTGTTGTTAAACTATTTTATGGCTACTCTCAAACCATTTTACACATTTCTAAATGTCAAAATGTCATACATAGATTTACATAAACATCATTTCAGACATATTTGAAATATATTTTCAGATACACTCATACCTACCGATAACAACACAAGCCCCTGAGTGTGCGCACTCTACGAGGAAAGTATTTATATGAACTGTGTACGGACAGTCGTCAGATTAGCGCCTCCTCAGTCCTGTTATCATGACTGTAGCCGGTTTAATATTTCATAGTGTGCTACCAGCTAACTGCAATAAACTAGAGTATGTAGTATATTCACTTTTTATAAGGACGCTCCCTTTTTTGAGCTCCTGTCCCGTATCTTAATGGATATCTGTAAAAGGGTTTAATCGATCAAATATAAAAAAGCAGACAGGTGCCTTAGAGACTAAAGAGAAGGGATTTTAAACATGAAATATTTTAAACATTGACCGATTTGGGGGTCACCTGGTAGAGAATATACTGTATACTAGAGCGACCCTGGTTCAATTTTGGCTCAGGTCAAATGCTTCTCGATCAAACAAAGGCTAAAAGGCCAAAAAAACACCTTAAAACTAAAGTTTTAAGTACTACATGTGAGGATTTTGGTTGCTTTGTTTTCTAACGGCAAAATGTAGGTTTGCAGTATAGAATGTACAATAAATATTTACAGTAAAATTAAAACGGTGTAAAGGATGGGAGTCATCTTTTATAACTCTTTGGTACAGAGGTTAAGCTGTAATTCTCCGATCAGCTAGCCAGCCCATTTCACAATCGGTTCCAAAGACTTTTTGTTTTTTACCGAAACACTCCCAGACCACCTCAGAAGGATAACACCGACTCAATAAAAGCACGATAAAACAAAGAATTTGTCGAAATGAAAAGAGCCACTGTCTGAAAAGAGAAAAGCAGTCATATGCCCCAAAAAAATCAAAATCTTTCATCAGTGACATTGTTGCGGTGTCATAAAATTACATAGAGTGAGTGAGGTGTGTGACTAGACTGAGCACCTGAATGGAGCCCACATTTATGGCACTCTATGATGTCATGCACCCCCCTCACCCACTGTCCATCAGCGCCACACACAGACAGGCTTTGTTGGGGGGCTCGTCCGGCTGTGGAGTGTGTTTACAGTCGTTTCCTTTTCTGCCCGGCTCGTTAAAACCCTCACACAAACAAGCACGCAAACTCCATCCAATCTGCGCTGCAACGGGCTCCCAGTGTTCGATCACATGACCACACGTCCGAACGAGAAGTCGGTTAAAAACGTGAAAAGAAAAGTCAACGGTAAATTGCAGAGTATAACTTCAAGATATTAAAGATAATGTGAGCGGCGTTGTGCGAAAAGTGGCCCGCCGTCGAGTCCGAGCGTCCACTCCCCCCCGTTGCCCCTCGACCCCCCCCCGGCTCCCCAGGCCATTCCAGACCAGACAGGGGCCAGACTAGTAACTCTTTACAAGCTGTCTGTCTGTCTCAAGTTCAACTGCAAAAGTCCAACCTGGGAAACAAAAAGACACCGGAGCAGACTGGCAGAGGCTGAGGGGGCAGTGCGGTGGAGGTTGGGGGGGTGATGTGGTAAAAGCAGTGGGGAAGAGGTGTGTGTGTGGAGCAGGGGGGGGGCAGCTGGACATGAACTTGAGACAGAAAAAGGAGCCCCGGAGCTGCATTCCTGGACTGAAGCAGAAAGACTACTCTCCAGGGACCTGCTCCTGTGTCACTGGACCAACCTGCAGCCACTTCCTATTGATGTTCCAAAATACTAGCAACGAAATAAATATATAAATAAAATAGCAATAATAATAGGAAGTGCACAGTTAAAGCAGCAGGAAGAGTGACAAGTGCAACAAAAGTAGAGATATAAATCCTATTTGCTCCTTATAATCACTCCTAATAATGACTCTGAATAGTAGAGTAAATCCTATGTGAGAGGCTGGAGGTACAGCCGTTTACTGCTGCCATTAGATTAGATTAGAATCCATTGATCCCTTAATAACACTCACATGTGACGGGGGTTCACAGACTGATAACGTGCAAAAAGTGTAGGAAATAACAAGAAATGAGCACGCAATATGTGTATAAAATATAAATATGCTATTTCCAGTTTATTCCCAGCTTTCTGATGCTTGCTTTGTTTTTAATGAAGCGCATTTAGCAAGTTTTCTCGATAAATATTGAATAGTTTATCCAAAAAAAAAAAAAAAAATCAGCTGATCTTATTTTTCTCTTCTCGTTTTGACTTTTATTTATTATCCTTCTTCCAATTAACTAACAGTTCTGTTTAGCGCCATCTTTACAAAAGTGGACCTCACACTCCCTAGACACCCTTTTGGTCTACAGCCTTGTTTCCAACAGTGGAAACAAGGCTGTAGATTCTAGCAATATTATAACCTTTTTGTGGAGTCTGTTCGTTGTCCCAGTGTCGTCACCACAAAGATGTTCTGGTGTGTCTAGTTTGTGAAAGTGTGAAAGGTTGTCTGTCCAGTGTGTACTCCACATCATGAAGAAAAGAAGAAAAATGACAGCGCCCAGTCACTTAAAAAAGAAAACAAACATCTGCATGACTTCAGTGATGCCAGCTCAATCTGACTTTCCAAAGACAAAACTTTGACTTGTAATCACATATGTCCTTTACTGGAGAAAGTGCACTACATTCACTCACGTATTCATTCACTATGGACAGTTCTGACTCATGAGAAACCTCCGGGACAGAAGACAAAATGAGACGTGAGGATGATTGTTAACATGTCGTGGTAGTGGAGGTACTAGTTGTGTCAGAAGCTTACTCACTTCTTTCTTACTCTTCAGTTAAGCATGTCTATTTGAGTGACAGTGCTTTTGAATATTTCCCCACCTCTGACCAGACTCACATGTGTTACTGTCTTTTAACCAACTGTCCCAATGGATCTCATCTCCTGTACATTATTGATGTGGAAGTGTGTGTGAGTTCAAACCTCAGTAAGTTGTAATTTCTTCTTTCTAAAACAGGAGTAACATTTTACGAATTCTGTTTATTTGAATTTATTAATTTGCACCTTCGATGAGGAATAAAAATTATTCACAGAGTTGTATTCCGTTCCTAGGAATTTTTTATTTTATTTTTTTTAAGAAAAGCCAAATGGAGTTGAATTAATTTTCACAAAACCAAGCAGCAAGTGCAACTGAAGCACAATTTATGTTTTTATTTGGAAGTCTGACAGTGATACCCAACAAGCAGAAAGAACACAATGAAGGAATGAAGGCTCTGGATAAAGACTGGACTCGACTGTGGTTGTAAAATCCAGTAAATAGACTGCATTCCTGTCTGCAGCTGCACTGCTACCGGATTTGACATTCTCAGGTTTTACATTGAACTTTTTTTCTTTTTTTCTTTTACTGTGGCTGTATGAATCTATGACCAATTAAATACATTTCTCATTTTACCAACAACGGACGAGGAAGTATAAAATCACAACGTATAGTACACTTGGCTATTTATATTTGCGGAAAATAAAAGACATGAAAAAATCTCTTAATAGTGAATAAAATGTATATAAATTCTTCTTCATCTTGTCTGCTTTATGTTAATAATATTGTGGCTAAAATGTTAGATATTAGATGTTGGGTATTTGGCTTGATTTACCCCAAAGAGGCCTTTTCAGTTCTTTTGTTGATGTAATAATAATGACACTTTTCCTGTTTGACCTCAGGACAAGGTCATGTGACAAGGAAATGGAGAGTTATAAGTGTATTTTTTGGGGTTTCCTGACGACAGGACATGCGTTCTCTGCTACTGCAGTCTGTCGGAAAGAAGTGTGGACTCAATCTCATCTGCACTGCCGCTGGTCTCTCAGTAAATAACTCCGATGTCTGAACGCTGTGATAGGCTGAAGGAAGAACGACGTGTCAGTCTTTTGCAGAGATCGGATAGAAGTGAGGCGTTCAATGAGCAGGAAGTTACGACGATAGAGGAGGAAGGAGTCATTTTGTACTTTACATGTTGGTCATTGAGGTCCAATATGTGCTACAAACATGCTACACCTACATCAAAGTGGAAATGTCTGCATTTTAGGATGTTTTGAGTGTAGAAATGATGCAGTGTTATTAACAGATGAGAAGGCTCTAACTAAGAATGCAATAAAGCGGCAAAATAAGTGTGAAAGATCATGTTATTACGCAACAACAAAGTCTTTTAGTCAGACCAATGCAAAAAGTAAAAGATACAGCTCAGGGACCAAGGAAGTAAAAATGACCGGTTTAGTTTGATGCGACATTTACGTATATATTATGCAAAATCAAAGCGATGTATTTACATTATCCACAACTGTACCTAAAATATTTTATCACCATGTTAATGCAAGAGTCATTTTTTCTGATTTTGTGTCACAAAAGAAAAACGAACACATCTCTAAGTGCCATTATTCACAGCTTGTTATAATTTGAAAGGTGTTGTTTGTTTATTTTCTTGGTTTGTACGTGTAACCGAACAGCAGAAGAAGTGCTGTTGCTCGTGTGCGTTCAGTGAAGGACGGAAGACGTTTTACCGTGTGGTGACGCCATTTGTTGTGCAACCCGTAAAACACTCTACCGTCCATTCTGTATAAGAATTGGTTAGTGTTAAGCCTCATTTTGACTGAGTGGTACGCTACGAGCTGGCTCTGAACGGGTCGGTTCAGTACGGTTGGTTTGTTCAGTTTTTATTTAAAGGTTTAATCATATTTGAGGTGAACTTTCAAAAATTGGATGCATTGCCGAGAGTTAATATAAAGTGTAAATGTATAAAGTGTAATTTGTGATGTGATGCTGAGGGTAGAGTGGTATATTCCTGCAGGAAACAGTAGAATGGTTCTGGTTTATACATCGCTTTCTGAACATTACATTCGTGGAGCTGCACCATTTTCCTACATTTTAGGGACTCACTCTTCATTGTCACAGGTTCTGCTTGTGTTCCGTGTCATTTACACAATAAATGCAATCTTTTAATTCATGAAGACAGAGCCGTGTGACACCAACTCTCTTTAAAAGCAGAATATGCTTAAATATGTTTTCTTTTTTTTTAACATTCAGCATGTTTTAGAACAAGAACAAGAAATAAGTCCCATTTATGTTGTTTCATTTCCTCTCTTATTTTTGCACAATTAAGGACTCCTTATCATCTCATCATCTAAACAGGCCACAGTTTAGCTTCACCTTTTGTAAAGAAGGCGAAGCACTTAAAGCCAGGCCAAAAAAGTATAAAATATGGCCCAGTACAGAACCTTACTTGCATTTTTCCTCTGCAGTTGATAAAAGGCTTCAGATTAAAGTAGAATCAGGAAGAAAAAGCTCAGAGGCATTTTCTTTTATTTATTTGTACATTAATATTATTCCAACAATGGTCTGTGGTGTTATAAAATGACTGCAGGCCTCATGCGACACAAACTAATCTTGTAACTAATGCAACTAATGTTGCACTGTTGTTGATTTGACTGCTTTATTTTTCACATGAGATGCCGCAGACACAACTCTGTGATCATCCTCCATTACTGTGCTCATGTGAAGAGCCCTTATATTCTGCTGACTGTAAAACTCCATTCACGATTATTTGTTCGTGTGTGTGTGTGTGTGTGTGGAGCGTTAAACATTAGCATTGAACTTGACAAACGGCGGAGCGCTGCTGGCCTGTTGACTCTCTTTACGGCTCCGTCTCTGTCCTCCTTTAAAACCAACAATACAGACGGAAGCCCCAAAGCCCATAAAGGCCCCGTCCACCTTTAGTCCAAATACCAGAGACGGGCCCGGGTCGTGGGGGAGGGGCGCCGTCCCAGAGACTCACAATACCTCCGTCTACTGTAGAAGAGCGTGCATCAAAACAGGTTGTGTTTATTTTGGGCCATATTCTGATGCGTAATGCTGTTTCACTTTTATTTGAAGACAAAGACCATCAACATAAAGATATTACTGTAACAAAGATACCAAGAATACATTGAAAGCAAAATGGCATGTATGTAATTATAAAGCATGCAATAATGTCTACAATTCTGAGTGAATTTACTTTGTTGAATTTATAGGCAATGTTTAAATGTTAAAAACATCGATTTTCTTTGTTCAAGGCATATTTTTCGACTGTATTAATATGTATGATAATGAATCCATTTCTTTCAATCGGGATCTTGTTGTTTTAAACATGACATGCAAGCTTTAGATACAATGCAAGAACAGTGAAACCAATAAAAAATACACAGTCTCAGTAAGACCCAGGACGTTTCTGAAGGCAGAAAAATAATTTTGTTCCACTCTAGTTTTTCTTCATGGATTGAGCTCGTGTCTCATCAACGAATGGCAATCAGTCCAACATTAATCAGTTTTTGAATCTTCTGGGCAATAAATGGATTCTTTAAGTGATCGCTGAGAACCTGTGGGTCCTTCTGCATTTGCTCAAGGATCATACGCATGGCTGGGTCACTCATTATAAGTGGTAGCTGTTCTAGAGAAAACAATATGTTTTAAAAGCAGGATATGTCATCTTTACATTTATATTTTTACCCGTATAAAGTGGAGATGTATGTAGGGACATTTAGGGAAAAAAATATGGTTAAAAATGTGATATGCCTCCAGGTTGGGATCCAAGTGTGGCATGTTACAGATATTATTTGTGAAGCCACAAACTATCCAGGGATTTGGATGCTTAAAAATGTCGAATGGATGTTTATGTTTATTAAAGGAAAATGTGTGAGTTATTGTTTAAAAGGAGGATGTGTACTGAGATGTATGGAGTGACATTTGGGAAAAAACTGTTGTTAAAAGATGAAATGGCCTCATGGTAGATGTAAATAGTGATGTGTCAGTCTGCTCAGCTTCTGCTTAACTTTTGAATGTGTTTAAATAAATATGTTTTGAAAAAGATGTGCTGCAAAGAAAAGTCACTGTGTGTGATTTTTTGTTCATTCATTTATTTTTTTGCCTTTATTTGATGGACTTAGGGGTGTGGCAGCAAAAAAAATGAAATATAAAACCATTGTCCATAGTTCTGATAGTACTTACATTGTTCTTGTGCAGATTGTAAAGTATAGCCTCTGAACTAAAAGAAGAAGAACACAAGCTTTAGTTGTGATGCGTCAGACTGATGGGTTTGAAAAAAACCTGCAGAAAACCTGTTCTAAAGCAGAAACCATATAGAGTCAGTTAGTCTGGTGATAAAACCTGCTCAAAAACTAGCTCAAACTAAACCTGAACTTACCTGAGGAAAAAACCCAAGGCAGCGTTAAGCAACATTATCTATAATAAACTGTAGCCAACTATACAGAACCTATGGACAAATCTCTTTATAAAACACATCTATCCAATGCACATTAGAGCAGGATTTATAATGCATTTGAATAGTTAATTATTTTGTTAAGCAATTGTTACAAAATGTAGTGATATTACATAATAAGTATTTAAAAAACATTTGTTAGTTAACGTGAGATGTGCAGTTTTATTTAATTTTGGTGTTTTCTGTTCTGCAAATTGCAATTTCTCATTTGACTCTTCTGCTGGTGAAGTGAACAGCTATGGCAGCCCTGCAGGGACATACTGTAGTGAAACCCAAATAGGTCTGATGGTGATTTATTTTGGTTACAAAATTGAGTCAGTTTAGGTTTAAAGTTTATTCATTTTTAGACTTTTTATGCTTGAAAACAAAGGGCCGCCATTGGTAATGTCACAGTGAAAGAAATGAAAGGAAATATCCTTCAGGAAAGTCAGGTCTGATGCATACTTGCTGGGAGTGTGGTTGAGAACGTTACAGGAGAACTGGGACACACAAGTGCAGGTATTGGGACAGGGTCAATGGAGCTTTAAATGTCTGGGGTTTTTTAATGCAATTAGAGACTTAACTTGACTATTAAATACACTGCCCGGCAAAAAAAAAGCCTAGATAGTTGTTTAAGAAATGAGAATCTACTCACTCGATCATTTGGAATAATTATTATCCATGCAGTAATTATTCAATGGGAGGCTCTTGCCTATTTGCTTAGTTAAATCTAGGTGGTGACATTTTTTTTTTTTGGCTGGGTAGTGTGTGATCAAACCAGTGAAACATAAGGTGGTTTTGTCCTTACATTTGTACACGTAGTCCCAAAACATTAAGAAAAAAGTGCTTCACACATCTGTTTCTTGGGACAGGTGCGTAGGAGAGAGAGCTCAGATCATATAACATTCAGGTAAAAAAAAAAAAAAAAAAGCTCTGCACGCTGTCTGAGCTGCAGCAGTGAAATGTATTCATAGATCCAACAAAGCAGCGTTTTGACACTGGGCTTTCATCAGGAAAATGGTTGAGTATGTATACAATATATTGCAAAATCCCAGGATGTTTTTAACATCTTCAAGCTGCAGTGTTAACGTATACAAATAAGTCAAATGGAAAACCTTCACTGTATTGTCTCCACAATTATATGTACAAGCAGGAATGTGTATATACATGGTCCTCAGTCAAAACCATCTTCTTCTTTTTTGGTGTTTAATGTTGGTGTGTGTAAATATGATCACTGTTGCTTTTTCTATTTGGCTTCTTGGGAGTTTTAAATGCCTATTTTTCTAAGATAGTATTGAAAACGCTTTGAAAAATACGTTCCATGATGTTAAATTGTATCCCACAAAACGCTTTGCACAACGCGCCTTTAATAATAGCCTGTACGATTAATGTTACCACCAAAAAAACTCTTTAAACATTATTACAGCTGACTGATAAATAATGCCAGATGTTCTTTTTTTTTTCTTATAACACTTACTCGCGCACAAGTAGTTCCTCGCATCCAGGTGGATTTACGCAGAGAAACGTAGACTGTGCAGCCTTTATAGTAAAAAAAAAAACTGAGCCTGTTATTAGAATAACTACAGTACAGCTGCTGAGTCTATCTAGAGGCTTAGAGAGTAGAAGAGAGGAGCGACTTCACATTTGTGGACTTTATCCAGACTGGAACTTTGGTCGGACACTTTTTTTTTTTTTAATATCAATACTTTTCTTACTTCTCCTGGATTTGGTGCAGGAAGAACCAAGAAAATGGATGGCACTCTGCTTTTCAAATGGGCTTTAGCTGGATCTGGGAAGGTATTGATTAGAAGGTTCCTCAGACAGACTCCATTGATTAAGCTGATCGCTTCAAAACAAAGGAGTCAATGCGGAAGTTTCAAATGAGCCTCGACACACATTTCCTCATACACAGCCAAATTGAAGACTGCTTTAAACGTTAATCAAAGTGGAAACTCATTCTGAATCACTTCGCACGTCATTACGCACGGTCTCACGGACGTCCCGCGTGCTGCAGTCAGAACGCGGACGTGATTGATGAGCCTGCTGCTGCTGCTGCTGCTGCCGCGGAGCCTCGTAAAAAAAGCGCACAGCAGACGCGTCGTGCAGCTCGCCACTTGTCCCCCGTCTTCGTGAACGCGCACAGTCTCGGGCCTTTGTGTGTGTGCGCGTCCGTTGGGGCTGTAAACGTGTGGTCACGTGACTGCCAAGGTCAAGGGCTACTCCACGCAGGAGCGCTGAGTGCGAGCGGCTCGAGGAAATGGACTCTTTGATCTGGGGCTGTTAAAGACGAGTGTCCCTTCTGCGCACGCTCAGCTTAATCATTCATGTTACGTTATTTAGCGTCTGTGGCACATTCAAACGTTCAAAACTGATCACTACCTTTTCTGCTGTTCTGTTCAGGCTCTATAAGTTTACAATAGAGACCAATACTGACCCACCTGCCTTGGTTCTGGGTGTTTCCAGTCAGACAGTTCAACTCCAAAGATAGTCTCCTTTATTACACAGCTTTAGTCTCGTTACATTCACGTTGTTTTGTATGAAAAACTAAGCTTAATCTATATGTAACAGCATTTCCAGCCCTGATCATGAAATAAATAGTGCATTGTGTTGAAAATAAAACTATACTGTCGCAACGGTCATGCGTAATCCGGTAAAGATTGGATTTACAGTGCGCTGTCTTGTACTTTTCAAAAATATATATGGGCTAAAGCTGGATTTGTAGCAGTGCATTGACGATAAAGGCGGGTAGATCACTGGAAATACAAAAAAATCTGTCACAATGTTCATATAATGCGTCAACATTACCTTCATTACTGGATCCGTAGTCAATAGCTAAAAGCACCACAGTTTGTTTGGGTTTTTTTTTATTCAGAACAGGGCTTGATTCAGACAGACAGTTGTGCTTTAGTGTGGTTGTTGATTCAGTATGCATGGTGTCACTAAACTTCTTTTTATTATTAAAACCATTCAAAAACCCAGTGTTCTTACTGGACGCCTTTGCTTTGAGTCCGTTTAAAATGAAGGTGACATTTAAGCATTTTCAAAAATATTATAGTAAAACCAGTTATCCGTTTATTCTAGTGATTCCACTGAATATATTTTACCAGCTGCAGACGCCAAGACATTTTTGTTGTTGTTGTTTTGAGTGAATAAACGCAAAAGTGCTGCACAGAAAGTTTCAAGCTGTGCGTAAATATGAACGGTTTGTCTTGCCTTTTGAGCTGTAGCTGTAGTTTTCACTTCCTTATTTGGTTTGGAATTAATGGACAGTCTACTTGTTTGTCAAAAACGTAATTATAGATATATATATATTATTATACATACATAAGTTCCCGTGCGTAATCTCTAAGAACTGTCCTTTGCCTCTGTGTTCTCACGCCACAGTCCCGTGAAACCGGAGAGTGGGGGAGTAGACCGCATTGTTGTGGCGTGTCCTCACAGACTCCTAACCCTCTTCTAATTCCACGGAGCCACGAACACACCGCGCGCTCCTGACGCACGGGCCGGCGGACGCACAGTGAGGAGCCTGACGCAGACTGCAGTGGGATTAACAGCGTTTATTAAGTGATGCACTATACTCGATCACGGGTTTACAGGCGTTATAAACATATGCATATATACTGTTGCTAAGGCTACGGACACAGACATGACAGACGTTACGACACAGACGTTACACGAAGCAGGCAGGAAGTGCTGTACAAGTCACACAAGGAATAACTTTGGCTCTTTTTTCTCATTGTCCTTTACGTCCTATGTGTGAAAAAAGTCAGCTTGGGGTATTTTCCAGTCTTTGATTTTGAAACAGCAGTCTTTCGTTTTCACGGCGCGCTGCTTTTGACTTTGGCCACGAACTTCTTCTCCTTGACGCGCCGGTTCTGGAACCAGATGGTGATCTGGCGCTCGGACAGGTTGGTGACGGCGGAGATCTTCCTCCTCTTGTCCTTGGTGATGAACTTGTTGGCGGCGTACTCCTTCTCCAGCTCCTTCAGCTGCACCTTGGTGTAAGGGATGCGCTTCTTTCGGCCGCGGCGGAAGGGCGAGCCGTCGTGTTGGTGCGCGACCACGTCTGAGGGAAACAGAGAGAGACACAGGTCAGCGCGAGGAAGAATGAACTCTGTACTAATACCACAAGGGAGGATTTACATGGCTCCACCTGTTTGGAGAATTTTAACTTTTAAGAACAGAACAGTACATTTTTTAACTAGTTGAATATATATTAAATGAGTTAGCTATTCTAAAATACACTGTTCTATTCTTAAAAGTTAAAAAATAAATGTTTTTCTGTTTCGTTTTGATCTATTTTTCCGGACCAAATTTGTGGGTCTGAAATAAAGGACAAAAGAACTTGAATACAGCTGATTTTATTTTTTTATTTTTTTTTTCTGTGAAACTGTAAACCGCTGTATTCAGATTCATTCAGTTATTGGTGGAGAATCATTTGCCGAATTTCTCTCCAGTCTCACATCATTTGGAGGAAATAGAACAGATGGAAATAGAACAGAAGACACTGTGAGCCCTGATTACTGGTTACTATTAATTAAATGGGTTACATAGTGAATAATGAGTGTTTTTCTATAGGTTTCTCAAAGTTTCAATATGTGATTGATGCTTACAGTTTGTTTGTTTAATATTTATTACATTTTTTGCTATGTTAACTTTACCTAAACAGTACAATTTCAACCTAGGGTTTGTCCTTGTTGTCCAGTTCAGTTCATTCATGCATGCATTTAGAAGTAACAGACTGAACGGAAAAGACAGTGGGCTGCTGTGACACTGTAAATGTATAAATATATTAAAAAGATTGAGTAGCAGGGAGTTCAAATTTGTCTTAATGTTCTGAATGAATGAAACATTTCTCCTGTTTTACATTAAGAGGCTCTCAGTTTTTTGTTTTTTTTGTCAACGTGAAAACATAAACATATTACTGCCATTGTGTGATCATAACTTACCACTATTCTACCTTACAATTTCCTTATAGTTTTTGTTCTATTAATATGTTCCTGCCATGTCATGATTTCTAGTTCAACTACAATAGAGACAACAAGTGTTCGGTAAATTTACTCAATTTCTTTTGAAAAGTGTTATGTGTGTGACTTGTGACCTTCTGTGTATGTCTAGCATGTCTGTTATTTTATTGTTATAGTGGATAGCAATAAAACAACCACTTGAAAAAAGTTGAATTTCACTCGACATGGATATTTGATTTTAGTTAAAAGGCCTAAATGAGAAAATACAATAATACTTATTCTAATTAAAGAGAATATATTAGACTTTGTGAAATTTTTAACAAAAAAGAAAATGAACATCTAATTTGTACTATGAGACTCATTTAAATCAGTTATGTTAAATTATCTGTAAGATCAGTAAATATACAGGCTAGATTTTTTGATTGCTTGCATTTCCTTGCACTTTTTTGCCAATATTTACTTGTAGTATATTACTTAAAATAACAACTTACTTAAATAACTTTTAGCTTTCAAGATAATTGAGAGATCATTTTAAAAAAAAGTTTAATTTGAGCCGTGGAAACAAGACATGTACAACAATTTCAACTTTTTAAATCTGATTGAATAATAAATGTACTCTTGAACAACTGCTGTATACAACCTCACTTTTTTGAACACTGCTTAGTGTTTGGGTTGATTTAGCATGAGACTTAGCTGCTACATTTCACTGTGTGGAGATGGAATAGGCTTACCTTGTTATTTTTGAAAATAATATCCAGTGTATACCTCATTGGAGAACTTTTACGGATAACATTCAAATCTGAGTTCGATCTATGCAACATTTACTTGTGTGAAGTTGTCTATTCTGGTCTAATACTCACAGTCAGGTGTGATTTCAAATTCTTATATATTTCAATTAAATGAAGGTAAAGTGGAAAAGTACTACTCTGTCATTTAATGAATTTCTCAAAAGCACTGTATGGTTATATTATCATTTTTAGCCCAGACAAGCACTTACAATAATACTATTTCTTAATGATGCCTTGCAGAATCGCAAAATTACAAATGATATATAGATTATAGACCAATGGAAGACAGGTATGTGATTACCCTGTCAGAACTGAGCAACCACCACTAATGGAAAATCTCAGGCGCTGTAACTTCCAGTAGCAGCACTGTTGATAGAGCTAAGAATAAGTTCCATCTTCCTGCAGTTTAAGTGGACAATGACCAGAGAACTAGAGAGAACTAGAAAATGGGTTGGAAAGTGTTAATGTTTTATCATCGTAAAGGAGCTTACCATTTACAGTACATCTTGTTTCAAATGGACAATGACGTGTGTTAGCCCATCCAGGGTAGCAGCAAGTGGAAAATGAAAATGGAGAATGGTTTCTAATTACATGTTGGAGTTTAGTACAAGCATGAATGTGAAGTGTAAAAGTGGCCATTTTGCCAGATATTCTCAATATATCCAATGTTTTTAAAAATGTACTTGATGTACCTATAGCTACTATGGAGTCTACATTTACAGTCAAGTGTGTGTCAAAGAACAAATAAAGGCAGAGCCACTGGGAATTTCCAAATGCATTGGTTTAGCTTCACACACACACACACTCCACTTTCTTGCTGTTTTAAACTCCTCAATATTCTTTTCTTCAAATATAAAAATAAGGAATACCAAATTCAGCACTACACCAGCCCCCTCTCTGACTGACGATGAGGACTGTTTAGGCTTTGATGCTAATGTGATGCAATCACTTACTGCCATTACTGCCATTTTTACAAAAATTCAACTGGCCATCCCTTTACATAGTTGCTGTGTTTACACAGCACCAAGGAAAAAACACAGAGCCGACTGACAACAATGACATGGATAGCAGTGTTTTCAGTTGAAACGGTGATAACAAATACGCATACGCTACAAAATAAAAGTGCACTTATTCATAGACATAATGTTACTGTTGTGGACACGCGTGTTTGTATGTATTTATATTTGATCCCTCTTACGGGATATTAGTATCTATGTAGATAGATAATTGTAGTTATTCTTTTATTCTGATATAATTTGCGTTGTTTATAAAGATATAAATATAGGGCGTATTTAGATAATTGATAATGATGTTCTTAATACACAAGTCATCTTTCAGAAGGAGACACGTGACCGTCTTGTTAATGAAATAATTAAAGGCTCGTGAGGACGATCTGCCTCCACAGAGTGTGTCCTGTACTACAGACTTTGTTTGCTTGGTTTATTAAAATTTCAACTGAGTTAAACTTCTGTTACATTGTTTCAAATGTATTACAATGATCATTATTTTCAGCGTTATTTTCAGTAATTCAATGTTTGCTTGAGTGAAAATCCTTTTGTCACAGCGTTAGGAATTACCACATGGCACTGTGACACCGACAGCATTGTTCTTAATACACATAGAGGATAGAAATGAATAAAAAAAAAACGAGCCTGATTTTTTAGAGCACTCTCTGACACTCCAAACCAGTAGTTCTTATGATTTAATCATGTCCCAGAAGTATGAGTGTTACCTGCGAGCGCAGACTTCCACAGGTGCCCGGCCTGACCCTGGTCCTTGGAGCAGTACATCTGACCGCCCCAGCCGTTGGGCAGGGCCCAGGGCTGGTAACTGTCCACGGGCAGCAGCGTGTCGTGGCGCGGCTCCGCGCCGCCCAGCGTCTGCACCACGGACACGTCCAGGTAACTGGCCACGGACTGGTAGGGGCTGGGGTAGCTGTGGTAGAAGGCGAACTCCTTGGCTCGGTGGTTCGGGTACTCGTCCGAGTTCACCGTGGTGTCCATGTATTGCGAGCTGAGCGCAGCTCCGGCCGCCTGAGTGCACGACTTGAGCGCACCGCGGCTCATCCTGCAGGGGTAGTAGCCGTTACTGAAGTACCCGTAGGGCAGCGCGGTGGCGGCGGAGGAGCTCTGGTGTGGCACCGCGGCGGCACATGGCCCTGCGGCGCACGGCTTTCCAGGGGCCGTGCCGCTGTCACCGGAGCCGGAGGCCGACACTTCCACGGTAGAGTATCCCGCGGAGGAGTGCACGAGGCCGGACGGGTGGCCGCCCAACGCCGCGGAGTGCGCCATGAGGTTGCGGCACTGCGTGGCCGCGGCCGCGGGGAAGCTGCCGCCGCTCACCAGGCCCTCCATGTTCTTGTTGAGCTCGTCCAGGTTGTTGTCGTACACAAACATCACCGTGTCCGCGTGCCAGCGAGGGCTGAGCACGAGCGAGGCGCTCATAGGGCTGTCCGCTGCACGCGCCTCTGCTACATGAGCTGCACGCGCTCGCCTCAGATCTCTCGGCTTCACGCGCACCGCCACAGCCCGCGTGGCGCTGGAGGCAAAGACCCAGGTGAGCGGCCGCAGCGCCGTTACATCCAGCCGCAGCCTTGACGCAACGCGCCCCGGGGGCAAGAGGAGGAGGCGCGCCTGTCCATTGGATGAGAGCTCCTGGTCACGTGACGGGACAAGAGAAAAAAGAGCCGAAGAAGAGCCTTGTTGAGGACTGTCAGTCAAAAACATGGATTTAACGAGAGGAGCACAGCGTGACGCGGAAGTCCCTCTCACGAGACACTGACGCTCAGAACAGTCCTCATTCAGCTCTCACATCAGCTCCGTGCGTCCGTAAGGTTCCTCTGAAGGACTGCACTGTCACTGAGTATGAGCCTTACGCACTGCGTAAAGACCAGAGTGAAGTCAGTGAACAAACATAGAAACGGGAGAGAAATATATTTAGAGTATTCATTCCTTTTAAAGTTATTTAAAGGCTCCATAAATGAGCATTTATTCCATGAATTCTCTAAATGCAGTTATTTGAATCTGGTGTAAACTGCTCAGACTAAGAATTATAGACACATTTAAAGACTTATAATCAGTGCTGCCAAATACATAAAAAAACACTTTATCACTGTCGTAAAATATTGTCAAAAATCATAACATGGCAGGGACGTTTTTAATTTTTCAGAGGAAACTTTGTATTATTAAAAATAACTGGCCCTTGGACATTTCTCATGAGTCACTACAGTTGGGTTTAGTCTGAGGTTATTTGTGCCCGAGGCACAGTTGAGTCCGGGTTTCACAGACCTGGCTGTGGTTCAGGGCGATGCTGTTTGTGCGCTTGTTTCTTTACCTCTGCTGCTGCTGCTGCTGCTGCTGCTGGACTGGACCTGGGCAGATGCGAGAGGAACCTGAACAGCTCGTTTTTCTCGGACAGAGTTCTCGCGCTCATTTTGTGCGTAAAATACATTTTCAAATTTGAGACACTTCCATTTGGAGCTCAGTTTTTTTCCACAGCTAACACAAACACTCGATACAGGTACATAGTGACAGAAGAGAAAAGACTGTTTCTCCGCGCGCTTTCAGCTCAAGTCTGTATTATTTGCATTGCCCTGTTTTCCCGGATTCAATTCATCGCGACACCAAAGCTTTTGTCTTAATTAAACATCATCTCTTGTCAGTTTACACAGTTCCTGGTCATGTTTCCCTCTCACTACAAGTACGACCTGATTTGAACAACACTGACGGACTGTCGCGCTTTGAACAATACAGTTTTAAAGGCCAGTTTTAAAGATATGCAAACCGAGGGATCATCAGTCTGCTCTTCTGTGCTCGAACCTCACCTGAGCGCACAGACGGCCAGCCTGGTAGATGTAGACACTGACACTACAATGTATATTGTTACAAATTATCATCTTATTTCACCTCATAGCATCAACTACAGCTTGTCCATGGACACAGACTTGTTACACTACCCGTCTGAGCTGCTGGTACATTCATCAAAACGAGCCCCATACATCTAGATGGCCTGGACTCTTTCCCTTTAACATTAAGTATTAGTTGACATTTTACGCCACCTTTAATGTTTCTCAAATTAGCACTTGGAAAATATGCTCAACACAAAAACGGTGTTTGAACTGAGTCATACAAACATCAGCACAGAGAGAGAGGAAAACAGAAAGAAAAAGACTCCACAGCACTCTTCACAAGGTGATTATTATTTATTATTATTATTTAATACCCAGTATATGGGCAAAGCAGAAAGAAATAATAGTATTTATGATTTTATATCATTTTTATCTACAAAAAGAAAACATTTGCAGTTGGAACGTAACAAATATTGGAAGAAATGTTCTTAAGGCACATTGTATGAAAGCTGTGTCGGGTCCAGTTGTTTGAATCATGACAAATATCATGTAGAGAGTGTTAGCTGTGCTTATTTTAAAGTATGTATTGTAAACGGCAATTGTAGATGTAGCCGAATGATATGTATATATTTCACATTTTGTTTTTCACATTGTTACAAATAAATAATATGAAATAATTAAAATGAGCATTGACGCAATAATAATAGACAGGTTTAATTTGAATTAAATATGCTCTGAATTACGCATCCTGAACGATATGAATACACAAATGAACTCTATATTGGTCAGATTAGATCAGAGAATACATCTGAACAGTGGTCTGGACCATCTACACGGTCCAGACCTGACGCCATGCTGCACACTGGACGGTGCTGTAGTCTTTGAGCCTGTCTCTGGTGTGGTCCGCAAGGGGGGCCGGGGTCAGACTGGGCCCCGAGAGGTCAAGGTCAAGTTTAACACGAAAGAGACACAGAGCGCACAGGAGGAGGAGGGATGAGGGAGGGAGGACAGTGGTGGAACAGGCTCAAGTTCAAGGCCACGGCCCGGCGCGCCTCTGGACACAGGACACACAGACGCCATGTTGTCTCTGTAACCTGCGCTTCCTCGGAAACAAATAAGGTGACTCCAGAGATGATTAACTAACGGTACAGGGCATTGCAGAGGCAGTGAACGCACCACGATTAGTGCAAATGGACACGGGGCTGTGTACAATACAATTTAACTCAATGTGATTGTGAAAGCCACTAAAAGGCTGAAGAAAAGGTCTTAAAATAACTTGATCACTTTGGGAGAAAAGTCCTCCCAAACCTTAACAGTACATAATGGAACATGGCAAAATATACATAATAAAATAAAACATTGGTGTAGTCATTTGCCAGATATGAATCCACTCATTTTTACAAACCTCTGTGGCCTCTGTTCAGACTCTTAAATGATCTTTATTAATACACACTGAATAAAAATTGCCCCACATCCGGATCTCACTGAGCTTAGAGCACGCGCTGCACGGACAGGTCTGTCTTTTTCAGATCATAATGACAGAAAAAGAAAGAAAAAAAAAAATGACAAAGAAGGCATCTTGACACAGAAAGTGACGGGCTGACGGACATAACACCTTCTCCTTTTAAAGCTACGTCCAGACGCCTTCTTTCCGCGTGGGTAACGACTTTTATTAATCTTCATTTTGAGCAGAAAACCTACGTATTTTTTGGTATTTTATTCTTAAAAATATGGATATGGAGCCCTCTTTCTTATTTGATCATGTCGATGAGAACCAAAGGGGCCTTATTAAAGCGACATTTTGGATGGAAGTGAAATAAAGATTTAAACATCAAATGGAATCTCTGGATTTGTCATTTTTAATGCAACGAAAAAGTTCAAAAATCGAAAGCCTATTCCTGAACATGCGAATCAGTGCAAAAAGGGTGTAAAGTATGGGCTATTGTGTTTTTTATTGAAGATGAGCCAAAAAGACACATGATTTAGTTGCCTTTGTATTATTTCAGCTAAAACCTGGCTGGATATGTTAAATTTTCATTTTATTCAGTTTTCTTTTACAACATCTTGCTCATAACCCAGATTTACTCTGACTAAATATGCTCAACAATCAAACCTGTACTCTATTTTTAAATTTAAAAGGCAGCACTCATCTTATCCATGTTTTGTCATTCAGAAAAAACATTTCTGATTTATGTAGTGCGCACACTTTCCTCGTGACGCTCTGTGGAAATCCCAGTCTGGAGGCTTCTAGTGACTCTTTACGGTCACGTATCCGACGGAAGTCCACGTGTGCGGCCTATAGGCACAGTCTGGACATGAAAAAGATTAATAAAACATATGGTATAAACGCACAGGTGAGAGGAAACAAGTGTGAGATCAAAGAGAGCAGATGTAGTGCTGCGTATTTTCCAAATGATGTGCGTCTGCTTTCACTGAAAAGAAAAAAAAAAAAAGAAATCACCAAAGATGTGCATTATTTAAATGAAATCTCTTACAAGTTTTATGTAGACCAAAACCTATCATACATTAGCTGTAAGGAGCTTGTCTTATTTTTTTGCGCATGCTCGGAAAAGCTGTCATAAAGCGCTAAATAATAGCCACCCGATTTATTAATGTGTTGAATTAAGTTTTTATAATAAATTTCAAATATGGCTCTTTAGAGTGTGCTACTATATGATATTAAACATACTTCAGACAGATTTTTCTCTCTGCAGCATCAATTGCATCTTTAAATCTCATTATATTTCATTTTATAATACATTTTTGGAAAGTGTAAAGCTGACTCTGACCAGAAGTGTTGCTATGAGTTGGGCAAACAGGGCGACTGTCAAGGCCCCCAAGCAGAAAGGGGGCCCATTTAATATGCTTTAATATAATATCTAATATGTATCATAATTTTGAACGTTTATGTCATAAAAAGGGTCACTATTTCTTGTATATTTCTAAGATAAAAATACAAATAACATGTAATTGGTGGACATAACAACAAGCTTTTCAAAAAAGTCTTTAAATTGCTAGTGTCTAATTGGAGATAACCTCTGAACTTAGGCATTACAGTAATATCGGTCTTTTTAAAAATGGATTTGCGCAACAAACATTGAATATTTCTTTATTAATTTGTGTTTTACGTTACATTTTTACCCTCTGGCTCCGACCAGAGGCGTTCCTGAGGGGTGGGCAGACCATTCCCAGGACCCCTAAGCAGAAGGGGGCCCAAATAATAGCTTTTATTTAATGCAAATATGTTTTAACTGCAAAAAGAAATGTTTTTATTGCATTTTTTAGGAAAGAGAGATGGACAACATGTGACATAAAAATCAACATGCATAAAGATTCTTTGTGTAATCATCAGTATAAATAATAAGTGCCTCAAGTTCAGTGTATGCCGGGACCCCTCTTGTATCTCCACCCTGGGACCCCCACAGTCTGTAGAAACACCTCTGGTTTGGACCTATTTTTTCAAAAAGGCTGCCATTTTATCATGACTCATCATTTATAAAACATTTTGATTTATGAATAGCATAACAAAAAAACACTTTCATCTCGACTAGACTCGTTTACTTGAAAGATTTCCCAAAACACACCCATCCACTTTCTTTCAACCACAAGAAAAAAAGAAAAAGAGGGAGGCTGTGGAATTATTAAAAAAGTGCCTGCATTAATCATCATCAAATGAAACAAAGCAAATCATATTTATCCTACAAGTAATCATGGTCCATAGTGGTCCCTGAGGCTCCAGACTGAACGTGCTCAGGTGGTCCCAGGCTCAGAGGTCTCACTATAAAACAGTGTAACCTGAGCCAGTGTTGGGCTGATACTTTACGGCTCATAATAAGCTGCTGGTAAATAAGGCCACCGCGCAGGTTAACACTGACCTACATCTGTCTGTGGCCCCCAGCCTCAGCCTCAGTGGCCCCCAATAGTCCTGATGCACATTAGTGGAACCTGTGTTATCAATTCACAGTATTTCAACAAGAGGTAAGTGTAGTGGTGGAGGCTCGGGTATTATACACGGGTTTCCAGAACTTAGCTACAGCTGTATGATAAGACCTCTATTAGATATTAAAAACAAACAACTATTATGACTAATTATCAGTTACTGCTTCTATGTGTATTAAATATTTTACAGTTAAATCCTTTTATATTACTTTTTTTTTTTGAAGAAGAAGAAAAGCATAAAGCACAGGGTACAACCAAAAGCGTTGCTATGGGTTACCAGAAGGGGGCCTCAAAATTATGACTCATAATGCATGTGTGTGAGTTTATTGCAAAAAGAACAGTGTCTGAAAACACACACACACAAAAAAAAAAAAAAAAAAATCTACCTTATTTTTATGACACACCCCTCTCCTTTCATCAACCATTATTTTCTATTATTGTATGATATTAATATTAGTTCCTATGCATCCTTTTGAAAAGTCTGACCCGTATTTGTGCTCTGCTTATCTTTGCAGCACTGCATTATAACACTCTAAAATAACAAGGCCATATATCCGTTCGGCTTATACATTTGGACATTCTGATTAAAAACAGTCGTATGTGTAAATACATACAACGAGGAATCATTTCAATAGATTTGCTCCATTCAAGAACAGGAGTCGTTACTTCAGTTTGGATTAGAATGCAAGATGGCGTGATCTTCGTTCTGAGGCCCTTCAATGAAAAGTGTTTGAATTAGGTTGATTGTCCGTCACACTATAGAAGAGCTCACTTTAGAGACCGGTTGCTCCTGCACATTATAATTGCTGCTTCCTCTTCATGTGACTAAAATGATCACATCACTGTCTCCTTTCCTAAAAAATAAAAAATAAAAAAGGTCTATTAAGTCATTGAGGTCCGAGACATCCCATTATTTTCAATTTTCTTCATTTTACATAAGGTTGAACAGTTGAACAAAAACATTTTATTTTAGAGGACTCAGAAATCAATATAATAATAGTATAAATGTTTTGCTCCATGCTGATAATAAACGTGTTTAAACCTGCATAGAATTAGCACATGTTTGTCCTGTAAAAGTCAAACACTAATGTAGAACGTAGGCTCAAGGCATGTGCACTGAGATGTGTGTCCTTGAACTTGACCTTACTGAGACTTTCACAGCAGAGATAAACGGTTTGCTCATTTTCAGACGTCCAGACTTTACTTACAGATACATTTAACATCACACTCCCTCCCTGGATCACAATGAACTCAAAAGCAAGGAAGAACAGTTTAGTCTGTCTTCAGAGTCTTGATGGCAGTTCATTATTCATTATGACATTACCTTTAAGTATCATCCGTGGAGAGAATGAATGCAGTGACAGTTCTGAAGCCTCCTTTAGTCTCCAGTCAATGACTCATATCAGTGACGATCACATGGACCCCATAAGGACCCGACGATAAGAGCGTTATACTGTAAGAATAAGGTCAATGCAAATTTACTGTCTCTTTAAAGCACAGCAAATATACTGTGTAGTGATGTCCTCAGTAGAGTATACTCCACGTTTGTGTTTTAGGCTCACAGATCAATTGGTCTGTCTTTACGGACACATAACTGATGATTTTGTAGTCCATAAATATATCGAGGAGATTTTTAGTCTGTTTTCCTGAGTGCTGTAGATCAACATCATGTATTTTTTGGCTTTCTTTCTGGTCTTTCTGAAATATCCGTCTCCAGTTCCAGTCACATATGGATAGAATAGCTGTTAGTAGGAAGTAAGAGGCCATTTTTTTTACTGTTGTTACAATTATTGCCAAAAAAACAACGCTGTCTGTTCTCTGTAGGATGGCAGTGAAAGTGACAGATATATTCTCATGTATTTTCTGTTAAAAAAAGCCGCGAGCTCAGTCAGATATGAACAATGTCGGCGACTGTAACAAGAGGGTCTTCATTCTTCACTGAGTAATAAGGACACACAGCAGATTGGGTTTATGTAAAATATATCTATCTTGATTTTTCTGTTGGGATTTTGCATAAATCTTCTGAGCAGGCTGTTGCACTGCGGGGTCAGCTGTAATGACTTATATTTAAGACTGTCTGTGGTCAACAAACATGGCTGCTGCTGCTGTGTGTTAAAGTTTGAGAATTCTGGCATTAATTACCTCTGAGTTACTCAAACACTCAAACTCCTTATTTTCACTCTTTTGTTTTATTAACTTTAGTATATACTCTTGTTTTTTCTAGAAAGCAGACAAAACAGCAACATGTGAATTTATTATGGATTTATCATTTACAAGTTCCACTTCATTGCCATTTAAATTACACTGTGTGGGTTTATTCACTAAAACTGTCCAAAATGGCCATTTTTGCTCACATATTTTTAAAGGCTAGGTTCTTCATACTGACGTGGGGTGTTTAAAAATAATAAATAAAAGATTTGTGCAACATAATAGGATGAATTGATATAGAACACCGCGATAAACCACTCTTGCCTTAACAAAATTAACAATAGACTTCATGCGACGAACATGAACACACCTGCTTTGATCCGTGAGGGCCGCACACTAGAAAGCACCGTTCATTAGTCCAAATGCGTCTGTTAGTGTGTCGTTTTGAACGGGATCTAACACGCAGCGGGAGAATGATGCGGGGTTTAATTATAGATGATTGGCGTCATGCGTAAAGACGCAAATGCGGTCTTAAGAATTAACGTTCAGATGATGGCGTGGGAGGCCCGTGGCAGTTTCACACTTGTTTCTTACATTAAGTTTGTTTAAGATTATAATCTGCCTTAAACCTTTATTCAGTTCATTCGTATTATTTTGAATGATGTCCCTGTTGCTGCGTAAAGATGTAAAAACACAGGTTTCAGGCTTTGACAAAAGGCCACATCCTGACAGCTGCTGAAAACGTGCGTATTCCTTTCTCCCTGGAGGCACTTTATTATTAATATTATTTTTTAGTTATGTTTTTTCAGTATATGTCCCGCTCTATTACGTAACTTTTATTAAATTAACGAGAAGTACGCTTACATTTAGTTCCTTTATAACCCATAAACGCACCGTTTACAAAAGATAATACCACATAAAGGCACTGTCTAAGGCCTGTCCTATTCATTGATAGTTCTGGACTAAATTTTGATCTGATATAATCCTTGATATTGAAAGTTTTAATTTTTCTCCACTGTTCATTGAGTGAAGATATATTCTTATGGTTATTATAGAGATTGAACTGTAAAAATGTGAAGTGCTTGCTATCTTCAGTTAAAAAAAAAAAAAAAAAAAGGAGCCTGCACATTAAACAAAATCACCCAAGTATGCATTATTTGGCATTTACAAATCTGCAGCAAGAACATATATTTATTTCACCATTGACGCTGTTTATGTTTACATGTGCATATGCTTCTTTTCTAAATATTGAACATATTTATCTTGATGCATGCATAATCACTGTATTTGGATCAGTTTATGGCACAGTATTTATCATGTGGAAATGTAGACACATGATGCAGCTCTGGGTTTATGAACAGATGCATTTCTTTTTTATTAATAAAGTCAGTAAAGTTACAACAATAATAATAATAATAATAATAATAATAAAAGCAGGAGCCCTTAAACATATTTCTATTTCTCTTTAGTATAAATGACCAATTGTTCTTAAATACATCATGTTGTCATCAGTGACTATTACATTACCCCTCTATATAAAATAATTCCTGTATTATTTATCTGAATGTCGGGCAATGTAAGATTATTATTGTGGTTATGTTTATTCAACAGCCACATCTAGTGAGGGTTTGTGATTTGTGTGTGACCCCCTTGTAACAAATAACCAATTATAAAAACCGTGTGACCAGTAGTTCATCTATCATCAGGTTAATAAGAATATTTGCCACATTTTTGTACTATTTGAAACAAATGCCACAATTCTCCAGTGTTTTGATGTATTGTAATATAACAAAATGATGCACACTGTTGGGGTCTGGTCCTGTTCAGAGGTGAGGTGTGGTGTTCCTGGGTGACCAACAGGAGGGGGTCTTGTACCAGCTGTGTCCAGGTGCTCCAATGTCGACACTCACTTGTCTCCTTCTGTTTAATCGAAGCAGTATTGACTTGTATTGTGTTTTTGTATTCAGTGTCACGATATATGGAACAAATACACCACACTTCTGGACAATGATAAATCAGTGGATTAAACTGGATAAAGTAAGACAAATGTTGACCTTTGCTCATACCAATCTCAACACAGGGGCTGAAGAAACGGAACAGCGCTAGATTTGTACTGAAGAATTAAAAAAAAGGCAAGACAAACAACATACAAGAAAAAAGAAAGCATCTACCAGAAAAGAAGAAACTCACATTTGCCATTCGTCTTCTTCTTCCACTGGTGAGAGAACCTGAGTAGCAGTAAAAGAACATCCACAGAAAGACAGGGGCTGGCCGTGACACTGAACTCACCACCAGAGAGTAAGGCTGCATTTACATAGTGTTTTCCTACCAACATGAGGACTGACACTGACAACACTGGAGGCAAAGTGAGATTCAGCGTCGTGCTCAAGGACAGTTCCCAAAGAGTCAGGATTTAGCCGTCTCTTGAGCCACTGTAGCCGCTGGTGGAGCCGACCGTTCAGGAACTGTGTCATCCAAAAAGCAAACCAAATTATTACTGCACATAAAGTCTTAGATACAAGATACTTCCACAATCGGTTAACTTTACCTACTTACTGTAGAATGAGTCTGTTTGTTTATCGTATCGTATCGAGAGTTATCTATTCATGGCAGCTAATTTAATGCTGCTTTCATCCAGTTAAAAAATGAATGTATCTGTTGTCTGTCCCTCCTCCTTCAAACATTGTCTTGAGGATTCATGGGAGTTTGTCCAGTGAGTCCACATGTCCTTTGTGGACATTCTCTGAGTATGTGGTCCAGGGGCTCTCGCTTCGGGCTGTCCATTCACTGCACAACAACAGGAGCTTGGTTCACTGTCGTCAGTAAGTCACACCTGTTCCCGAGGCATGTTGGACTCAGGGCTGCCATTTGTCACTGATTCTGTTTACAGGATGTCATCTCTTTTGAGGATGATGTTGTCCTGTTGACTTCATCGAACCAGGACCTTCAGCGTGGGCTGGAATAGTCTACAGCCTAGTGTAAAACAGCTGGAATGAGAATTAGCACCTTCAAATCTGAGGCTATGGTTCTCACTCAGAAAAAGGTGTAATTATGTTGTAGTAACATGATATTCCAAAAAAAAAAAAAATACTTTCAGCATGGAGACTCAAGACCCAAGTATAAAAAAGGCCAAAGTATCTATTTGGATCTATTTATCTATTTTTTTGTACATTTACATACAAAATTTAAAGAACAGTATAACAGTGGTGAGAACAGAACCACTTCACATCTGGACTCTTCCAGCTATTCCAGATGAACACGGAGGTGTTCCCAGGCCAGCTGAGAGACATAGTACCTCCAGCATGTCCTATGTCTTCCCCGGGGCCTCCTCTCAGTGGGACATAGCCAGGGGTCCCGGTGCTGCTCACCTAATGTCTACAGAAGTGCCCAGTCACCCTGTGAAGAAAGCTCATTTTGGCCGCTTGTATCCAGCATCTTGTCCTTCCCACAGTCCGTAGGTGAGAATAGGTTTAACCAGTAAGTCGAGAGCTTTGCCTTGCAGCTCATGCATTGCTCGAACTTTTATTTGCTGATTCTCAAACTGCACTAGTACAAGCAGACAAGGTTCCGGTAGAGTGGACTTTCCCAGGGAGGCTGAGGAGTGTGATCCAGCTGTAGTTGGAACATGACCTCCAGTCGCCCTTCTTAAAAAGAGAAACCCCCACCCTGGTGTGGCAGTCCAGAGGTAATGTCCCCAACCTCCATGTGATGTTGTAGAGGTGTGTCAGACAAGACAGTCCAACAACAAACAGAGACTAGATGTACTCATGGTGGTCCTCTTCCACTTCTTTACCTCCTCAATGACGTAATCTTGAGTGGCATTTGAGTCCAGCTCTGAACCTTCAGAAACTGCTTCCTCAACAGAAGGCGTGTTCATATGATTGAAGAGATCCTCGATGTATGCCTGTACCTTGTTACATCACACCAACACATTACCAAAGGGAGTTTGCTTTAAAATGCCATAGTCTAAATGTACATGAACACTAAGGATTTATAAAACCAAGTGAGTAGAGGCAGCAGTTCAACAGCTCTGGTTTAATTTTACAGCACAGTCCTTGTTATTGAAGAAATAATGTCTTGAGGCCAGACTCACACACTATGGATGGTAACACTGGGGTGAGCCATGTGTTTGACAGATACTAGTGCACTTTGATCAAAACTACAGTCCACTGGGACAATGAGGCTTTGGCAGAATCTGACAACAATAGGAAACAGTCAGAGTCTGAGAGTCCTGGAAGAGCCCAAATCAAAGCAGGACCAGCTCATTGACATGCACCATCACAAATGCATTTGTTTATGCATCTGAGAAAAATATGGGCTCGATAGGTGTTTGCATGAGAAGCATTCTTCCTGTTTGATTAAATATGTTATTGATGGGACCACAGCAGTCTTCTGTTTTACATTTGTTACAAAGTGGTGGCCCCAGTGGGAGACAGAGACAGACCAGCAGCTGTGATCTGATCTGGGCCTGAGGTCTTACCAGTCTCCTGTAGAAATGACTATTACTGTGCTGTATGCTTATCCTTTTTCTTTCACTTACTTTCCACCTGCTGTTTTTTATACTGTGTTGATGGCATTCGGTTGCAGCATCTCACTGGCTGGCCTAAACCTCCCAAATTGAATGCATCTACTGTATGTTTTATTTGCACAAACCACTCATTGGTGTATGATGATGAGGAACAAACATTGCCTGGTTATTGTTAGGGAGGGATGCTAGAGCTTGATGAAAAACAGCCTTGTTTTTACTCCAACAAAAGTGTTGTTACAGATTGTAACTAACCAGTAGTCTTGGGATGCAAGCCCCAATCTCTGGAATCAAGATGTTAGTGCATTACAATTCTCAAAGCATCAACTACTCTAAAAAAAATCCCTAAAATGGGATGTTGAAGTAATTCTTTTAAAATTTGGGCATATCAGCCATGGATCCTTTGAGTGTTTGTAATCAACACTGAAAATGGTAAATGTCAGTTGACGTTTTGTGCAGTCAATGAGTGGGGAGAGCATTAAATAGTGACTCAGAATTCAAGGATATGCAGTAGCAGTTATAGCTATGAGCTACAATTCACTGCAAGCATAGGACCAAACAAAAAACACCACATGGAGGTGGCAGAGTTATACACGGAAGATTTTAGGCCTATGCTATCTCATCAAAGGCCATTAAACTGAGAACCCTGTGAGATTAGCACACATCACAAAACTGGATTATACGAGTTATATTAAGCTTGAGGGCTTTGCAGAAATGTGTGAAGGCTATAGCGCCGTAGCATTCTTGCATTATTGAGAAATACTTCTGCTTTTATCGGTGCATAGCATTTTACTTTTGACTTGTGGAAGGTTCTGTAGATCTCTATCATGAGAGCATAGCATCGTCGGTACTCTTGGTGTAGTTTTTTTTTTCTTCCACAGATTTGGCTGACAAGACTCCACCAATAAAAGCTCAGACCACCTTAAGCTCTACGCAGATATACATGCAGATGCAGCATTACCAGAACAGTGCATGCTCATTTTTACCACAGACGTACAGCCATCAGGGATGTTTTCAAGTCAGAGCTGCCATCAGAGTGAAGGCTCCTGAAGACTCTATTCCAGGATCAAATGTCAATTAGCAACCATTTCCCATCAGCACATTTATATTTGATGGATACCATGTGAACAAACTGTATGAGACTCTGTTACATGTCCCTAAAGCTGAAGAGCAGATGACACATGGCAGTATTAGGGCTGCCTTCTAGTTGGAATAAGGCGCCACTGAGCCTTTTCATCAGAAATGACACTAAACTATGGAATACCTCGACTTAACTGGTACAAAGTGATTATAATACTTTGCACAAAGCCATTTAGTTTCTGACATCTGCTCAGATGCAGGGGTACATGGGGACAGGGCACATATTTGTTAGAACCATGTGGAGCCCGCATACACATGTTCCACACATGCTTCAGCGGGAAGTCCTCATCCAACGGCAATATTTCCTCAGAATGGTTCCAGTGAACAAGACAGAGTTGGTGTTTGATCACACACTTCGTGCAGAAAAGTACACTGCACTGATCTAAATGGCAGCTCACTGACTCTTATTGTGTGACCTGACTCAAAATGTATCAAAACAAAACCTCAAACATGGGAGTTATGTAAATGCTGTGACAGTATTTACCACAAATGTGGAAAGAAATGCTTATAAAATAAAGCTGGTGCCCCACGTGAGGACACAGGAAACAGGCGCTAAAGGAAAGAAGCAGTAGCAGCAGGCAAGTATATAAGTCCTAAATCACTTATTGTTGTAATCACGTGTCTATTTTAATGCACAAGTGGGAGTTCACTGTTAATTGGAGAGAAGCAGTGAGGGCACTATTCATTCTCAGTTGGCAGGCTCAGAAGATTTCTTAAATGGTGTGCATTAATGAACGATTTTTACGCTCAGTGTCCACCATCTTTACTAAGTAGAGGAAGAGGAGACAGATTTTGAAAAAACTACTAATTATAAACTACTAATTCGTAAGGCTTCATGTTCCATTATATACAACTTACAGTGCATTTATAACCGCACAGTGCATATATGAACAGATAGTACCGTATTTTCCGGACTATAAGCCGCTACTTTTTTCCCACGCTTTGAACCATGCGGCTTATACAGAGATGCGGCTTTTCTATGAATTTTTCTTCAGCCCTCAGGGGGGCGCTCTAGCAGGAAGTGCAAAAACGAGACAAACGAGGAAGCGGTAGTCGGTACAAACAAGAAAGCACCAGCTTTTATTCTTAGCACATGCAACCCAAGACGCACAACAGCAAAATATGGTAATATTTTTACACCCTTACCCCCTCATAATGGAAAACAAATGAAGTGACAGTGGTTTGGTGTTCAGTAGTTTCAATGCTCAGGAGGAAGATGAATAGTGATTTGTGGTTTCAGTGCACGGGAGAATGAAGCGACTTTAATAGTTGCGCAGTTGCGCTTTAACAGTGCGCAGGAAGAAAAAGTGACAGTGGTTTGGTGTTCAGTGGTTTCAGTACGCAGGAGGAAGAAAAATAAAGCAACTTGGTTTTAGTGCACAGGAGGAAGATGAATAAAACCATCAATGACTTTTCTGTTTTGTTTGATCAGCACTTTTACTGCCGTGTTACAGGCACTGTTCGGAAACAATCAGTTCAGGTATATGAATAAACACTTATGGTACAAAATCTTTCTATGTAAATATCTTATTTCTCAGCCTGGATATCGGCGGCTTATAGTCCGGTGCAGCTTATATGTGACAAAATATATATTTCTTTTCAATTTTAGTGGGTGCGGCTTATATTTAGGTGCGCTCTATAGTCCGGGAAATACGGTAGTCACATTTAGTGCACTGTGAGGGTGTGTGTGGGATTTAATTCAGAATATCATCATATTTAGAATAAAAGATGTGGTGAGTGGAAGGATATTCTGAATTATGTCCCACACAGCCACCCGTAGTGCACAACACGACTTATCTAGGTTAACACACCAATTAACACAGTTACCAAGTTAATATGCACTGCCTGTGTCTGTAGTGTTTGGCTCTGATGGCTGGAATTTATGTTTAATTCCGATGTCATGACAATTCAGAGAGCAATTCTATTTTTCATATTTGATGCAGTTTGGCAGTTAGCATGGCTGCCTCACAGTAAGAGAGTTGTGGTTTTGATCCCAGGGCCAGCCACTGATGGCCTTTTTGTGCCGCTGAATAGCTCCAGCAAATGTGTCCCACATGTTACTGGTGAGAAATAAATCATATACAAACAAATCATCTATACTCCGTGAAAAGGAAATAAATTCATCCCTATTTGCCATCAGATTGTAAATATGTTGTAATGATGATGGTTCTTATTTGAAAGGATAAAAGAGATCAACAGTATGCTGACAGGCCTTTCATTGTGACCCTGAGCAGTCATTAACCAGACTCAAACAGGAGGAGCACTCATCTCCATCTCCACTGAACCCAGAGGGACTTCCTGTTTGAGACGGGACTCCACCCTTCACCTGGCGTCTGACTGTCTGTACTCCACCCCTCATCATCATCATCGCACAGACGCTCACCATCGGGATCAAGGGTCAGACTGTTAAAACACACTGAGCCACCGAAGTAAACAGACCGATGAGTGTGGCAAGGATTATATAAATAAGAATTGTGTTATCTTTCTGAGAAGGCGGAATTATAGCCTTTGTATAAATGTGTTGAACGTGCATGAATGTCACGGGGTGTTTGTTTCATTTTAGTGTTGGAGCGGAAGAGAACTGGAAATGTTTAGGAAGTCTTTATTCCATATAGCATCTGAAAAAAGCCACTGGGATAATTACTCTTCTTAAAAAAGAATTATTCTTGAAAGAGACCTTCAGATAAAAGCCTAATAAAGTCTGCCAACAAGAACTTAAACTTTTTCATGATTACCTTCAACAAACATGGAGTAAAAACCATAATATATAGAAAGGGGGGGTCACAAAGTGGGGAGAGAGGGGTTGTCATATTCAGGTCCCACCCAGGATTTACACCTCTGTCTGTATTGCCTTGTGCTTGATGAATTTGGAGGGGTACTTCAGGGCCTGCCCCTATTCTCTTGTAAAATAATGCAGTAAACTGGTGACAGATCTTGTGCTCTTTTAACAGTCGGTCCTCTTTATGAGTTGAAGTTGTGTGGGACTATTTACTGTGACAAAAGGCTTCAGTAGATCTTTGCTTCGATCTATACTTTGTTCAAAAAGTGCAAAATCTAATTCAAATAAAGCTTTTTGCTACATCATGTCTTCCAGGAACTCAAAGTAGAATATCTACATTTGAACGTTTCTATAATATTCTCCTGGGAGCTGGGAGAAAAAGAGTTGTATGGAATTGTGACCTGCAAGAGCACATACTCAGGAGAGCTGGGTCCAGTTCCAGCTTGTGTCATGTGCCCATTGTCTTTCACATCTCTCTCACCCCATTTCCTGTTTGTCTATATCAAATAAAGGCAAAAAGGAAAAAAAATCAAAACAAAACCAAATGATTTAAAAATGTATTGTTTTTACATTTTTTTTTGCCATTTCTACAATCAAAATTTCATCCTCAATGGTATTGGATCAGAAGAAGGTAGTTTATGTTGTTGTAACAGGTTAATTTTATAGAAATAAATAGAAAGAAAGAAATATAAATATAGAGAGAGAGCGTGGGTTGCAGAACTTACAGTTACAGTTTAGTGAAAAGTTGTCATTTGTAATCATTTTTTTAGGTGGAACCTAAACGACACCATTCTCCGAACTCTAAACTTAAACATTGTCCTAAGAAAAAAATCAATCTTGTTCAGAGGTGAGGGAAACACCACACGAACAATATGGGCCTAATAATGAAATATATAATAGACAAATATCACCTCACATTGATGTTGTCACTTTAAAGCCTTACAGACTGAGCAGACAAAAAAGGATATGAGCCACAACATCTTGTCCACTTCATTTGTTCATTTATTGACCTTTTCTCTCAAGACAGAAAAGTCTAAAAGGATAGTGGCCAACAAATGTTTATTATATAGAGCATTTATTCTTAAAATAAATCTATATCAAGCTTAGGGTTTACTCCTTCTTTCTGTGGCTGTTCTGACACATTAGAACTCATTTCAGAACGGTTAATTGACTGCAACTAAAAATGCTAAATAACAAATAAATGTCTATAATATATAAATATATGCTACACTGAATCTAGTGACATTAGTTCTATCTGTGTCGTCCCTGCGCCGCGGCTCAGAGCGGAGCCACAGTCCTGTACAGACCCGCTCACATCAAACAGCAGCCGTCTGGAATTCTCCATAACAAAAGTACAAACGCTCACACCTTTAACACCTTTGAGGCTCGGCGCCGCGCCAGGCCGACGCGCGCGCTGCGGCCGTGCGTCTGCGGCGCGTGATAGTCTGAGTCTGGGACAGAGCCGGGGGACAGCGCGGAGGAGGAGGGGCCGCAGCAGGAAGACCTCTGTCCGACACAGGACAGTGCCACTCACCTGGATCAGCGCGAGGTGAGGCACAAGCCCTGTCCGCGAGCCCCGAGAGCCCTGTCCGCGCGCACCGGACTGAATGGACCAGAGCAGAGGTTGAGGACTGGAGCAGGACGGATCTGGTGTGACCTGGACGAGCAGAGGCGGACTCATGCGTGAGTACTTCAGACCAAACTTTATCCACAGAGAGCGTTCACACAGAAGGCAAAAGTGGGGCAGATTGGATTTTCTGAGTAACTCTTGGTTACTATCCAATCAGATTCTGTTATGAGCAACAACCTTTTTGTGTTTTTGGTGTATTGCTGTTTTTACGTATCAGTAATTGACAGTTTTCATGGATCATTATGAAAATCAATCAGGTTTATGTCTATGTCGAAGTATAACTTTGGTTTACGTTTGTCCCCAGTGCACCATCAAGAGTGGAATATTATAGGTAAATGTTTTATTTAAATGTAATATTTGATCCCATTTGTTCTAAATATTATCCCCTTGTATTTTATTAATATGGCGTTATCAAACTATTGCCAATATACACCTATCATCTAAAATATCTCAAACAAACTGTTACAATTAAAATTGAACTGCAAAGTGAGTTCAGTGTGAACAGGCCAGTCAGAGTTCATCTGTCACATGAGTGATGGGAAAATGCCTGTTTAAAATATAGAATTAAAAGGTATTTACATGAGCAGTGGAATTAACCAAAAATATTTGATAATAAAGAGTTTATGTGACTGAAATTTATCCGTTCACGTCAACAGTTTATTTTTGTTACTGTGTAAACTAAGTGTTTAACTCGGATGTAAATACTTTTTATCACTTCATATTCTTACGTCCACTGCTCATACAGTTGATGTCTTTGTTTCATTTACAATGTTGTTCTCTGTCTTAATTTTGAATAATAAATCAAAAATCTGTTCATTTTAATGATGAATAAATATCCAGATACACTGATATGAGTACGTAGGACAAAAAAACAAAACAAAACACAAAACAGAATGTATGGCCACTTTATGACCTATGCAGACTAAGACTAAAAAAGTAGAAAAAGTAAATGATCAGTAGATGGACGTACTGTAGCCTTGTTTCCACTGGCACAGAACAGGTAGAGTCAGTACAGAATGGTTTGTTATGGGTAACCCCTTCAAGTGGGTGGCTTTCATTGTGCTGGGTCCTGAAGAGTGGCTTCTCCAATGGAAGAAAGTGCCACAAAAGTCATGTCTCTGTTTGAGATATAAAACGCATGCTCTGAAGCAGACTTTTTGAAACTCTGATGCATTATTAATATATAAAAGAATAAATCTTTGTGTGTAGCAGTGAGAGGGAGGTACAGCTGCTGCAGTAAACACCAGACTACTTCCGGTTTATTTCATCATTAACATAGAGCTGCACTGATTTCCTGTAATTTAGGGACTCTGTATTTGAGACACTGACTCTGCTTGTGTTGAATACAGTGTAGATGATAAATACAATGTTTAAATTAGTGAAGCGAGAGCTGTATGGCGCTGGCTCTGATTAAAAGCAAAAAAAGAAAGAAAGCGCTGTTATAATGCTGGCTGCTAGCTAGCTTCGTCGTCACAAAAAACTCCATAATTTTGCATTTTTTGCCTTGTTTTTTGACTGTTATGTCATCCACAAAAATGAGGTGTAATCTATTTTTAAATTATTTCAGTTTAATGTTTTTACTTTCGCATCCTGTTTTAGCTGAAGAGATGATTGTCCAGTCAGCTGACTTAAGTGTTGAACTAGGCTCCTCCCAAAGTGTACAAAGCTAGACCCTTCGGGACCCCTAGCTGAATGGTCCCTAAAGAGGCACAGTATGGCTGCTTTTTGGGGACACTTTAGACCCCTTTGGTAATGGAACCAGAACCAACACGAACCGCACAGTCCCATCCCAGTGGAAATGCAGCTATTAGAGTTATTATAAATTATTAGAGTTATTATATATTATTACATATAGAGAGAGTATATAGAGTTTATATAGAGTTATTATAGAGTTGTCTCATTGTAAAGTAGACATTTTGAGCAACTACGTCTCACACAAGTCCAGTTTAGTGTCTACACTTTAAAATGTCATACTCGTAAACTATACTAACTCTTTTTTTCTTCTTCTTCTTTTTTTATGAGATATGCTTCAACATATCAGTTCTAAAAATCCCCTCTGTCACTTTACTGTGCAGTGTGAGCGTGGCCTCAGGTGGTGTAATGGAGCCATGTTGCTCTCCATATAACTGCTCAAAGCGTACTGTCCAGGCCTCCTCACACATTCTAATCTCTGTGTGGTCCAGTGGCGGAGGGCAGCAGGCAGACCCCGGTGCTCGCTCCCGGCGCAGAGCAGCAGCAGCAGCAGCAGCAGCAGCCAGAGCCGTGCCCGCGCAGCGCACTGTTGGAGCAGAGCCGCAGACACCGCACGGCCTTTACGCGCGAGCAGCTGTCCCGTCTGGAGCAGGAGTACGTCAGAGAGAGCTACGTGTCCAGAGCCCGGCGCTGCGAGCTGGCCACGGCGCTCCACCTGCCCGAGACCACCATTAAGGTATGGACACAAAAGGAATATTAAATTATAAATAAAAGCCTGTGGGTAAATCTCCAAAAAAATATAGCTTCACATTTTGTTTGTTACTCGTGACTAAGAGACTTCATTTATGTCCCTCCACTCAACTCTCCACTATTGAACTGTGGTTCCCAAATGCTGGGTTGCAAGCCAAAATGGTGTCACTGTAGTTATTATTCAGGTAGCAATTAATGGCAGAGGTGACCAAACCAAAAAAATTACAAACATGACTCCAAAACAGACCAGGAAATTGTGTCTTAATACTTTTTCTCTTCAGAATTCAGAACACAGCTTTAGAACCACCAGTGAGTTACTTTCACACTATTTGCTTTTTTAAATAATGTTACTTTGTTCATAAAAAAAAAAAAAAAAACTCCAACTGCTCCCAGTTCAAGAATTCTTCTATAATAATTGTTCATAAAAGACAACCTGCGATGCTGCTAAAATAATTATGAACTATAGATGCAAGTCCTTTTGAAGGAGACATTTATGGGCCTTTTCAGTTTAACAGCATTGTTTACATTTTATTCTACTTTAAATAATTATTGTTCTTACTTGTAATAAAAATCTGTAGTAAAGGACTAAGCCCTTATGAGTGCATCAATGTTAGCTTTTATTTAGCAACCTGCATCAGTAATTAAAGCCGTTCAGCGACTACTGAGCAGTTAAACAGGTATCAACACTTTTTCCTGCCAATATGGCCAATAAAGGAACTAAGTCATATGATGTCCTCCACCTTAGATTATTTTATTCATTAGCTAGAAGCTGCTAAACCTAATATTGCCTCAGACCCTCAACACTTAGCACGGTCTGTCATTTGGATAGACCCCATTTATAAAATATTATGTTAATGCATCAAAATTATAATAACTGACTGATGACTGATTAGCATTAGCGTTGTTTCATTTTAACCAGTAGCTACCAGGGGCTTCTGCATATTCAGGAACATGTTCGAATGTTTCAAACGATTCAAAACAAGTTTATTTTGTTTGTATTTGTCAATGAAGCAGTTTTATAAAAAGTGATGATATGGAAGATGGGTTTTATATGATCATAGCAGAGCATTTAAAAGAGGTAAAGTGTATATGAGTAGAAATGAGTTTAAGCAGACTTAAGATAGATTAGATGAATACAAAAACACAGGTGTACAATGAAGTTTTCATTCAATTTGCTCAATATTTTCAGTTTAGTCATTTTTCCAATCTAATCCATTTTTTTATGTCATCACGTAAATACAAATCAATGCCTTGGTGTACTCATTTAGACCTTAATTTGAACACACTCTTTATCTTCCTGTACCACTCATCTGTGAGAGAATGGCTGGAGAAATTACCAAGAGGATTCTTGCGGTTTTCACACTCTTCATTTTGTCTTATTACCTCCATATGTTTTCTGTCCAAGGTGTTTCCCTGCTTTGATTAAAGCCAAGAATTGGATTAAACCAAAACACAGCTTTATATCTGCAAATGTGAGACTTCAGCTTGTGTTTGTGCATATGAAATGGGGTTATGAGATTCCAGAATAACCGTGCGCTAATCCAAAAGTGTGGACAGAACAGTAGCGGGTGTAAACTGACGGTAAATTCTCCGGCGGTGGGATACAGTGAGATTTGAAAGGTGACAGCTTTATCCTCAGAGCCCCCCACAGCCCGGTGCCGCCGCTGTAGCAGACGCGCCCACCGTTTCTGTCAACTATACAGGCTCTTTTATGAAGGAGCAGGAATGTGAGAAGACTTGTAAATGCTGCCACCTGACGCTTCAGCCGCACAGCCTTCTGGGACATTCTGCTGGAAGAGGGAAGGGCGACAAAGACGGGCAACGCCAAACGTACAATGGTCAGGGTGTGAATGTGGCGATCACAAAAAGTTGCCCTCGCTAATCTGCAGAAGGTGTTAGGCATTTATTGTTTTTGCAGTCGAAACGATGTCCACAAATAAAGATATTCACACTTTACATGTGTTTTCCTCAGTGTCACTGTCTTTAAACATTTGTGTAGAAGATGATTTCCTCATTTCAGCCTAAGGATTTTAAATCAAGTGTTCTAATAGTGAGATTAATCAATAGCTCTTGACCTTTTATCCTGGTCCTGGTACTGACTGGAGGATTAGCCTGTAGTGTGCATGTTTTTCAATCTCAAGACCACCGTGCTGTGAGGTCACAGTTCTAACAGCTTTGCCACCTTGCTGCATTAATTAACGCTTGTGTCAAAGAAATACGCCATACGCTCTTAGTTCGACTTTAGATTTAGTAAGAAACAATCCGGGTTCCATAAAGAATATTCTAACTAACTAACATTCAGGTTTTATCCATTCAAATCAACTATCATTCTTTTGCACCAGTTCACACAGTTGACAAAATATTATTGTACTCCATTGGCTTTATTATTGGCAGCATTATATTAGAATTCAATTTTTTGTGTAGCTAGTCTATTATTGTCTTGATGGAGGCTCTAAGGTCCTTCACAGTCTGTAAAGCCCTTTGAGGAACCTTGTGATGTCGCGCAGTAGAAATTTATTTCAGTATTTCAGCTATGATGACAATACAGTCTAATAAATGTAATGTAATGGACGATCACTTATTGTATATCAATGAAAGATGTTAAGAAAATACAGGAGCAGATGTTATTATTTTTCCAAGACATTTAGTTTACATTATGAACTATGAATTAATACTAAAATTAAATTAATTAAAATAGCAAACCGCTCAAAAGCAACTTTATTTTGTATTTGTACACAAAATACTGTTGCATTACACTTTTTCAGCAGAAAACTTAGTGGAGGCCAGTCAGTTTCTGTAGTTTATACTTAATGGGGTTACGACACAGCAATATAATGCATGTCTAAAGGTACACTTTTAAACAGTAACTTCATCCAAAAATTCGCCAGCTGGGGGTGTGTACTTCACTCAGTAGTTTTGCTGCTGCCTGTCTTTTAAGAGGTTGCTTATTTGACGCGTTTGAGCCATGGCGCCCCCTGCTGCAGTGGAAAATGACATTTGTATCACACATGTTGCATTAGTATGAAGCAAACCCTCTGCAGAAGAAATGTTGGGGCCAATAGTCCATTTGGTTGTATGCGCAAATTTGAATTTGCAAAACACAACATATTTATTTGTTAATACAGTTTTCTATTTGAAAACATTGTTCCTTTTTGTTTGAGTATCGTTTGCCATATGAAAAACACAGTTTGTTTGTTTGTTTGTTTGTTTGTTTGTTTGTTTGTTTATTTGTCTGCAGGGTTTTGGCTGTTCTGTTTAAACTGCATAGTATTCTCCCCCTGCTATGATGTGATAGTGAAAACAGTCAAATGTGGAGATACAAATTTGTATATGTATTGTGTATTCATAGTGTTCATATTTTCTCATGGAAAAGACACTGATATCTGTGAAAGCTGAGAGTAGCACTAGCTCTCCACTCCCCCTGATGATGGAAAGAGATATTACAGGCTTAGGATGTTCTGTGGTAATGGTTTCACTAGTGGTACTCAGGTTCAATGGGGACAGAAGGAAACTGTTGTTTTTTTGTGTGTTTCGTTGACACCAGTTAATCGTGATGTTATTTATTAGTAATTACATTTTATTGCAGAAAAAAAGGGCAAAAAAGCACAATAATTATGTTGCTGGTTCTCAGAAGGATATGGCATCAAATTGGCCTAGACCTATAGACTTACATATTTTTACTGCCAAAAAGATGGTACTTAGAGAGACAGAGATTTTCAGAGCTCATAAACCAAATTAATGTCTTGATGTTTGTCTCATCCTGAGTGAATACTGTTGTTTTGTGTCCCACAGTTATTATTATTATTGATGGAATATGTTGTGTGTCTCTTGTAGGTATGGTTTCAGAACAGACGAATGAAGGACAAGCGGCAGAGACACTCGCTGCCATGGCCTCACCCCTTGGTAGACCCTCTTGGGGCCCTCCTCCTGGCCAGAGCCTCTCCTGCCTCCCCCCTGTCCTACCCATTCCTCCCACACCCCTTGCACCCCCTCCCCTTCCCCACCTACTCCCACCTGGCTCTGTCCACACCAGCGTCAGCTCACGGCCCCTACAGCGCCCCCCTGCGCGTGTCTCAGTACCACAGCCGAGCCCCGGGCCTGTACCCCCCGATGAGCATTCTGCAGCACCCGGCGTCCTGCCCCTGCCCGCTGTGTGCTCACTGGGGACAAGAACAAGTGCTCAAAGTGAAAGCACAGGCACACAGCCCCAGAGACGACGTGCAGCTGCAGGGTCCGGACAGAAGAGAGGAAGTGATCTAGACTCCTACCACTCAACGAACTGTCGCACACTAACAGAAGTACTCACTCAGTACATTTAAGTAAATGGAATTGTGGTTATATCTGTACTAAACCTTTAAATTAAACTGCTGTCTTTAGTTTATGTACACTGTAGAGCTGACTCTGACGACATTCATAGCTTAAATCCTCTCACATTAGTCCAATTTAGAGAAATTCAAATGACAATCAAACAAGGTGTTTACAGCAGTTCAAAACTCTGGTTTTAATCAGACTTAGGCATTACAGTTGTCCCTCACTATTCACTGTTCACTTTTCGCGGCCTCGCTGTTTCGCAGATTTTTTTAGTGCAATTTTGCATGCTTTTTTTTTTTTACCGGGTGGGGGAATGGGCATTGTGTTCTGCGTCCTTTGGCTAAGGGAGAACTCGCGCATTGTGTTCTGCGTCCTGATTGGCTAAGGGAGAACTCGCGCATTGTGTTCTGCGTCCTGATTGGCTAAGGGACTGTAGACCATTGTCAACAATCTCCTCGTCTAATTTTTTCTGCAAGGGATGTAGCCTTTTCTCTCTCTCTGCCGTGTCTCCTGTACAGTACAGAATACGTTCGGCCAAATTTACATAAATGTTGGATCGCTAGCAGTGTGACTCTGAAGTGCTGTATGTTTACAAGTTTTCTCCCCGACAAAACCCACAATGTCGACGAAACGTTCTGCACCAACAAAGGCACCTGCGGTCGCACCCAAAAGACAGAGGAAGATGCTAAGGTTTGAAATTTGAGAGTGTTTAAACAAGAGACAAATGTGAGAAAATGTTAATGCCTGTCTGAGAAAAGTGTATAAAGTGTGAGGTGAGGGGTTTTACAGCCTTAAAACATATATAATAATTGTAAAAAATAAAGCTGACTACTTTGCAGATTTCGGGTTATTTTTAGAACGTAACCCCCGCGATAAACGAGGGACCACTGTAATTCAAATTTATCGATCTTCACTGACAGACTTACAAACAGTTAGTGGTTAGTAGCTAACATGTAGCCTGGCTAACTAAACCTATTGATTTCACAAACTATAATTAGACAAGCTAACAACTCTTCTTACCAAAAAGTGTAGATCTTGTTCAATCATCCTGTTTAGTTTATTGTCTTGTGCTGCTCACTGTGTTATAGCTGAGCCCCCATTATTGCTTAGATCTATCTAGAGTGGTTAAATCTGCTGCTCTCTTCCCTGGAAGACATTTACATCAGCCTCAAGCCAGAACGATGCATGTTCAAAAACAAACAAAAATAGCTATATTATATTATTAGTATTAGCAGGGAGATTTTATAGCAGATGACAGTACTGTATGAAAGAGCAGCACAGTGTGGCCCTAGCTCTACTACTGATGGAAAATGATATAACAGGCTTCCTTTAACTGCACTAGAATTTAACATTTGGCATACTGAGTCAAGACAGCTATTTTAACATTCTCATTTATGTTTTTGAATTCTTGTATCTTTTAATGGGACATATTTGCATATACATATGGATGACTTCCATACATAACAATGTTTTATCCACCTAAACCACTTGTGCTTTAAATATCAAAGCAAAGGGCTTACCAATGAACATGCTGCCAAATATTTCTACATGTTGAATATATACTTCAGACAGTTTGATATATGCCTCTCAATATATAACATTTTTCTGAAGAAAGAGACTTTGTGAAGCATGAAACTGTGAATGAAAGAACAAAGAGAGCATGATACTTTATATTATATTTTAACTACATGGAACAACATCATAAACTTATTTTGATGTATCTAAAGCACAATTACTCAGATTTGGGTTATTTGTCTTATCTGCTGTAACACTAACATCTACTGATTTAGTTTATTTTCTGTAAAAGTTAATTACAAAGTAGAGGTTTGGAGAAATGAAGGTTAGTGTTCATCTTTGTAGTGAGTGTTAATGAGCTGACCATGAAGAGAAATATGCTGCCATTGTTCAGCTCATTCAGATTTTTTGAAAACTATCTGTAAACTAACTAGGACTAGATTTAGTTAGTGGACTTAATGCATATCATCTATCTGAAAACTGCATCTAAGTTTTTAGAGTTTTGCTGGTAATTACTCTGAAATAAAGATGGTTTGTCCGTTTTTTTGTTTTCTACATTAACAAATATATAATCTGATGAGATAAAACAACATAAACTACCTGAGATCCAACTGTTTAGTTATAAATAAACAATTCTGTAAAAAGAAGTTGTGGTCTCTGCTTCCAAATAAAAAATTAAGGGCTAAATGTGAACCTGCTGCATCACTGGGTCTAAATTGGAAATAAATCGATGAAAAAACATGAAGGAATGAGATGATGTTTGAACTTTGATATAAGAGATGAGCTAATGAATAAAGATTATCAAGATTTAATCACACTAGTGTTGGGTGATCATTGTTTAAACAGTTTCAGCACCAATTTTTAACATGAATGTCCTTAAATATAATCCAAGTAGAGGCCAAGAACAAATATGTTTTGTTGTGTTTTTTTTAAATGTTATATGATTTAATTTAAATAGCTAAAACTTGTTGCAGAATAGTTGTAATAATTCAAGAATTGTATGGGTTGATGTTTACTTGTTGAGCTTGTTAACAGATTTATCAGTCCTGATTAATCTCATTGTAATAAATCAATAAATCATATCACGCCACATACAGCCCAGTTTGATCTCAAGTGGGCTGGACTAGTAAAATAATTATATTAAAGCGTGTAAATAATGATAACTCCAATTTTTTTCAATTTGTTTTATGTGTAAAGAAGTATAATTGCATTATAATGTCAGTAAAAGGGCTGATGTTGGCAAAAGCCTGTCACTCAGGGCACGTGATTTCTGCAGCATTCAACGTGTATGTTTTCACAAACTTACCCTCACAATATGGCTTTGACGCTAATGCTATTTTATTAGCAGTAAGGCAGCTAGCTTTCACTGACCTCAGTGTCTTGTTTTCTCCTTTTTTGATAAAGACATTTTGGTTAATGATAATGTCATGGAAGGCCATTTTGACAGCAACAGAGTAATTGCATTGCTTGCTGTTTAGGTCTGGGTCTCAGTGTTGCATTATGTCCGCTACTCCCAGTGGACAAATTAAGAATAGCAGTTCATTTTATTTAAAATTTGCAGTTAATGTCATCTTCTATGTAATTTGAACACTTTCCAAATATATCCTGCAGGCCAGATTGTATCCTCTGGTACGCCGGTTTTCCCTTCATGTTTGACATCCCTGGTCTGCATGTCATCCCCATGTTACTGTGGGTGTTTCTCTGGATACTCCAGCTTCCTGCCATCATCCATAGACATGCATGTTCAGGTGTAATGGTGAATCTAAATTTCCTTCAGTGAATGAATGTGAGAGGTAATGGTTGTCTGTCAACGTCTGAGTCTTAAATGTCAGCCCTCTGACGAACTGCCCACTGTCCAGAGTGTACCCCGCCTCAGGCCCAAAGCTGCTGGGATAGGCTCCTGTCACCTGCGACCTCTAACAGCAATAAGTGAAAGATGATTGAATACCATTATATATACAAGTTATAGCTAATGTTTTGTCTATATGATCATTTTAACACATTGACTTTGTATTTGCATTGAAACAAACAAGATTTGTTGACAGATTTTCTCACACAAAAATATTTGTTCATATAATAAATATGGATAATAAAAATACACAGTACTTGCTCATTTTGTGTAATTTTACACTTATTGTCTAAAATAAAGTGTTTTCTTAATGAAATATAATGCATTGTTGAGTACAATAGTTTTCTGTAACTTATAACAATCCTATTATGAACAAACATAAATTTAATTTTGCAATAAATCTGCCAAGTCAACACAGTATAGTTAAATATATCCTCTGACATTATCCAGCTTACAGCAGATGGTATTGATTCACTGTGTCTCACTGTTTCACAGCATGCAGACCTACATTTTACTGTCAAAACTAAAATGGTCATTTGAGCCTATAGAAGCATTCCAAATATGATTTTAAAAAAAATTAAAAAAAAAAATCATGAATATTATATACATCTTTAGAAGACTTATTCTTTGCAGTTTGTTAATCCTCAAACATTTGTGAATAAAATATAAGATTTCCTTCATAAAAGAACAGCTGTATTTTAAAACAACAATCCATACTCTGAAATCTATTTTACAAGACACTTTAATAATTGTAAGAAAAGCTCATTTCAAAGATGGAACATTTGACAGTCGTTAATATATGGCATGAACAAATATCATTATGAAAAGTAAATGTGTGTTCATTGTGTAATGACTTTTACAATGCAATATTTCTTTAAATGAAAAATCAATGAGAGTTTTACAGAATAAACACAGCTATTATTCAAGTGTATTGTCTCTTCCTTCTTTTAGCAGACTAAAATACACTTCTAGACTGACATTGTAAAAGGGAAAAAAACATAAAACATACATTTAAACTATTTTCCTTTTTCCATCTATGTAATGTTTTCAGTGTAATGCCGCACGCCATAACTGTGTTTTACAACAAAAATTGAATATCTTAACATGTTTTTTTGTTTTGTAAAACCTAGTAATATTTTAAGTGGTTTCTGGACAGACAGGAGGTATGTTGGGGGTGTGGATGGGTACATTGAGCCATGGCCTTTCCCACATGAGGCTAGTGTCCCCAGACCAAGTTCTGTAGTTTGTATTTTCCGAATAGATGCTAAGTATGTACAGTATGTGTATGGTAAAACAAACTTAGCTGTAACTGTGCTGCTTTCTTTAAAGTGGAGCTTACGAGCGTGTAGGATAGGAGCTAATAGCTTAATGCTACCATGTTCTCAGCAGTGTCTTTGCCTTGCCCTACAAGCAAAATGAACAATTGAACTGTTTTAATCATCCATGGTGTGTATTGGAATGGGTCCCAGTGCAACCCCCTTCACTTCCTCCATTCAACGAGGGTGACCCCCAACCTGAGAAGAGGTGAGCTGCCATACACACACCACCATGACCACCACCAAACTCACCACCACAATCACACACATTTATACACAAGTGCTGGAGGAATTTTGGCAGTTCCTTTTCACAGTAGTTCTGTAGATTTGGATTTCAATCAGACTTTAACTAGGCCTATCCAGCTGATCCTGCAGGTGTGTCACCAGCTGCACAGGTGTCAGTCCTCTGCAGAACCAGTGCAGGCTGAAGAGGGACGACTGTAATAATGGAGCACACTAAAGACTAAGGGTTAATTAGAAGTGAGGCTGCGTGGATGGAGCTTAGCGCTGAGGGTGTCCCACAGGCCACCGCTGCCTTAATAATGAGGTATAATGGTGTAAGTAGAGAGGCTCAGCTGGCTCAAGGTATGACGGCCCGGGCTCAGGACAGAATAAAGGATGGGACTTAATTTAGCGTCTGCGGCCACAGCTCTGTGAGCAGCTGCTGGTGTCTGGGCTCACTGTGTGTTCTCAGTCGCAAAGCTAATCACTATTGTCTTATGTAGCACAGACAGTGTCATTAGCGTATTAGTTTGAATTTAAAGTGGCAGTAAATGAGCATTAGTAGAGAACTAAGCACCCTATTTCTGGAACTAAGGCTGCACTTCAATGCTCAACTTTTGTGTGAGGCCAGGACCTGAATTGGAAGCAATATGACTTCAGCTTGTAACGTGCACTCGTCTAGTAAACAGAAGGTGGTAAATGTGGTTAGCGTACCGACCATCAACAATTAAGAGACAAGATGAAAGAGCAAAATATCAGCTAGTTATTGTCATTTTTCTCACTTCTACCTCACTTCACTGAAGACTTGTCAGCCTTTAAGTACAAAGTGATCTTAAATTTATTAATTTGATAAAATGTGACAATACTTATGCCTCACTACTATTTTTTTTTTTTTAACTTTCGACCATAAAAAGAGGGTTAATGGTGCTGTCTCTTTGAAGCACAGTTCCTATTTCCCTTTGCAGAGCACTGGAAAATAACAGCAGCAACAACAACAACTGTAACAACTCACCTAGTGGTACACAACATGCCCCGCTCTCCCCGACAACAAAACTCGTCCAGATGAGCAAACAAATAACTATTTAGCCAACAAATCAATATAAATATGGATGAGAATGATTTCAAAGATGGCAATAATGACAAGCAACCTTTTCCCGTAAGCATTATTTCACAGGGAAGGAAGTCAAACCAGTTCAGCATGAACACCTTGAAGACCTCAAAAAGAAAAGGGACAAGGGACTATATCTTCATAGTTTATCAGCACAGCATCAGAAAACGAGTCTGGTGTAGTGTGGTCATATAAAGAAGCACAATATATAACATACATAAGTGCAATTGAACAACCAGTGACATAACATGAACACAACAGGCAGTTTTAAAGATTTGTTAAAGATTTGTAGTGTTCTGCTGCCAATGCTTGTCTTATGTGTAACACTGTTAAAGCCCAAATTTGATTGATTTCTGGTCGTACGGAAATTTTTGTTGGTCGTGCGTCCTTGATGTGCTGTTTTGGGAGGGTTACGAGAGGCCGTTAACACCTCCCGGCAGTCAGATGAAATTCTGACATATTAGAAATTTTGGTCACAGCAAACCGAGTGTGTTAGCATATAAATAGTGAGCTTCAACTTTCCTCTCTACTCTGAATTTGAAAAAAACGACAACAATATCACACAGTGTATGCTTACAGGTGCTCTGATCACTGAAAGCATTATCGGCTTATACTGAGGGATTTGATTTTTGACAAATGTTGCAAACACAAGTTTACTGTCCTGCTAGACACCTTGTACAACCTCTGGTCCAAAGAGTTAAACTCTTAATTCATTTTGTGTAATTTGATTGGCCCTTCTGATCGACAGGTTTAGCCCGTGATGATCACTGTAGTATCAGCAGCAGTGGGGTCTCAGCACCTCTGCTGGCCTGGCAGACGTACTACAGCATTCTCAACTTTCTCAGCTTATTTTTAACTCTTTGAACACAATTTTTATATTGAAAGGGTCAGTGTTCTGGTTTTGATGTTATGAAAATGTAGCAGTTAAAAGGCAGCTAAACACCTCTCTTATAAAGCATGGGCTTCAAAAGTGTAATTCTGGTACTATTCCTGGAGCTGTGGTCAAGAGTATCCATCAAACTAAGTGAATAAATTACAACCCAAACCCTGTTGCATTTTGAAAAACTCTTTCATTCACAGTGCTAATGTTTAGCATGAATGACTGAGGTTAGAAAAGAAGGCGGAAAAAAAGCTTCTTGGTTGAATGAAACCCTGAATTGAAATGGTAACGATGGTAAAGGCCTGTGTTTAACATGTTTTATGAAGCCACAGATGTGTAGTCCCAGCCTATTTAACAGTCAGTTAGTTCAGTCAGGGCAGCAGTGAGAATAGAACCACTCAGAGGCTTGTGTTTTTGTTAATGAAACCATCTACAGTTCAATATAAAACAGAAGAATCAGGACAAGCTTGCAAAAATGTAAAAACATATGGTCTACACCAAAAAAGCAAACAAATTAATCCCTGAGCTTTTCCACAACTTCTGTTCAGAGGAAAAAAAAGAGTCCAAATGGTAATGTTTTGCTCCGTCCACTGCACCCATGTGACCAGATTTGAGCAGACCAAAACCGCATTTACTCGAGCTTACACTAAATCAGTTTATTGTGTTTAAAAATCCCAAGGGACAATAAATATAAATCATGAATTTAAGCAGATTTATCATTTTACAAAGTGTGGTTAAAAATCTGAATAGTCAAGACAAACATCTGGCCAATTTTGCTTACAGTGTAAAAAGTAATGTATAAAGTTTGGGTTGGTTCTCTGTATTATTTTACATTGAACTAGTTTTGATTGGGCGGTGAGTCCTGCAGCTTAGACCCACTGCAGTGACAGATGTTTGGCCCAGGGCTGCTGATATTTACAGCTCAGATCATAAAGTCCAAACACCAAACTGAACAAATGGCATGAGCTCTTTAAACTTCAACACTGAGCCTTAGACGAGACAATACCACGGACAGATGGACACACAGACGAGTCCTGGAGCTACAGCAGTCAGCCAATGAGGTGGGGCTCAGAGGTCAGGCTCCTCCTCTTTTCTCGGTCACTGGCAGAGTGCCTTTTGTCTCTACTGCCACCTGCCACTCACTAGAACATAATGCATGTCATACTTAAGTTATATACGGTACATCTTTGTTGATAAATGACAGTAGTACCTTGCTTTTACCTGAGTGTCATGTGTTACTGATAACAATGAAAACATACAAACATATATAGAGAGAAGTCAAAGACTGACCCTGCACACGTGTCATGGAAGTAGTGGACCTTTTCTTTTCTTTCAAACTAAAACACGTAAATAAAATGTTTCTAGACGACAAACATTTGTTGGGTTTATGGTTGATGGGAAACAATTTTAGAAAATGGAAAACCTTTACTAAGAACAGGAGAAATATTTATATACTCTTGCAACGTTGAGAGCTACCTGTGGATTGGCAGAGATTCTTTAACGGTTTATATCTAGGTTTGTTTTGGGGAAACCTGGCTGTTACTTGGAAAAAAAATTACAAAATTATTAAATAAAAGAACAGTTAAACAGTTTAATTCAGTGGTTCATTTTTGTTTTATAGCGTTCTTAATTTAGCCCTTAAATACACATTTAATGTGATCGGTAACGGCTGTGATTGGTATCGGTAATCAGTGATCGGCCTCATTAATCCTGATCGGAGCATCTCTATGAATCACTTTAGTAATTACCCCGCCGCACAGGCACAATTAGCTGTCCAGACTTACATTTTTGTGTTCTTTTTCAGATAAATTAGTCCACTGAATACTGAGCCACCTACCCATGTCATCTACCCACTCACTTACAGCACACAGATCTGTAGTGTGTTTGAGCCAAAGTTCACTTATTAAAGTAGGATTCGTTATGATTATTAACATGTTTATTTAATAGAGACAGAACAAAAAACATTGTTACAGCTTCCAGTGCAACCGATGCCATGTCCATAGGCCATCTAGCTAAAAACTAATTTGCAGACCTGGTCCCTAACACACAACAGACAATAACAAACAGTAAAACAATGTTACAGCACATTAAAACATGATCTTTGATGAATAAACACCAAGTGTACACTGACAAACTAGTGGGACATCATCTTTTTGCGCCTATCCAAACTTGCATATTGTTTCAGTCAGTACATTTACAGGCAGGAAGAGAAAATGTAATAATTGCCTTAGTCTGAATATAATTGGAGTTGTAAACTGCATTTGGAGGTGCAGTCATTTGAATTTCTCGTAATCGGAGCAAGACCCCTGGAAAATGTGGTTCAGTGTCGGATGGCTGCTGCATGTATACAGCTTCCTCTGATTAAGGTTGGACAAAGACCACTGAGCATGCTCCAGAGTTGGACAGAGACACAGAGTAACACATGTAGAACAGATGAGAAAAACATGAAGAGCAGTGTTTACAGACACTCACTCATTCTGAGAGTGAAGACAGTTCATTTGGGCTCGCTGCCACTGGCCTCTGTTTGTTGTTGGTTATTTTGCTCCGTCATGTCATTAAAACTTTAGAAGAACAAGCTAGTGTACTTAAGCTTCTGATGTGTTCAAGTGCTTTCCGACGGCGCAGTTGCCGAGTTTGTTGTGTGTGTACGTATTTTTAAGTTTCAACGTTGGTGGGTTACCAACTATATTTATTAACAACGCAATGATTACTGAGCAAATCAGCTGGTTATTTTAGCTTCGAACGAGACAGGTTCAACGTAAGATACTTTTCTTAATGCTGTGAAATACTAAGGACACTTAAATGCAGCAGTAGCTCGAGCGGACACATACTGCAATTCTCTCTTGTGCACGTCAACTCCGACAAAATGTGAAATCCAGCTGTGAATGGTTAATCGAGTTATCTGATTTAGCTCTGCATGTAAAGGAGTGGCTCTTAGCATGTAGCCTTTAGCTTACATAGTGCTAATTGCCCTGATGTAAAAAAAAAAAAAACAGCAACAGCTAAACATGCAGCCACTCTCTAATGTTCTCTCCAAAGACTATATACAGGGTCAATCCTACCTGACCAATCATAGTCGTTTATCTAACATGGGGCAGGGTTTATACGTTGCTCTGTTTTTCTGATTTCTGATTGTTTTTCATTCTGTCAGTCCATTGTACAAAGTTTATTCTGCAACAATAAAGATTTCAACAAGTAAGTGATCAAATAGATTGTCTTACTGTGGTTTTCTTAATGCAATCCTGAACCTGGACGGCCTTTTCAACCTTAAATCAGTCCCATGTGCGTTTACAGCAGTGCAGATGGGTTGGGTTCATTATCAGGTGCAGGTCCTGAAAAGTTACACAAGAGTTGCTTTAAAACAACTACCAGTTCAGTCCATTCCTATTTACTGCCAGTGGTCTACAGCATACGTAAGGGGATGTAAAGTGCTCTGTCCGTTAGACCATTTGTATGTGTCTCATTAGTGCTGTTTATTAGACTGTGATATTCTGAGGTCAGTAACATTAGAGTCAGATAGACACCTCACGGTTTATAGGAACACCACACACACTTAATGCAGGAGTAAGCCTTTAATTCACGAGTGTTGGGGCCATGGAGCCAGACTGAGCCATTCCTGCTCAACACATTTTGCAAACTGCCCCATTTTGCTAAGGCATCAATGTGAATATTCATACATGACGTGCCATGTATTTGCTTCTGAAAAATTGATCTCACTCTTGACTCATTGCATATTCCCACACAGTGTTTCTATAACAAATCACACTCTATGGACATCTCATTTTCATCTTTTCATTTAGTGTTAACAATCATAAACCATACATGCATGTAGACATAGCTTTACACAGTACTTAAATTGTATATGAACAGTTGGCAGAACGGTGTCAATGAGGTTAAAACAGTTAACAGAACAAACAGTGAACTCAAGGTTGACACACAAAGTTAGCTGCTTTTGTTTCTTTAAAATTACCATTGTAAAAGGTGCTTGAAGAGAAGAAAAGAGGAGTGATACAGCAGATATTCATAACAGAACACAGCAGAATCAGTAGTGAACAGCAGCCGTCAGGGGAACTGAAAAAGCTGCGGCAGTTTAGCTCATAGCTTGTCTGAAGCACAAGGAGACTACACTTCTTTTTCTTCAATAGAGGATATCGCTATGACATTTTAAATTTATTTTTATTTTGGTGAAAAATCTCTTCCTTAAAGCTCCACTACCTGATTTTCTTATTTTTTCACTCTCTCAGATTCCACTAACACCCAAAAGCAGCCTAGAGACCACTCCTGCTTCTCTTTAATTTAAAAAATAAAACCGGAGAAATTTTTTGCTCCACAAAATACTAATACATTTCACCAAACTGAAGTTTGATTGATAACAGTCATCTCCTCCACGTTAAACATTACTTGATTGAACTGACAGTGTTTACATTTACATAATACATTTTATCAGCAGATATAGACCCTTTAATGTCACTATGACGTCGTAAAACTAGCTGGAGGCAAAACAGAGCAAAACAGAACTAACACGTGACAGTCTTCTTTCCTTGCCGTTGACTGGGCAAAACTTCAGACCGCACGACACAAAGGTCTCGTCATAAATTGCATTTATTGTAACTCCTGTACGTGGCCGTTCAAAACATAGTTGTACGCATCTAAAGATTTAAATACTTTCAGTTTCTCTCAAGAGTCCTGTCAGATATTCCTTCCGCTCACATATCGCGTACAGATCAGCCAGTTTGCTCTAGTCCGTTTGTTCAAGGAACTCTCACGGTCCCAAAAGAATGAGTGACTTTACGTATTCCGATAGTTCGGAGTCACTTGTTTTTTCGCCCTCCATTTTTAAAATGTTTTTAAAATAGCCATCAAAACTCACCAGCTTAAACTAATAAACATAGGCTACGGAGTACTGTTTTGCCTCCAGCTAAGCCCCGCCCACCAAAAAACGTTCCACTATTTACAAACAATTAAAGGGTCTATTAAACTTTCTGGAACATCATGTGACAAATCAGTGTTGAGCAATGAGAGTGCTCCTTTTTCAAGATGTGACTTTGCGGGCATGTGATTGGCCAAGGTTTTCTGTTCATGAATAGAGGTTCTCATCTATTAAAATCCTATTAAAAATAATAAAATTAACTATTTGGGGTTTAAACCAGAAGAAAAATATCAGGTACAGTGTGTTTAATGTATTCTCCACTAAACTACATATGGGGTGGAGTCAGTGGGACTCATTTTTGGCCCATTTAATTAATTCAGTCTTTCTCTGGAGATTTTGTATTTATTTTATTCCAGCATAAAATAAAAATAGGTAAGATTACACAAAGAAGAGTAGGTTCTGGTTGTAGCAGTGGCAAAAGATACATCTACATCTGTCGATAATGTAGCCACTGCCCCCTGCTGTACATTTGGACCTGTTCTGTACACCATGCACTTTACACCAAAGGGCTGTATCTTAACAATGATACTACAGAGATCCAAGTTTTTAGAGCACAGACTTCTCGACATAATAAACTCTAATATATAAAATAATAAAGCAAAAAATGTCATATTTATAGACACTGAAACTATAGGCTACTGATACTTACTTTTGAAAGTTATTTTATGAATTTGATTGCAGTAGGCCGAATTTTAATGGGGCCCCATTGGGGGTTATTGCCCCCCAAATCACCACATTGATCTGTCTCTGTATTGAGAAAAACTCCAAGGGCTCCATTTTCAGCTTAAAGGAAAAGACTTGTAAAGTGATTTTCTACAAAAAAGAATCATATGAACAGTGAGAGAGAAAAAAGCAACACGGCTTTAGAGACAGCCACCTCCAGCTCACAGCCCCTGTCCTCCACATGGACTCAGTGTGGAGGAAATGGGACATTTACAGTAAAGGTTTGCTTGGTTCCACTCAATGTTTCATGATGTGGTGCAAAGTGAGATTTTTTCGATGAAAGGACTGCCCAAGTGAAGGTTTTTGTATAATGTTTACTCCATGGTACCCCTTGGAGGCAAAAGGGGAAGGGCTCAAGCACCCATAGCCCCCTGCATGTGCCTACTGAGGAGTACATTTTCTCCGAGGGTTACCGAAAAACACCATGCCAACAGTAGGAGAGTACCTGCCGGAACAGGATCCAGCTCAAATGAAGACCGGCCTTTCAAATTTGGACCGTTTTATTGCATGTGAGAGAAATGAGAAATATCAACGCTACACCACACGTTAAACACAGCTAAGACAAATACAATAAGCTATAAAACAGAAATATAGAAATTGAACACTGGGAAAATGTATCTTTAGAACATCTTGTCAGTGGGGAAGTGAAACCCCAAAGTGAAGTGTAACTCAGAGTTCTGCTGGGCTCTGACGTTAGTAAACATGATTATATCAAATCCCCATAGGTAAACTTTATGATAGAAATGACTTAACTGCTACTGTAACAATAACTTAAAACAGAAACAATTATCATTAAAAACAGAAATGGAATGAAATGGAAAAGAATAAATACAATACAATTATGTAAAACCAAAAATAGTGTAATTCCCATATTTACAAAAAAAATAAATAAATACACTATTTACATTAGTAACTGAATAACATCTTGTATTATTCATTGTAACAAAAAATAAACAGGAAATGGCATCGATGGATATAGAATTATCTGTTGTATAGAGGTGAATTGAGAATGTTATAAATGATAATATACTGTTCACTGTGGAATATGCAGCCTTATATGGAGATATGCATGGTTATTAGACTACACTTCAGTTCAGAATTAGGTTTTGTGCGTATTGTTCACTCTTTGTCATATTTTTTGATTTATTAGGCTTGGTCTGAAGAGGTTATAGCAAATGCCGTTTAATGGCAGCCTGAACAAAAGTGACAGATGCAACTTCTCATGAGAGTCACTTTTAAATGTCGCATTTTTAACCATTTGAAAGGTTTTAGATGCCATTCTGACTAAACAAACACAGCAATCTATTATTTTATTTATTGAAATAAATTAATTAACAAATAAAGACAAATGTTTACTGCATAATCTCAGCGGCAGAGAAGAAATGTGGATTGTGAATTGCGATTATTATATTAGTATATGATAGTGGGTGTATGGGATATGATTATTTTGGCATGACCATTAAGATATATAGATGTTCAGCTTGAGTCTTTAGAATGTTCAGACATATATCGCCCCCTACTGCTAATGTCCAACTCTTACATCTTTCTCTGTCTCCATCCAACTCTGACTGACTCTTTTATAAGATATAATGAATATTTATGAGGCGGGTAGTGAGATGACATGAGCCAATCAGCTGCCAGCATTTGGGTCATAAATCAGCTGCCAGCCTGGTGTTCGGAGACGGCTGTAAATGAATTATTTATTTTCACATTTTTACAGTTTTAGCTGAGCCGGCACAAGCACACTGCTGATGCAAACAACGGTAACTAACAGCCCTCAGACAGACTTAGAGCTGAGTGGTGAGAGTGTATGAGAGTGTGGTGCGGGGTCAGAGGTCACTGTTTTACAAGAGTGAGTGAAAGAATGAGTGGATACATACAAAATAAGTCTGTGAACGCAATCTTTAGATGTTTATGTATTTGGCTTTTGTTTATTTCTATCTCATTTTTTATATTTTTATACTGTACTACTACTATACTGTAGCTTGCATTAATTGCTGATATTTGTAAATACTTTGTAAGTACTGACTGTCATTTTAATGTCTTTTTTTTAACATTTTTGTTCAAACTCCACTTAAATGGTCACCTTCTGATTCAGAATTAAAACGTGTGTGTGCAAGGGTAGCTAGTGTCATTTAATAGAATAAGGTATTAAAATGAATTATAGAGCATCGGGGCTACATTAAATCAGCCCAGAGGCTTGAGTTTCCGTGAATAACAGAGACATTAGAGCAGCAGGGGGATCCACTTTTGAGAGAGAGTGGAGAGTAAAAAATAGGACTGATATTATAGAAAGCATTTAGCATTAACTGATTAACCTATTAACTCGCACTTATACTATTCACCCTGGAAACTCCATCAGTTCTATCAAACATCCTCCTGCTGCCCTAGGTGTAACGAGGTAGGAGCAGACATCTTTCACATGTTCTGGAACTGTAGTAGACTAAAACATTATAGGACCCAAATATTTATGCAACTTGGTAAATTATTTAAAAAACTAATTTCAAATGACCCAAGTTTTGCCTTGTTGGGGGACACAGAAACTCTCTAGAAACTGTCTAAAAATAGATTAAATTTGTATGAAAAGAAATAAGCCTTACTTGCAATGGCAGCTGCAAACAAATGTATTTTAATATCCTTGAAAAATTGTGTGCCTCCAACACAGCAGCACTTTTTATACAAAATTTGGGGTGTATATTTTATTTTACTTTTTGTTAGTGTTGTATGGCCTTCATTACGGTGCCCAGTGATATTGATTTTGACAGCGTGCTTTTGACACTGCTATAGTGTGCTATTTTGGAAAGCCAGTGTGGATTGTTTTGGGATGGGGTTTTAAGGGGCATGAAATGGTAAAGTATGCCGTGATTGTGTGTAATTTTGTATGAATATAAAATCAATAAATCAATTTAAAACAGATGAACTGAGCATTAGCATAAATGGATGTCTGAAAATGTCTAGCTAAGCCCTCATCTTTTTCAGCAAAAGCATATAAAATAGTAAAGTTTCCATAATTAGAAGAGTCTGTACTCTCATCATTACCATTTAATGCTAATTCCTGTTTGGCTAGGAAGCACGTTGAAATAATAAGATTTTTTTTTAAATCTCTGTTTTCTTTTACCTTAGCATTATGAATCCTAACATTTAGTCTCCACTGTTCGTCTGAAGTCAAATCTATCCTTGATCCTTTCCAAAAGTTCGTAAAGAAATTTGGCTGAAGTGGATCTTTCGTGTATGCAGAGGCTTCTTTGCCAATTTTAAAGTCACAAAATCTCATGTTAGTCCAGACAGTTTCAGACAGTTTCAGACGATTTCTCCAAGCACAGCCACAGAGCCAGTCCTTTTGGTTGGACCAGTCCATTTGAAAAGAGCAAGACTTCTTTTCTGTCATTTGAAGTTCAGAAGTAATCCTTTCTGCCCACCATTATTTATCATGTCCTGTTTTGATTGAAAATCCAGTTTGAAGAAACTTCTAAGCTTTGAAATTAGGTCCTCCATTTTAACATCCAGTCAACGCACTTGATTTTTGGGCTGGTGTTCTGACGCTTGTTTTGTGGAAAACTGTAGAGCATAGAAGAAAAGAGCACTCGCTTCTGTGAGCCACAGGTACTGCCTGCATCATTTGTGCATTTTTCACTGTGATTTGTGTCAGCTCAGCAAGGCTAAATATGATACACAAAAAGATTAAATACATTATTTAGATAATGAAAACTTAGAAAGCAGCACCAGCTAAAAGGACATGAACAGAATCAATAAACTGATTTGGAAAAAAGCCATAAGCAGCAAACAGAGCCATAGTCCAGCTTTAGGCCCAGAATATTTGCTCTTAAAAGTATGATAAAAAGTGCCATGTTTGCTATAGACTTAAAATCAATAGTCATTTTAATTTAAACTAGTATTTAAGATTTTTTTTTACTTATAAAGCATCTCTCAAACATAAAAGTTTTGGTATTTCTTGGCAATAAATCATACCGCATGCACAATAAGGTATTGTCAAATATGTCTGTAACATCAAAATCAAGTGCACCACAATACAGTCATGTATTATGTGAATGTGAAAAAGCATGTCTCTTTTATTAGAGCCAATGTTTTAAAAGAAAAATACTGAGTTCCAGACCAAGGTGGAACCAGGAACTCACTGTGATCATAGTTGTAGTTTGAGGATATTTTAGCCGGTGAGGCACATGAAGACACTGAACAAACTGCTCTACAACATGGACAGTCTCAGCCACTCCATCAGACTTATTCAGCTCCTCTGAACACTTCAGGGCATCTTTGAGACCCTACTGGATTCACCTCTACAATAATTCACCTCTATCTGCCAGAGACTCCCACACCATCATCCTCCTTTTCCATGTACATTTTTCTTTGTAATTTCTCCCCCAAGTATAGCTCTAAATCACTCTTCTCTAGTGGAGATATTACAGACCAGCCTTTACTGTATGTCTCAGAACAACGTGTGCCGGCATGCTTCTCTACAGCCTACTCTCAAACCGCAGAACTCTAAGCTAATAACAGCAGCATCTACAAAATCACAAGATCCAAATAAAAGACACAAACAAATACTAATAACAAATGAAGAATGTAATAAATGATGTCTTTATAAATCTCTCTGACAGTTGCACGCCTTTGATAGAGTTGTATATTGGTTCAGAATATATAAAAGGAGAGATAATTTAATACAGCTGCCACTTGTAAAGACAAATTCTAATAACTTTCTCTTCCCTGCCTCTTCCGTGTCTCCAGTCTGTCACAGTAGTAATTCCATGCACAAGCACAAATCATAATGTATGAATGTATCATGGTAAACAATTGACAAAACTGGATTATGGATGAATGGTTGGATTATGACACAACTGAAAATACACGTTTGGCAATATCATTATTGGTACAACACTATAGTAGCCCATTTAAAATTGGGTTTATATTCTATTATTATACAGGAAATAATGGTGAATTTATAAAATGTCATAAGCTTGAATGACATTCTATTTTCGAGAAAAATAATTAAGTTCACAAGTAAAAAGATGAACACTGTTTATATTACTGTCAGGAGACTTGAAATCACCATCTGTTTTGTTGTAACAGGTGCCTGCTTGTCTGCCAATAGATGAACAGGACACTGAAGTCGTCCTTCGCGGCCGTATTGTCCAATAGAATTAATGAACATTCACTTTGTCCCACCCCTATATTCCTCTCAGCCAGTCAAAGGTGCGCTGCTTCAACAAGCTCGCGTCTTATAGGTTATAGAGAAGAGGAACACGGCAATGGACCAATGACAAGCAAAGAGGGACTCTGGCGGACCAATGAACGTTTAGGACGTAGAAGTTGGACTTATAAATGACAAGGTGACAGTTCGCTCCATCCTACATTCATTGACTGCCGCTGTGTGCGAGAGCAGCTAATCCCGGACCCTCCGAAAGCTGTAACAAACCGGTAACCTTTGCATTCTATACCTCTAAGACTTGCTTTAGTCAGTACTCTTTCTTATTTAAGAAGCACACTGCTCGACTTTTTATCTCCTCTTATGCGTTTTAACGTTTGCAAGTAACGTTATCAGTCATTGCTAATACACGGTAGCTAGCATGCAGGTCGGCCATTCAATGACTTCCAATGAAAGAGCAGAAAGCTTTGTTGTGCGTTTGTTTCGCGCTATAAATTATAATAGGCTATACTCGCCTGCAGTATGTCTTATTTAACTCATGTGCTGTGTGCCAAGTTGCGGGTCATGTATGGGTCACAGCGCGACAGGACTACGCTAATATTCATTTGGATGTAAAATGTCTGACACTCCGGGCCTACCGTGCTTAGTCTGTCCGCTTCACAAGGACAACCAACCGGACACCAGCTACACTTAAGCAGACTATGATAAACGTTAGTATAACTCTGATATATCACAGTGGAGGTGTATGCGGACTGTTCCTTAGGCCCTCTGTGACCGGCTGTGGGTCTTTTTTGACCTTCAAGTCTGCGGTCTGATTAGCTTAGCAACTTAGCTTAGCCCCGTTGCCCCTCCGTCCCACTTGGAGAGACTGAGTGGGGTCACACTTTCTCAATAACATCTTTTTGCACAAATATAAAGTCCTTACGTTTTTCTCTATTCCCGCTTTGGACAATAGCTTGCGGCATCTTGTAGAGGAATCTTCAAAGCCATTCACTACATGTAGATTTCCAACAGGTTGCCTGCTGATCCATGCCTCAGTCCGTTTAAATTGGATTAGCCAGAGTTGGACCCGACACTAGCAACAATTTTCAACCTAGTTCAAGTTGGCTCTCTCAATGATTCATTCTTAATTACTCACTAATGTCTTCAAGACCGGTTCGTAGTCCATTACAGGCATAAGGTGGAAGTCTTGCCACTAGATGTCCACGTTTTGGCTTATTTTTTCACTAAACCCGTCAATTTTAATGTAAATGTATAAGATAGGCTTTAATTGTTGAGTTGGTAAAGAGGGGTCGATCTTACCACTTAAGGAGAGAGGTACACTACTTCTGCGCTGCTTTCTAAACCAAACAGATTTTGTATACTGAACGTTTGCATTTTGTCTCGTTAGGTTCCAGCCATGTACGCCTGCGCCAAGTTTGTCACTTCCCCTGCTGTGGTAAGTCCAAATACTATCAGACCGGTGCACTAACATAACATTGGCTTGTCAGAACTGTTAATGAGCATGATCATCTCCTGGCATCCTTGTATCCAAGGGCAGGTCAGTTGTCAAAGGTTACCCCATTCTACTCATGACATTTGCACAACTTGTGGCCTTCACATGTCAGCTGACCTGGCAGCATGCAGGGCATCTCAGTAATGGAGGTGTTGCACAGGACAACTTTAGAGAGTGCAGCCTCAATTTAGCACAACAAACTATCATTCATAAAATAATCAAGGTAGCATTCACAAAGATAATAGTCCTGTGATTAAAATAATATGGAAATGTATTAAAATGAATCTTTAAATCTTGTGTTCACAGCTGCGTGGAGGGTCCAGAGTCCTCGCCCGGCCAGTCTCAGTTTCCCTCTTTAACAGACCTGAAGTCACAGTGGAGCAGCAGGTGTGTACAGTGGCAATCTGCACCCAGATCTGTATTGGAGACTTGGAGCACCCATTTTTTTATTTATTTTTCTACAAGGAATTGATTAGAGCAACACAGCAGAACATTTTCTCATTAGGACCTGTATAGTTATAGTGTTATTTCTCCTCTTGAGTGTAAATTTATAATGTGGGTGAAATGTATAGACAAGAAATTTTAAACACCGCTTGATGCATAGCCTTGGTTATTGGATTATGTATCCGTTAAGTAATTTTGTTGTTGGTGACTTGGGAGTGCAGTTTGAAGCTAAACATTTCTGTGTTAACGAACATTGGTCTTTCCCTGCATATTTTTAGTATAGTGTTAATTAAATTTTATCCCCAACGTGAAATTCCATTAGGTCTAATGAATAAGTTGAGTCTTGAGTCTTCATCTTCTTTACTCTTAAATATTATACATCTCTCATATATACTTTTTTTGGTTTAGGCCACCATCCAACAGAAAGCAGCATAAAATGTTAACAAAATTCAATGTATTTAATGCTCTTGTCGTTTCCAGGCTTTGTTGCCAGTGAGCCAGTCCGCTCTTGTGACCCGCTCCTTCCAGACCAGCGCTGTCTCTCGGGACATCGATACCGCAGCCAAGTTCATCGGTGCTGGAGCTGCTACGGTCGGTGTGGCCGGCTCAGGAGCTGGTATCGGAACAGTGTTCGGCAGTCTTATCATTGGCTATGCCAGGTAGAGTTTCTTCAACATTACATGTCTATAAAAACTGCTACATCAAAAACCTTTTTAAATTTAATTTTCTTGTTCCAAAACCTTTTTAAATTCTTTCAAACTTCTCTTCTGACTGGGTTGTAAACTCTTCTATTCCAGGAACCCCTCCCTGAAGCAGCAGCTCTTCTCGTACGCCATCCTGGGCTTTGCTCTGTCCGAGGCCATGGGTCTGTTCTGTCTGATGGTGGCATTCTTGATCCTGTTCGCCATGTAATTCCAGAAGCACAGTTGGACCTGCCCCCCTTTCACCTCCACTGCCCCACTCTCCTCAGTTTCCTTCTGGAGGGAAACCAAACGAGCTAACGGGCCATTCCAAACAACAGATAAATACTAAGGAATAATATCTATATCAGAGGATAACAAACCTCTGATTTTACATTTTTATGTTCCTACACTTATTTTTGTGTTCTGAAGTTTATGTAAGACCTCACTTCGGTTGAAATAATCTGTCCAAAATAAATGGTTGGGATAACTAAAAGTCTTTGTGTTAATTTCAGAAGAATAGTTCAGTGTTTCTTAATAAATTTGTGAAGTTTTTATTTCTTTTTGGCCTGAAAAGGAAATTGAAACATAGGTTTGAGTTTGTTATAATGTGGGCGAAATGTTACATATGTATATACAGCTGTGAGATCTGTAAGGAACTTGGCTATTAGAACTTTGTATTTCTGTGAAAAGTGTTTCTGCGAAAGTATGTAGAGTTTTGTTAAATATTTGCACTTGCTATGAACTGAATGATCTGTGCTAGATCGAAAACTTGTGTGAAACCAAATTCTCACCTCTAGAAAAACAGAAGGGCCAGTGGGTGGTGTGGAGACACTGGCACTTCAGATAAGACCTCCTCAGAATGACTCTGGCTGCCGAAAGGTAACGGTAATGAGGAAGAAGCAGAGGCAGATCATCCAAAGGTGTAAAATGTGTATTATTAGCTCTGCCTTCTGTTTTTGGACCAAGAATATAGGCCACTTCTGTTACTTAAACACCCATGGCCATGAGGCACAGCCTGCTGGGGATGGAATGGCTTAATATATTTGAAAAGAGACTTATCTTAAACGGCATATGTTTCGCCCAATGATGTGTCACCAGTAGCATGATTTATTTTGAAATGCACGTAAACTAAGTTTTACTCTGAAGGGCCGGACCGGATGTCCCGTGTTCTCATACCTCTGTGGATAAATTATGAGAAATCAGAGCTGAAGTTACGTCCTGTTGACGCGGTTGTGATTATTGTGACAGTAAATAGTGACGGCTTTTAAACAGACAACGCCCGTTTATTGTGCGCTTCGTGAGGCGTAGTGAAGTGGACTCAGTCATTTTATTGACGACTTGGTACTTTTCAGAGGCCCGGGGTGAACAGTTGAGCTAACGATAAACAGCTACCATGTCGCGGGAAGAAATTCCGTGTTATGTGGCCTCGCCTCTCCGCTTGTCTCTGCCTGTGTCGACTTCCCAGTGACTTCACCGGATAAGACAAGTAAAGGTACCTCCGCACTCAGCTGTCAATGCAGCTAAGCGCTAGCAGCTCCCAGTGAACAGCAGCGTATCAACAGAGCTCAGCCTGTTAGCTCCCGAGTTATGGCGGACAGCTTCGGAGAGGAGTCCAGCGGTGGTGCCCTTGGTCTAGGCGTTACCGCACAGGGCCCCGGGGCCCCCCTGCTACCTACTTTGACTAACTCTGTACCAAGTGGACATTTGACATCCAGCGGTGCTCCCTCCAGCGCTAACCCCGTATCCCCGGCTCTGGCCGCGGCCGCGCACAGTGGCCTCACCGCTGTAGTGGCCCCTCTGTCGGCTGTCACCGCCACCGCAGCCAGCTTTGGAAACACACTGAGCCCCGGCTCCTCGCCCCCCGTGGTGGCCGTGTCTCCCACGGTACACGCCTCGTCTCCCCTGTCGGGGGTCGGGCTGGGGGTTGCTGGGGTGGCAGGAGCGGGCCTCCTGTCACAAATACACGCCACCTCATGGGACCCAACCCTCAGCACCGACTGGGACAACGAGAAGGCTTCTCAGCAGTGCATCCTGAGGATAAAGAGGTGGGTGAACAGCTGTACACTTTTAATCTGAGGCCTATAGCATTAGTCAAGTGAAAGAGTGAAAGTGAAACTGTTAATGGTGGGTAAAAAGAAACCCAAACAGACTTTCTGGACATGATGATTCTACACGTACAACATCTAAGATATTGTATTCTACTATTCTGTAACACTTGAACTCTTCAGTATAATTATTAAATACTATCCAATAGTTTTGAAACACTTAAAAGCAGAGAAGAAGGACTGCCAAAATGTCAGCAGTTAATAATTAAAAATATGTGTCTTTTTACAAATAAAATTGAAAAACATTAGGCTAAACATAACTTTTATTAAACGTTGCCATGTTTATTCCTCTCTTGTAAAAATGCTCTCTGTGTTTTCAGGGATATCATGTCCATCTACAAGGAACCTCCTCCGGGGATGTTTGTTGTCCCTGATCCTCAAGATATGACCAAGGTAATGGGGGGTTCTTTTGATTATTACAAAAGGCAGGAATATGCCGCCTTCTTAAATATTTGTGCTCATCTATGTGGTTGAGTAAACTGGTAATAGTATTGAATATTAAAAGTGAAGTCTTTATTAAATGATCCACATGGAAACCATTATACATCCAGTCGGTGTGTAAAGCCAAATGTAAGGAGTGGAGTGAATAAATGTAATTTAAAGTAATAAGCTAGATAGTAGAAAACAGTTGAACAATAAATTTAAATCTACGGGCTTTTCTTGCTCCATAAACCATTTCTGCCTCTATAAACAAGCTCTTGGAAATGATACTTGCGTCGTGTGTCATCACCATGGCAACTCCATACACTCTCATTGTCTGAGGTATAGTTGAAAAAGCTTTTCACAGTTTGCCTATACAACCTTTATTGTTTCTAAGAAAAATACAGTGTGCTCAGTGCCAGTTCAGCCTTGGGATTGATAAATTGTTAACAGCAGTTTCTGTTTTGAGGCTTGTGAATGGCTTTCAGTTACAGGGACCTGCAGTTTCACTCACCATGAGCAGTGTCTGCCCTGTTCAGAAATGCTCAATGGAATTTAGAGAAAAATGCTTCATACAGGTTGTGGTTATTCTTTCCATAGTATGAACTCCAATCGATAACATTAATCAGTTGTACTATAACAATACATCTTTAATTTTAGCGTGCTGCCAAAATGTTAGCAAGAAAAAAACAGCATAATAGGTAGTTGGAGCTGTTGTTACTGCAACATACGAGGTGCCATGGTAACCTAATCTCATATCACATGTACCGTCTCTTCTGCCTTGTAGATCCATGCTCTGATCACAGGGCCCTTCGACACACCGTACGAAGGCGGCTTCTTCCTCTTTCTGTTCCGCTGCCCCCCAGACTACCCCATCCACCCTCCGCGGGTCAAACTCATCACCACGGGACACAACACGGTCCGCTTCAACCCCAACTTCTACCGCAACGGGAAGGTCTGCCTCAGCATTCTGGGGTGAGCCATTAATAGCAGTGATTTTATGACGGCTGCTAATGAAGTAGTATTTTAGGTTTTTGTGTGACTTTTCGAATGTTGTGTACAGGACGTGGACAGGCCCTGCGTGGAGTCCTGCTCAGAGTATCTCTTCAGTGCTCATCTCTATCCAGTCTCTAATGACAGAGAACCCCTATCACAATGAGCCTGGATTTGAACAGGTATGTTTCCCGCCACACTAGACGAACCACAGGTGCTACTACTGTTGTACAACTACTAATCATATCTACCATCTTTAAGAGTTAAAACTAGCAACTGAAAGTCCTAACTACAGTGACAATAATCATTTAGCTACCTTATAGCTGATGCATTGTGCATTGTCCCTGTGGTCCTTCATTAAGCTGACACATTGTTTATAAATTGGGTGCTGCATACACATTCTTGTACTTGGGCAAACAGTTGTGCTGTGCCTGGGCCGACCTCTTCAAACTGTGTCAAACCAAGGGAAGTGTAGCGTGTTTGATCAGTGTTAGTGCTCCCAGGTGTGCCACCAATATTACAAAAGTTGTGGCCCATTTATGCACAACCAGTGACACGGCAAAAAGACAAGTTAGTCAATGCTATGCTCACAGCTGATTAAGCCTTCTCAGCTGAATTTCTCCCTTTTTTCGTTAACAGCATGAGGGAGAATCAAACTACTCTGTCTCCAGCCTCTGCTCAGGCTTATGTTGCATTCATGTGGTCTTGGTATTTAAGAACATTAACACATAGGGCTTAAGGGTGGTTTTTCCGATGCATCGTCGTGGTGTTTAAAATGATTCTGATTGGATTCGGAAAAAGCTAATAATCGTAATTTTAATATTTAAGTTTGCCTAATACAATTTTACAGGAATGCCCCAGAGGTATGAGAGCTGGCAGTGCAGGCACGTGGAGAAACTGTTTACATCTTTGCTGCACGTTATCGTGGCCTGCAGCTTCATTAAAAGCTACTCTATCAAAACATTTTGTTTATGAAGCAGAAACTGAAGGCAAATTGGATGTACAGTGTTTACAGGTGTGTCACAGGAAAGTTTAATAGTTTTGCAACATAACAAACACAAAGAAGTACTAACTGTGCTGACTGCATTGAAAGTAAAGAAAAGAGCGGGGGATGACGCTTAATTAGCTTGACAGAAGTAACACAAAGCTAACAAACAAATGAGCCAACTCCACTGCAGTGATGGTGATAATTGCTCTAATATTACAACTACCATCATTTGAACATGTGCAACTTAACCAAACAGTACAAAGTGAAGTACAAACAGCTGCAGAGAGTATGCGGTGGAAGCTCCAGACGTACAACGTTCACAGTTCACCGTGGAGCGTACATACAGGGTATTCCATATTTTGGTATGTAAATGAAGGTTAGATTTGGATACTTCTGTAGCCTACTTCTACGTTTCAAATACTTAATAAGTAAGCAGTCTGAAACGGAAAGACCAGTTAGACTTCATTAATTAAAAGCTTATATGTAGTACGTAGTAGTGTAATGGAGTATGTAGCCATGTAATGGCTTGGATGCATTGATCCATCATTTCTGAATCGAATCTTGGGCCTCTGAATCAAATTGAATCCTAAGATTCCCACCCCTAGAAGGGCTGCACATTACAGTTGTCCCTCACTATAACGCGGTTCACCTTTCGAGGCCTCGCTGTTTCACAGATTTTTTTTTTAGTGCAATTTTGCATGCTTTTTTTTTTTGTGTGTGTGTTCTGCGTCCTGATTGGCTAAGGGAGAACTTGCGCATTGTGTTCTGCGTCCTGATTGGCTAAGGGAGCACTCGCACATTGTGTTCTGCGTCCTGATTGGCTAAGGGACTGTAGACCATTGTCAATCAATCTCCTCCGTGCCGTGTCTCCTGTACAGTACAGAATCATTCGGCTTGACAAATTTACATAATTGTTCGATTGCTAGCAGTCTGACTCTGAAGTGCTGTATGTTTGCAAGTTTTCTCACCCAAAAGGCAGAGGAAGATGCTAAGGTTTGAACTTTGAGAGTGTTTAAACAAGAGAGAAATGTGAGAAAAGTGTATAAAGTGTGTGGTGAGGGGTTTTACAGCCTTAAAACATATATAATAATTGTAAAAAATAAAGCTGACTACTTTGCGGATTTCGCCTATTGTGGGTTATATTTAGAACGTAACCCCCGCAATAAATGAGGGACCACTGTATTCAATAAACATACAATAACTATTTTGAATAATGAGGTAACAATATGGCCTGCAATATTTAATTGCTCTTGTACATTTGGAAAAAATGTTTAATTAATTAAATTTGAGAATATCATTATCCAAAAAACACACTCTTTACTAATGTGCCCAAAACTTTGCTGTTGCTGAGCACTTAAGAGCACTCAAGAGTAGCCATCCATTAGGTTTCAGTCATACACTGGTTGCAGGGTGTGAGTGGACTCTCAGTTGTCTTCTAACTACTGATAGCTTCTGATGCTGCAGTAGGCTGTATGAGGCTAGCTCTAGGAATCTATTGGTCAACGAAACACTTGAGTGAATGGAGTGAATTTTCTTTCGCCACCGGTTGCCTGCTTCACCATGGCAACAGCGCCTGAGGCTGCAGAGCATTGAAGGATCCTTAACTGTGCGTCAACATCATGGATAAAACATCAGACAACTGAGATAATGCAGGCCTGTGGCCATGGCACATGGATCTGTTTCAAGGGTGTAGTGCAGACGCTGGCCCCCTACAGACCCTGCATATCAGATAATCTACACACATCTTGACTTGTTTTATTCCCACCTGGTATTTATCTGTGTCCTCTTACACTGGCTTTTGTTTGGTTACTCTGTGCTTTTCTAACCATTTTCCTTACAATACCTTTATCACATTGTTCAATTTTTATGTTGTGTGATAGGAGCGCCACCCAGGGGACAGTAAGAACTACAATGAATGTATCCGCCATGAGACCATGAGGGTGGCAGTGTGCGACATGCTGGAGGGTAAAGTGCCCTGTCCTGAGGCGCTCTGGTAAGAACTACAGGAACAGGAAGTGTGCTGTCTCTGCCTGTGTGCTTAGTGTTTCCATTGATGGCTAATCACTGCTGGTTCTTTTTTTTTTCTCAGGAGTGTGATGGAAAAGTCCTTCTTAGAATATTATGATTTCTACGAAGGAGTCTGCAAAGAGAGGCTACACCTTCAGGGACAAAACATGCAGGTGATTTCTTTGACACATTAGGTGCCACTATTTGGTTGAAATATGAATTTCCTTTTAAATTACAAATCATGTAAGGAGAATGAGTTGTGTCAACCGTCACAATCTTAAGAAGCTCTGAGTTTAAACAAATTGTAATTTAATGTTTGAATCTGAGCAGCTGCTGCATCACTACCTCGCTGATAATAATACATTCAAAACAACAGTTTTTATAAATAGTACAGTATAGTTCTTTAAATGCAACATAATATATTTACACTATGTCCTGTGAATACCACAAACTGGATGACACAAGTAAAAATCTCTCTCTTGATTTGACAATTTACATTTGAAACCATTATTTTCCTTTTTCTCCAGCAGCACCTGCCGCATGTGGCTCACCCTCTTTCATATTTTTTTTTTTTTAGCACTGTGTCTTAAGCTACCTTAAGCAGTGCACTCTTGAGCTGTTTTCTTGCACCATTTTGCTCTCTTGGTTTTCTAAGAAGGGGTCTAGTGTAATATAGATGCCACTACCCCTTTGCAAAACTAAAACATCACATAGTGTCATAACTACCTTTCTATGGTAATAATGTATATTGCTATTTAAGCTTTACATTGTGGAAGCCGAAGGAGGAAACACTCTCTTTAATTTTGAGATATGGGTGTTTTTGACATTGTTCAAAAACAAGAACCCAGCCAACCCAATTGAAAATTGTCATAAATGTCCAAGTCCATCCTGAAATATGGGTTTACTAATGGATCTAAGGAGCATCAGAATAAAATAACTGCTGTGTCAGTTCAATAAACAAACAATAGCATTCAACCTGCAGGAAAAGGGGGTGGGGGGTTTTCTGCTGAGAAACAGGAAGCAACATGGTCACAGCCAAAAACTGCTGTAAAAACCTGCTATGTTTATAAATGTGTATGTTTTAAGAATAAAACCTGCTCCAGAGCAGGATAGCTGCAAGTTACCATGGTGATGAAACCAACTCAAAATCAAACCACCTTCTAATACCAGAAAAGTCATAGTTAGCTCAAAGGAAACCTGAACTTACTTGATGAAAACACCCAAACACGTTTGTGCAACATGCCTCTGGTGTGTTTTCTGATGGTGACCCAGATTTCTTTCAGGACAACATTGGGCTAATTAAGGCATACTTTCATAGTAACTAACTGACAATGTCCTGTCTGTCTTTTGTCCCAGGACCCTTTTGGTGAGAAGCGTGGTCGCTTTGATTACCAGGGCCTGCTGGCTCGCCTCAGTGCCACTCACAGACGAATACGGGAGAAAGCCTTGGCTGAGGATGAGCACAACGACGATGACTCGGACTCTGACAGCAGCTCAACTGGGACAGACCCTGACAGCCAGGGCAGCTCCCAGCCCTGACGTCACAAACTAGCAACCAGAGGAGACTGTTGCTTGGTTTGCAGTGGACAAACACAATCAGGACACAAATTCAACGCCTGCTTTCAAGGCTTAATTAGAAAAGTATGATTAGAAACAGGCTCTGAAAGGATCTTGTAGAGAGAGTATGAGGAGGCGGAGGGGTCCACCTTAAAACATAAAAACCATCCGGTAGTTGAATGTTGCCGGATTGGGCCTGTAGTTGTGTATTTGTGCTACATTTGTAGCAAACCAGCTTATCCTTCAATGTTCTGTCACATCTGAGACCTCAGTACAGATTACCAGCCATCTGTGCTTGTGGGTATGAAAGGTCCTTGGACTCCAACAGTAGACAACTGATACTTTGGCCTAAACACAAATCCGACTTTTGCAGGTTTTCTATTACTTTTGGTGATTGTCTAGCTAAGAGAATTGGAGAGCTGGGCCGATGAAGAGGTGTTGTCATGTGAACAAGTGGCGGTCATTCTTTGTAGCTTGTGTGAGAAAAAACAGTAACACATCCTTTCCAATGAATGGTTTTTGAAGTGGCATCGTCTTTCTGGTTGACATCCTTTTGGCTCCTCATTATCAAACATCAGCAGAATCCATTCCAATGGTTTTGTAAATGACATTGTCCACTGTACTCAGCTTTCAGTTCTGATAGTGATGTCTCTTCTGTTTACCATATAAAGACCTTGTCAGAGGAATGTCATTTTCACTGACTTCTTTTCTACTATTTGTTTTCATATTGTTGTGGTGGATATATGGCAAACCGTGCTGCTTTGAGTTGACCTTTTGTGGGCTTAAATCAAGAGAGACCATCAGCTTGGATGTGCAATAACACAAAAGGGTTGGAAGGATATGACAAAGGCCGAGCAAGTGCTAACTCTTCAGTATTATAGTAGTATATATGAGTAACATTTCCCTCTTAATGAGTAAAACACAAACACACCACACATTTAAAACAAATTCTAATGCACTTGTGGTAAAGACTCAAAACCCATTCTTTATTCCAGAGTCAAATGTATGTGGAATGTTGTACAGTCAGAACTGGTTAGGTCTGCTTGTCACTGTCAAGGTTACATTTGATTCTGAGAAAACAAATCGTCCCGTTCATAATTTAACTAAATAAACATTGAGGGAATTATCTTGGAATGCTTGCGTTCTGGTGAAACTTAATTACTGAACCCAAGTTGCTAAAGTCTTTAATGAGGAGTAAAATAAAAAATAGCTGTTATATTGGACTAACAGACACATAAAGACAGCCCATTCTTATTGATGGTTGCAGCATGTTCGTCTTGTGTATGTACAGTAACTGGAGCTTTTTCATAAGGAAAGGGCTCGGAGCAGAATAAACAAGTCAAGTGTTAGTCGCTCGTGCTTGCGTCCTGACCTCTCTGCTTTCCAGACTTTTCTCCGAGTGGTGACAAATGAAAGAAGCGAGCTGGGTTTTTTTGGACCTCGGAATAGGTTTAGAGATCCACTTACAGTAGGATCAAATATAGGGCATTCCTTTTTCATTTTATTTTTGTATATTCTAGATTGGTTAAAAGAAGCAGATTATATATGATTGCCAAAACGTTTGGGGGAAGTTTGGAAAGATCATATCCCTGTTTGTGTCGTGTGTCGTGCTGAAAGCAGGGTTCTTCTGTGGTTCTTCTCTAAAAGCCTGGAATACTGGCAGGTGACAAGTGGTTCTTTTCAGGTGTTTAAAAATGTTGGTACTGTACAGGAATTCTGCAAAAGACAGAATAAAAAATTGTTCAGTCCAGATGTGTGTCAAGTTTTTGAAATTCCATAGCATATGTATCCACAGGAGGAGATAAATCTCATTTGTTTTTTAGACTTGATTGGAGCTGACTGAAGTGTTTCAAATCAAATCAAATGTGTCTCAGAACTGGAAATGAATCCAATTGAATACAATAGAATCTAATAGAGATTGGCAAATGACTAAAAATTCTAGATGTACAGCTGAAAGTTGTAAAAGTTGTATCATCAAACTTTAGCCCCATAAACTTCACTGTCACAGCAAGAGATAAAGACATCCTTGCTTTTTCTTTATCCCTGACCTAAAGCTTTAAGGCATTAATCATAGCCTTGCATATTCATTAAAACACTAGTATTCTGTGATATAAAAATCATTAAATATTAAAAGTTGTGAATGTTATGTTGTGTGGAGGGGCAGTCTCAGAAGACAAGATAAGGTTCCTGATTATCCACTAGATGGTGCAAGTGTAACGTGTAGACACTAGGCTAGTGGCTTTCACTGTGCCAGAATCCCCCCAGAACGAATACAATTTATCTCAGGCTTGTCCCCAGTGGAATCCATAAGCATATTTGTAAGCAGAAACTCTACATGACAGCTGTTGGTCTATGAATGAATGGTTCATATAACAAAGAAAACAAAAATAGTAATTCTATGATCATATTCTGACTAAGAATGCATTATGTAATTAATCTCTGGGTGTTTCTATGTATCAGTAAATATACTTCTACTACTCTCTACACTGAACAAGAATAACAACACCAAACCTCTTTTAGCACTGTCACCTATAATCCAAAGATTCAAAGAGTGTTGTGACGTGTACAGTGTAGAAACAGGTTTCCCCGTACAATGAAATTCTTTCTTTGCTATCCGCAATGCAAAAAATAGAAATAAAATAAAATCTAAGAAAATTCAGTTCATTTTTTTTTTGTATAGCCCAGTATCACAATAAATTCCAAAGGGTTCAGTAATGCAATATGCACACGGGGACAACTCCCTGTCCTTAGACCCTCCATCAGGTTGAGAACCAAAAACCCAGAAAGAGAAACCCAGAGAGCCACGGAGGGACCACCCCGGACGGACAGGGTCAATAGATGTGTCACTGACAGTACTCAATTATATGTACAAGTGAATAAGTTAATTAGGATAAAGTCCATGTAATCTCAGCGGAACGTTCATTGAGAGGGACTGGGTAGGATGGGTCCATGGGTGGACGGACACCGATGGGCCACGCTAAGGTCCAGTCATCCCTGGGACGTCTAACAGCGCCAGACTCTGGAAGAGTGGGAAAGAGCAACAACTTGGGACAGTAATGAACGGGGAAATGTAATTAATATATAACAGGGATAGAAGCTCAATGTGTCCCTTCCTCATCATGAAGGCCAAGAGAAACAAGCTAATCTATATATCCTGACCATAAGCCCTATCCAAAAGGAAAGTCTTAAGCCTAACCTTAAATATAGAGACTGTGTCTGCCTCTTTAACGTGAGCTGGAAGTTGATTCCATAAAACAGGAGCTTGGTAACTAAAGGCTCTACCTCCCATTGTACTTTTGGAAACTCTAGGAACGACTAGTAGCCCTGCATTTTGAGAACGAAGCGCTCTGTTAGGACGTACGGCACGTAGGTCTTAGATAGGACGGGGCCTTCCCACTGAGGGCCTTATAAGTGAGGAGGAGGATTTTGAACTTAATTCTGAATTCTATTGGAAGCCAGTAAGAGAAGCTAACACTGAGTAATGTGCTTCGTCTGTTTGTTCCTGTTAATATTCTAGCTGCTGTGTTTTGGACGAGCTGAAAACTTCTCAAGGAGTTATTTGGGCATCCTGCCAGCAGAGAATTACAGTAGTCTAACCTCGATGTAACAAACGCATGAATCAGTTTTTCGGCATCACTTTTAGACAAGATATTTCTAATTTTCCCATGTTGCGCAGGAAAAAATGCAGTTTTACAAGCTTGGCTAATGTGGGTTTTAAACGATAACTCTTCGTCAAATATTACGCCAAGATTCCTGACAGTTGAGCTCGAAGCTACACTAACACCATCTAAATTGACTATTTGGTTTGATAATGTGTCTCTTAGATTCCTGGGGCCTAGTATAATCAACTCCGTTTTTCTGGGTTTAAAAGAAGGTAGTTTAACGTCATCCAGGTCCTTATGTCTTTCACGCACGCTTCTAATTTGTCCATAGGATTGATCTTATCGGGTTTAATCGATAGATAAAGCTGGGTGTCGTCGGCGTAACAGTGGAAGTTAATTCCATGTTTTCTTATTATACTGCCTAACGGGAGCATGTATAATGTAAAAAGAATAGGGCCTAATACAGATCCTTGTGGTACTCCATGGCTAACTTCTGTGGATGCAGATGATTCCTCATTAACTCTAACAAACTGGTATCTGTCTGTTAGATAAGATTTAAACCATTTGAGAGCTGATCCTCTGATTCCAATGTCGAACTCTAACCTCTGTAGCAGGAGACTTGTCTATCGTGTCGAAGGCGCGCTGAGATCTAAGAGGACTAGGACAGAGACCAGTCCATTATCTGAAGCCACTAACAGATCATTGGCGACTTTGACTAAAGCTGTTCTGTGCTTGTCGGTCTAAATCCTGACTGAAAATCTTCAAATAAGTTGTTGTCCTTCAGATGATTGCGTAGCTGTGTAGCTACAATTTTCTCGAGTATTTTTGAAATAAAAGGAAGATTAGATATAGGTCGATAGTTTTCTAAGACGCCTGGATCGAGGGTTGGTTTTTTCAACAGAGGTTTAATCACTGCTGATTTAAAAACTGTGGGACATAGCCTTTTCCAAGGAAGAGTTTATTATATTCAAAATAGTTTCAGTGATAAAAGGGAAGACCTCTTTAAAAGTTTGAAGGGATCGGGTCTAAGATACATGTGATTTGTAGAAGACACGACGATTGAGGCTAATTCATTTAAATCTACGGCGTTAAGCGGTCTAACATTAAAAGAGGTTTGATTGAGGAATGAGCTTTTAGGGCACTAATCTGTTCTGAGCTAAAATTGAGGTGGATTTGGTTTATTTTATTTCTAATTGTGTTTATTTTATTATTGAAAAAATTGAGGAAGTCGTCACATCTAAGATTTGGAGGGATGCTAGGTTCTACTGAACTGTGACTGTTTGTCAGCCTGGCTACAGTGCTGAACAGAAACCTAGGGTTGTTTTTGTTTTCTTCTATCAATGTAGAATAATACGTCGTTTTAGCCTTACGCAGGGCTTGTTTATAAGTTGATAGACTGTATTTCCAGGCCTTAGAGACTCTGGAGTTGGAGTGACGCCATTGTCGTTCTAATTTACGCGTGGCTTGTTTGAGGAGACGAGTTTCTGGGTTAAACCAGGGTGATTCTCTACAACTTCTGATGACCCTCGGTTTAAGCGGAGCTACAGATAAATAAGTCTAAATACATACATACAAATTGAAATAGAATAAAGCAGATGAAATAGAATGAGGTGGGGATTTCAATTAAAAGCAGTATCTGAGGGGAAAATACTATATACATAACTGTACTGTAGTGTGGATCAGTAAAGTGCAACATAAGCTGTATGTGCCATTGGCAATAAATGTGTAAATGTATATGTGCAAAGTAAAAAAGCTTACATGTTGCCTACACAGGCTATACACAAATAGCAAATTATTTTCTATTAAAATATAATTTGACCAGACATTAGTTGATACATTTAATGAATGAAATGTCATTTCGATTCAGTTGCCTCTTACCATCACGATGTAATATTTATTTATGTCAAAAAAAAAAAATAGACCTTTTCTTTCTTTCTTTTCCTTTTTTTAACCAGAGCTGATCTGTTTGATTTAAGACATTTCCCTCTTTAACAGACAAATATCCTGGTTAGCCTATGTCTATATGCTAGGTGACATACATTTTTCCCTCTCTTAAAATGCACAGAATAATATTTCAGAACAACAGCCTTTGTTTTGGTCATAAAAGCTACTCTCTCTCTCGTGGACTGCTGGTACTTCTAAAATCCTGAGAACAGACACGAAAGGATCCTTTTGTATTAAATAGTTTACGTTCATTGAGGAAAATGAACTGTGAAAATAAATCAACAAAAATGGCTGTTGTGACGCGTGTTCCCATGGTGCACCTGTCCCGGAGAGCAGAGGAGCACGCGCTCGGAGTAAGCAGAGGTCTGAGGTCACAGCCGCAGGTAAAGTTAGTTTGTGAAAACAAGCTACAAAACTCACTTCACAAACTCAATATGACACCATTTATACTTTCAAAAGACAAATGTAAGAGTTAAATCACCAGCAGACTCCCTGACTTAATGCTCAGTGAATGATATGTTTTTCAACCGGCTGCCTAACCAAAAACGTGCTAATTTTCCTAAAGAAGTTTATGGTTAGCCGGCTGTGTGGTTGGAAGTTAGAGTGCGGGAAGTTTTTCCTTTTTTTCGTTTTGGTGGCTTAGTAAGTAGCTCACCACTACCAAGTATGCCCACTTATAGCTTTACTAAAATGTCTTATATTGTACATTTTTTAAGCCGTACTTATCCCAAGTGGTTGATAATGTCTGCAGTTATACTTGGGTAGAGGGGCCAGAATTCAGCACAACGGATAACCAGGCCTTTTGTGTTTATGCTCTAGAAACATTTCTCATTCATAAAGTGCATTGTTATCGTTCATCTGTGTTTGGTTGCGTTGCATGTGCTACGTGCCTCAGCTCTCAGCAGGTATGCGGGCAGCTGATGGGTTACTCTGTCGTTTCCATAGATACATTTTTGGCATACTTTTAAGTAGACTATGTAATGCTCAAGGCGCATATCTACAGCATGTAAAAAGTAATTTTTATAGACTTTTTAATTAAAAATATATATTTTATCATGCTATTTTATAATGAGTTATGTTCATCTACTTTAATGCAAAAACAAATGTCTAATCTGAAGATTAACCACATTACACATTGTTTTTGTAGCTGGATTTTAAGCATACTCTAAATCTTGTAAAAAATCATGTATCTAGAGTGAGTGTGCCATATAGGTCAAAAAAGCCCTATTTATACCAGTCATTATATATTTTTAGTATTTATCAATATGTTGTATTATCTTACTTAAAAATACATTTTATTTTCCTGATTTATTGCAGCACTATGTAGTTTTTTATAGCATCCTATTCATACAAGATAAATCTTGAGACCCACCAGTCCCATGTTAGTTTAGATTTAGGTTTAAATGCAGTAAAAATTCCGTAATATGACGTTATGCAATAAAAACATAGAGTAGGGAAACCAAATTTATTTAAAATAGGAATACTACTTTATCTGCATAGCCCAGATAACACAAATTTTAAGTAGTAAAGTAATTCTTCAAGCCAGTTCTTACTCAGCTGAGATTCATTCGTAGGGTTGCATATTTTCCTAATATTCTTTAACCAATATTTGAGCGTCAATAATCAGTTAATCACTAAATTCCTTTTTTCACAAATAATTGTCATATAGCTCTTCACATTTAAAGCAGTCTCCTGTCCACTGACTGTAAATGTTCTCTAACCACATCTCCTTAGTATCAAAATTTCACTGTATGACATTCAGGCAAAATGTAACGTTGGCCATGTTTTGTATCAGTGGGATCACGTGAGCAGCCTCCTTTTGTTGTTCTGGTACATTCCTCAAAGAAAGGAGGAAGAAGAGAAGGAACACTGTGACAGGAGGTTTATATGGACTCCACAGCTTATGCATGGTATATTACCTTTTCAGTCCCCTGGTGCGGAATATATTGTATTTGCCATAATGGTGGGTTATCGTTCAACTTCACAGACAGTGATAATGGAAACATGAAGTTGATGTGACACAGTGGGAGTAGCACTTGGCTCAGAGGAGTTTAGTGTCTAATACACTGAACAAAATATAAACGCAACACTTGTTATTGCTCCCATTTTTCTTGATTTGAACTCAAAGATCTAAGACTTTTTCTATGTACACAAAAGGCCTATTTCTCTCAAATACTGTTCACAAATCTGTCTAAATCTGTGTTAGTGAGCACTTCTCATTTGCCGAGATAATCCATCCACCTCTTAGGCTGGCCACAGTAAAAGGCCACTCTAAAATCTGCAGTTTTACTGTATGGATGGACTGGATCTCATCACGCTATCTCTGTGCATTCAAAATACCATCAATAAAATGCACCTGTGTTCGTCCATAACATACGCCTGCCCATACCATAACCCCATCGCCACCACTGGTCACTCGATCCACAACGTTGACATCAGCAAACCGGTCAGCCACACAATGCCATACATGCTGTCTGCCATCTGCCCTGTACAGTGAAAACCAGGATTCATCCGGGAAGAGAACACCTCTCCAAAGTACTACACGCCATCGAATGTGAGCATTTGCCGGTTGAGGTTGAGACCCTGATGAGGACGACGAGCAGATGAGCTTCCTTGACACGGTTTCTGACAGTTTGTGCAGAAATTCTTTGGTTATGCAAACCGATTGTTGCAGCAACTGTTCGGGTGGCTGGTGTCAGATGATCTTGGAGGTGAAGATGCTGGATATGGAGGTCCTGGGCTGGTGTGGTGACACGTGGTCTGCTGTTGTGAGGCCAGTTGGATGTACTGCCAAATTCTCTGAATCTTTGGAGATGGCTTATGGTAGAGAAATTAATATTCAATTCGTGGGCAACAGCTCTGGTGGACATTCCTGCAGTCAGCATGCCAATTGCATGCTCCCTCAAAACTTGCGTCATCTGTGTCATTGTGCTGTGTGATAAAACTACACATTATAGAGTGGCCTTTTATTGTGGCCAGCTTAAGGCACACCTGTGTAATAATTATGCTGTCTAATCAGCATCTTGACGTGCAACACCTGTGGCTGTGAGGTGGATGGATTATCTCAGGAAAGGAGAAGTGCTCATTCACACAGATTTAGACAGATTTGTGAACAATATTAGATTAGATAGAATATTAGATCTTTGAGTTCAGCTCGTGAAAAACAGCATATGTATGCCAGTGTCATATGTTATTCAGTAGAATGTGGAGAAAGTCTAAGTGATTACTCTTTTGGCCAGTATTGGAGGCACTGTTGGAGGCAGGCCAGTCTAGAACAACTACCAGTCTACAGAACTGACTGGACATTGTAGACTTTTCTATCATGACACTGCTGTTTTGTTAGGTCATGTTCAGATAAATCTCTGCATAATGCTTTATGATAACATAATAATCTTGCTGCATGTATTTGTAGAGGGTTTTACAGATATTCAAATAATTATCATATCTTTCACCTTTATCTTTGTCCAGATGCCTTAACATTTTTATTGTACTATGACCTGGATGATTGAGAATGTCCACATAACGTGCCAAATGTGAATTCCCTGCACGTTGAATACACACAGTTTTATATAATACGTATAATAAGTTATTTTTTTTACTTCCATAACTAACAAAATACACAGTGGGATGTCTTTAGAAGGACATCATTTCTTAGTTTTAGTCACACGCTGAGCCCTACCAAACCAAGACTATCTGTCCAATGAGTTTCTATGTTTACTGTTCTCCCTCTCTGATATTTAAATCTGGGTCGTTCACTGATGAACCTTCTAGTCGCTGAGTGATTGCTCCAATTGGCACCAGTCCCATTTCAGTCGGTAAAGTACAACCATAGCCGTGATGAATATGTTTGAGGCTGTGGCTACATGTGTGATCATATTTTTGTTTACCGCTCTGACGGAGGGTTTGTTCAGTCATTTTAATAATGTTCAGTTTGTGTCCCTGCTCTCACTCGGAGATACTGGTCCGACCACATTTTTGTCATGACAGTTCTGAACATCTCCGTCTATCGCAGCGTGACTCAACAATAAATATCATACCAATCTTATGACATGCTCACAATTATGATAAAATGTGATGAAATGTGTTTGACTGGAACTGCAAAGATGATTGTAAGAATATTATAATATTTGTTTTAGTTGTGTGTTGGAAGACTGCTGCGTGTACTTCTTGTTTACATGTAAAGCCACGAGGAAGTGTCTATTTTTCTCGGAGATTACTTTGACCCAATACAATTTTTTGCCCATTTAGGTGCTTCTTGTATCTACACAGAAGAAAAGCCCACCTGCAAACCTCAATAGATACTTGGGACAGAGGGTCTCGGGCGATACTCGTTAACCATCTGATGAGTTCGGAAGAGTTCAGTGAGTAACATTGTGCCGCACACTAAAAGGCAGCAGCAGGTTCAGCAAACAACAAAAGTCACCTGATAGAAGAGTAATAGAGAAGTGACCTTTTGTTAAAATACATCTTAATACAAAAGTAGAAATAAATGATCAAGTTGGCAATTAGGGCTGCACAATATTAGGAAAACATGCAGTATTGTCTTATTTCCTTTGTGCAAAATGTGGTCAGAAGAGCTCTCTTTTGGTCACCCTGCAGGGGCATGGTTGTACTATTAACTGAAACTGAAATGATCTGAAACTGGTTTTAAGTGATTAACTTTTGATTCTGTTGCAAAGTATCTCGTTGTTACCACTGCTTCATCTTTTTCTGACTAATGCTGTGTAGATTCATGGGAGAATTACTGATGGCTATAGAATAACATTTTTATAATTAGTCTTTTGTGACGTTAAAATTGTGACTGTCATTACAATGAGATTTGTTGCTAAATTTATAGCATTTTAGCATATTGTAAACACAGCGCTGAAGGATGATACTGTTTAAATTTTATAATATGGTATAAAGCAAAAACATAAGAAGCAAAATAAAGCAAAAAATCTGTACCTTGTATGTCTGAAGTTTGAATTCAGTAAAAAGTTTATGGTCAATTAAATTAATTAAATTAGCTCCCGCACACAAGCTACTATGATTCTCATTGACAATTTACCAGTGACTGCAGAAAGACATTTCAAATCATTGGTTAAAGAACAGACACTTAGATCCAGAAGCAAATAATTTTCTAGCTGCAGCTTAAAATAATAATTTTTAATTGTCAAAATAGAAATATATGAAATAATAAATCTATAATACTACAAGAAAACTAGAAGATAAATTCTCCAAGCACTGCCCAGAAATCTGCTTTGATGTAGTCATTGGTAACAGTAAGATACTGTTACCAAACATGGAAAAGTCAAAGGCGAGCCTCTGTGCCAGCTGGCTGTGGGAGATGTTTTCAGGTGTTTTCGTGGAAGTGAATGGGTCTGGTTGCTCCCTCTCAGTGTGTATCAGGCCTGGATTAAACTGGGTGTCATCTACAACATGTAACAGAGTGAGCGTACTACAGTGACCTGTTCTGTGAGAAACGTGTGAGTGACCTGTTAGACATCTGTGGAATGTTTTGGCCGCAACTTTGCCTTTGGCCGCTTTATTATAACTTCTTCAGTAAACATAATCAACCAAAAAGATGCAATAAGAAAAAAATATACGGTGCTGTGAAAAAGTATTTTTAATTTTTAATTTTTTTTTTCCAGCATATTTATCACGCTTAAATGTTTCAGATCAAGAGCGCAGTGACAACTCATCCAAGAGGTCACAAAAGAACCCACAACATCATCTAAAGAACGGTAGACCTCACTTTTAGTTAAGGTCAGTGTTTATGCCTCAACTACCAGAAAGAGACTGGGCAAAAATGGCATCCATGACAGAGTTCCAAGGTGAAAAACACTACTGACCAAAAATAACTTAAAGCCTTGTCTCACTTTCACCAAAAAAATTCTTAATGATCCCCAAGACTTTTGGGAAAATATTCTGTGGCCTTATGAAACAAAAGCTGAACCTTTTGGGAAGGTATGTGTCCCGTTAGTAAAATTTCAGAAAAAGAACATCATACCAACATCAAATATTGTGATGGTCTGGGGCTGCTTCAGGACCTGGGCAACTTGTTGTGATTGATGGAACTATGAATTCTGCTCTCGACCAAAAAATCCTGAAGAAGAATGCCATCAGTTCGTGACCTCACGCTAAATGCTCGAAAAACCCTCCATTATGGCTGAATTAAAAGAGTTCTGCAAAGAAGAGTGGATTAAAATTCCTCCACAGTGATGTGAAAGACTCATTCCCTGTTATCTCAAACCCTTGATTAGCTGCTTGACCAGATATCAGCTTTAGGGGGCAATTACCATTTCAAATAGGACGATGTAGGTTCAGATTGCTTTTTTCCCTTCCCTAAAATCATCACTTAAAAACTGCATTTTGTGTTAACTTGAGTTATCTTTGTCTAATATTTAAATGTGTTTGATAATCTTAAACTTTTAAGCGTGACAGATATGCAAAAAAATAAAAAATCAGGAACAGGGCAAATATAGCACTGTATAACCTAAAAACTATGACATGAAATAAACAGAGACAGATTTTAATTATCTCTGAGCAAAAATGTTGTTAGCTAAAGCTAGTCGTTTAGCAATATTTGTAGAAATGTGTTGGTTAGGTTAGCAGTGACCTAAATTTGACCAAATACAATATGTATATGTTTTCATATGTATGAATGAAAAAGTCTAGTGTTACTGCAGTGTATCTTTGTTTAAGATACAGAGGTTTTTACTGTCTAAAACCTGTAAAGGATTGTATCTCTCTAACATTTACTGTTTGAAGCAAGAGCTAACTACTGTCAAAAGTTTTATTAGCTTCCTGCTGTGTATCTTTTAACAGTAAGTGGAGCTCTGTGGGACAGACTCAAGTTTGTAAAATGTACAGTCCGTGTCTGTCGGTGCAGAATCTGAAACATGCAGAGCATGAGGTTTGCCTTGAGCTGAGTAAAATCTGTTAGAGCCGGAGCCTGTTGGTCCAGGTCGAGACCGGGAGGGCTCAGAGCTCCACCCCGATACCTGCCGCTCCTTTTAATGCTCCCAACAAGAACACTATCACTCAGACACAGGCTAAGACAGGAGGGAGACTTGACTTGTGTGGAATAAGTACTTGGTCACATTTAAGAAGTTGAAGAGGAAGAAGGTGGGGATTATCCAAAGAGAGCACAGGGACTTTTATTTGGACTGCTACCAAAGAACAGCAGCTAAAACAGGTCGGTTAAATGTGTAAGTTTTCTACTAAATTGATAAAGGGCCACTCTAGGGAATGAGATAATGAAAAAACTAAAATACTGCCCACTAAATTAAAAAATGCACTAGTTTTAATTATAATTAAGATTTTGTTCTTTTTAGCATCAATTGTTTTATTTTAAAAGTTTTAAGTAATGCTGCAAAGGCCTAAAACCAGAAAGGTTTTGGGTCTTTCTTGTTTTTTTAAGATTTGGCCCCAAGGCTTTGACACGTTTGTACTAGTTTATCATCTTGTTTTTTTTGTTGGATTGTTTTTTATGCTCCAGCTAATGTGTTTGAAATTAATGAATAATAGTTTTGATTGTGAGTCATGAAAGCTGGTGTAATGACTTAAGGTCTTGAAAAAAATGTGGAAAAGTCCCATATCTTTGAACATCACATGTGATAATGGCCTCCAGGCCATCAACAGCTGCAGGATCTGGTCTGGCTTCTTTCGACTGGAATTGCAACACTGAACACTTCCTTTTACCGGTAGCTTTCACCTGAAAGAGGGCAAGAGTGCCAGCAGTGGGGAGGGGTTGTTGTCGTTTGCTTTCTGAAAATAAGGAACAAGGCACAAGGTTTCAACCTAATTATGCGTATCAATGAGGCCTAACATGGAAATAGATACTATTTTTTAAGAATGTCTTGGAGTACAAAATTTCATACAGTGTCATTTTAATTTGAAATGGTCTAAATTTTATAATGACGTATTTTTTTGAATTTTTATTCCCCCTCAACAGTTCTGTGCTCAGTGCCATGAAACACAAACTGCTCTGATAGGACCTGCATTGCTTCTACACCTTGCAAAAAGATGGACCCTCAGGTGTGCCCACCTCGTTTAAACAGCAGCCAATCGCTGATCAGCAGCCTGGACAAGTCACCTATCTCCACATTTAAACCCGGGCACTCACGCAGCAGCAGCACTGGCTCCTCCAAACACTTAAAACAGGTGAATTGTTTAGCCATCGATGACATCTTATATCTTTTGTACAACTGTATCCAAACATAATTCTTTTAGTAGATAGCTTTATTGTCTTGCACACTAGATGCATGCTAATATACTTTTGGGGTCTCTTTTGTCAGAACCGTCACTGGGAGGTGATAGACGACTTGCAGCACATGGATGCATATGGTTCGTCAATGGACGTCAGCATTCCTGGGATCTGTGAGGGTTACCTGATGAAGAGGAGAAAGTATCCGCTCAAAGGCTGGCACAAGGTAATGTTAGTAGAATACTTGTTAGGTGTTCTGAGTTAGAGACAGAAACAGAAAGAGAAGATGGCAGTTTTACAGAGGAGCATCACAATCTAAATGAAAATCTAATTCAAAAAAATAAATACAAAAACACATTTTTAAAGCTGCACGTTTTGGTTAAGCTTTTTCAATGCCTAGTGAATCTTAACATTAGATTATAGGATTGCCCATCTTTACATTCTGAATAATGTCTTTGCGTACAGTGAAACTAGTCAATGTTAAATAACCAAAGTCAAATTCTCATATTTTTAGAGGTACTTTGTGTTGGAGAAAGGAGTTCTGAAGTACTCAAAGACACAACAAGATGTAAGTTAAATCTGTCAGTTGTTTGCAGTATTTATTGTACAATATGGTTGAACAAAGTTGGTTGACATTTTCAAAGGTAATCTACATGAAATCTTTGTATTTGTGAGTAGATCACGAGAGGGAAGTTGCACGGTTCTTTGGATGTCAGTCTGGCCGTTATGTCGGTTAACAAGAAGGCCAAAAGGATTGACCTCGATGCTGGAGACAACATTTATCACCTGAAGGTAACGCATCTTTTACGTTTTTATGTTAAACGTTATTGGCCACAAATCAAATGTTATAATTCCATCAGTCAACTGTTGCATGATGACTTCCACCCGTTTCCTCTTCCACAAAGGCAAAGAGTCACGACATCTTCTACATCTGGCTGACCAAGCTGTGCGCACATCGTATTTTTAAGAAGAACGAGGCGATGAGTGTGCACCGCGGCGTCCTGCACGCTCTCTCCCTGGGCCAGAGCACACTTCCACAGATGGCCAGTCTTTCACATACCAACAGATCAACAGTGAGTACCGACTGCTGAAACAGAAACTGCCGGTTTTCACAAAAGCTCTAAGTAGTTAGTATGGTTTTAATATTCTTTTGATTTTCTCTGTTGCAGCCACACTATGCCAGCTCAGCGTCAGTGTACCATGCAGAGATGGGAAGCCCTGCCCAAAGGCTCTCCTCTAATCCAGGAGTCAACAGCAAGGTGTCTGCCTGGCTCCAGCAGACCCAAGACATTGATGCAACATCGAACGGTACGAGTCGTTTCGATCAAACAAAAACTGCAGAACGAGTTGCTCTTATAATCTGAAATGAAAGTATTAAGTACTAAGTATTGACCTCTGACTTTGTCCATCAGACCTGGTTCGGTGTCAGGCAGAGCTCACTGAACTGGCTCAGCTCATTCAAAGGCTGCACTGGCTCGAAGGAGGCCTACCCATCACCAGCACAGACCTGGAGCTCCGAATCAGCATGCAGGTAATAAGCCGACCATAAGTTATTTTAAAAGCCATGAAAGAAAGGCTTTGCTTTATAGAATCTGCCCATCTCTTCTGTTTTATTTAGAATCTCACACTGGAAAAACCAAAGAAGAAGACTGGCAAAGTGTTTGGTCACTCTAGGACCCTGTCCCGTGTCGAAGCCATGGGGGACGTGGTAGGTTTTACATTGTGGAGGCAGCTTCTAATAAATTAGAATTTACTTTTCCCAGTTATTACTGAGGACATATTTGGATTGAAGTTAAACTTTCTTTTGTCTTGTGCAGTTTCCTTCTGGACAATTGGGCAGCAATCCCGCTTTAGGGGCGTCTGTTCAGTCTATACCAGGCTACGTCTACTCTCAGCTATCTAATCCTCAAGTCACCTCACCTGAGGCTAAGAAGTTGCACCAGGAGATATGCACTGTTTCACAGAGAGGTGTGGATTATACATCTCACAACAAGCTCTTAATATACAGTATTTAATTTAAGCACCACCATCTGGAGTAAGCTTTTGTAAAGTGTGAAACTGCTGCTTTTTCTTGCAGTTCATGCCTCTCTGAAGTCTGTTCATGAAGTTCTGACATTAGAAAGAGAGAGGCTAAGGCAGGCGTGGACCGGGCCTGACATGAGGCAGAACACATCCCAGCAGCTCGCTACACTTTGCAGCACACTTTCAGAGGTATCTAATGCACACACCTGGACAATCCTGTCCACACTAAAAGGTAAAGCAAGAGTTTTACCCTATTCTAAAACCAAACACAGAAATCTCTTGTCTAGTGGCACAAATCTTAGCAACAGTTTGTCTAAACAAAAGATGCCAAGCCCTAGCTGTCTGTTGAGGGTTGTGAAACTGTTGAGCAGGTTAAGGCAGTTTTTGGGCAGGACAGGCACTGCCTGTTCCTTCAACAACCTGAACACAAAGACACAAATAAGAGTGTCTAACACTGAAACTGAGCAGCAGCTCCTCACACAGATGCCACTTAATGTTCTTTGTTGTTTGCTCTTACTAATTCTGCAGCTGCTGTATTTTCTTTGGTAACTTGTGCATGTGTATTCTTCTGTAAGCCATATTTGTGAGCTGATGGGTTTGGGGTTGTATTTTGCTTTTGGCTGTTACCATAAAACACAAGTGCACGTACAGGCATAAGTAAAAATCATTTTAAACATTTTGAGCTCAGGGTCAGGGCCATCCTCAGACAGTCCCAACAGTTTCCTGTTTCAGGAACAGGTTTGAAGTAAGTTGCGTTTGATCAAAATACAGCTGAGGAGACAAGACAAGAATTAGGACTAGTCTGCAGTATTTCATTTGGGTAAAAGTCACGTGACCTTTTGTGCATATGAAAATTATTAAATTTTTATTTTTGCATTATACACTTATAATTAAAGCCATTTAAGTTTTTTTTATTCTTAAACCTTTCTCAGTGCATTTAAATAAAATATATACTCAACCACAATAAAGACTTAGACTTAGAGTTAGAAAAGAATACCTCAACTGACGTCAGTAAAACAAAAAAAAAAATTGCATCGTTCCAGGTTTAATGTACTCTTTAAGTTTGGACTAAACTTGCTTCTTTAAACGGGGCAAATATCATCCTCTTTATTTGTCCACAAGAAAACAGTCAAGTTTGTTCTTTTAAGGGTCTACTGGAGTTCACTTGACTTCAGAAGCCTGTTGAGTCCGTGAAAAGCTAATTGGTTTAAGAAAAAGTTACACAGTTTCTCTTGCATGGCTAGCCTTTGCCTTTGTCTGTCTGCTGGCATGCTGATGCATGTGCTTTGTGTGTTTAGCTTGACATACAGTCTCGTCTGACCAAAGTGCACTCCCTTTCCCTGTCCTCTGACTCTTCTGAGGGATCCTTCTGTACCGTCCGTCCAGACCAGGTGTGTACAGCCTGGGTGAGCCTTTTTAACATTTGACCCTCTTGGTGTCAATCATTTGCACTCAGTGTTGATCTGTATCATTAGAAATTCAAACATGATCTTCACAAAAAAGCATATTATATAAATGAGTAACACTGTGTAAAATGATTGGTTGGGGTTTCAGAGCTTTCTGAAAATATTGAATCAATTCCCACATTACTAATGAAGGGAAATGTGGCACCCAGTTTAAAACCTTCATATCTTCCTATCCATCTACCTTCAAACTACAATCATCTGCTATCTCTACTCATTTTAATGAGCTGACTCAAAAGCAAGTAATTTTGATCCCCATCCTCTGCTTTTCTTTACAGAGGACACCCTCTTTAAGTCGCCACAGTCTGCGCCCACCGTCAGTGGCAGATTCCATGGCTGAGTATTTTGATGCCAGCGAGGTGATAATCTGTGAGAGCTCATCTGAGGCAGAGGCATCGGACGAATCAGGCCTCAGCGACATCACAACCACCAGCAACTCCGAGCCTGAAGAGGGACACTGTAGGTTTTACGTAATCATTACTGTAAAGAATATAAGTTGAAGGTTATTTACATTTTTGATCATTTCCCGTTTTGTTTTTCATTTTCCTTTCAGCTGCTGCCACTCTCAATTACAGAGACAGTCTAAACAATGCCCAACACCAACGCCCAGTGCCTGCTGATACTGGTAAGTCATTTTCTTCTGTCATTAAAGTTCTTGTTAGGTTGCTATGTTTTTCACTGATAGACTTAATATTAATAAATGTACAAATCGAAAAAAATCCTCCTGTTTAGCTCAAATGAAAAGTGATAGGACTCTGCTGTTTGCGAGGAGCCCGTAAAAATGATTTCAAACCAGATTAATGATCACAAAGCGCACTGCTGCATGACAGAAAAACATGATTTTATAAAGTCTTACTGTTGGCTTCTTTTTTAGTTGGTTTGTAATGCCAAATATTTACCTAAATGGGCCTGTCTGTCATACTGTATATCCATTAAATTGCCAAAACGTTTTGTAATGCTTCAGTTTGATTGGTTTCAGGCCGTCGCACTACCCTGCCCGCTCACTGCAAGGACAACAGCCACATCGGCGTCATGGCCATCCTGTACAACAACATCGGCAAGGACCTGTCCCGAGTCTCCATGCCCGTGGCACTCAATGAGCCCCTTTGTCTCCTCCAGAGAGTCAGTGAGGAGCTGGAGTACTCCGAGCTGCTGGACACCGCTAACCACACGGATGATCCCTATGAACGAATGGTTGGACATATTCATACTGTCTGTTAATGAAGTTTGGGGTTATTCTAAGTTAACGTTTTGTTGGAAATATGTGTACAGGTTTATGTGGCTGCCTTTTCCATCTCTGGTTACGCATGGGCGTCATGGAGGAACCGGTACAAGCCCTTCAACCCGGTTCTAGGGGAGACGTATGAGAATTTGAGGGAGGACCGGGGCTTCCGCTACGTTAGTGAACAGGTAACGGACCAAAGGACATGGGCTGTACTACATTGGCATGTTAGCAAAATGACCTGCTGTATTTGAATGCTCCTTGATGGAGTAAAAAGTAAAAAAGAATATATAAAATTTAAGGCTCTGGCCCAAGGCTTCCACTCATCAAAGCAGGAGCTAAATCAATAGTTCTTATTTAGCTGAACCAGCACTGAACCGCTGTAAACTAGGTCTAAATCTAGGCTTTAACCAGGTAAATCTTTTTTATTTGAACACCCCACAGTTTGATTAAGGGCTTTGATTGGATGATATTTTTACAGAAAAAAGTAAAAGTCCTTTAAATGGAGCACTGTGTACATAATTGTGATTCTAGACTATTTGATACTGATTGCAACAATGTTATTAAAACGGTAATATTACCATAATATTAAAATTGATATAACAATATTTTCATAACTGATATTCCAAAAACTATAATATTCTGTTAACAATAATAGTTGGATAATGCTAATATTTATCTAACACTATTGTGACGATTATATTGCGATGTTAGTATTGCAATAACAATACTACATTGATTTAATAATGTTAATATTGTGATAATGATATATCTTTAATGATATTGTGAGGATAATATTGCAATAATGAAACTACTTCGTTACAATAAGATTTTACTAATGTTAATATTCCGATAACAATAATATTGTGATATATTGTGCAGTCCTACAAAGAATATGTAAATACCATCAAGGTCACAACATCCCAACACCTGTATTTTTCTTATTGTAAATTAATAAAGAGAAGTTAAATATGTGCTTATGTCATGGTTTGAGACTTAAAACACACATGGCATTGCCTCTTTCTTTAGATTCATAATGCTTCTTGGCATTTTCTACAGACTTCACAGTGTTAACCCACCAGAGAAATTGGCATTATCATTTCAAATAGTTTTAGGCCATAAATAAAAGGCATTTTCCTTTCACTCGTCTTCCAGTTCAAATATTATCTCAGTGTACTCACAAATGTTCTGAAAAATCCTGTAATACATTAATACGCAATATGTTTGTTTTTTTTCAGGTCTGCCATCACCCGCCCATCTCAGCCTGCCATGCAGAGTCTGAGAACTTCACTTTCTGGCAAGGTGAGGCCAAAGTTTAATAACTAGTGCTTTTGCCAACTGCAAGGATTAATGTACGTCATATTAACTTCATAATGTCTGACTGCTTCAGATCAAAGGTGGAAGAACAAGTTCTGGGGCAAGTCTTTGGAGATCATATCTTCCGGACCAGTTAATGTTACACTGCCGAGGTAAAGGTCCTTACATGGAACAAAGCTGTAGTAACCGAAACATTAAAAGCCTGTTTATTTGCTCTACACATCATAAAACCAATGAAGTTCAGATAATTTAATAAAAAAAAAAGTAGTCAAATAAAATGGGAATGCAACTTTGTGGTGGTCTCTCTGTGTACTTTTACAAATATCGTTCTACTTTAGTAATGCAATGTCTTGTGTGTGACTAGGTATGGTGACCACTACGAGTGGAACAAGGTGGTGACATGTATCCACAACGTGCTGACTCAGCACCGCACTTTGGAGCACTACGGAGAGGTCCTGATCACCAACAAAAACAGCGACGTCTGCACTTGCAAGATTACGTTCGTCAAGGTTAGTGTACATCCTATTCAGTCCTGGAGTATTGAAAAAGAGAATGTAGTGGGTTAGTTGTAGGTAGTGTATTAGCTTTTTTAGTAACTCAAGAGAAAACTAGATGACGTGTCAGCCTTAAATCAAAATTTGGAGCTATGCAGTCATCTTAATCAGATCACGATGCCTTAAAATTGTTTATTTATTATTGTATAAATCACTTTTTTACAGGCTCGGTACTGGAGCTCGACTAACACTAAGAATGAAGTCCAAGGTGTGGTCCTGAACCGATCTGGGGAGGTGGTCCATCGTTTTGGAGGTTTCTGGCACGAAGGCATCTTCTGTGACACCATGCCTACTCCCAAGTGCATCTGGAAGCCCAGTGAGTATCATTACACCGCTTCAGATTTGATGTCTATACTAATCTATTTAAACTGATTTGATCCTGTAAAGACTTGATAATGAATGTGTTATGTTTTTGTTTTGTTTTTTCAGATGAACAGCCTGAGGACAACTTTGACTATTACGGTTTCTCACGCTACGCCAGAGAATTAAATGAACTGACGCCACAGCTCAAACAGGTGCTCCCACCCACAGACACCCGCTTCAGACCAGACCAGAGGTACTTTCACTATAAATGTTTGGTTATTTTTATTTCACTTCCCTATAGAGTATTGTAATAAGTCCTGTTCTTTTATACCAGGCTCTTGGAGGAGGGCAAGGTTGCAGAGGCAGACAAAAAGAAGGACGAAGTGGAACAAAAGCAAAGAGACCAGAGGAAAGAGATGACTAAAAGAAACGAAGAGCATGTCCCCAGATTTTTCTAGTGAGTACCTCTGTAATTTAAAAAACTACATAGTGACTGGTCAGAACTGGGTTTGGACAGGTTTAAAGTGGTTTAACTTGGATCTTGAATAGTTTTGAACAGTCTAAAACTTATAAGCAGATTTGGTGGGTTTTAAAACAGATAAGTTAACATCATAATATAACGTTTTTAGTTGATGAATTATAATTGTTGATAAATTATGTATGCATAAAATAATATATGAAAAAGATTTTCAAGTTTAACAAATGAAGTGGCAATGTTAACGGTTTCCTACGTTTGTTTTTTCAGCAAAACGGTCGATGACAGCGGCAGAGAGGTGTGGCTGTACAATGGAACCTACTGGAAAACCCGTGATAACCCAGGATTCGCAGCCACCGAAAACCTCGACCTTTGGTGTTGACACTAGGGCACGGTGAATGTGCGTCTGCTGCGAGCGGACGCAGAGTGCTCTAGAGACAGGTGTGAAGAAGCTTCCATGAGCCTCAGTGGGTTTTTCGAGCCGCGTCGAGGCGAGGTGCTGCTGTAGAGCTGATGAAGACTGAGATAAAGCCGGATGTCTCTCCAGACCTTCACCTACCTCTTACTGTCAAAGACCATTAAAAGAAGCATTTTTTATTTAAAAGAAAATCCTAACCTGAGTCTACTTTCATGATGTAAAAAAGTTATTTTCAGGGACATCCAACACTGATTTAAGTGATACATATTTTACTCTTTTTGTTTTGTTTGTTGAGGATGAGTTACGTATGCACTGTCCAAAAACCTGTAGAATAACACACATTTCAAACAAATGCTTGTGGGGCGTGTTACAGGTGATTTTTTTTTTTTTTTTTTTTAAGCGGGTCTTTATTGTACAAACTTGTGACTATGTATAAAGTTGGTGTATTCTAAATGTAATTGTGGCACAACAATATCACATTGATTTGTAAAGTTGGCCGAGAGATGTCTTTTTCCCACCAGTAATCACTGACTACTTGGATTACAAATTTTTTTGTTGATGCAGTGAAATATTTTTTATTGATGTTTCAACAATAGATTTTAGTAACAAAAAGAGACTACTGTTAAACCAAGCTGAATGTGTTTTCCTAATGGTTTTGTTTCAAATAAAATGTTTGATAATCAGTTCTACTTGTCATTTATACACTTATGACATTTATACAGATTGAAGTATTTAGACTACATTAACAGGTTTATAACACTGTCTGCTTTTTTTTAAAAAAAAGGTATGTTTGAAGGCAACAACTGTCCTTATGAGTGACCACTTTTTAATTTCGTGTTTTCTACCTGGACCCCTTATTTTCTATGGTCCCTGAAGGACACATCTGTTGTGCTTTCTGCAGCTCTCAGCCTACAGCCCAGTCTCTGCACAGCCTAGTTGTGCTACACCTTGAGTTTGTTGTGGCAGTTCAAAAAGATGAATGCCACTGTCCCAGTAACACATAAGAGAGTTGAAACCCTTTGACCCTTTTTGTCCGAGACAGTGAACAAAAGGTTTAGTTACAATGCGTCAGATAGATGATTCCTTGTTTAGGGTTCTTCTTCTGGGGCAGAAGCCATGTAGTTACCAATGAAAACTGAGGAAAAAAAATAACCACCTACTTGGGTTAGAAAACTCAGAATTGCTAAACTAAGCCTGAACTTACCTGAGGAAAACAAAAACAAAACAAAAAAACAGCTTCATGCAACAGGGCTCAGAATAGCAGCATCTCCTGGGTGTTTTTGTTTGTCTTGTTTCTTATCTTTTGTTCTAGCTGGTCTAGCTGCCTGCAGCGCTGTGTTGCTGCATAGGTTTGCAACCTCAGGTTGACTCAAACAAACCTTATCATGGTGTGTTGAATTGGGTAAAAAAAAAAAAGTGCTTTCAAGATATCAACCTTAAAAACGGATTAAAAACTTTTGTGGAACTGAATAGTTGGTTACATTAGTTGATATTTAGTTGTTTTTTTTTCTTTACGTCATATGTATTTTTGTAAAACAAGAGCAGCTGAATGTGATACGTTCTGCATGAGTTGATCAGCTGACATAACAACACTGATTAAATCTCACCAAAGTGACAGTTTATTAGGCAAATGTTTTCAAAATAAAACATTTTTCATGAACACAGCAAATGGACACTTGTATCTAAACTGAAAATTCTCCACTTTAAGCCTCACTTTCTTTTTGTCAGCCTTTTTTTTTTTTGTGGTAAGGGAAGGCCACGAAGGCACGAAGGATACACATTTGCATCCATGTTTTTTTGACCAAACGAAAGACTCCTTGGGAGGAGGTGGGGTTTGGAACCAAATGGAACACACTTTTGGCTGCTGTTCATAATAACAGCGGTGTGTTTAAAAAAGTGAGTTAAGCTCAAAATCCTTTTAATGGCTTTTATTTTCATACAGGAAAAAGCATGGGAACACTGCACAGTCTATTCCAAAATAAAACATGAGCCAAAAAATGATTGAAATTGTTATTCCTTTATTGAAGAAAAGGGAATGTTAGGCTGTTAAAATAGCAGTGTCTGCATTTACTGTATAAACTGAAAAATGATAGATTGATCTTTCCTGTGAATAACTGAACTAATATTTAACTGTGTAGAGACACATCTGTGTTTCATGGAGTTGACCAGCTTCTGGCTCCTGAAACAGCCCGGGACCACTGGACTATTTACTCTGCATTTCTCGGTTTTGCCTCAGAAACAGCATTTTTAAAGTCACCCACAAGTTTTCTATTGGATTAAGGTCTGTGGATTGTGCTGGACACTCCATAGCATCAATCTTGTTGGTCTGGAACCAAGATGCTGCTCTTTCTGCTGTGTTTGGGGTTGTTGTCTTGTTGAAACACACATTTCAATGGCATTTCATCTTTGGCATAAGGCAATGTGACTTCTTTAAGTATTTAGATGTATTTAAACTGATCCATGATCCCTGGTGTGCAATAAATAGACCCAACACCAAAGTATGAGAAACATCACCTTATAATGATGCTTGCACCACCATGCTTGGCTTGAATTCAAGTCTGTGAGGTACAGTGAAGCCTGCAAATGAATATCGCTTGAGTTTGAGTTATCTACTAAACTATGTGAGTGACGTCCATTGAGCCACTGAGCAATTCCGTGCTTTTGTACACAAACAGCGCATGGTGATAATATAGCATATGTGTGAGTGCAGCTCAGTCTTTCCCCAGTCGTACTCAAGCACAGAAAAGTTCAAATGTCCCTGGTGTGATTATAGCCTAAGTAGTCGCTTGTGGCCCAAGGGTGCTTCTCTGTGTTTAAGGGTACTTTTCCACACAGGTGTTTGTGATCATTTGAAACCAAAAGACAAAGAGAAAACTGACTGTCAGCTGTTCATCACACATAAACTTTTGTAATTAGACTATAGTGCCAAGTAAAAACATATACCAGTTTAAACATTGCAGTTTTTATTTGATTTACAAGATGAGAAATTTTAACCAATGCTTCTTAAGTCTGGTAATATGGTAATATATACTAACATTATAGTATTCATGACATGTTCCTTGCAGACAGTCTAAGACCCAGGTCAGCAATGTGGGTGTGTTTTTTTGTTATCAAGGCAATAGTAAGTGGCTGAAACTGTAAAGTAATATTTGGCTATGGTACGAATGTATGAATAGCCTAGCAAGGGTTCATGTCACACTTATGGTATTTAAATAAATGTGCTATATTGGTGGTTCGTAATGTGGTATTAAATTACATGAATATAAATCCCCCTGGGAACACAGCAGCACCCAGGTAGTCTGGGCCAGCCTTTTCTCTGCATGACCTTACAGAAGGATAAGTAAGGGTGTGACAGAGAAATTTACAGACTGCCACAGTTATCTTTGCCTTTACGTCATGTACTGAAATTATTGCACAAATTATACCTCACCCAGAACAATGCTAAGCTCACTCCTTAGAAACTGATTACTTGCTTTTGTAACCTTGTTATTCTACTGTCTCAAGTGGTCTTTGTTGAATCAAATCATGTACCCTTAGCACATAATGTAATGTACTACATGTATGTAATGCACTGTGTCCCCGAAAAGTGTTTGTTTTATTATTATACTGAATAGCTTTGCTTGGACATTTTCATCAGTGAATCAAAGAATTTCGGTGATAAATACAGTGAATAGTTCCTCATTTTCTCATTTGCAAACCAACCCTTAACTGTCCATGAAAAATTAAAATTGTTGTTGAAGATTCTGTGCAGGTTGACTGTATACAGGAAGTGCCCCGTATAAGGATCCCTCGTTGGAACCAGGGGATGAACGAGACACTCCTTATTGAAGACCTCCTCACCGAAGCAGGAGTAAAACCTGTTTAGTGTAAGGAAGAACCAAATCAAAAATGGAGAAAGGTCCTTCAGATATGTACAATATTTGGGACATTTCGAGTAGTTATAAAGTTTACAGTGTTGCACTATTTACTCATGTTGACATTTTCTGTTTTAAAGATTTAATATTAATAAAACATGTTTTAATAAAATGCCAAATCCTTCCATTTGTCAAGGCATTGACAAATCAATCTAGTCATTAAAATACCATTCATAATGCAAGTTTATTTTAAAAAAAAAAGAAGGAAGGAAGGAAGAAAGGTTGTCCAGTCAACAATGCCTGTAATCAGAATCAGTGCTCTGAGATGATAACCTGACTTGCCTTTACAAAGGAAGGTACTTTAGATGAATACCTGGAGGTGACTGGATGAACCAGCTGTCAGAAACCAAAACTGCCCTAACTTGCCAGTGGTGCTGTACACAGTCCCATGCGGGCTTGCATTGGGATTTGGTTTCAAACAATTACTATTCAAGAAAAACTCATATCTAGGGATTTTAAAAAAATGACCCTGTGAATGTGAAGGCTCTGTGTAGTGTGGACCTCAGACCACTCCTGTCACACTTTCACTACACAGATTCAAGATGCACTCCCTGAAACGCAGTTAGTCTGTAGTTACAGCTTTGCATTATAAACTTCAGTAGCCTTTCATCTAATAGTCCTACAGACATGTTAATGGTAGAAAACAAAAGTGGAGTAATCTCAATTTGTTATTTCATTCTTTTTCGAGGATTTTGTTTCTATGATGTTAACCAATCTGCTGCTTCAGTTAATGAAGTGCCCTCATGTATGTCTGGTACCGATCTGTGAGAGCCAGCCTCGTCGCTGGTGAGTGCTGCCGTCGAGTGGCATGGGCAGGTATAGCATGTATCACCTGTAACACCACACACTTGTAAGTGTAGAAACTAACTAACTAACAAAAGCAGCAGGAACCATCTCTAATCTGTGAGATGGATGTTTTCAGGTACATAAATGTTGATCTTTATACTAAATTTAAAAAATATATACTTACTAACTATACCACTTTTAGTCGCACATCTACAATGACAACAGACCTACCAGGCGTTCCAGTTTACTTTTATTAATTCATTGACAATTCTTTAAAATTCGCTATCTTTCTCTGATCTGATGGAGAGCTAGAACTCATTTATCTATGTTCAAGGCTTTTAACAGTGCATAAAACATATAAGCAGACAAAACACTGGTAATATACAGTGGTCATATTTGACATATCTGAACATTTTAAATTAAAAGTCAGAACAAGAACAATACAAGGTTTGAACATAGGGAAAAAAAACTACAATTCACACTTGATAAAACAACAAAACAAAAGTGGAAGGCTGTAATATTTCCCAGTGCACTAACCACCCCATCCATTACCAAAATAAAACCAAACCAAACCAGAGCACCACTGGCAAAACAGCATGACATAGGGTTGTGGGAGAATGCTCTAAGGGTCTTTAGTTGGACTCTCTTCTTGGGCCCTTGCAGCCTCTTCTACAAGGGGCCAGTTTCTTCTACAAATGGTAGAGGGGTCCTGGGCAGCCCAGTGAAGCGAGGGGCCCCAAAGCGTCAGCCACTCAGTCTCGAGCCTCCTCTATTGTTTCAGAATCTTTGATCTGTGGCAATGACGAGAAATCAAACATTTACGCTTTTCCTGAACTCCACCAATCACTGACATGATCCAGGATAACATGGTCATGCAGCCAAACCTCCCTCCAAGTGCCTCCCCGAAACAGCGCCACTACAAAACACTTGATTCATGATGGTAAATGATGTCCTGCCAATGTGAGTAGTGACAGCTGATATGTTGTTAACTGTACTATACTACTCAAAGAAATACTACCAATATTAAGAACTTGTTTGGGTTTTCTTTTGGTATTGCTGCACGTGTTTTTTTACTCACCTATGCATAGGCTAAATGCAAATGTTATTGTTGCAGCCAGTCACTATATTCTGTTTTGTATTGAAAGTAGGTTTTTGATTGGTAATTTAAACATAGGACAGTTGTATGACATCTGTGGTTGGAATTCTCAAACACTGCCAAATAATTAAAGTCAATCAGAACCTCACTCGCCAGTGTCACTTTCTTCAGTTTTATTAGATTACAAGCGACCAGTTAAAAGCACAAACAATTAATGTGGTATACCCACTCAGTAACAGCAGTGCACTTATTAAAGTAGGATTCGTGATCTTTGATGGATCAACACTGAGTGTACAATGACAACCTACTGTTGGCCGACTATGGATGTATTTCTGACATATTTCTGTACTCAGAATATTGCCTTTGGCTCAATATTTAGCTGTTTTTTTTAAAAATAGAATTAATTAGCATTACATAAGCTAGTCATTTCTCTCCTGAGACACTGACATTAAACACATGTAGTATGTCGGCTGTCAGGGTCATGTGGTTCAGGTTAGAGAAGACTAATTAAAGCAGAATTAAAAAGTATTATGGATCCACTTGTAGCTCCGGTATGCTCCAGCAGAGGGCGGCACCGCGCGGCTGCTCGCTAGCTCACGCACCCAGCGGAAGTACTCGCACTGCGCATGTGCAGGTTTAAACTGCGGAGGGCGCGTCTCAGAGCTTTTCGGAACGGGACTCGTCTGGTCTCTTTCAGGACTCTGTCAGGTGGGTTTTGGAGGCTCTTGCTCTGGATTTAGTCCATTTATCTGTAGTTTCTTTCAACTTTGCAGTATTTTAGTGAAGCAAAATTCTGTTGCAGTTTGTTGTCGGTAGTTGAACAGAATGTTTGCCGTTCAGTGCTGAGCACCTCATGAGTCGAGCAGTATAAACACCCCCAAAGAAGCAGTGAAACACAGGTTCATCAGACTTTATAACAGCCCCAGAAATGTGATTTCATCTATTTGGATTTTAGGTGTTGCTATTCTATTTTAACTGGCTATGGTTTGAGTAGCAATATGTTTAAGATTTGAATGGCTTCAAACCACAGACTTAAATAGTTATAAAAAAAATAGTTCTATAGCCAAACAATGTTTATAAAAACAGTCTTTTACTTGTTTTATCTTGAACAGTTTCAATAAATGGGACTGATAAAATTACATTTTTGGGGACACAGGATATTGTTTAAAACACCAAGTGTTACACTGTGTGCATTGGCTCAATAGGCCATAAAACCGTCAGTTTTACCTAATGTCCTCCACCGCGGTGAACTTAGTTTGACGTTGGATGTTGGATATTCAGCTCCGTAGCCACAGCGACTCGGTCTCTCGACTGTGTCCCGCCTTCAGTAACACGGCAGCGGATGATTCTAGTGGAAACTTCGCTCCTATCGCCAGGGGTTGATACTTAGGGACCGTTTTGCTAAAGGTACTTCTTTCCTCAATAGCTTCTAGGGAAAACGATCTAATGTACTCAAATTAGTTACCATAATTAGCACTTGTATAGTAGAGCAACACACACCGTATTTCTATCGGGTTTTATCCATTTCCTGATTTTTTTAATCTCTTTGCTGATTTTATATGAATTTTTATTTCTAAAAGTGGACAATTTCTCTCAACAGCCCCTTGGTCATGTGACACAGTCACCTCAAATCGCTTAATTCCTTTAACACTAGTCTGGTAGAATGATGCATGTTTTAATCCCACTTCATTAAATACAGTCAATCTATCTAAAATCATTTGAGCAGTTGAGAGATGACATTCTGAGGAGCTTATTAATAAAGAAAATATAATAGTATTAGAGCCCTTACTCTTGAGGAGCTCTTGGTTAATCTACAAGGTATTAAGATTGCAGAAGTTATTGGTAATTTCTACCAAACATTCTTTAGCATCAACATAAGAAATTAACACTCAAATATTAGACAATGTATGAGGACATGCGCTCAGATGCTTGACACAAGAAACTGTGGAAAATCCTGCATGAAATACTTGTTAGAGGAACTGTTGTGCTCACATTGTGAATCATACATAGACACACATTGGGGGCATGTTCAAATATTACACCTCTTTGGGTAGTATTTCACCAGACATTTACCAAAGACTCACATCTGGCAATCTCAGGGGTCATGCCAGAAGGCTTCAATGGAAGAGAATAAAATTAGCTAATTTTGCTGACTGAGGCTTTTCAATGTAATGTATCACTATGTATCACTATAAGGAATGAAGTAAGGGAAATCTATAAGCTCTGGAGCAATTCACATACTCCTTGAAACTCCAGAAAAAGTAAATAGATGGATAGATAGATGGATGGATGAAAACCATTTGGTTTCAAGACGAGGAGAAGAGTCCGGACGGAGGTGCTTAAAGAAGGTAAATCACTACAATAACTGTTTTGATAATTGAGCTAATGAGGCTAATTAGCAAATTATGGCTTTATTGACACGTTGGAGGCAAGGGCCTTTTGTAAAAAAAAAAAAAAAAAAGCTCACTTGCTTCATTGGTCCAGTTTATCCTCAACTGAGTTATGAAACTAATGTGAGGCCATTTGCAAGGGCAATAAGCTGTACATGTTCACTATACAGTGGTCCCTCGCTATAACACAGTTCACCTTTCCCGGCCTCGCTGTTTCGCAGATTTATTTTTAGTGCAATTTTGCATGCTTTTTTTTTTTTTTTTTTTACAGCATATGAATGCGTATTGTGTTCTGCGTCCTGACTGGCTAAGGGAGAACTCGCGCATTGTGTTCTGCGTCCTGATTGGCTAAGGGAGAACTCGCACATTGTGTTCTGCGTCCTGATTGGCTAAGGGACTGTAGACCATTGTCAATCAATCTCCTCCGTGCCGTGTCTCCTGTACAGTACAGAATGCGTTCGCCTTGCCAAATTTACATAAATGTTTGATCGCTTGCAGTGTGACTCTGAAGTGCTGTATGTTTGCAAGTTTTCTCCCCGACAAAACCCACAATGTCGACGAAACGTTCTGCACCGACAAAGGCACCTGGGGTCGCACCCAAAAGACAAGAGAGAAATGTGAGAAAATGTTAATGCCTGTCTGAGAAAAGTGTATAAAGTGTGCGGTGAGGGGTTTTACAGCCTTAAAACATATAGAATAATTGTAAAAAATAAAGCTTACTACTGCGGATTTCGCCTATTGCGGGTTATTTTTGGAACGTAACCCCTGCGATAAACGAGGGACCACTGTACATTACCTTTGTGATATTACCGCTAGAGATTGGGCGGAGATAGGCCTACTTGGCACACAACGATAGGGGTTTTTTTTAGAATGGTATATTTCTTCTCATTGTATTGTCTTAGTCAATGACAGTTCTGTAACATAGATGAACAAAGTATGTGTTTCCCCATAGGGTTTCCTTTAAAACATGAAAGTAATTAGAAAAATGAACTATAATAATAAAATGTATTATTAGTATTATTAGTTATTATTAGGATGCTATTTATCAAATAGAGAGAGTGAAGATAAGTAAAGCAGTCTGAGACTCTGTGATTTTTCTCAAGTAAAAGAAACTACTTGTGCAATTTGTTTTATTTAAAGGTACAAACAGGAAGGGCTTCTGAAAAAGAAATGCAGATCACTGAGGACCCATTTAATATAGCCTCAAAGTCACAACTGCAGTCACAGCTGCCACAGCAAAACTCTGGCATAGCAGATGAGGATCATGGGCAGCAGCCAGAGATGGAGACACAACCACAGCCACAGCAGGAAGAAACACAGCAACAACAGGCACAACCGCTGCAGGCACAAACCACGGAAGCAGCAGGCACAACCGCTGCATGCACAATCACAGCCACAGCCAAAACCCGCAGCAGGTCCAACACCAACAGCAAGTACAACCACATTCTCAACATCCAAAGCAGCGGCAGCCACAAGTACAGCAATAGCTGCAGCCACAAAAACAGCAGCTACAACCACAACACCTTGATTTTGAAATATTTGACACTCAAGTTGAAACATCAGATGAGGACACTGGTCTGTACAAACCAAAAAGTGACAAAAATAAAGTAGGCCAAAGGAAAAAATACAGAGACTGCAGAGCAGGGCCCAATGTTTTAAAAATTTCAATATTAAGAAAACAATGGGACAAAATAAACCCAGGTATGGGACGACAAGCCTTAACAACAAATTTGTCAAATGCAATCCAAGTTGTCCGTTGGCTGGAAACAAAATTGCCAATATTTCCATGCCTCAGCAGAATGCCAGTTTGAAAGCTGTAAAGCAGTCTATCATTTCACAAACAAATTTCAGCCAAAATCAACAGATAAAAGGATTCTAATCAAAGTAACACGATTTGGAAATGTGACACATAAACCGAAAGAGTAAATTTAGACCAGCCAGATATCAAAGAAGGGGAGCGATTGCACGGTTCGGTCGAGAAAGGGGTAAGTAATTATTATTCAATGTTTTAAAAAAACCTATATATAATAATATAACAAGAAGTTTGACAAAAGATGCATTAAAGACAATTTCTGTAGAGGTCAGAAAAGGCAACAGGCTTCATGACGACATAATGATCTTATGCTTACACAAAATATAATAAAGGGGACCAGCAGCCATCCCTCTTCTAAAGACTATCTTAGCCATTTAAAAGTTGATCCCCTTTCACTTCACCTTCAAACAGAAACAGGCATTAGAATGTTAGCAGAGCATTTGAAAGACAAACCAGTGTCATTATATCTTGATGCCAGTGGAGGTGTAGTTAAAAAAAAACACCAGAACAAAACAAACGAGTCCTGAACTACGCTTTGGTGTTGCCTGACATTAGAAAGGGTAAGCCTCTTTTACCTGTTACAGAACTCGAAACCAACTCTCACACTATTCCATCAATAACTTCCTGGCTGTTGGAATTCAGAGGAAAACTATCAATCATCACCAAAAAAAAAAGGTCAGGACAAATTGAAACCGATTTCAGCTGGGCCCTCATCAATTGTTTTACTAAGGAGGACTTCTCTGCATACATCAAGAGAGCTTTTTCTTTGGTATTTTGAGGAGTGGACGAAATTTCACAATTTACACTGATTCACCGTTGCTCTGCTCATATCCCAAAAGTGGTATGTCAAGCTCTCAGTAAAAAGGCAAATGACAAGGGTATTAAAGAGTATACTGCCTACTGCTTTGTTGCTCTCCTTAACTGCACATGCAAAGAAAAAGCTATGGACATCTTTTATCACGTGTGTACTGTTCATGTCAACACAGGACAATGACCTCGTAACAGTAAGCAAAAAATACCTGGACACTTACATTAATAGGAAACAGACTATTGATGTTGAGAGTGAATGTACAAATGAGGAGGAAAGCATTGAACAAAAACACACAATTGCAGACTCCCCGTTCGCCAGAGCTTTCACACTCAGAAGGGACCAGGCACAAGTTGATGTCTTCTCAGAGGATGAAAGTGAAGGCGAAAATAGTCACTACTGTCCTGGTGCTGTGGAATGTCTACTAAAAACCTACATGGGTGTCTTTCCACTATGTAGTGGCATTTTACTTGGAGACCTCAAACAAAATCACAAAGACACACAACCTAAAAAAAATCACAAAAATCAAAAGATAAAGCGGTATGGTAAAGCATTCCAGTCTTCAAAAAAAGAAGTATTTAAGACCAGCAGAATTTGTGACAAAGATGTTCTGCTCTATGAAGGTAAGATACGTGGAACATATTTATCAACACAATCTTCCTAGTCAATACTTCATAAAAACAAAGAACCTTGTTCCAGGCCAAAGGAGGGCCAGCAAAAAGTATGGAACAAGCGTGAGAGCTCTGCAGCTGCAACCACCAAGTCCAAATATTTTAACCCTCTTCAAGTGCTGCCAAAACCCAAAGTACGCCCTAAAAAGATGAAAGAAGATCCAGAAAGGAAAGAAAAGGAGGCACAGGTAAAAATTTCACCTTGTTTTTTATAACAAAAAAAAAAAACATTTTTAGTAGCTACATAATTGAAAATTTATTTTTTTATAATTATTAATCAATTTACAGATAGCTTAATTGTAGAAAAAAAGGGCAGAGAGGTGACTGTATCAGTTCTGCCCACACAAAGTGAGGTATGCAGCCTTACTGTTCGCCACCAAGACATCCTTTCACTCAGACCACATTAATGGCTAATAGGAGGGGTTAGTATTTGTTTTTTTATGTTGAATTAGACATAATACAATTAGTGTAGAGTTCCTCAGTAAATAGATTTGTTTCCGCAGGTGATGCAAGATTTATTTCACCTCACTGCACACAAGGCAGGTGTGCTGGATTCAGTGTATCTGATGGACCACTACACAGCTGTAGTCATCAAGTCTCAGGTGGATGAATGGAAATGTGCTCTGTGCAAATGAATTTGTACTTCATGTGTTAATATGTACATAGTTATTATTTTGTTTTTCTTATTATTAGTTTAATAACGCTTTAATGTTGTAAACATGGACGGATGTAGCTAAACAAGAACAAATCTTTGAGAACTGCTAAAAGACTAATATTGTAACTAGTGTGGTGATTTTAAATAAAAAGATAATATAAAAAAGTGTAGGTGGTAAAACCTGATGTTGCGTGTGATTCTAATAGAATTAATGGATTTAAGTCAAAGGGACAAAACTCTTTCCTGACTGTGGAAGTTCATGGACACATCCAAGCAAAAGGTTTCCAAAAAATCTGAACATCTGAACGTAGGTTTAGAGGTCAAGACCTTTCACCTTGGATGAGCTCCTCTTTTTTTGCTCCACTACATAAACTTTTTTCTTGATGATTCTGGATGAAACGGTCAGGAAGGAGATAACTATATGTGATAAAAAGAGGTGTGCATGATTCTACCAGAGTGTTAAAGGAGTCAAGTGATTTGAGGTGACTGTGTCACAGGACCTAAAAGCTATTGAAAGAAAATTGTTATTTTTGGATATAAAAAAATTCATAAAATCAAGAAACGGATAAAACTCTATAAAAATAAGGTGTGTGTTGCTCTACTATACTAGTACTTATTATCTAATTAATTAACTAATTATTATTATTCATTTGAGTACACTAGATCATTTTCCCTATAAGCTATTGAGAAAAGAAGTATTTTTAGCATAAAAACAATGGCAATTTACGGTCCCTAAGTATCAACCACTGGCTTTGACCAGAGAGGACTAAGCACAGAAAATACAAAATAAGGCCAGTGGGGACAAACTGAGAACTGCCGGGGAAAAAAGCACACACGTTTCTTTTTAAGCACACGTTTGCTAATCAAATAACGTTGTGTTGTTTTTTTCCCTTTTCTCTTTCAGTCTCCATCTATCTCTTTCTTGTTTTAGAAACTCCTTTTTCTTTTTTTTTCTTTTTGTTTCTTTTTATTCTGTGAACCCATTGAAATCCCATTGAAAGTCAAATCCGTCAGACACTTGTCAACTCCGTCAGACAAAAAGAGTTAACATATAAGGTTATTTCATTATGTTCAAAAAACACATAGGGGTTAAGTAGTAGCCATTTTGTTTTAAGCTACTTGCTAAATGCCAACAGGAGCTCTTTTAAGAGAATTAAATCAATTCAACAGTTTTTTCAGAAATTTGAGGACGGTGTGGACCTATTATGTTTGTCACACAGTTTCTGAATTTCTAACAATAAGATTCAAAATACTCAAAAACTATAGAAGTTAATTGGCCCTGTCTGAGTACACTAACCAAAATTGAATGGGGTTCTTCAGATTTCCTGCTGCCCGTTACAGTTTTTCAGATTAATAATGGAAGGGTATCCAGCATAAAAAAACATTGCCCAGCTACTCATGCAAACTAGGTTGCTGTGGCGACCCATGGATGGGGATAAGCTGAAAGGCACTTACTTATTAGGGCTGTATTAGGACAGCAATGATTGCGGGAGAGTCATGAGGCTGTGGTCAAGAATGGGTGACAAGGGGGGTGGGGAGTGAAATAATGATGCACTAGCCATGATGACCCCCAGACTCTTAACTTGTGGAGAGGGAACTATAGAGTCATCATTGCAAATGGAGAAACTGTATAATTAATTGTGTTTGTCAATTTTTGTGTTTATCAGTGTGGTATCAGTAGTCTGTTGTTCGCAGATGCAGTCAGTCGAAGCAGAAGATGGACCTCCACTGGTGTTTTTTGACCTGGAGACCACTGGACTGAGTGAGTAGTAGACAGAAAAAACATGTCACTGTTTCATCTCTATACTTATTTAAGTTTTAGAAGTTAATTGAGTAATGTGTAACCAGCATTGTCCTGTATGGGCTCGGGTGAGACAAGAGCCATTACTTCCCAGAAAGTCAGTTTTGCAAATTCCCAATTGAAAACTTAATAACATTTCAGGAAATCTGCAGGGAAGGCATATGTTGACAGTAGGATTGAGCAATATCCAATTTTCATTTTTCCAAAAATCATACAGTGGTATACGGTATTACAGATTGACCGATATGAGTTTTTTAAAGGCCGATGCAGATATTTTCAGAACCTTCAGGCCGATAGTCACAGCCGTTGTTTTTGGACCGATAGAGAGGTCCGGTTTTGATAAATTAATGAATAAAACAATAAAAAAGATGCCTAAAAATGTTAAGAATTATAAAGTTATGTTGAAAAGAATCTCCCTTGTTTTGATGTCAGTGTAACTTTGGTCCGGATTGCCATGTCTTTGACTGAAATACCTAAGAATGGGAGGACATGGAGAGATGGAGTAGCAATCAAGATCAATCTTGTGTGCTATTAAGTAAAATGAAACAAAAGTTTTTATTAACAATACTATAACGTTTATTGAACTTTAGTGCAAATTAGCAACACAGCATTTTCTCATCACAAAAGGTGCCATCATAATAAGAATATCTTTTCACTTCCAACCAACTAGATAGTATAAATTGTAAAAAAAAACAAAAAACAAAACAAAACAGGCATTCACAAAAATAAACTTTGAAGAGTAAAGGTTGTTTCAATGCACTTAAGTCAAGTAGCAGGATTACTTAACTTAAGTACTATGTTAACAATATTAATATCACACAGGATAAAGCTTGATTATGATGAATAAACACAATCACTAGTTGTATATTATACACTTGCTCCACGCAGCTGCAGTTAAAAAAAAACAACAACACACTAGACGTTAACGACACGACAGACTGCATATTATTATAGTGTGGATTAATGGAATAGTAGTAATTCTTTAAATTCCGTTTGTCCATTTAGCCTGTCCGGTGCGCAACTACTTTATGCTATCCTGTTTCTCCATTTAGCATCTAGCCAGTGTCTTCGATGTACATTTCTCTGCATTGTTAAGGCACAATATAAAAATAAAACCCCAATATAGCTCCGCTTTTTTACAGTTTTACTTTGTGGCACTTACATTTTTTCTTTTAAAAAATCTAACGCCTTATATTCATCCAGTTTATGCATTTAGCCATTAGCCTTTATGTCTTTTTAATCGCAGTGGTGAGATTGATTTCTCAGCCTCATTAAAGCACAATTTAAAAGCCCCAATACGTTGAGGTCTCTCCGCTATTTTCTAGTTTAATTTCGTGTCACTTCAAGACAACAGCTGAATGAACAGCGTGACTTCCGTGTGGCCGCCATCTAAAGGGCTGGAGTGAGAAAGGACGAGTCTTATCAGAAAGAGAATAATAGAAGTGCAACTCTCGCTAATGTTATGTGATCAAAAATCGCGTGCCTCTGCGATTTGGAAATTGCACTTTTTAAAATCACGATTATATCGCAAATGCGATTAATCGTCCAACCCTAGTTGCATGGACTAAACATGGACTACAGGCTTCAATAATTTATTAAGTTATTATTGTCAGAGGGAGACAATTGTACTGTACTGAAATAACGTTGAGTCCCAGTCTTACTATCTCTCTCTCTTCTGCTCTCAGGTCGGGGCAGTGAGATTGTGCAGCTGGCGGCCGTAAGCTCCTCCCACTTCCTGAACCTGTACGTGGTGCCCCAGGGTCGTATGGAGTGGGGGGCGGTGAGGGCCACGGGATTGACAGTGCACCACCACAGATTGTTCCTGAACAAGAAACCCTTGCTCTGCACCCCCCCAACAGAAGCCCTGCTGGCCTTCATCTGCTTCCTACACATGGTACACACTGACTTTGTACTTGACGATGCACTTTTAAAATACAGATGCATGCTCCCCTCTACTCTTAAGTCTAGCAGGAGGAACTACCAACAACGCCCAGTCACAGGATCTTAAACTTCTGGATGGGGTATATAAATGAAGGAGTTCAGAGATATAGACAGGAGCTATGTGATGTAAAGCTTTATAAACAAAGAGTAGAATTTTAAAGTCTATTCTCTGCTGAACTGGCAACCAGTGACGAGATCTGAGAATTGGGGTGATATGTTCATGTTTGTAACACTTTAGAAGAAGTCTGGCCACAGGGTTTTGGACTAGCTGAAGGTGCACTGTTGACCCTGTTATTCTCTGAACCCTTCATACCAGGCCAAGAAAGAGAAGGTGAGGAGGCTCTCTATGTGGCAGATATAGAAACTGTGGAGAATTGGATTCGCTACATCCAGTTTTCTTCTCTGCTGCTGACTCTTTTTAAAAATCATATGGGTTTTTTCATTAAAAGTCATCTCACTGTCAGTAGTGGTCCTGAGATACTTATAGCTGTACCCTCTTTCCACAGTCTCCTGATTGAGTGTCAGCTGTGGGTTTGACCTCACACTTTTTTCTCTATTACTAGTTGTTTAGCCTTATCTGTAAGAACTTCCATAGAGAAGGGACACTATTCTCCTGGAGAGAGCAGTTAAAGAGATAACAAGCAGTGCTTGCTAACTCATTTAAGCACTCTTTCATCACTCTCCCATTAATGAGATTGTTGATTAGTTGGATTTAACTTTTCCAGGCCTTGTCTCACCACCTCTTCTGAAAGGCCTATTACCTTTCCCTTATGTGCCTGTATGTCATGCTGCAGTAGGTCCCTCAGCTGGACTTGTGCGGAACTAAAGTCCTGATTCTCAAACTGAGAATAGAAGGTGTTGGAGTCTAAGGACAGTTGTGCTTCATCTCCACTTCTCCATCCTGCCACTTTCTTATCAGTCCAACTGGATAGATAGTAGTTTGAAATAAAGGGTACTCTGTTCAGGATTTTTGAGGCCATTCACCACTCACCAAAATCATTATCGTCTGATCCCCGATCATGGGGTCTGTTTGATTGTGCACCTTAATAAATTTACTATTACTACAACTTTAAATATGAATTATTTCCTGCATTTAAGCATTTCTCCATATGCCACTCTCACTTTCTTGTTTGACAAAAAGAGAGTTTATCTGTTAATGAAGAACACACAATGACTAGGATTTAACATATATTGTCACCTCCACCACTTTAACAATACGATCTTGTGCTAGAAATTTACTACACTGAATATGGCTTAGGTTTTTAATCTTCCCTATTAGGGGTGCTCCGATCGATTGGCCACTGTTCATGAACGGCCAATAATACCCAAAGGTCATCGCAGGTCATTTTTTGAGGTGTCTCAGCAAGACACTAAATTGCTGTTTGCAACATTTGTCACAAGTAAATCCCCTGCAGAGGAAAACAACCAAAAACATATTGTATAACATACTGTTTAAGCTAGCCAAGCGGAGCAGCTCTGTAGCACAGACGTCCCTCACGCAGTTTCATATTGATGTAAGTAGGTTGAATAGTAAATGTAAAGACCTTGTGGGCGGAGAGAAGAATTTAAATGATCAGCACATATTGATAATTTGGGATCATGATTAGCTGTGACTGCCTTACTCCTAAACAAATATCTCATGAAGCAGTTTTGGAAAAAAACTTGGTCGGGTGGCCGCTCTCTGTAAGCCAAGATTTTATTTATACTGTAGAAAGCCCTTGCAGACACGTGTCTGGACTCTTTTCTATTAAAACACAAGAAACACATATTATTGAAATTATTGTAGTACATCATATTTTTGAAATAAGGAAACCCCAGTCAGCAAACAAAAAGCTGGACAGCTCCATGTGTTTACCCCTGTGTACCAAGGACATAAATCAGTGCAATGAAAGCCTTCAGCTCTTCCTCATTTACATCCTACCAGCTCTACCCCATATTTACAAATATATTGGTTAATTGACCTGGATTTTATGTATATTTTTTACTTGTTAATAATGCATTCAGTTGTCTGTGTTTTTGTGTTTTTTTAAGTACATTCTTCTTTTTTCTCTTCTGTTGCAGTTGAAGAAGCCGCCACAGCGCCCTCTGCTGGTGGGACACAATGCTCGGGCCTTTGACGTCCCAGTGCTGCTGACGGCACTGGAGGGACGTGGCCTGCGGGGGGTGCTGGAGGAAGCCGTGGAGGGGGTAGTGGACAGCCTGGCTCTTGCCTGGGACCTACTTCGAGACCAGAATATGAAAAGTTTCAAACAGGGTACGCTAGTGAGGCAGCTGCTGGGGGAGGACTACACGGCCCACAATGCACTGGAGGATGCCCAGGCCCTGCAGAGACTGGTCTTGGAGGGACTTAGGCCAGATGTTGGGACTCTAAGGAGGCACATGTTCAGCCTGAAGGATGTGAAGCACTAAAGATGACCTGAGACTGGACTAAACCAAACCTGAGACTTGACTTTAGAGCTGTAAGATGAACAGAAGTACAGCTACAGGAACCAGGACTTTAGAGGGTTCCAGGCCTGGGCACAGAATGGTTTTCCTGGTGTGTGCACGCCCTTAGACTTAAATAAAGTGGACTTTATTGGACTTGGACTGGACTAAAGCACCTCAGGAGGCAGCTCATTGGACAATTAATTTCTTACACTGATTCAGTAAAAATGTATAAAATATGCTATTTTAAAAGATGAAAGATTAACTGGGGGAAAAATTGTGAAAATAAAGCTGTATAGAAACTAGTTTCTATTGATTTTCTTTGGACCTGAACAGGTTCGAATCAGATTTGACATAATTTTAGTTGAGGTTGTTTTTTATTACTTTTACCAGATTAAACAAAAGGCTTGTTTGGTTTCAGGTGGATTCTGAACAGGTTTGGGCAGGTTTCCTGTATGGTGTGTAAAAGTAATAGCATAGATAAATATTTAACACTAGAAGCTCCAGAATTCTAACATTACTAGAACTCCCAAAGCTGTTTTACTGTTACCATTCAGGCCAATGGAATGCAGAGTGCAGCACTGACGGGACATCATTTAAAGCATATAGTATCGTGTAATATTCTAATACAGAGTTATGACACAATATACACAAAGAAACAAAAGTTACTTTATAAAATGTGTGCTTATTAGATTAGATCATACATACGTAGATATTTCTTAGCATATCAGTCACAGGCTGTAATTATAAGAGAAAAGAAAAAATAATATGAAGAAAAATTAAGAAAAAAAATGTTTAAATATACACTGAATAGAAAGATTAAACTAAAAAGCACATCACTGCCCCTGTGTATTGTCTGGACACTAGTCTCTCGCACTGATGACAAATATCTTTTGAACAGGGGCTGGCTCACAAACCAGAGGCAGTTTTTGCGCATTTGGTCAGAGAAGCTCATTGGCAATCTGGAGGATGTAATTTCTTTTGTCAGACTTTGTCGTTAATGGAGCTTTCAGAGTTTTTTCTAATCATTTGGTCTAACCCGGGGGTCGGCAACCCGCGGCTCTAGAGCCGCATGCGGCTCTTTAGCGCCCCTCTAGTGGCTCCCTGGAGCTTTTATAAAAATGTATGAAAATGGAAAAAGATGAGGGGGGGGGGGTATATTTTTTGTTTTAATATGGTTTCTGTAGGAGGACAAACATGACACAAACATTGTTAACGTTTTCCAATGCTGTAAAAATCTGTATAATAAATATTAAATTTCAACATTTCTGTCAACGAAGATTTGCGTCATAGCCTGCGACACTCGTTTGAGCGCGGCGCCGTGCCAGTCAGGTGGCTGTTGTAAACAAACCGGCGGGTGTGATGGGCCATGGATCCCAAAGGGAAAAAGAGAAAGATAGCTGATGACATTAACGTTGTGATGGAAGTTAAACTTAAAGCACCAAATACCACATACCGGATGTGAAGTAAGGAAAACGAAACTGATTGTAGTTGTCAACAAACCACAGCGTACACCAGTATGGCTAGAGAGAGAAGATGCATCGGTGACGGTGAATAACTTCTGTTGTTTTTGTCAAAAATCTGAGGACACAGGGTGTAATATCGAGTTCGGGGCTTATTTCGATCGTAGTAAGCTACCTAAACCTGCTAATCTTTGGTTGAAAAATTGTCGCACAAAACAAAATCCCTCCCCCGTCGCTACGATTGGTCGGTAAGAGCCGGAGCAGAAATCGGGGGCAATTGGACAATCCCAGACTGACTTTCTCTGTTTTTAATACAATGAGAAAGTTGTCTGGCTGGACAGGCTACAAATATCGTACAGCAAAGTAGTCACGTGGTGCGTCATTTTCTCCAGGATGCGCTGCAGGAAAATAAACATTTAATCATGAATGCTCATTATGTATTTGTAGCCTATTTAGTCATTTGATGTCGTGATAGCAGGCTAATATAGCTAATATACACTTACAGCCTGTGTTGCCTTCATATAAGGCTTATATAAGGCTTTTAATTTTTGCGGCTCCAGACAGAATTTTTTTGGTTTTTGGTCCAATATGGCTCTTTGAACATTTTGGGTTGCCGACCCCTGGTCTAACCCACCCAGGCTGACCTGAGTGAGATTATAGTACTCCACGGGCTCAGGTTTTGATTCAGGGCCTCTGAGGGTACCAGCTGATGTGTGTTTCTTTCTCCATTTCTCTCTAAAAGAAAGTCTCCACTATAGCTATAGCCATCCTTTTGACAAACTCTACCCCCATATGTACTTCTGCTCGTCTCTCTCTTATCACCTCTTTTCCCTTGACTGAAATATATCTGCATTATTTATTTAATCATATATTATGAACAACTGTTTATGTGGTAGTATTTGGTTTATTGTACAAAAAAAGTAAAATGATCAATTTGTCCTTTTCACAATGCATGTTCCCTAGCCTCTGTAAATCATCTGTTGTAGTCCCAATTTTCAAAGGTGGAGATCCTCAGTCCTTGGCAAACTTTAGAGCTTCTAGTATTCTGCCTAGTTCATAAAAAATATGGAAAAACTTGTGGCAATTCAAATAACTAATCATATAAACACCACACCCTATGCCCTCCATCAAATGCAGTTTGCTTTCAGAGCCAACTACTCAACTGAGCCAGCTACCTGCTATTTCGAACACCAGAGCACTGCTGGAAAGAGGTGGGGTATGTTGGTGCCATATTTCTGGATTTAATAAAAGGCCTTTGACTTGATAAATCACTAAATCCTGTTTTCTAAGTTGTGTACGTTTAATTTCTCTCCCGATGATGCACTTAAATGGACCAAATCTTACCTGGCTAACAGCTGCCAACATGTCAGAGTCCAATCCTATCGATCTGCAGCCCTCAGTCTGTCCACCGGCCTTCCCCAATGGTCCTTTCTTGGGCTTTTATTGTTTTCACTTTACACTGTATGCAGATGCATGCAGATGACACTGTATTCTATGTTCATGGCAGAAGTCTCTCTCGTGTGGCTGAGAAGCTCACAAACGTCATGGTTTCCATCTCCATTTGGTTAAAACACTCCTGTTTTTGCAGTTAAACACATCTAAATAAGAGGAAATGTTTTTCCATAAATCCAAATGTCCTTCCGGTGTTGAGTGGCTGCAGAATGTATGTGAATACAAATATCTAGGTGTGTTAAGTGATTCCAAACTGTCACAAATCACTATGTGTAAGTAATCAGATACAATTTAATATATGCATCTTCAGATACACTCATCCTCAAATGTCCATTCAAGCAGCTAAAATGTTTATGCATTCAATGATCCTGTCAGTACAGTGCACTCCAGATGTACTGTATTATTATTATTATAACAGTAAAAACCAGCACAATAGTCCCTCACATGTAGTCCAATGTTACTATTATTCATGCACTGGCAGTTTCAATAGCATTTGTAAGAACAATAAAAAACTAGATTTTTTGCAATGGCTGAAGCCATTGCAGGTGGTTGCAGATTAAAGAATTGCAGAAGAAGGCTTAAATTAGCAGAAGTAAACTCAAATTTGCAAAAGAAATCTAAAATTGGCAGAAAGAAGCTAAAACTTGCAGAAGAAATCTAAGATTGGCAGAATTAAACTCAAATTTGCAGAAGGAATCAACATTGGCAGAAAGAAGCTAGAATTTGCAGAAGAAATCTAAGATTGGCAGAATTAAACTCAAATTTGCAGATTTGTCTTGATCTTGGTCCTGTCATGGTCCAGATCTTAGTCCTGGTCCTAGACCTTGCCTGGTCCTGATCTTGATCATTGTTGGGTCTTAGTTTAGTCCTGGTCTTGGTCCTGGACTTGGTCTGATCCTGATTTTGGTCTAGTCCTGGTCTATTCTTGGTCTAGTCCTGGTTTCAGTCCAGGTCTTGGTCCTGGTTCAGTTGTGGTCTTGTCCTGGTCCAGGTCTTGGTCCTCATCTTGGTCCTTATCCTGGTGGGGTCTGGACTGGGCTGGATCTGGTTTTGTCCTGGATCTAGTTCTATTTAAAGTAAAAGCAAAATTTTGTTTTGTCAAGGGTGGGATTTGAACACCAAACCTTTTGGCAATGGGACCAACTCTCTATTAATTGAGCTAAAGTAATACATAGGTTCTTTTTTTCATTTTATTCATTTTTTTTATTTTTAATTAAATTGAATGTCATCAGGCTAATTGCAAACAGCACACACCTGCTCACAGACGCTGGAACAGAGTTGGCCTCGAGTGAAGCCTTCAAACTAATGCAGCTTATTCAAAGATTATGAACAGTAGAGAAAATCTGTTGACACCGTGAGCAACAGGAGACTCTGCTGAACGCGTGGATATAAGATGTATGTAGTTTTGATGAAAACTGAGCGTCAGCAGACGATATGAAAACGTCTGAGAATTCTGTGTTTGAGAAGAAAAGTTTAGACATCTTTAACATGGGAGTCAATGGGGACATCGACTGGCCCAGCTGACACTTCTGAGCAGTTTATTTAAAATTCTGTAAAAGATACAGCTTTGATGGTTACATTTTCTGAAAGAGGACGAAAATCTCTACGTTTTCAATATATAATTTGTGTACATGAGTAAAATTTGTGGGACTGAAAAGGGATTAAAGATGCTGTAGGTGGGCAGAAACGGAAGAGGGCAGAAGTTAGAGTGTACACTCTAGCGACGCCCCTTAGCAACCATGACAACGCATTATAGCCATTAGGACGTTGAAAAAAATCTTTTTTTTTTTTTACACAGCCAGTATCAAAAAACTGTAAAAGTTACGAAAAAGTTATTTAGTACGAATATAGCCCCAATTCTTGGGATTCGTGTAAAGTTTGAACAGTGCGAAAAGGTTAAACTAGGCAGAAACTGTAAAGGGCAGAAGAAGCAGAAGAAAAGGTAGAAAAAGCTGAATTTGGCAAAAAAATGTAACATATGTTGTTTATCAATTGGTAAATGAGTTACTGCTGTTACTGTGTGAAGCATTAAAGACCTCCTCTCTGTAATTCATATAACACTGTGATTGTGAAATGCACATTTATTGCCTTAAATGTGTTAAATGTGAAAATGTTTCTTGGTAAAAAAATAAGCTAAGGTTAAAGAATATTTTGCATAGTATAATTTATGATGAATTCAACAGTGTTTTGAAGAAGATTGTTTTCCCTGGCGAGCAAAAGCCCATAACACCATGAGGTTAAGGCATGAGCTTCAGTGCCCCTTGGACTTGTCAACTCGAACCCATTTCACCCCAAAGACTCTCAATTCACTGCCAGTGGATCTTTGCTCCCTTTTCCACAACAGACAATTTAACAATTGCCATTTCCTTGGATGGATGGATGGATGGATGGACGGACAGTGTCTCTCTTTGACCCTAACTTTACCTCAGGTCACACTGCACTGAAGCAGACTCTCTCTGCTCAGTGTGAAGATATGGACTGTTTGTTTTAATTAATACTTTGATAACATAAAATCTTAAAGAAAGATTTTATTTTTTGTAATCATTTTACATTTTATTTTTTTTCCTGAAGATGTTGTAATCTGTACTGGAATGATTGTGAGCATGGTTGGAAATTGTGAGCAAACATGTATCTCTTCTTTATAGTTGTGCCAAGAGGTGCTTTAGATAGGTCCTAAAAGCTGGATTACAGTCACACTTGGAGTCTGAGCAAATTTCAAAGGGAGTAGTGGAGGATTTCAGTTACTGGGATTCATTACATGGAAGATCTCCAAAAGGAACTTTGAGGCAAGGTAATGTTCTACTGAAGCAGTGGCCTAAGCCTGTTTTCATGGTGGCCTAGTACTGGACACTGAGGTGACTCCAGCATTGATTTAAACCTCAGACTGTCTCCACACAATGCCGAAACCCGGGATTGAACCAGGGACCTTTAGATCTTCAGTCTAATGCTCTCCCGACTGAGCTATTTCGGCTCTGTACAAGTAATTCACCTTCAAAGAACAGGCAGACACGACTTTAAAGTCTGGCGATCTATCGATGGAGCCGAGGCTCTGAAAAGAAAGTATGTGCCTTTTCACTGGAAATCATCCTTAAATGTCCATCTATGCTATTACTCTGTTCAAAGTAAGTGAGAAGGTTCACAATCCTGGATTGACCATTTTGGCGAAATTTTAGGCCAAAGTATTTTTGCAGCATTTTCAGCGGAATGGAAAATCCCACTCCACTTACTTACAAAGACGAAACAAAATTATTATTCTCATTGCAGGTGGCTGAAGTTTGATGTTTTACTAGTGTCAGTGTCAAATTACTGTTTGGGTCCATTAGCTTGCCTCAAACAATGTCTTGAATTACAGATATGGTTTCTTAGTCTGTAATGAAAAAGAATATTCCGCACACAGTACATCCAACCTGAAATCTACAGGTGATGAGCTCACACAAGCATTGTTTCACAGTCAAAAGGTCACATGTTGTACACAGTTCCCAAAATAGATGGAGAACAATGGAGAATACAGTGTTTCTGTGCTCCAAAAACTTGTACTATACATACTGTTAGTATTAAATGTATAGATTTATAGCGAGGCTTTAGAGTTTATCACATGCATCCAATGATAGACCAGGACCATAAATAATAATTTTTTGGGAAAAGGTTTATTTCTGTGTTATGTGGCCCACAGAACGATTGGTCCTGTGTTTTACCTGCTGTCACATTCCACAGGATCAGTTCTGGTCGATGGGCCTGAAGGCATTGCCATCATCAAAAATAGGTTACTTTTTGGAAAGGATGATTTGAGGATTTTTAACAAAGTAACAAAGAGTCCATTATATGAAAATAGACATTGAACAATACAAAATATGCCCACTCAGATTTACACCAGGTGTTTGTTTTGGTCTATGGGGTAAATCCTTGTCCACTGTTGGAATTGGAAACAGAACCAAGCAGAAATGCCATTTTTGAATCAGACCTCCATCATTATTTTTCCTTGTGTGTAATGACAGCAGTGGTGTTTGCATGGACCCTACTGGTCTGGCAGGCATACTACAGTGTGGTGAACAGCAGATCATTTTATTAACATAACCTGCCTGTGTTTCTGTTTTGGCCTTGTGTATATTGCCCCTGACTGTATGTCATCCTCTTGTGTGCCTCACCACTCTCTCCTCCCTCTGTCGGCTCAGAGGGGCTCACTCCCAGGATGTCACACAGCTGCTGGTGCCCTGCTGCTCTGTGTCACAGGCCCCCCGTCCCTCCCACAGGAAGCAGCCTGCAGGGCTCGCCAAAACAAAAGCATTGTTGGAGTTCAGGTTAGAGGCAATGGCTTCAATCTGCACAAAATGAAAAAATCAAAAATTGGGAACATCTACAGAACTACAAGAAATTTAAAGTACAGACTCAAACGAGGAATGAGTGTTATGTTTCTCAAAAAAATTGATAAAACAAAAAGAATCATTAAAACAAACTGTCAAAAGCACTGTTATAGATTGCTGAGTCAGTAACATCGCTGCTTCAGTCCATCCACTTTGCATAAAAGAATGCATTTTCTGGTATCTAGTCCCCTTTTATCCAATCAGAAGACACTCTGTTTGTCTCACTTTGATCACCCTCTTTCATCCACTAGCAAAGCAAATATCAAAAGACAGATAGCATCAACCTCCAGCAGCGTGGCCTGGTCAAAAAGTTGTCCTTAAGGGATGCACCAATCCAATACTCAGACTGGAAACTAGATCCATTAAAGACAAAAAAGCTGAATCGGATACTGGTCATTAGAGTAAATATATAGGTCCGATTTACTATGTGTAGCTCTATGTCTGTGATGCTATACCGTCAGGTCTTAGAGGAAGATGACAAGATGGAGCAAGTCAAATCAGTGGTGTGGGGAATTACTTTTATTATAAACAAGATCATTTTATTGACTACAATGCACCGCACCTCGAGGAACTGCTGTTGCTCTGTGACTGCTCAGCAGCGCAGGGAGCACGCTCTCACTCAAACATGGAGCTGCACGCTCACGAGCAGTGCATATTTTTAATTAAAATGTGATGAACTGTGTTAATGTGATAGACTTAATGTAGTCTCAATCAGCCCTTCTAGGCTGAATGCAAGCAAAGAAATTCTCTGTAAAATTGTTTAGACATTTTTACATTGATTTTGTGGGGGAAAAAAACCCCCTGTAAAAATGCACTTTACTTGCAAGACCTATTCCATATTAGGTTGTTCTTTTGTTGCCAGTGATACTGGTTATGTCAGTGTTTTGGTTTTAGTAATCAGCAAATAAAACATCTCATACTGGCATAATTAGATGGAAATTTTTTCTGGCACTTTGTGTTGAATGCTGGGCATTTTTCGACCCTTGGTGAAAACCAGTTGGGACCCCTGGTTTAGAGGCTTGCAATTCAAACTATAAATAACAAAGCTTATAAAACATTTAATAAGAGAATAATATAGGAATATAAACATTATACACTGAAACAAAACAGGTTTGAGTAAAAAAAGCTTAAATCTTAGAGGCAGAATGTATCTAATGCCGAACATTTTACCCTTGGAACAGTAGCCTAGCAACAGTAACCACGAGGGGCGGAGCTTAACAGCTGACAACATTCCAAGAGTTGATGACATCACAAAATCAAAGCCTGATGATGTCATCACTGTAGAGTTAGATTTCAGTCTGAATATAGCCATTAACAGTTAAACCACTCAACAGAGAAGACGCACGACTTTTAGCTCCAGAACTTTACTTTCACAATAAATATTGTGAAACATCAGGAAGAGACTGAATTTAGATCAGAGATCAACAATACCAGCCATGGAGAAAGCCATCATTAATGCACTAAGGCAAGCCTTGCAGGAACAAGAAATTCAACTGCAAAATAAAGAGCAGGAATGGGCAGCAAGAGAGAAGGCCTACCAAGAGAGGGAGACTGAATGGCAAGAAAAAGCAAAGGCTTGGGAGGAGGAGAAAAGGAAATACATCGAGCAGCTCCAGGAATATGAAAGCCAGCAGAAAGAGTGGAACAAAGCCAAACAGGAGTGGGAGTCCAAGGAACAGCCCCAAATCCCACCCCAGTTAGACTGGGAAATTGAGTTTGATCAAAACTTACCAGAGGAGCCTAGAATCACAGTGGTTAGAGGCAACAAGGACCAAGCCACAAACACCGAGGCTAGAGTTCATGATTTGGTGGCTTATGTTGAACTTGGGAAGCCAAAGGATGGTAAAGAAGCTACAGGTGATTCCTACCACTGCACCGTAGCATTCAAAGTTAGAGTTAAGGATGGCCAGGTAGAAGAAGAGCTGCCAGATGAGCCCGAAATCAAGGTGAGAAATTCAATAGATCCCCAAGGTCATACTGAGACCTACAGGTACAACTTTCCTGTAAAAATGGACATGGACAATTCCACTGAGGCCCAAGGTGATTCAGAGATGGACATGCATCCAGAGTCCCAAAGCGAACCTGGAAAGTCCATCACTGAACCCGAGGGTGATTTAAGGATGGAAGCAGGAGAATTACCAGTTAACCCATCTACTGCAGCATCTGATTCTCCAGTAACACCACTGGAGCCAGAAATCATTGTGGACCAATCTACAGTGGCCCAAACAGCCCAGGCAGATGTGATCCCAGTCGACCCATACACTGGACCAGTTGATAGTCCAGTACTACCACTCGAGACTATGGTCAAATCTACTCCGACCGAAACCACACCTGCCCTGAATGAAGAACCTGAAACAGCCCCACCAGCCAACGAGGAGGCAACAGTGGATGAAGCTACTGCCAAAAAGAAAAGGAGGAGAAGGAGGAGAAGAAAACATTAACTCAAGTTGTTAATGTGATCAGGGTTGTGTTGTTCTGTTGTGGTGTATGGTTGTAATGGCCCTTTACTGGTGTTGAGCTCCTGTCCTGAAAGAACTACATCAGTGAAAGGCCATTAGAGCCATACATCACATAAGAACACACTCTGAGACTCTAATAAATATTATCAGCATTCCACAAGGGACTTTTCTTGTTCTATTACTTTTACTTAATTCATTACAATGAATTTACCAAAGTTATGTTGAGTAGGACTTAATTCTCTGTATGTATGTATGTATGTATGTATGTATGTATGTATGTATGTATGTGTGTGTGTGTGTGTGTGTGTGTGTGTGTGTGTGTATGTATGTGTGTGTATGTATGTATGTATGTATGTGTGTATGTATGTATGTATGTATGTATGTATGTATGTATGTATGTGTGTGTGTGTGTGTGTGTGTATGTATGTATGTGTGTGTGTGTGTGTGTGTGTGTGTGTGTGTGTGTGTGTGTGTGTGTGTGTGTGTGTGTGTGTGTGTGTGTGTGTGTGTGTGTGTGTGTGTGTATGTATGTATGTATGTATGTATGTATGTGTGTATGTATGGCCAGATGGATGTCATCTGTTTATTAATTTGTTATCTTGTTATTGATAAAATTTCTTTCTGTGGATGAATGGTCTAATATTCTTTGTTGAATGGATGTTAGGATGTTGAGTTTACCATTATATTTTAAAACAAACAGCCACTGGTCTGGATAATTGTGAACACCAGGTCTATTTAACAGACTCAGTTCTCCCAACGTTTCCATGGAGTTAAAGACAAGACATGCAGGATGTGTGTTTGATTAAATAAGAGATGTCTTCTACATATATAATAAAATATATAATAAATAGGCCAATACACTGGACCAGAATGAATTTTAATTTGTATAAAATACACTAAAATGACACTACCATTTCAGAAGATGTGTTCTTTCTTCTAAACTTGTATTAAATGTCTGTACTGGTAAACAAACATGGAGGCTGCTGACAGTGAGGTTGCACAGAGAGGAATCTGTGTTGGTTAAAAGTAAAAATGGATCGTCCAATCAGAGAACTCCTACAGACGCAGCAGAGGAGACTCACATAAAGTAAAAGAAATTTGCTAGAGACTAGTTAGGTTGACAGTTTTGACTGAACAAAAAACCCATACTTTACCTCCTTCCAGGGTTAACCCTCCTGTTATGTTGCGGGTCAAATTGACCCATTTTAAAATAAAAAAAATAAAAAAAATAAAATAAAATTGTGAAAAGTATTTTTTCCGTATGAAACTTGCTTTGCTTAATTACTGTAATCATCATATAAAGTGAAAATGGTTCATTTCACATATTTGCAACCCCCCCTCTAAGTTTAGATTCTAGATTCTAGATTCTGTTCGGGTCAATTTGAACCGGCAATCAAAGTGGAGGCTAAAAGGGGTCAGAAGTGTCAAATACTATTTGTTTCTTTGTAAATGTGAGATATAATACACCCCAGTTACACACACGCACAAACACACAAATGAAGTACGTGATTGTCCATGGAAAAAGTTCAATGGGTAACACACCTGCAAATTCCACCACATGAAGCAACAGACTGAGGCTCTGGGTGGATGTGAACCCCAATCCCCTACTGATCAGAACGGAAGGCGGATGCTCTACCAGGTGACCCCTAACCCACGTCTGAATGTGCACTCAGAGCCGAGGTGGAGTGCACAGGTCCGGGTGACCGCAGTCAGAGATTTCATTCAAAAAACAGACCACTGGGTCAGTATTGTTGTTTCATTTGTCCTTATTCTTATAATGACAGGTCTCTGCGGTGTCCCCTTAGCGCACGTCCCAGTCAAAGGTGGTAAGTTGTGCCACGTTCAGGTGGCACTAAAGGGTCCAGCCTCTGCGCAGCGGGCACCGAGGATGAGGGTTAGTGACCTCGGGGACAACGGGATGTAAAGCTTACATGCAGCCACTTATTCACACAGCCAATAATGGTATGAAATACAAAAAACGACATCAGCACTTTCCCCATGTGTGTGCTCATCCAGTGTTTCCAGAGTAGACTCCTTTGATTTCAGATACGACTCAGCTTTGCGAGCAGCAGACACTTGGTGGGGAAAAGGCCAAAAATAAGCAGTACTGGGATGGTGTTTCACAGGTGGACACTGGGCCAGGGCTCATTATGTGGGGGTGTGGGGACTGTTGGCCCTCTCAACCTCTTTTCAGCGTTCAAATTGCATTTATTTCAGTTTTTTTGAGGTTTAATGTGAATTATCCCATAATTCACTGCAAATGGAATGCTCAAATCAAGGAGAAACGCAGCTATATATCTGCTGTATAACTGTATTATTTACAATAGGACATGCATACAAAATAAATAACGGCACTCACTTGTTTGGACATTTAAAAAAAGGTTGTGACAAACATGGTGTTTTGTATTGACTGGGCCCTCAAATATGATTTATTCAATGCATAGTGCCTATTAGTGCCTAGTGCACGGAGCAGCGCCTGAAATGTGCCCCCGTATATTCTTCTGCTCATCTCTCTCTTATCACCTCTTTTCCCTTGACTGAAATATCAGCTGATATCTGCATTATTTATTTAATCATATATTATGAACAACTGTTTATGTGGTAGTATTTGGTTTATTGTACAAAAAAAAGAGAGTAAAATGATCAATTTGTCCTTTTCACAATGCATGTTCCTGTTGTATTGACTGGGGCTAGTGGATCAAAAAAGGCAGACTGAGATGGTCTTAGCTGATTTATTGAATAATAGAGGCTGGCGGGCAGAGATGAGCCGGTGGTTGGAGTAGAGCTGGTGGCTGGAGTAGAGCTGAATCCAAACAGGATCTGAAGAGGCAAAACGACAAACTAGTACAGATCCAAAAGATGCAAAAAATAGTTTGAGAGCCAAGCAGTACTGTACCACTGAGGGTAAACTGACGATCTGGCAGTGTGTGGAGAAATGAACCAGGTCTTTATGCTGCTGAAGGTGTGGGTGTTGATTGAAGAATTGGCTGCAGGTGAGTAGAAGGTGGGGCTTGTGGAAGTGGCAGACCAGGCACACAAAACACTCCGCCCAGCTCCAGACAAACACACAGAAATACACAGGATGGAGGGGGAGACAAGACAGAGAAACACAGGGAAAAGACAGGGATCCTGACAGTTCCCTAGTTCTTCTGCCTAGTTCATAAAAAATATGGAACAACTTGTGGCAATTCAAATAACTAATCATATAAACACCACACCCTATGCCCTCCATCAAATGCAGTTTGCTTTCAGAGCCAACTACTCAACTGAGGCAGCTACCTGCTATTTCGAACACCAGAGCACTGCTGGAAAGAGGTGGGGTATGTTGGTGCCATATTTCTGGATTTAATAAAAGGCCTTTGACTTGATAAATCACTAAATCCTGTTTTCTAAGTTATGCACGTTTAATTTCTCTCCCGATGATGCACTTAAATGGATCAAATCTTACCTGGCTAACAGCTGCCAACATGTCAGAGTCCAATCCTATGGATCTCCATTTGGTTAAAACACTCCTGTTTTTGCAGTTAAACACATCTAAATAAGAGGCAATGTTTTTCCATAAATCCAAATGTCCTTCCGGTGTTGAGCGGCTGCAGAATGTATGTGAATACAAATATCTAGGTGTGTTAAGTGATTCCAAACTGTCACAAATCACTATGTGTAAGTAATCAGATACAATTTAATATCTGCATCTTCAGATACACTCATCCTCAAATGTCCATTCAAGCAGCTAAAATGTTTATGCATTCAATGATCCTGTCAGTACAGTGCACTCCAGATGTACTGTATTATTATTATTATAACAGTAAAAACCAGCACAATAGTCCCTCACATGTAGTCCAGTGTTACTATTATTCATGCACTGGCAGTATCAGTGGCATTTGTAAGAACAATAAAAAACTAGATTTTTTGCAGGTGGTTGCAGATTAAAGAATTGCAGAAGAAGGCTAAAATTAGCAGAAGTAAACTCAAATTTGCAAAAGAAATGTAAAATTGGCAGAAAGAAGCTAAAACTTGCAGAAGAAATTTAATATTGGCAGAATTAAACTCAAATTTGCAGATTTGTCTTGATCTTGGTCCTGTCATGGTCCAGATCTTAGTCCTGGTCCTAGACCTTGCCTAGCCCTGATCATTGTTGGGTCTTAGTTTAGTCCTGGTCTTGGTCCTGGACTTGGTCTGATCCTGATTTTGGTCTAGTCCTGGTCTAGTCCTGGTCTATTCTTGGTCTAGTCCTGGTCTCGGTCCAGGTCTTGGTCCTGGTTCAGTTGTGGTCTTGTCCTGGTCCAGGTCTTGGTCCTCATCTTGGTCCTTGTCCTGGTGGGGTCTGGACTGGGCTGGATCTGGTTTTGTCCTGGATCTAGTTCTATTTAAAGTAAAAGCAAAATTTTGTTTAGTCAAGGGTGGGATTTGAACACCCAACCTTTTGCCAATGGGACCAACTCTCTATTAATTGAGCTAAAGTAATACATAGGTTTGTTTTTTCAAAACTTTAGACATCTTTAACATGGGAGTCAATGGGGACATCGACTGGCCCAGCTGACACTTCTGAACAGTTTATTCAAATTCTCTAAAAGATACAGCTTTGATGGTTACATTTTCTGAAAGAGGATGAAAATCTCTACGTTTTCAATATATAATTTCTGTACATGAGTAAAATTTGTGGGACTGAAAAGGGATTAAAGATGCTGTAGGGGGGCAGAAACGGAAGAGGGCAGAAGTTAGAGTGTACACTATAGCAACGCCCCTTAGCAACCATGACAACGCATTATAGCCATTAGAACGTTGAAAAAAAATCTTTTTTTTTTTACACAGCCAGTATCAAAAAACTGTAAAAGTTATGAAAAAGTTATTTAGTACGAATATAGCCCCAATTCTTGGGATTCGTGTAAAGTTTGAACAGTGCGAAAAGGTTAAACTAGGCAGAAGCTGTAAAGGGCAGAAGAAGCAGAAGAAAAGGCAGAAAAAGCTGAATTTGGCAAAAAAAAAAAAAAAAGCATTGTGATTATGTAACATATGTTGTTTATCAATTGGTAAATGAGTTACTGCTATTACTGTGTGAAGCATTAAAGAACTCCTCTCTGTAATTCATATAACACTGTGATTGTGAAATGCACATTTATTGCCTTAAAGGTGGAATAGAAGATGTTTGCGAACATTCAGACAGCAGCGACTGTTAGCCAGTTTTTGAATAATGCGCATGCGCAAGACCAGCCGACTCATTTCACGGTTCTTTCCGAGGTCCTGCCTCCAAAACAACACGCACGCGCCAGAGACTAACAGACGGCGCTTCACAGCTGACTGGCCCCGATTCTCTCTATACAATGTCACAAACACCAGATAATACTCCCAACTAGCAGTTTTTAATATGACAACAAAACATTGAGCCTAAAACTTACCTGTCGAGCAGCGTATTCCTCGCTTTGGCTTCAGCGCTCGTCATCGCTCAAACGATGCACCAAGAACTCTGGTTTTGTTTCTTTCATCTGCCATCTTTTTCCTTTTCGCAGCCACCTCAAACATAGTCTTTCTTTTACAGTTACCTTCATCAGTGTTCTTCGCAGCCATCGTATAAAACCTTGCTAACGACAAAAAATTAACTAGATATAAATGTAGCCTTAAGCTAACGAGGAGTAGCTAGATGAACAAACTAAAGCTAACGAATGGAGCTAACGCTAGTTAAACAGACTGTCCCCCATCTACACAAATAAATAAAGAGAAAAAGAAAAAAGAAAAAAAGGGAAATAAATGACTATGTGGTCCTGACAATGGAGCTGCAGGAAGGAGCAGTCTGTGCCTGACAGTGAAGCTGCACAGTGAGGCTGTTTAACGGTAGCAACGCAAAAGCAGCTGTAAACACAATACGTGAACGCGCACGCTTCCGGCCTCACGTAGCAGGAGTGATTGACAGGCTGATTGACCAATAGAACACGCGATGAGAGCGTTTTTGATTGGTTAATGTTTTTAAGGCACCACCACTTCTACAATTGACATGTAATAAATGTTATTTTTCAAGACCTCTTATTTTCCGATGTCTTATATGCAAGTAAAAACAAATGTATAAAATATAACAAAAAATTTATATAAAAACATCTTCTATTCCACCTTTAAATGTGTTAAATGTGAAAATGTTTCTTGGTAAAAAAAATAAGCTAAGGTTAAAGAATATTTTGCATAGTATAATTTATGATGAATTCAACAGTGTTTTGAAGAAGATTGTTTTCCCTGGCGAGCAAAAGCCCATAACACCATGAGGTTAAGGCATGAGCTTCAGTGCCCCTTGGACTTGTCAACTCGAACCCATTTCACCCCAAAGACTCTCAATTCACTGCCAGTGGATCTTTGCCCCCTTTTCCACAACAGACAATTTAACAATTGCCATTTCCTTGGATGGATGGATGGATGGACAGTGTCTCTCTTTGACCCTAACTTTACCTCAGGTCACACTGCACTGATGCAGACTCTCTCTGCTCAGTGTGAAGATATGGACTGTTTGTTTTAATTAATACTTTGATAACACAAAATCTTAAAGAAAGATTTTATTTTTTGTCATCATTTTACATTTTATTTTTTTTCCTGAAGATGTTGTAATCCTTTGAATATCTGTACTGGAATGATTGTGAGCATGGTTGGAAATTGTGAGCAAACATGTATCTCTTCTTTATAGTTGTGCCAAGAGGTGCTTTAGATAGGTCCTAAAAGCTGGATTACAGTCACACTTGGAGTCTGAGCAAATTTCAAAGGGAGTAGTGGAGGATTTCAGTTACTGGGATTCATTACATGGAAGATCTCCAAAAGGAACTTTGAGGCAAGGTAATGTTCTACTGAAGCAGTGGCCTAAGCCTGTTTTCATGGTGGCCTAGTATTGGACACTGAGGTGACTCCAGCATTGATTTAAACCTCAGACTGTCTCCACACAATGCTGAAATCCGGGATTGAACCAGGGACCTTTAGATCTTCAGTCTAATGCTCTCCCGACTGAGCTATTTCGGCTCTGTACAAGCTATTCACCTTCAAAGAACAGGCAGACACGGCTTTAAAGTCTGGCGCTCTATCGATGGAGCCGAGGCTCTGAAAAGAAAGTATGTGCCTTTTCACTGGATGTCATCCTTAAATGTCCATCTATGCTATTACTCTGTTCATAGTAAGTGAGAAGGTTCACAATCCTGGATTGACCATTTTCTGGGCAAAATTTTAGGCCAAAGTATTTTTGCAGCATTTTCAGCGGAATGGAAAATCCCACTCCACTTACTTACAAAGACGAAACAAAATTATTATTCTCATTGCAGGTGGCTGAAGTTTGATGTTTTACTAGTGTCAGTGTCAAATTACTGTTTGGGTAAGTGCATTAGCTTGTCTCAAACAATGTCTTGAATTACAGATATGGTTTCTTAGTCTGTAATGAAAAAGAATATTCCGCACACAGTACATCCAACCTGAAATCTACAGGTGATGAGCTCACACAAGTTGTGCATTGTTTCACAGTCAAAAGGTCACATGTTGTACACAGTTCCCAAAATAGATGGAGAACAATGGCGAATACAGTGTTTCTGTGCTCCAAAAACATGTGCTATACATACTGTTAGTATTAAATGTATAGATTTATAGCGAGGCTTTAGAGTTTATCACATGCATCCAATGATAGACCAGGACCATCAATAATAATTTTTTGGGAACAGGTTTATTTCTGTGTTATGTGGCCCACAGAACGATTGGTCCTGTGTTTTACCTGCTGTCACATTCCACAGGATCAGTTCTGGTCGATGGGCCTGAAGGCATTGCCATCATCAAAAATAGGTTACTTTTTGGAAAGGATGATTTGAGGATTTTTAACAAAGTAACAAAGAGTCCATCATATGAAAATAGACATTAAACAATACAAAATATGCCCACTCAGATTTACACCAGGTGTTTGTTTTGGTCTATGGGGTAAATCCTTGTCCACTGTTGGAATTGGAAACAGAACCAAGCAGAAATGCCATTTTTGAATCAGACCTCCATCATTATTTTTCCTTGTGTGTAATGACAGCAGTGGTGTTTGCATGGACCCTACTGGTCTGGCAGGCATACTACAGTGTGGTGAACAGCAGATCATTTTATTAACATAACCTGCCTGTGTTTCTGTTTTGGCCTTGTGTATATTGCCCCTGACTGTATGTCATCCTCTTGTGTGCCTCACCACTCTCTCCTCCCTCTGTCGGCTCAGAGGGGCTCACTCCCAGGATGTCACACAGCTGCTGGTGCCCTGCTGCTCTGTGTCACAGGCCCCCTGTCCCTCCCACAGGAAGCAGCCTGCAGGGCTCGCCAGAACAAAAGCATTGTTGGAGTTCAGGTTAGAGGCAATGGCTTCAATCTGCACAAAATGAAAAAATCAAAAATTGGGAACATCTACAGAACTACAAGAAATTTAAAGTACAGACTCAAACGAGGAATGAGTGTTATGTTTCTCAAAAATTGATAAAACAAAAGAATCATTAAAACAAACTGTCAAAAGCACTGTTATAGATTGCTGAGTCAGTAACATCGCTGCTTCAGTCCATCCACTTTGCATAAAAGAATGCATTTTCTGGTATCCAGTCCCCTTTTATCCAATCAGAAGACACTCTGTTTGTCTCACTTTGATCACCCTCTTTCATCCACTAGCAAAGCAAATATCAAAAGACAGATAGCATCAACCTCCAGCAGCGTGGCCTGGTCAAAAAGTCGTCCTTAAGGGATGCACCAATCCAATACTCAGACTGGAAACTAGATCCATTAAAGACAAAAAAGCTGAATCGGATATTGGTCATTAGAGTAAATACATAGGTCTGATTTACTATGTGTAGCTCTATGTCTGTGATGCTATACCGTCAGGTCTTAGAGGAAGATGACAAGATGGAGCAAGTCAAATCAGTGGTGTGGGGAATTACTTTTATTATAAACAAGATCATTTTATTGACTACAATGCACCGCACCTCGAGGAACTGCTGTTGCTCTACGACTGCTCAGCAGCGCAGGGAGCACGCTCTCACTCAAACATGGAGCTGCACGCTCACGAGCAGTGCATATTTTTAATTAAAATGTGATGAACTGTGTTAATGTGATAGACTTAATGTAGTCTCAATCAGCCCTTCTAGGCTGAATGCAAGCAAAGAAATTCTCTGTAAAATTGTTTAGACATTTTTACATTGATTTTGTTGGAAAAAAAACCCTGTAAAAATGCACTTTTCTTGCAAGACCTATTCCATATTAGGTTGTTCTTTTGTTGCCAGTGATACTGGTTATGTCAGTGTTTTGGTTTTAGTAATCAGCAAATAAAACATCTCATACTGGCATAATTAGATGGAAATTTTTTCTGGCACTTTGTGTTGAATGCTGGGCATTTTTCGACCCTTGGTGAAAACCAGTTGGGAACCCCTGGTTTAGAGGCTTGCAATTCAAACTATAAATAACAAAGCTTATAAAACATTTAATAAGAGAATAATATAGGAATATAAACATTATACACTGAAACAAAACAGGTTTGAGTAAAAAACTTAAATCTTAGAGGCAGAATGTATCTAATGCTGAACATTTTACCCTTGGAACAGTAGCCTAGCAACAGTAACCACGAGGGGCGGAGCTTAACAGCTGACAACATTCCAAGAGTTGATGACATCACAAAATCAAAGCCTGATGATGTCATCACTGTAGAGTTAGATTTCAGTCTGAATATAGCCATTAACAGTTAAACCACTCAACAGAGAAGACGCACGACTTTTAGCTCCAGAACTTTACTTTCACAATAAATATTGTGAAACATCAGGAAGAGACTGAATTTAGATCAGAGATCAACAATACCAGCCATGGAGAAAGCCATCATTAATGCACTAAGGCAAGCCTTGCAGGAACAAGAAATTCAACTGCAAAATAAAGAGCAGGAATGGGCAGCAAGAGAAGGCCTACCAAGAGAGGGAGACTGAATGGCAGGAAAAAGCAAAGGATTGGGAGGAGGAGAAAAAGAAATACATCGAGCAGCTCCAGGAATATGAAAGCCAGCAAAAAGAGTGGAACAAAGCCAAACAGGAGTGGGAGTCCAAGGAACAGCCCCAAATCCCACCCCAGTTAGACTGGGAAATTGAGTTTGATCAAAACTTACCAGAGGAGCCTAGAATCACAGTGGTTAGAGGCAACAAGGACCAAGCCACAAACACCGAGGCTAGAGTTCATGATTTGGTGGCTTATGTTGAACTTGGGAAGCCAAAGGATGGTAAAGAAGCTACAGGTGATTCCTACCACTGCACCGTAGCATTCAAAGTTAGAGTTAAGGATGGCCAGGTAGAAGAAGAGCTGCCAGATGAGCCCGAAATCAAGGTGAGAAATTCAATAGATCCCCAAGGTCATACTGAGACCTACAGGTACAACTTTCCTGTAAAAATGGACATGGACAATTCCACTGAGGCCCAAGGTGATTCAGAGATGGACGTGCATCCAGAGTCCCAAAGCGAACCTGGAAAGTCCATCACTGAACCCGAGGGTGATTTAAGGATGGAAGCAGGAGAAGTACCAGTTAACCCATCTACTGGAGCATCTGATTCTCCAGTAACACCACTGGAGCCAGAAATCATTGTGGACCAATCTACAGTGGCCCAAACAGCCCAGGCAGATGTGATCCCAGTCGACCCATACACTGGACCAGTTGATAGTCCAGTACTACCACTCGAGCCTATGGTCAAATCTACTCCGACCGAAACCACACCTGCCCTGAATGAAGAACCTGAAACAGCCCCACCAGCCAACGAGGAGGCAACAGTGGATGAAGCTACTGCCAAAAAGAAAAGGAGGAGGAGGAGGAGAAGAAAACATTAACATTTACCTCAAGTTGTTAATGTGATCAGGGTTGTATTGTTCTGTTGTGGTGTATGGTTGTAATGGCCCTTTACTGGTGTTGCGCTCCTGTCCTGAAAGAACTACATCAGTGAAAGGCCATTAGAGCCATACATCACATAAGAACACACTCTGAGACTCTAATAAATATTATCAGCATTCCACAAGGGACTTTTCTTGTTCTATTACTTTTACTTAATTCATTACAATGAATTTACCAAAGTTATGTTGAGTAGGACTTAATTCTCTGTATGTATGTATGTATGTATGTATGTATGTATGTATGTATGTGTGTGTGTGTGTGTATGTATGTATGTATGTATGTATGTATGTTTGTTATCTTGTTATTGATAAAATTTCTTTCTGTGGATGAATAAGGTCTTGTTGTACAACTACATAATATTCTTTGTTGCATACTGATGGATGTTAGGATGTTGAGTTTACCATTATATTTTAAAACAAACAGCCACTGGTCTGGATAATTGTGGACACCAGGTCTATTTAACAGACTCTGTTCTCCCAACGTTTCCATGGAGTTAAAGACAAGACATGCAGGATGTGTGTTTGATTAAATAAGAGATGTCTTCTACATATATAATAAAATATATAATAAATAGGCCAATACACTGGACCAGAATGAATTTTAATTTGTATAAAATACACTAAAATTACACTACCATTTCAGAAGATGTGTTCTTTCTTCCAAACTTGTATTAAATGTCTGTACTGGTAAACAAACATGGAGGCTGCTGACAGTGAGGTTGCACAGAGAGGAATCTGTGTTGGTTAAAAGTAAAAATGGATCGTCCAATCAGAGAACTCCTACAGACGCAGCAGAGGAGACTCACATAAAGTAAAAGAAATTTGCTAGAGACTAGTTAGGTTGACAGTTTTGACTGAACAAAAAACCCATACTTTACCTCCTTCCAGGGTTAACTCTCTTGTTATGTTGCGGGTCAAATTGACCCATTTTAAAATAAAAAAAATAAAATAAAATTGTGAAAAGTATTTTTTCCGTATGAAACTTGCTTTGCTTAATTACTGTAATCATCATATAAAGTGAAAATGGTTCATTTCACATATTTGCAACCCCCCCTCTAAGTTTAGATTCTAGATTCTAGATTCTGTTCGGGTCAATTTGAACCGGCAATCAAAGTGGAGGCTAAAAGGGGTCAGAAGTGTCAAATACTATTTGTTTCTTTGTAAATGTGAGATATAATTCACCCCAGTTACACACACGCACAAACACACAAATGAAGTACGTGATTGTCCATGGAAAAAGTTCAATGGGCAACACACCTGCAAATTCCACCACATGAAGCAACAGACTGAGGCTCTGGGTGGATGTGAACCCCGGTCCCCTACTGATCAGAACGGAAGGCGGATGCTCTACCAGGTGACCCCTAACCCACGTCTGAATGTGCACTCAGAGCCGAGGTGGAGTGCACAGGTCCGGGTGACCGCAGTCACAGATTTCATTCAGAAAACAGATCACTGGGTCAGTATTGTTGTTTCATTTGTCCTTATTCTTATAATGACAGGTCTATGTGGTGTCCCCTTAACGCACGTCCCAGTCAAAGGTGGTACGTTGTGCCACGTTCAGGTGGCACTAAAGGGTCCAGCCTCTGCGCAGCGGGCACCGAGGATGAGGGTTAGTGACCTCGGGGACAACGGAATGTAAAGCTTACATGCAGCCACTTATTCACACAGCCAATAATGGTATGAAATACAAAAAATGACATCAGCACTTTCCCCATGTGTGTGCTCATCCAGTGTTTCCAGAGTAGACTCCTTTGATTTCAGATACGACTCAGCTTTGCGAGCAGCAGACACTTGGTGGGGAAAAGGCCAAAAATAAGCAGTCCTGGGATGGTGTGTCACAGATGGACACTGGGCCAGGGCTCATGATGTGGGGGTGTGGGGACTGTTGGCCCTTTCAACCTCTTTTCAGCGTTCAAATTGCATTTATTTCAGTTTTTTTGAGGTTTAATGTGAATTATCCCATAATTCACTGCAAATGGAATGCTCAAATCAAGGAGAAACGCAGCTATATATCTGCTGTATAACTGTATTATTTACAATAGGACATGCATACAAAATAAATAACGGCACTCACTTGTTTGGACATTTAAAAAAAGGTTGTGACAAACATGGTGTTTTGTATTGACTGGGCCCTCAAATATGATTTATTCAATGCATAGTGCCTATTAGTGCCTAGTGCACGGAGCAGCGCCTGAAATGTGCCCCCGTATATTCTTCTGCTCATCTCTCTCTTATCACCTCTTTTCCCTTGACTGAAATATCAGCTGATATCTGCATTATTTATTTAATCATATATTATGAACAACTGTTTATGTGGTAGTATTTGGTTTATTGTACAAAAAAAAGAGAGTAAAATGATCAATTTGTCCTTTTCACAATGCATGTTCCTGTTGTATTGACTGGGGCTAGTGGATCAAAAAAGGCAGACTGAGATGGTCTTAGCTGATTTATTGAATAATAGAGGCTGGCGGGCAGAGATGAGCCGGTGGCTGGAGTAGAGCTGGTGGCTGGAGTAGAGCTGGTGGCTGGAGTAGAGCTGAATCCAAACAGGGTCTGAAGAGGCAAAACGACAAACTAGTACACAGATCCAAAAGATGCAAAAAATAGTTTGAGAGCCAAGCAGTACTGTACCACTGAGGGTAAACTGACGATCTGGCAGTGTGTGGAGAAATGAACCAGGTCTTTATGCTGCTGAAGGTGTGGGTGTTGATTGAAGAATTGGCTGCAGGTGAGTAGAAGGTGGGGCTTGTGGAAGTGGCAGACCAGGCACACAAAACACTCCGCTAGCTCCAGACAAACACACAGAAATACACAGGAGGGATGGGGAGACAAGACAGAGAAACACAAGGAAAAGACAGGGATCCTGACAGTTCCCTAGCCTCTGTAAATCATCTGTTGTAGTCCCATTTTAAAGGTGGAGATCCTCAGTCCTTGGCAAACTTTAGAGCTTCTAGTATTCTGCCTAGTTCATAAAAATATGGAACAACTTGTGGCAATTCAAATAACTAATCATATAAACACCACACCCTATGCCCTCCATCAAATGCAGTTTGCTTTCAGAGCCAACTACTCCACTGAGGCAGCTACCTGCTATTTCGAACACCAGAGCACTGCTGGAAAGAGGTGGGGTATGTTGGTGCCATATTTCTGGATTTAATAAAAGGCCTTTGACTTGATAAATCACTAAATCCTGTTTTCTAAGTTATGTACGTTTAATTTCTCTCCCGATGATGCACTTAAATGGACCAAATCTTACCTGGCTAAGAGCTGCCAACATGTCAGAGTCCAATCCTATCGATCTGCAGCCCTCAGTCTGTCCACCGGCCTTCCCCAATGGTCCTTTCTTGGGCTTTAATTGTTTTCACTTTACACTGTATGCAGATGCATGCAGATGACACTGTATTCTATGTTCATGGCAGAAGTCTCTCGTGTGGCTGAGAAGCTCACAAACGTCATGGTTTCCATCTCCATTTGGTTAAAACACTCCTGTTTTTGCAGTTTAACACATCTAAATAAGGATTTTTCCATAAATCCAAATGTCCTTCCGGTGTTGAGTGGCTGCAGAATGTATGTGAATACAAATATCTAGGTGTGTTAAGTGATTCCAAACTGTCACAAATCACTATGTGTAAGTAATCAGATACAATTTAATATATGCATTTTCAGATACACTCATCCTCAAATGTCCATTCAAGCAGCTAAAATGTTTATGCATTCAATGATCCTGTCAGTACAGTGCACTCCAGATGTACTGTATTATTATTATTATAACAGTAAAAACCAGCACAATAGTCCCTCACATGTAGTCCAGTGTTACTATTATTCATGCACTGGCAGTATCAGTGGCATTTGTAAGAACAATAAAAAACTAGATTTTTTGCAGGTGGTTGCAGATTAAAGAATTGCAGAAGAAGGCTGAAATTAGCAGAAGTAAACTCAAATTTGCAAAAGAAATCTAAAATTGGCAGAAAGAAGCTAAAACTTGCAGAAGAAATTTAATATTGGCAGAATTAAACTCAAATTTGCAGAAGGAATCAACATTGGCAGAAAGAAGCTAGAATTTGCAGACGAAATCTAAGATTGGCAGAATTAAACTCAAATTTGCAGATTTGTCTTGATCTTGGTCCTGTCATGGTCCAGATCTTAGTCCTGGTCCTAGACCTTGCCTGGTCCTGATCTTGATCATTGTTGGGTCTTAGTTTAGTCCTGGTCTTGGTCCTGGACTTGGTCTGATCCTGATTTTGGTCTAGTCCTGGTCTATTCTTGGTCTAGTCCTGGTTTCAGTCCAGGTCTTGGTCCTGGTTCAGTTGTGGTCTTGTCCTGGTCCAGGTCTTGGTCCTCATCTTGGTCCTTGTCCTGGTGGGGTGGATCTGGTTTTGTCCTGGATCTAGTTCTATTTAAAGTAAAAGCAAAATTTTGTTTTGTCAAGGGTGGGATTTGAACACCCAACCTTTTGGCAATGGGACCAACTCTCTATTAATTGAGCTAAAGTAATACATAGGTTCTTTTTTTCATTTTATTCATTTTTTTTTATTTTAATTAAATTGAATGTCATCAGGCTAATTGCAAACAGCACACACCTGCTAACAGACGCTGGAACAGAGATGGCCTCGAGTGAAGCCTTCAAACTAATGCATCTTATTCAAAGATTATGAACAGTAGAGAAAATCTGTTGACACTGTGAGTGACAGGAGACTCTGCTGAACGCGTGGATATAAGATGTATGTAGTTTTGAGGAAGAGGGCAGAAGTTAGAGTGTACACTCTAGCAACGCCCCTTAGCAACCATGACAACGCATTATAGCCATTAGGATGTTGAAAAAAATCTTTTCTTTTTACACAGCCAGTATCAAAAAACTGTAAAAGTTACGAAAAAGTTATTTAGTACGAATATAGCCCCAATTCTTGGGATTTATGTAAAGTTTGAACAGTGCGAAAAGGTTAAACTAGGCAGAAGCTGTAAAGGGCAGAAGAAGCAGAAGAAAAGGTAGAAAAAGCTGAATTTGGCAAAAAAAAAAAAAAAAAAGCATTGTGATTATGTAACATTGTTGTATGAGTTACTGCTATTACTGTGTGAAGCATTAACGAACTCCTCTCTGTAATTCATATAACACTGTGATTGTGAAATGCACATTTATTGCCTTAAATGTGTTAAATGTGAAAATGTTTCTTGGTAAAAAAATAAGCTAAGGTTAAAGAATATTTTGCATAGTATAATTTATGATGAATTCAACAGTGTTTTGAAGAAGATTGTTTTCCCTGGCGAGCAAAAGCCCATAACACCATGAGGTTAAGGCATGAGCTTCAGTGCCCCTTGGACTTGTCAACTCGAACCCATTTTACCCCAAAGACTCTCAATTCACTGCCAGTGGATCTTTGCTCCCTTTTCCACAACAGAGAATTTAACAATTGCCATTTCCTTGGATGGATGGATGGATGGATGGACAGTGTCTCTTTGACCCTAACTTTACCTCAGGTCACACTGCACTGATGCAGACTCTCTCTGCTCAGTGTGAAGATATGGACTGTTTGTTTTAATTAATACTTTGATAACACAAAATCTTAAAGAAAGATTTTTTTTTGTCATCATTTTACATTTTATTTTTTTTCCTGAAGATGTTGTAATCCTTTGAATATCTGTACTGGAATGATTGTGAGCATGGTTGGAAATTGTGAGCAAACATGTATCTCTTCTTTATAGTTGTACCAAGAGGTGCTTTAGATAGGTCCTAAAAGCTGGATTACAGTCACACTTGGAGTCTGAGCAAATTTCAAAGGGAGTAGTGGAGGATTTCAGTTACTGGGATTCATTACATGGAAGATCTCCAAAAGGAACTTTGAGGCAAGGTAATGTTCTACTGAAGCAGTGGCCTATGCCTGTTTTCATGCTGGCCTAGTAAGATACTGAGGTGACTCCAGCATTGATTTAAACCTCAGACTGTCTCCACACAATGCCGAAAACCCGGGATTGAACCAGGGACCTTTAGATCTTCAGTCTAATGCTCTCCCAACTGAGCTATTTCGGCTCTGTACAAGCACTTCACCTTTCAAAGAACAGGACACGACTAAAGTCTGGCGATCTATCAATAGAGCTGAGGCTCTGAAAAGAAAGTATGTGCCTTTTCACTGGAAGTCATCCTTAAATGTCCATCTATGCTATTTCTCTGTTCAAAGTAAGTGAGAAGGTTCACAATCCTGGATTGACCATTTTCTTGGCAAAATTTTAGGCCAAAGTATTTTTGCAGCATTTTCAGCGGAATGGAAAATCCCACTCCACTTACTTACAAAGACGAAACAAAATTATTATTCTCATTGCAGGTGGCTGAAGTTTGATGTTTTACTAGTGTCAGTGTCAAATTACTGTTTGGGTCCATTATTTGCTAAAACAATGTCTTGAATTACAGATATGGTTTCTTAGTCTGTAATGAAAAAGAATATTCCGCACACAGTACATCCAACCTGAAATCTACAGGTGATGAGCTCACACAAGTTGTGCATTGTTTCACAGTCAAAAGGTCACATGTTGTACACAGTTCCCAAAATAGATGGAGAACAATGGCGAATACAGTGTTTCTGTGCTCCAAAAACATGTGCTATACATACTGTTAGTATTAAATGTATAGATTTATAGCGAGGCTTTAGAGTTTATCACATGCATCCAATGATAGACCAGGACCATCAATAATAATTTTTTGGGAACAGGTTTATTTCTGTGTTATGTGGCCCACAGAACGATTGGTCCTGTGTTTTACCTGCTGTCACATTCCACAGGATCAGTTCTGGTCGATGGGCCTGAAGGCATTGCCATCATCAAAAAAAGGTTATTTTGGAAAGGATGATTTGAGGATTTTTAACAAAGTAACAAAGAGTCCATCATATGAAAATAGACATTAAACAATACAAAATATGCCCACTCAGAAATACACCAGGTGTTTGTTTTGGTCTATGGGGTAAATCCTTGTCCACTGTTTGAAAGGGAAACAGAACCAAGCAGAAATGCCGTTTTTGAATCTGACCTCCATCATTATTTTTCCTTGTGTGTAATGACAGCAGTGGTGTTTGCATGGACCCTACTGGTCTGGCAGGCATACTACAGTGTGGTGAACAGCAGATCATTTTATTAACATAACCTGCCTGTGTTTCTGTTTTGGCCTTGTGTATATTTGCTGACTGTATGTCATCATCACTTTGCATAAAAGAATGCATTTTCTGGTATCCAGTCCCCTTTTATCCAATCAGAAGACACTCTGTTTGTCTCACTTTGATCACCCTCTTTCATCCACTAGCAAAGCAAATATCAAAAGACAGCATCAACCTCCAGCAGTGTGGCCTGGTCAAAACGTCGTCCTTAAGGGATGCACCAATCCAATACTCGGACTAGAAACTAGACCCATTAAAGACAAAAAGCTGAATCGGATACTGGTCATTAGAGTAAATATATAGGTCCGATTTACTATGTCTAGCTTTATGTCTGTGATGCTATACCGTCAGGTCTTAGAGGAAGATGACAAGATGGAGCAAGTCAAATCAGTGGTGTGGGGGTTACTTTTATTAAAAACAAGATCATTTTATGGACTACAATCCACCACCTCGAGGAACTGCTGTTGCTCTCGACTGCTCAGCAGCGCAGGAGCACGCTCTTACTCAAACATGGAGCTGCACGCTCACGAGCAGTGCATATTTTTAATTAAAATGTGATGAACTGTGTTAATGTGATAGACTTAATGTAGTCTCAATCAGCCCTTCTAGGCTGAATGCAAGCAAAGAAATTCTCTGTAAAATTGTTTAGACATTTTTACATTGATTTTCAAGGGGGAAAAAAAAAACCCTGTAAAAATGCACTTTTCTTGCAAGACCTATTCCATATTAGGTTGTTCTTTTGTTGCCAGTGATAC